>JAOYMU010000192.1:34630519-34642490 GCA_025802295.1 Psammodynastes pulverulentus
GTGAACCGCTTAGAGAGGGCTGTAAAAAGCACTGATAAGCGGTATATAAATCTAAAGTGCTATTGCTATTGCTATTATCCTTAGGCAGCTCATCCACTACTCAATGAAGCTCTGCTGGACAGTTCACTGAGGATGGTGATGTAAGATCTTTTTGCTGTACTTTTTACCTGTGTGGTATTTGTAATGGTATGCTCCCATCTATCTAAATTATTCTGCTGCAGCATAACTCCATATGCCAGTTCACTGACTGAAGTTCCTCAGAAACTGCAGTATATTTCTAACTATAGCTAGACAGAAGCAGCACTCAGAAGTAATAGCATCAATAATCATTTTTGTAAAGCATCAAGTCAGGGTTATTTATTTTAATTTTTAAAAATTAAAATATATAAACAAATTCAGACTATGGAAAGTAAAAAGCTACAAATAAGAATGTTGATAAGCAGGACAAAACAATAGGGACCTCCAGCATTAGAAAAAAAACTTACAAATGTAAAGCATGGAAACCTGACAAAGTCTTTCACTTAAAATTAAATCAAGTGAACAGGTTTATATTGGGGGATACCCAGAAAAAAATGCAAGATTGTCATAAGTTGCAAAAAGGATCTTGCAGTTGTATTTAATCATAAACAGAATCCAAATTAACAAGTGACATGAGTTCAAGTAAGAAATATTGCATTAACAACATTTCCAAAATACGGTATATAGTAATAGTTCCATTCTATTCTGGACTGACCAAGTTTCATCTCAATTTAACAAAATAATTAGACAAATTGGAACAAGTTCCCAAAAGACCAGTAGGAATGATCAGGAGTCTGAAAATGTCTTACAAGAATAGTTTCTGGAAAATGGGACAGTTAGCAGATGTGGGCAGTACAATAGATATAATTCCAAGGAGGAAACTGATTTAAAGTGTTGCACGCAAGTGGAGTTTCTGATGGGGAATTATTCTGGGCTTACCCGCTCCAAAGGCACAGAGAGAGATTGTAGCTGGAAGGGGGATTCTGGACAGTGCAATCCCTGTGGATAAAAGAGATATGCTGAGATAAACCATGTGTACTCCAGATGGCAGTTCCTTGTGAGTAAACTGCAGAAATGGAAACATTTTTGTACTCGGCTCAGGAGTTTTGCTGCTAGGAGTTTGGGGATTTCATTTATGTTCCTAAATGCAATGGAGCAGAGATGGACATTAAGCTCTGCCTTCCTCATTTCTTAATCACTTTTGAAAGTAATTAGTCTACAGACAGTTTTTTCTACAGCAAAATAAGACCACAGGCAATGAGTTAAACTTTCTTTTACAATTCCCCCCCCCCCCAAAAAGACAACAACCAGAAAAGAGACTTTGATTTAAAGATCCAAAAATCTAAGAAAGTTTTAAAATGGATAAGGGGACAGTTCTTTTATTTTATTTTTCATTTTTATCATTTTTACTTACGATGACGGTACTTTGGTATGAATTTGCACTAAGCTAATAAGACCAGATGTGTGTGGGAATACTTGCTGTTTATTCTTAAAGAGTATATTTAATTGGTGGATTCTACATAATGAAAGATAAGGTAGAGAAGCAGACTGTGATGTTTAGTTGCCATGGAAACTACCGAGAGCTATCACACACACACACACACACACACACACACTCTCTCTCTCTCTCTCTACACCAAAAAGATAGTAAGATGGGGGGAGTGGCTTGCTGGAGACACCTTCACTTTTGGATTATTATTAAAATACGGCTACTAGAAAAATGGCAAGAGAAGACTTTTTAGAGCAACATATATAACTTCAGAAATTGCTTGAGAAGGTGGAAAATAAAATGGATACTTTTGAAAAAAGTATGGATGAAAGATTTGTAAATTGAGAGAGAAGATGAGGGAAAATGTTTAAAAAATGGAAAGTTCTATAAAGCAAATATCTGGAGAGGTAAAACTAATTAATGATAAAATTTAGAAAATAAGAGGGGTCAATGCAAAGATGTGAAAAAAGAACTGGATTATCTGGCTTTGTTGGAAACGAGAAAGAATTTTGTTTGATATTCAGAGATTTAAACTGAATTCAATTCAGAAAGCAAGAAGATTTTTAGACAGCCATTTAGACAGAATATTGATTGTACTTTCTGGGGAAACTGCACAAAAATGACAATGCAACAGTAACTGGAAAAAGTGGTACTGAATTAGGCACTACAGGCATGACCTTTTCTAATTTTTTTGACTGAGTATGGATTACAAATGTTTAAAATGCCAATTTGGTTAAACACCAAGCTAGAAAGTGGGAGATTGTGAATTTGATGGAAAATTGAAATTGAGTCATTCCCCCCACCCAAAGTGAATAGGATTTCTGAGAAAAATAGTAAAATTACTCAAGGTAAACTATCATATGTCTTCCTTTATATGGTGGACATTTGAGGATTGGGTGATATATATATGTAGACAGACAAATGGCAGCACAAGAGAATATTGTTAGTCCTCGCTTAATGACTGGTCACTTAGAGGCCATTTTAAGTTACCTCATATCCCCCCAAAGGTGCTTATAACTCAGTTTTGAAATTCCAGCTGCTGCAGCACCCCAGAGTCATTTGTTCTTACGACTGACTGGAGGAATGTGCCTGTGAGGAGGAGGAGGAGGACCTGTGGGGACCCAGTGGGGTGGGGAGGTGGGAAAGGCCTACAAGGATCCAGTAGGGGGCAAAAGAAGGCTCAAAGGCTGTGAGGATGCCAAGAGATGAGAAGCAGAGCACAGAGTGTCTCAGGGAGTGGGGAAGGCTGGGGCTAGGCCACTAAGTCCTCCCCCACTCCTGAGGCATTCTATTTTCTGCTTAATGACCCACACATGCATTTAATGAGTGCATCAGGGAAAGCAGGGAGTGCAGGGGTCCTTAAGCAAGGCCATCTTAACTGCCATCTTTGCTTATGACCCTAATGATCAGGCTCTATTACATAAAGGTCAAGGACTACCTGTACTTGTTTTTCAAAAAATATAGATCTTTTTGAAGAATAGACATGATTTGGATTTCAAGAAACTAAAATTAGTAGTGGTAAAAGTAGAGATTTTACCAAGGTTTTTTTTTCCAGACTAATTCTATAGGTCTGGTTTATTAAAGAAAATCTAGTTCTTTCATGGCGACTAAATGAAGCATTGTGACACAAAAAATATGATTGGTGAAGATGATGGATTTTGTGGAGATGTCTAGATCCTTGATTAGAGAACAGATGATATTTACATTTATTGACTAGAAACCCCTTATAGACTTTTTTTATAAAACAGGAAAAAATGCACATGACTTGTTGTTTTGATTAGAAAAATAAATCTACATAACAGAAAAAAGTCCAGCTTTTTGTAATCCTAAAGTAAGAGATGATCTTATAGTCATATCTGCTGTAAAAGAAATCAGAAGCCCCTTTCTATTTCTTTATATTTTCTTTCTGCATTTTTTTCTTTTCTCTTTTTTTAATTCTGTATTTATGTAAGTTTTTATGTTCTTTTTGAAAACTTTTAATAAAATTTATTTGAAAAAAGTGCTGCACACAAGTAGTACATGTATGCTGCTAAGTGCTTCAAAGCACTTTTGGGCAACTGAATTTGAAGAAAAGCACTGTATGTCCTAATGCTTAGCCTTGGGAAAGCTAAAGGCAGATATGATAACACTCTTTTGAAGTGGCATCACACCAAAAGCAAAAACCCAAAATGACGGGCATAGAATAATGATTTTATATTATGAAAAGGCAGATTCCCACTGAATGGTTTTTAAAAAGCTGAATCTTTGTAATAGAAAAAGCAGCTTGATAGTCAAATCAATTATCCAGAGAGATGGCAGTTCCTTATCACTGGATGTGTCAAGCAAAGTTTGAACAGTCATTTGTCAAGGATGCTTTAATTTGGATCTATATAATCTCTATATGGATTAAATTCTTAAACTGAAGCATTGAAATTAAAGAGTAATCTAAAACAATTCTAATGTTGTGATGTATATGTTGCTTTTATACCAGCAAACAATTTTTAATACATTCCAAGTTTATAAAATTTTAAAAATTGTTTAACAGTAAAAAAGGTACTAGAATTCTACTAGAATTGATATTAAAAAAAATTATGCTACTCTGCTTTAACACCAAACTGAAATGAAATAGTTATCACGTTTACTTTAGAGTAAGACCCATCGAACCCAATGGTCCTCTGTATAGGTGTGCCTACAATTGCACTGTTAGAGAACCACCTATTTGTCTGGTTCTATAGGGTGTAAAGATTTTGAATTTTAAGGAACAAAATTAAAATATACCACATTGTTACAAGTACATGATCCAATCTGGGTCGGCCACCAGGACCAGAGATTTTGTCTGCTGAGCTTTCAGACTTGTGGTAGAGCCCATCTTAAGGGAACGACTCTCTTCGAGGAACAAGAAGCAACTGGACTTTCTTGTTTTTCTTGAAGACATTTCGCTTCTCATCCAAGAAGCTTCTTCAGCTCTGACTGGATGGTAGTGGATGGAAGGATTTATATTCCTTGCAGACAGCTGGTTATTTGGATTCTTTTAGAGAGTCATTGAGGCCATTTGGAGGTTTATCTGTGTCTACAGGGTCATCTGAGTAGTGCAAATGGGTGTGGAGCCTTCTTGGAATTGCTAAAAGAACTGAGTTGTAGACAGGAGATAGACAATGTTGTATCCCTCGCCCTCTATTGAGAGAGGGCTGTTCAATTTTGACATAGATGGCCTCTTTGAGCCCTCTTTCAAACCAACAGTCCTCTCTGTCCAAAATGTGGACTTTGCTACCTTCAAAAGTGGCCTTTGTCTTTTAAATGCAGATGGATTGCTGAATCTTGTCCTGATGGGTTTGTTCTCTTATGTTGTGCCATGCATTTGTGAGTTGATTGTTTTGTTTCCACAATGTACAGATCTGCAAATGTCTCACTGCATTGTACTGCATGTACACGTTGCTCAGTTTATGTCTGGGTAGTTTATCCTTGGGGTGGACAAGCTTCTACTTAGTGTTTTCTTGGGTTTATTGTTCCTTTTTTGTCTGTTATGGAGGAGCTCCTGCTGGGTCTTTTGGGGGATTTTATGAAGGCCCAGCTGGGATAGCCACACTTTCTGAGGGCTTCCTTGATTGTGTTTTAATTCTTTTGCTTTCACATCTTTGCTGATAGGCAGACTTTCAGCTCGATGATGTAGGGTTCTGATAACTCACATTTTGTGCTCCAGTGGGTGGTGAGAATCAAAATGTAAATACTGATTTGTGTGTTTTCTGTAAACTTCAATGTTAAGGCTTCTGTCTTTCTTAATGTGTATTGCACAATCCAAAAAGGCTAGACTACTTTCCTTAATATCTTCCCACGTGACTTTGATGTATCCGTCCACAGAGTTTATATGTTTGGTGAACGCTTCCAATTCCCGTGTTTTGATCTTGACCCAATTATCGTCCGCATACCTATACCAGTGAGTGGGTGAAATTCCTGTGAGGGAGTTTAGGGATTTGGTTTCTATGACCAGCTGTCTGCAAGGGATATAAATCCTTCCATTCCCCGCCATCCAGTCAGAACTGAAGAAGCTTCTTGGATGAGAAGTGAAACATCTTCAAAGAAAAGAAAAACAAGAAAGTCCTCTTGACAAAGCATCTTTGGGACATAGAATGGAAGGTAAAGGTGGCGGCTATTCTCCCAAACTCCTAGGACTTTACAGCCACTGAGAATGAGCCTGGGTCCCTGGGCCAACCAGCTTGGATTTACATCAGCCACTGGTTAACAGGGTTAAAAAGATATTTAATATATATGTGATTTGTGGGGAATTCTGGCTTTCTTCACAGTAGTGCAATCATAACATTATTCAAAACCATTCTCTGTACCTTGTGTATTGCAGTTTTCCAATGTGGCATTAAAGCATTTGTCCATTTCTGTATTTCAGTTTAAAATAACTGGAACTGGGGAGATCCAGATGGGCTCAGGGAGTAATGCCTCATGTTGATGTCCTACCATATGCCTTAATGGGGTGATGCAATCAGGTTATCAGCTTATACGAAGGTTAGAACTGCCAGGTCAGAAGCAGTTAGTAGGCTCCCTGTGAATGGATAGATCAAGGGCTCATTCTGTTCCAACCCTTTTATGTGCTGTTATCTGACAAAATGTTGGTATTTAACCCTTCTTCCAAATAGAACAGATATATTATTTTTTAGTCTTCCCACATTCTCGCTAGCAGTGGATAGTTAGGTGGAGTTGCTGGCAAGGGGAAATGGTAGAGAAGAGGCAAACAGAGAGCAGGATGCAAGTTAATGCAGTTATGGAAGAGTAGCAATTGGGCTGCCAGCAGATTTAGATTCCTCCCACCCAGCCTCCCTTCTTAGATGAATTAATGTTCTTTCTCTTCCTGATTTCCCATCCACACATAGCTAGACAGTGACAGAACTGATTACCTCGGGATTGGTAGCAAACCATTCAGTGCTGCATTATGGCAGTATTTTAACCTTGTTTTCTGCTTAGCTCCCAAACCAACTGAGGAAAATAGGAAGGAAACGAGGCAATACTAGCAGTACACGATCACACCTTCAGCTTATTTTATTACAGAGTCGATGGATTTTAGTTAAGGAAGGAGGGATTGAGTGAAGGGCAATCTTGGGTTGGAAACAGAAATGGATATAGAAACAGGTGTCATGTAAGTTGCATTTGCAAAGTGGCTGAACAGATTGGTTTGAAATGTAGCTGTGTGGATTGTAGCTGTATGGAAGAGGTAAATCAGAGGACAATCCTTTGTATTTTTGAGATAAAAAGTGTAGGAAATGGTACACTGGTCATTTGAAATTTGATGAATAAGCCAGCAATTTAATTACAATATTCTTTTTGTCAGTTTATTTCATAATTCTGTTATGAGTTGAAATTGTTAGCCAATCTTTAATTGTGTATTTTTAAAGCTTTTTTTTCTGTGATAAATCAAGTGGACTGCCTGCCTGCTGCTGCTTGGTCATGGTGATATTATGCAATTTTAATCCTTTCCAGCCCAAAAGAATATTGGAAACAAATTGTAGTCCTTGACTTACAACTGACTGCTTACAACTCTTCAAAATAACGACAAGCCTCCCCAGGCTATTATGAACCAGATTCAGAGTTCTAACACCTGCCCCCCCCCCTCCCTGTGGCCACGGGATCACCTTTTGGGCACTTGACAACTGACAAACTTGACAATTTACCCCAATTTACTGCATCCTATGGTCACATGACTGTGATTTAGATTGGGGTTTTTTGCCAGAAACTGTGTCAGAAACCGGTGTTTATTTCCTGTTGGGGGGACATTGTGGACCATAGATTCATTTAATAACCATTATGTTCACTTAACAACCACAATGGTTGCTTAATGACCACACTAATGACTTAATTCACTTACTGACTTAAAAAGATCATAAAATTGGCATGGTCACATGATGACCTGTTTAACAACATCACAATTTGCAATCGTAATTCAATGGATTGGCTTGCCTTGTGGAATTGTGGAAGCTTTCAAGAAAAGACTGGACAACCATTTGTCCAGGATGCAATCAGGTCTCCTGCCTTGGGCAGGAGGTTGGACTAGAAGACCTCCAAGCTACCTTCCAGCTCTATGATTCTATGATTCTCTATAGTTCAAAGTTCAATTACAGTCATAGTTGAGTACTGTAAAGGGGTTCAGAACTCTCCATCAGTAGGATAAACTTCCAAAAACTAAGCAGAAATTTGGTAGGATGAGAAGTTAGAAAAATATTGAGTTGGAGCATGGGCCGGATCCAGATTGGGGTTGTAAAGAAAAATACAGAAAAAAGCTATCCTATGAATCCTTCTTGAGGAGAAGGCTGCTATATTCATTCATTCAATTTCTATAACCACCTAACTCAATCAAGTGAATCTGGGAGGCTTACAATTATTTGATTCCAAGCTTCCCTCCCTCCTAATCATGACCTGGATGGCCCACCTTGTGTTTCTCAGTGCTTGCTTAAACACTATAAGACAAGGATCTTTAAACTTGACAAGTTTAAGACTTGTGGACTTCAACTCCCAGAATTCCTGAGCTAACATGACTGGAGGGCGAATTCTGGGAATTGAAGTCCACAAGTCTTAAAGCTGTCAAGTTTGAAGACCCCTGGTATAAGAGAATAGCAGAAACATACAACACATTGTTCTGTTATACAGAAGAAAACAAGGGACTGGAAAGAATTCTAGAAGTTGTGCTCTCTGCACGCTTTCCCTACCTTCTTTTTCCTGTTTTACTGAGCATTTGGTGATAGACTTTGCTGAGGAGTGCCTGCTTTAGAATGGAAAACGGGGACCCTGGGGAATGGAATATCAGATGTTGGGCTAGAACTATGGAATCTGGGAAAAGCTTACAAACTTGCATTCCTCACATCTTAAATCTCAGTCCCAAGGCCACTGTTTTATTTTCCAAAAAACCAACATCCCAGTTCCTAGAGCTGCTGTTTCCACTTCAACTTGTCTTCTAATCTCTCAGAAACTGTTATTTGTTCTTCCTCGCATGTCTCTATTTCTCCTATTCTCTTTACCTCTGTTAGTCTCTTTTAGTGACACATTCCATTCTCTGTTATGATCTATGCCTTTTGTAGTTCCCTTTTGTATTTATTTCAGGAGAGCCCAATCAGGTCAACAGGTATTCTCAATACCCTTTATTTCCAATGGAACTGCTAGCCATTCTTATTGTGACTTTTGCTAGACAAATAAATTGTATTTCACTATCCCCGAGGCTACATTTTTTTAGAAACCACAAGCACTTAGTTTTCAGAATGAATTGTTGAAAACCCATGTGAAACATTTTCATAGTTTCTTCCTTCCACCCCATGTTGCCTTATTTAATTACTTCTAGTAGCCTCATAGCTAACATGTAGCAATGTAAATGAGGGAGAAATAGACAGTGGATAAATTAAGGACATCACTAGGCACATTATCAAGCTGATAGTGAAACTAGTTGTCTAGAAGTAGTCCACTACACTCTTTTGAGGTTCGGGTATTTCACTTGATTTCTCCCTAAGAACAGCATCCTGGATTTCTGCTCTGAAGTTTTACAATAATGGAACAACAAATACCTCTCATGTCAGGTAGGACAAAAGTATTATGGGTTCAGAAATACGCTTGTTATGGCGAGTAATTTTCTCTGTTCTGACAGAATGACAAGCCCCAGCACTGCAGAACTCAGAAACCATTTTCACTTCATCCTCAAAAACAGTTTAAAGCTACCCTGCAATTGTCCTGAAAGGCTGTGAACAAGTAGCGAATACCATGAGCCAAACGTGTTCCATCAAAACAATCTCAAAGAAGAATGTAAAATGTAACCTACAATAAAAGTCATACCTGGAATAACTAGATTTTCCTTGTTTCCACTCTACACAAAGGGGGGGGAAATATTACAGCATACTGCATGCACTCAACAAAATCCCTGAGTAGTTGCTACAAGGTAAATTAAAGCAGCTGCAAAGATGCCATTCCTTCTGTTTTTATTTGAAAGTCATTGCAAATTGTGACGCCAACTGGATGGTGGGTTAACATTTTTATAGCTAGGCATTTTTCACAGTAGTTCTAACTATGGTTGATTGGAAACACAGCCAGGAATGATCTGCGCCTTGCAACTTTTTCTGTGCATATTGTGGCCCAGGTAAAGTGAACTGGGCCAAAATGTATTAGAATGCTATATGTTTCTCTCTTCTCTTCTGCAAGGGCCATTCAGCTGTAAATCACTGCGCTGCTGCTGGTTGTTTTTTTGTCCAAATGATTGCTTGGAAACAGAAGGTCCCCAGAGATATTTCTAAATTGAAGCTCTGTTGAGAGATGAGTGAGGTATGGCTGGTGTGAGTTCAGAAGCCAGGAGGTGGGGTAAGACAGGAGTTCCTGCCAATGGGGAATGGAACTATCTACAACCTCAGCATTTCAAAGTGTTGAAAAAGATAATACTCCCTTCACTGATTATTCAAATGCAAATTAGATCTGCTCTCACATATTGCCAACTGGGAACACTGAGATCCAGAGTTGCTTTCAAACTGGTAAAGAATCCTCCTGGGGAAGTGCCCAGAGAGAGGGATAATTCTGTCTGGAGGTATAAATCTCATAACCTATCCCTCAGCTCCAAGTTCTGGAGAAGTCAGCATACTACACATACACAACAACCTCTGAAACACAGTAAGAAATCAAATACTGTCAGCTCCATTGGAAATGCCAACCACAACCCCCCCCAAATCTGCAAATCACACATTCACATGGAAAAGTTATCCTTCCCCCAGCCTCACTTTGTTTTAAATAACCCAAGTACTGCAGCATGTAGGAAAGTGCTTGTGCAAAGAGAAGCAAAGCAAAGGTAGATAGCTCATTGACATGTAACTATGATGACTAATCTTGCTAGGTATTTCAGATTATGCTTAAATTGAAAATCCACAACAAATTTAAATATGTTATGAATAAATTAGACAGTTATTCAACTCTCTAGCCATAGGCCTCCAGAGCATTAGATACCTTTTCCATATTGCCAAGATTTTGAACCAAATTCTAGTTATCATACACTGTTGTTGCTTTTGCTGCCTTAGGCTTGCACTCTCCTCTTCTACCATCCATTATTTCCACTGCTATCTCACAAACTAACTCTTAACTCTAATCCTAACAGTTCTTCTTGCATTTTGTATAGTAAAATGGGGAAAAGAAACTACACAAAATTAGCATCATATGTCACCTAGGCTTCAGTTCATATGAAGATAATAACCTTAACATCTTATCTATGCCACTTCAGACTGTAGGTAAGAGTTTGAAGGATTGAGTACCATTCTATAAAAGAAATGCACAGAAAAAATAGATTCCAAGGAAAAAACTGGCACAGAGTTCTCAGATAACTCTGATTATTTAACTCCAGTAAGTAATCATTTCTGAATTCACACATCTTTGTTAATTTCCAGAGCTCATGAGAGTGTTTTAATGAGAATATTTCTGTAGTATGCCCAAGGAATTTGCAAAATTCACTGATCCAGGAAACATAACATTTTCAAGAATCCGGGAACTCATCCTACTCCATTGGTGATTGATGGTTTCTGAACATATTTATCCAGAACATGTGCAAATCCAGAACACCTCTAATTTCTTCCAGTTCAGAGGTCTTACTTTCAGAAACCATCACACCACTCTAGACAGCATGGCCTAGAACTAAATGGGAACTTCCACAGAACATTCTGCTCCGTGAATTTGGCACATCCCTCTTGCATTTTTCCAGTGAATGCTTTAGTGATCTCAGGAAAAAGGTAAACCATTTGAAATAGAATTTAGCACGAATTCACAAGGATCATTCACAAAAGCAAAGTTACAATGAGGTTTTTGATTATTGTTTCTACAACACAAACATAGAGATGGAAAACAACATGATTACCTTGGCAGGTTATATAGCCCAAGAAGCAGTCAGAATTGCTTAATCCAAAATTACATCCCTTTGAGCATATAATCAAGTCTCAGACTTGATGAAAACAGATTACTGCTCTACAAAGTTCCCATAGTGGCAAGTGTCAATGCCAGAACCAAAATGAATACAGTCCTCTGAAGCTCACATGGCAGGCTATTGAGCAAAGTGATAAAGAAATAAAAATGTTAGAAAACTGCTAGACAGCAGCCGGGAAGAAACTGACAGTACTTTTCCAAGCACTTTAAACAGACAAAGAAGTAAGGCTCTTTATAAAATGGTATTCTGTTGCAGGAGAAACTGAGTATTTTCGGCTTTGGAAGAAAGTAGATAGGGTGGAGGAAAAGATATTATCCCGCTTTAAATTAAAGGCTGCAATTTTGATAGGGGATGCCAGAAAATGAAATGACCTTGCTCCTACAAAAGACTCAATACAGCATCTTTGATTCAAGTGCTTGTAAATTTAGCTGTTTTTCTGCTGAAATAACAGTAATAGTAGTAATAGTAATAATAATAGTAGTAGTAGTAGTAGTAGTAGTAATAATAATAATAATAATAATAATAATAATAATAATAATAATAATAATAAT
>JAOYMU010000192.1:34763598-34775055 GCA_025802295.1 Psammodynastes pulverulentus
GAAACTATCTGTTCGACCTTGGTCTGCTGCTTTGTTCGTTGATAAGCTGTCTCCCAGACGATACCAGGAACTAACAAACATTTACATAAAGCTGCTGGGTGAGCCTATTTGCCACTTGGGGGCCTGGTATCATTAGTACATTATTTATAGTCAATTATATATTTGAACTCAGGCCAGCCAAGTGAGGCCATTGAGGTCCTGCTCTAGTGCCTGGAAGCTGCACAGATATAGATGGGGAGGAACAGTTTCTTATGCAATCTTATCAAGATTTAGCAGCTATGGATATTATTCTCTCTCTAATTTTGGGATGTGGTAGCACTTCCCCACTCAAGAGTGGAATCTGCAATCTGAGGGTCTTCCTGGACTCAATCCTTCTGCTTAACAAGCAGGTGGAGTTATGGCCAGGAAGGCTTTGGCACAGATCTATCTGGTGCAATGGTAGCACACTTTCCTGAAGTGAGAAGCATGTAGTGCAGGCAGTAATGGGTATGCTTCAGTGCACCCATGTGACCTCTTTGCTCCATGAACAACACTGGTTGCCAGATTACTTCCAGGTATGATTCAAGATCTTTTTTATCTATATACTACTAAAACTCTCATTCCTGTAACCTTTAACCGAGAGAAAGGGTGTATCATAGGGAAGCAGTTGTTGAATCAAGGTACTTAAAATGCACTAACTTACAGAATGTGTCCAAAATCCAGGACTCATGGCTCCTTTGGAACTTGCAAAGTGGGCAAATTTTATAAAACATTTTATGATATAAATATTACAATAAAATAGGTATGACACAATACAGGTAGTCCTTGACTTACGACCACAATTGAGCTGAAAATTCATATTGCTAAGTGAGTTTTGCCCCATTTTACGATTTTTCTTGCCACATTTAAGTGAATTACTGCAGTTATTAACTTAGTAACACTGTTGTTAAGTGAGTCTGGTTTCCCCATTGACTTTGTCAGAAGGTTGCAAAAAGAGATCACATGATCCCAGGACACTACAACCCTCATAAATATGAACCAGTTGTCAAGCGTTTGAATGTAAATCACGTGAACATGAGGATGCTGCAATGGTCATAAGTTTGAAAAATGGTCATAAGTCCTTTTTCAGTGTTGTTGTAACTTCAAATGGTCACTAAGTGAACTGTTGAGGACTACCTGTACAAAATGTCATAAAACATTGCTGTGTTGATGTTTGATTGTGCTATCTGGTTGAACTTGGGTTAGTTTTAAGCCAGATAGATCTCTGAATGTTTTCCAACTTTTCCAGTGAAGGCAGTATATAGAAGTCAGTGTTGAAGGCATTGAGGGATTTGGTCAGAATATATAGATGACCCAAGAACTCAAGGGTTGTCTAGTGATCTATAAAGCCCTACATAGCATAGGGTCTATTTACTTCAGAACTGTTTAACTCTTGTGCTGCCTACCCAGCTGGTTGGTATGACTACGTTAGAACACTCCCTTTGATTAAGCAATACTATCTTTTGGACCCCCCCCCCCAAAAAAACATGCCTTCTCCATCATAGCACCTGCCCTCTGGAATGAAGTTTCCCTTGAAATCCAGGGGGCTCCCACCTTGACATTGTTCCATAGAGTCTTAAAGTCCTGATTCTTCTCCTGATTGGAGCTCCTAGTTGGGTATATGTTAATGTTGAGCAGATTTGTCATCTTGTTCCATGTTTACTGTTTCTATTCAAGATTTGTATTTGTTATTTTGTTTGTTATGTTGTGACTCACCCAGGGTCAATTTGGAGTTGGGCGCCACCTAAACTGAAGTCTGCATAATTTCCATGTGTTTCTTTCAAGTTACTAATTTGCACCAGTTCCATTGATTTAACCATAGAATAAACAGGAATCTTAATGTAGTCACATAACTTCATTTTTACTCAAGATTCGTCTTTTGCACTGTGGTCTGATTATCATACATTTCATTGGTTTGTATATAGTATTTTATAAAGCTTCTAACTGAAAAAAAAATCCTGAAATATTTTACAAATCCAATAAACTCAGAATAAAAACTAAAATTAAAAAAAGCTATTAAAAACAAATGTTAAGGTTAATGCTGGGAAAAGCCAGTCTAAAATTACTAAGTGTGTCTGCATTGAGGTCTGCAGTACCACAGAAGGGTGATAATTTCATAGAATAGAGGTCATATGCTAAACAACAATGTCCATTACTTTATTGTAAACTCAGCTCTGCTGGATAAATACCTCTGGGCAAGCACAGTGCTGACTGAAAAATGTTCCATCTTTGATGTCACTGGCATCATAGCTGAGCCTGTAAAGTGAACTTTAGCTTATGTTCCATAAAATTCATAGCTCTATTGTTCTGTCACTTTATAGACTCAACTCCACAATAAATCAATAAGGAGCTCTGGCTCCACCTTGCAAGCAATGTCCTCTGAAAACCAAGCAGACAGATCTTTGACAGAATACCACTTTGTCTACCACACCAGGATTTTGTCTGGGATCAATGTACTTCTACAGGATTAAATCCTGATTGACAGTTGTCTTCTGAATCAGCATTTGGTTGCGGTGGTTTTAAAATATGAGACTGCTGACATTGTAACTTGAAAACATCGAGGTAAGAAGAGGGATCAGGACAGAAAAACTCTGCTCCGTTCTAGTGAAATATATTTCCCCCTCTGGATCCAGGAAGGCCATTCCACACCTATCACTGAACAGATTATGTGACAGAGGTTTTTCTGAATGTGGTGGGAGTGTGCATAAACTAATGTGCAATGCTTAGATTTAAAATGAAAAAGGTGCTTTTGAGCAATGCTCACCTAGCACCTGTTGACAGCTCCTTAAAGTGGCTGCCTTTCCCTCCCAGCATCATGTACTTGTCCTCCACAGCTGCATTGTGAGCTCAGGAAAAACATGCTTGGTATAAGGAGCTGCTGTCAAGTAGGGTGTGCGTGCGTGCGTGTGTGTGTGTGTGTGTGTGTGTGCGTGCATTCACAAGCTCTTTAAATCCAAACCACAGCCCTAGTACAGAGCATCTTTTTTCCAACTTCTCAAGCCGCAAAATCATTTTCCAGGCTCACACATCTTTTTGAAGGATTTGTACAGCCCTACATTTTTAATGGCGAGTCCAGAATGCAAATTGCTTTCTTCTAATGAAATCTTTGATTGCAATTCCCTTTCCAACATTTTTAGCCATCAGAGGCTAGCAAGATACATTATCAGTTGTTGTTTATTCTTTAAGAAGATAAATCATGAATTGGGGTATGTGGCACAAATATAAATAGCAAAATGTGCTTGTTCCTTGCAGTGTCTGGGACGAGACTGATGAGTGGCTACAAGAAATGCAGAAAAATGTGAATTCCATGTTTACAGCTGTAAAAGAACTACTGCAGTATAGTCTCCCTAAATTATAGGGTGCTATAATTTATGTCTTCTAGCCCAGACCAGAACGTGACTTGATATTAGAACACACTAGAGTTAATCAGTAGGATGAATATAGTCAACAGAAGGGGGGAAAAAGAGTAATAAGGAGACCAAGAACTCGGAAACAACTTTCTAGTCAAATGAAAACAATGGGCAGAAGACTGGAAGTAGGATGCACTGCTTGCTGCAGGAAATCTGCCCACCAAAAGATTACTCAATCTGGAATTATGAATAATACAGACTGGCACCCCAGTTGCCCCAAGACACATTCAAGGTGACTTACATCCCACTATGGAACACAGCCAAAATCTGTTAGAATGACTATGAACATTCACATACACCAAGCCAAACAAGAGTCAAGAAGTTCCTAAATTTAATGGATTAAATGTCTGATGTCTGATGAAGCAAAAGAATTAACCAGTAAAAAAATATAGAACAGTAGCAGTAGTTACAAATTAACATCTACATGTTCCAATAAAGACTTGTTGCTGTTTGAATTAATAACAGGGGACATTGTATGAACAAAATGTTTTCTAAAATATGGAAAGAATTGGTCATGTTGTGGTTAAGATAGGGGAGTACTGGAAGAATTCAGCTTTAAGATGTCCTTCTGTTATGGAGGCTCACAGAATGGGTTTTGGCAAGTCTAGCAGACTAAACAAGAAGGGTGATCGATGAGGGGGGAGCATAGCAGTGGTGGGATTCAATTTTTTTTACTACAGGTTCTGTGGGTGTGGCTTGGTGGGCGTGTCTTGATTTGGTGGGCGAGGCTTGGTGGGCATGGCAGGGGAAGGATACTGTAAAATCTCCATTCCCATGCCACTCCAGGGGGAAGGTTACTGCAAAATCCCATTCCCTCCCCACCCCACTGACCTGCTTTTCAGCTCCGTTCTCCTGTGCAGGACAACAAAAGAAGATCCAGCCGATCAACTGGGACTTGGGAAGCTGAGAATAGATGGGGCGGGGCCAGTCAGAGGTGGTATTTTCCGGTTCTCTGAACTACTCAAAATTTCCACTACCGGTTCTCCAGAACTGGTCAGAACCTGCTGAATACCACTTCTGGAACATAGCTTACGTTCATCTAGGCACTAAGCACTGATATTATATATTTCTGAGCAGAAAAGCAGAAACAAACAAAAATGCATACGATTTCTGAGTATCCATTTTTGCAAACAAATTCCAGGTAGAAGCAGTCATGCTACTTTTAAAATATTTATCTTGACAGCACATATTAAAATTTCTATGAATTAAGCATCCACCACAATTAATTAATATATAATTTAAAAATTTCCACATACTTTTGTCACATTCCCTCACCGTTGTAGAAATTGTAGAAGATAGGTTACTTATTAGACTTTTATTCTTTTATATAGAGAGAGAGCTTGTAGAGGAACAGAAAAACTGAGAAGAAAAAGGAGAGTATACAGTAAAGTTGTTAATAAAGTATATATTTGTAGTACAGGTACTAAATTAATCTGCTGTCTTATTTCCTCCTTTTTCCTTTGTTCCTTTGCTAAGTCATTTGATGTAACAATTTATCAATGTATACCATTTATCTCTCAGTGAATTAATACTTCTTCAGTGTCTAGATTAAACTTTAGATTGACAGAATGAAGCCACCTTCTTGGCTTTGTTGTTGGCCAAAAATAAGTCATTATTGGTACATATTTCTGGTAGAACTGACATACCAGCAGATGGGTTTGCATCTCTCCACATTCACACAGCATGTTGAGCATGTTGAGCTTATTGATTTTACACTCAAGCATTCCAACCCTCACCCTATTCAGGGTCTTCCAAGTAATACATATAAGGAAGGTCAGATCCTTCAGCCATATCTAATTCAAATTTGTTCTTGCATGTCCTCAACCATGTTTGTTCTTGCCATAAAACTGTTCCTAGATCTGAGTTGGAGGGCTTGGGGCATATCCATTCAGAGAACATTGAGGGCCATTCTCTTGCTTAGTTCTCTTGTCATCTGTTGCTACCTCTCTTCTTGTCTTAAGTGAGGCAATGTCAGTGAGAGGATATATTTTCTCAGATGGTGTAGGTTTATGACATCAAGCCACTAAGTGTACTGCTTCATTGACAGAGATGTTAACTTGTTTTGTGAGTGCAGATGCACCCCACACTGGGGCAGCATATTCTGCTGCAGAGGCCCTCAAGGATAAAGCTGATGTGCACAATGTAGATGGTTAAGCTCCTCAGGTATAGTTTACCAATTTCCTGATGCTATTGTTCTACAAGTTAACTTTAGCCTTACTGTTCAGGCAATGCTGTTTAAAAGAAAGTGTCCTGTCTAGGGTCACAGTGAGATACTTTGATGTTGGACAGGATTGCAGTCAATTCCCTTGCCACATAACATCCAACTGCTCCCTTACATATCAATTTCAGAGCTGGAAAACACACATTTGGGTACTGCACTAATACTTCAGAATACAGAAGTTATGTCAATTCAACACTAGGCGACATCATTTAGGTCAAGATTTAGGAAAGGAACAAGCAGCCGGTGCATCAACCGGCAGGCAGGCATGCTCTTATCCAAAGCTTGAAATATTCCTTTAGCGCAACTGGCCCTGAGATGGAGCCTTTGGGCTATTGCTCAATATTGCAGAGAAGGGCAACCTATCCTCAATTACAATAAAGCCAAAGCAGTCATTTTCTCCAAGGGACCATTACCACTGGAAAATTAATAGCTCTGACGAATTTAGGGCACTCAGACATCTGGGTATTTCCTTCGATGCCTCAATGACCTGGAATGAACAATGAAGGGTTATCAATGCCTGGGTTCACATGCTTTCAAATGCCATTCTGTACTTTGACAACCATTAATGGAAATAAGCATGTCTGAGTTGACATTAAAATGTTTAGAACCAAGGTTCATTGGTCGTTTGTTCCTTGGTGCACAAATTTCTTATATCACAACACATTGAGGCAATTTCATGTAAATTTCTAAAAACATATTATTATTATTTTAGTATAGATGTTTTAGTTTACATGTATATCTAACTTTCATTCAAGATTAGAATCCAGAGTAATTTCATCAGAGCCCTACATATAGCTTTGTGGGTTGAAATACTAGGCTAAATACTTTTGCTGGCTTAATTGAATGATTCAATTCACTCAAATTGCTTGCTTTTATCTGAAAGTGGGTTGACTGGGAATGTGCTGGGTGCAAACTAAAGAGGGCATTTCCCATGGTAATTTTCACATAAATTTCACCTGGTTCAGAGAGAGCCTGGTTGGAACAAAAAAAAAAGGCTGTCAGTACTGACATTCAAGCAGAATTTAACTAAAAATTCTTGTTTGTAAACAGTGGACTCCTTCATACTAAATACTTAGCCAGCAGTTTTGTGTGACCCAGAGAAGAGTCACATTTTTTAAAAAGAAATGGAAGCAATCTTACACATTCTATTGTAATGACCTTTCCACACGATGTGACAAATTAACTAACAGCATCTCTCTTAACCCAAAGACA
This sequence comes from Psammodynastes pulverulentus, assembly GCA_025802295.1. Taxonomy (NCBI): domain Eukaryota; kingdom Metazoa; phylum Chordata; class Lepidosauria; order Squamata; family Psammodynastidae; genus Psammodynastes; species Psammodynastes pulverulentus. The sequence goes on from JAOYMU010000192.1 coordinate 34,770,460, forward strand.
TGCAAGATCAGAGGAGAAAATTATTTGCCTTCTCTTAGCCGATAGATCACCAGATCTCTTGATGAGTTGCTAAATTAGTTGCAACTACTATTAGGTATTTAATTGTCTAGCACTGCTGATAATTAGATTTCCAGTAAGCTGATTTGGATTTTACATCTATTTTATTTATGACTTTTTAACGGCTTTAATATACAATATGTATATCTATGTTTTGGTCTTTATGAAACAGACCAATGCAAAAATAATCTGAAAATGAAAAAAACCTTATTTAAAACAAAAACATTGTAGACTTGTCATTCTTACCTATACTAATGAGTAACATAATATTTTTTTCGGCATCTTAGTAAATACTGTATTGTACTTGGCTAAGGTGAAAAGAACTCTAATGATGCTGGAATAGATCCCTAACAATATCAAAAAAGAAAGTCATATGGAACAAATAATCTGCAATCTGCATTGGTAATAATCAGATCTGGTAAATTACAGCAAACAGAACTGAGCCCTTACTCGCATGTATTTTAAAGCAAAACATGCATTTTATACTATGTATAAATCAACAGTAACTGACTGAAGATGTCTGTAGTCTGGATTAAAACACTTCATATGAATTCGTTTAGACAGTGTCAGTGCTGCATGGAAGACTTTTGGTATATTTGAGCCCCAGCTAATCTTGCCTTAATATTTTTTAACAAGTGAAAAATCCCAGCAAGCGATGCTTGAAATATGTTGTCTTGAGGAAAGTTTGTCTTTTATTATTTCCTGTGTGATCAGTGAGAAGATCATGTAGTATAATCAGATTGATTAGTACCAACTGGGCTTCAACATTAGAAAGTCCTGTGGTTATTCTCAGTCATCATCCTTCACGCAAAAGCAGTGCCCCCAAATGTTGAAACAATTGACTTACATTTTGTTTCTTCAGGGCTGATGTTGATTGATTCCATATGTCAGCAGGACAATGTTGTGATCGCTTTTAATTTGTACCACATTTCTCACTTCTTCTGTTCATCTCTTTGGGAGGGCGCACAAATCAAATACAAAGTATTTAAATAAGTGTAAATAACATGATGTTGTTTTTTTCTTGAAATATATTTAATATGCCTAAATGCTGCAGGGTGAATTTGGAAAAACTCCATTCTGAAAAAGAGAGAAGGAGTCACAAATATTCTTATAGCACATTTCTCTACACAATCCCTTGAAGGTTATTCCCATCTTGGAACAGCAATAGCATCTGGGAAGAAAACAAAAGCTATTTTAATAATAAAAAGGTCAGTCTGAAAAAAAATCAGATTAATAATTTCATCTATTGTATCTACTGGATTACCATCACAGGTATGATTTGGCCAAAAGGTATATGAAATAACCACCCATCAAATGAAGATAAAGCAGGTGCAGGAACATGAACATAAATGAATATTTTCTGGGATATTTTTGAATATATATATTTCATTTTAACCTGGAAAATGTTGAATTAAATTTACATTAAAAAAGGGATCTCTTGGAATTATGGCAAACATATGCTGCTGGAATCAATGAATAGATTCCTCAAGGACGGTACAGTTGGAAATAGGTTTCAAGTGACCACTAGAAATGTCTCCAAGATGTATGCCAAACACAAAAAGCTGTGACAGAACTTTGAAGTTTTTAAGAGTATATTGTTTCAAGTTTCCAAATGCAGAATATTTCACAGAACTTTCAATGGAAATGCAACACTTCAGATTTGAACCATTTAACTCAAATCTCATTTGATTAATAGCAAATGAGAGTGTCTGTCTTGGAACACCTCCCAAAGTTCTTGAAGCAACCCACTTAAAATAATGTTGTGGCCCTGGTGGGGAATTATGATGACTGTGTCCCATGATAAAAAGGTTCCTGGGTTATACCTCATCTTCTCTTAATTTCCTTGGGGACTAGTAAGTCAGCTATTCTTCCTTTGTCTCAATGAGATTTTCCTTGCCATTTAAAAAATCTTTCTACATTTCCTTTCCTCATTCTGTAAGAAATGGTCTAAGTTTAATTCAGTCCTATTAATACTTTGAGAATTTCAGGCAACGATACTGCTCCATAGGCAATACATGAGAAAAGAAATAAAAGTGGGTTTTCCCTCTGAACAATTGTGGTTGAAACTTGTGCAGGTGACGCCTCCTCCTTGAATAATGTTGGAAACAGCCAGGAAGAATATGAATAGCCTAGCCTAGTCCTTTTATTTCAGAATATACCATGACTCCCCCCACCACCTTACTGCTTCATTAAATCTCTTTGCCTGGATGGGAGATTGGATTTGACCTTCAGCAGAAGGAATCTTTTTGGTAGGGACAGAAGAAAGATACTGCAATAAATAATTAGTCCTGCCAAGTTTAATAGGTGGCCCTTGGGGTTAATTAATCAGACAATTGAGGTACACTTTAGCTCTTCAAACACTATCATGAAAAAGACAAATGCAGAGATGCTATTGTGGGTAGCAATAACGATGGCTGTCGAAACTCAAAATCAGCCGGTTCATATTTCGAATGAGTACAGGTTCATGTTTTGAATCCTGCAGTGCATGATGAGCCCTGACATTATTGCAACCAACATAAATATCCTCATAATTCAAATCAAGATGAAATGTCAGTTAATTTACAGCATATTTTCTGCTCCTGCAACTTCTGTGTGAATAGACATTCAAACTTTCCTGTCTTAGCACATTTCTCGTGTTGATTATTTTATCTCTTTAGTCTTTGATAGAATTTAAAATGCTCTATTGCCAGGTCTGTCTACAGTTCATTATTTCACTACTACTTTTCAGTACTTCTTTGTCAAAGGAACCAATTTGATTAAAACAATGACTCTGAAATATGGATGTCAGTTATGCTGAGCTTATGCTGTCCTTGGTAGTTCTTTTTCAGTAGAAAAAGTTAATTTGTATTTGACATTTCTCTATAGTGAAAAGCAAAAAACCCCCCACTTTCTGCCCTCCATTTTACCCATGTAACCTATGTACCTATGACATTGAGAACATTCATGGAAAATGTATATTTGATCCAAATGTTGAACAAAAATATTGAACTCAAGCCTTTGAGATGAGATGGTTTAGCAAGCAAAAGTTGTAATTTTGGGGATGGCATTAGATTATTCTACATTTTTGGTCCTAGGATATTTCAATCACAGGTGGCTCAGGATTTCCTGTCCAACAGCCAGTGGTGCAGCTGGTCCAAATAGCCTTGAGCCTGAGGCTTGCAGTTCCATTACATTTGATGTAGGATTATCTTAGGTGAAGAAATGGTAGATAATTCACTTTTGGATTCACAGAGCTCAGTAGGGCCCTGATCATTCCAGTGGTCCCAAATCTGTTGTAGATGGTCTTCCTTATTCTATTGCTGCTGTTATTGAAACTTAAGATATTCTATGGAGTATAGAAATGAGCTGGACCCATTCTGCATCAACTCTTGAGTTTAATGAAAAGCTGAAAGCAATAAGATAGTAAAATGTGAATAAGACCAAGCATAAGAGGTGCGGTGGCTCAGTGGTTTAATGACATGGAGAAGGTCTTTACTCCAGCAGTTTGTGTCCTAGCAGTGTGTGGTGGGTGAGCTCCCATCACTTACCTCAGCTTCTGCCCACCTAGCAATTTGAAAGGATGTTACATATGAATAGATAAATAGGCTGGAAGACTTCGGTTGGAAGACAAGCCGGTGCACAGATGGTTAGAATTCTGATGGTGGTGGACGTTCTCGGTTGCAACACCCATTTGGCGTCGGCAAAGGAAGAGGGATGATGCAGGAAAGTGCTCATCTTTCTTTATGGTGTAGAGCTAGCTCACCCCTTCTGGCACACTTTAGAAAGCGCACAAACATGAGCCAAGCAGAGCTAGCAATCTTAGGCAGCCAAACTACATCTCTGCATTAGCATTGTAGTCTCCTAGCTAATGTAACACCACCATAAGCTAAATAAATAAATAAGACCAAGCATAAATTTAATTCCAGTTGGAGTCATATTTTATGGCAGAGGAGGCAGGAATTAATATTTGCTATTCTACCTCCTGCGATAGTTGAAGCATCATCTACACCAGTAGGTGATATTAAAGAATCTAAGTGCAGAAAACCTCCAAACACACGTTTACTTCCAGGACAATGAAACAGAAATGATTTGGGGAAAAACAGATAAAATGAGCGAAAACAATCTACATTTCTTACTCTGATCCTTGTATCTGGTGATCAATGGAACTCAACCAGAAAAAGGCACAAAACAAAAGTTGTCAAAATCATTTTTAATTTTTTTTGGCTAGATAGGCAGGCCTTCAACATGTGACAAAAAAGCTTTTAAAAAAGATACTGGCAAGCATAACCCTATCCCCAAATGGAACAGTATCGCCCCAATGCCTTTAATTTCTAACTCACATGGAATGCTTGCAGTGCATTATAGTACTGGTCTACTCAGAAGTAAGCCCAGTTGAGTTCAGTCAAACTTGTCAATCTTAAGTAATTTATTATTTATTTATTTATTAATTAGGTTTGTATACCGCCCCATCTCCGGAGACTCAGGGCGGTTCACAGCAGGGTAAAACAATAAAACATCTTAATCAATTCAATTAAAATACTAAATCCGCTAAAATCCTAC
>JAOYMU010000192.1:34792823-34803726 GCA_025802295.1 Psammodynastes pulverulentus
ATCCCTAAAGCTGCCCGGGACCTCTACCTTGGGTCATCCTACTCAGGCCAGCTTCTTCTCCCGAAGCCGGCCTTTCATGCCGCTCGGGACAGCCGGTTGGCGCTTTCCCGACGCGACAAGGAAAAGAAGAACGGATGCTTCAAAGGAAGCGTCTTTGAAGGGCTGCATTGCCGCCGGAAGCCACCAGAAATTGTTTTTTTCTACACACACACACAGCCACTGTTTGACAGAGATAAGTTCTCTTATTTGTCAAAAACAAGTTGAATAAAGCATGCAAAAATATGAATAGAAAAGAGTTCTGACAGTGGCTCTTTGGGGAGAGTATTTTTATTTAGGATTTCACTTTTCTTCTTTTCCTTCTTCTATAAAGTCATCTTTATAAATGTCTGAATTTGTCTATGTTGTGTTCTGGTGGCAAAAATAGCAGAGGAAATGGGGTTGGTCCAATTATTTCCTAGTTAAATTACTTCAGCCTTGCTGCTGGGTAGAGTGGTTTGTTCTTCTTGGGTATATCTTGTGAATCCTTTAAAGAATCTGGGTTGGTGCAGATTCTTAAGGAGACAATGGCAGAGACTGGCGGGACTGGAGAAGGGGAACGATACTGTTAAGTTGTGGGAATGGATTGAAGAAGATGAGCCAGTAGTAAGGTAACAACAGCTTTATTGCAAGTTAACACTAGGAACATGAACTGAGAACAACATGTTGACAGCTCCCTTTAAATAGGGAAGCTGTCGGTTAACCAACCAATCAGAAGGCTTCATTTTCCCGCTTATTTCTAGGTCACTGGCCGGTCATTAATACAAAGTATCTAACAGATACTCTCTACTTCTCCAATTAAATTCACTCCACATTAATATTACACACTTTTGAGAGTTTTGATATAAATAAGAAAGCACTAATTTAATACTGGTACAGCTAGGGATACCTTGAGCCTATCTTAATCATGGACTGGGGAGAAGATGAAAACAGTGGCATGCTTGTGCCAAGGAATCATTGTGTCATGGTTAAAGGCAAGGGGGTTTGGCATCATTAAAGGAGCCTTTTGTGAGATGTCTTGAAAAAAACCATAAGATTCAGATCTGAGTAATTTTAATCTCATGGCCAATGGTTCTTCTTGAGAAGGTGCTCAAAGAGTAGTGACTGATCAGATACAAACACTCCTTCATGATTCCACTCCTTTAGATTCTTGGTTGCCTTGTGGAATGACCTAGGTTGAAGACCCAGTGAATTCATTCTGGAAATTGTTTCAGAATTGGATGGAACTGCTTTGTGTGAGGTCAAGTATAGAAGTCTAAATAATAAATAAATAAGTAAATAAATAAATAAATAAATAAATAAATAAATAAATAAGTCATCCTTTGAAGGTGCTTTTATATCTACCTTTGTATTAAGTACATACAGAAGAGTGCTTCTATAGGTGAAGTACTTTTTATTAATATAAACTGATGTACTAACTACCCGTCTTTCCCCCAAAATAAGAACAGGTCTTATTTTCTTTTGGGCCTCAAAATAAGCACTTTTGGTGATTGTTTTATTTTTTTCCATGTATGGGAGGCCCACTTCTGCTTGCTCGTGGTAGGGCAGGAGGCTACGTGGCATGCAAGTGTCATCACCATGAGACAGCTGCTCCATGTGCCCCACACTGGCTTACCTCAGGGCCCCCCGTGGCTGTGAGGTGAAGTAGGTGTCGGGGCATGGATGGCTTGGCTGTGGGGGCCCTGAAGTAAGCTGGTGCAGGGCACGTGGAGCAACTCCCACCCCCTCCATCTCGCCTCTTGGCTGCGGCACCAGTGCATTGCTTGGCCTCCTGCTCTGTGGCAGCCATGAGCAAGCAACAGAAATGGGTCAGTGGCCATGCGGGGTCCTGCTGCACATAGTTGTTGGTGCTACCACCATGAGCTGTGGGCCTGGCTGTGGGGGCCCTGAGGTAAGCCAGTGCAGAGCACATGGGGCAGCTCTACCACCACCCCACCTCTCCTCATAGCCGTGGCACCATGAGCAACCAGATGAATGGGTGTGTGGTTGGCTGCGCCGGCTGTTAAGTAAGGCTTATTTGTGGGGAGAGGGGGAGGGCTTATATTAGGTGCAAATGTATAAAACATGCTAGGGCTTATTTTGGGATAGGTCTTACTACAGCAACTGATGCTTCAGTAGCCTATAATTTTAATGACTGCAAAGTCTTATAGGAATTTCTTTGAGGAAGATCTGGAATTTCCAGTGATTATAAAACACTGAGTGGATTTGGGGAATATGAACTATGCCAGTTTCTTATTATCTTTATTGACAGCAAAAATCAATAATGAACAGTTCATTATTGGTTCATATGTATGATTCTATGTAGTTGTCTTAAGTTTCCATAGCTATGGATCACAGTAGCTGAATGTCTCATCGAACAACAGTCTGTTTGTATTAAAAGATCATTTTTGATTAACTTGCTCTAGATGTGTGAGATGCACTGAATGATTATTTAAGAAAGAGCTTTTTGCTGTTGACCCCTTGATTCTTGAATACTTTCACCAAAAAATAGCCTTTCCAGCACTCTTGAGAAAATAAAAATGTTTTATTCTCAAGAGTAGGTCTTTTTTTTTTGTGCTAATTTTATATTTATGTATATGCTACCGTACATAGGATATTTTCACCAAGTTGTCTGCTGCTTTTATTGCTTTGGGGGGGCATTTTAATTAATGTGTTTATGGTATATTTTCATTATTATTCAAAAATTATCTGATTTTAATTATTCTAATCCAGCCTGGGTAAACTTAATTTTAAAAGGTGGCATAAAAATAAATATAATCTTGACAAATTAAACAGAATTGGATCTCATCACAATGACATTCTTTGTATTTTCAGATAGATGCTCTGACATCAATGTCTCAGAAATGGTGGTAGAGGTTAGAGTTTGCTGCTTTACCCTATCAATCATTGCCATCAGCTTGGATCCTCTTGATAAAACTTAGTAATGCTACTTCTATTTCCCCCCATTAATTCCCTTCTCAAATCTAATATTCATATTGTCAACCTTGAAATAAAATTAGATTAATTATGCCACTAAGCATTGAGATTAGTACTAAATTATGGGACTGACGTGCATTATAACTCTTTGCATTATAAATTAAGCATGACCTCATATCTGGAGACCCAAGTTAAAATAGGGAATAAACCCAGAGAAACAAAGAACCACACTAAACAGTTCAAGGTGTTAATTCTTCTAAAGTTTTTGTCTTGGTTTACCACCCACTCTCAGAGTCTGTTGTGACATGCAGCTCATTGCGAGGTCTGTGGCGTCAAGGCAGGAGCACAGAAGGGAAGATCAAATTCAGCAGGAAGCAAAAGAAAAAGGATGGCTGTATTTGGTCACCATAGCAATAGAACCCCCTCCCTTCAAGATGTATTGCTGAGCCCTTCTTTGGAAATAATTGGTAAAACATTTCTTTATCACCTCTAGCAGATCTTCCCAGCATTATCCAGCTGAGCTTTTCCAGATGGTGAGAGGCATGTTGCCATCTGGTGCAGAGGAAAATTGGTGATACCCTTAGTGGCATACTCTGATAAGTTTAGTAGGCACTTAAAAGTTAAAGCCACTCACATCTTGGAATGTGCAAATTGCTAAACATCTGGTCCCCTTCATTGTGTGCGTTAGTTGGTAAATTTTCTAATCTGGTAGGCTTTCTGATAGATTGCTTTTTAAAGTATATATGGGTTTGAATCATTTACATTAACATTGCATTTACATTACATTAACATTACCTTATAACCTGTTGTGACCTCATCTTATATCATATCAAGAGCCGAGGTGGTGCAGTGGGTAGAGTGCAGTACTGTAGGCTACTTCAGCTGACTGCTAGCTACAGTTCGGCAGTTCAAATCTCACTGGCTCACAGTTAACTCAGCCTTCCATCCTTCTGAGGTGGGTAAAATGAGGACTCAGATTGTTGGGGACCATATGCTGGCTCTGTAAACCGCTTAGAGAGGGCTGTAAAGCACTGTGAAGTGGTATATAAGTCTAAGTGCTATTGCTATATGGCTTAACTTTTTCTAGCTGTTGCACACTTAAACATTGCTCCTTTTGGTTTATATATATTCCTGATATCCCAGCAACTGTTTGGATAATCATAAACCACTGCCAGCACTCTGTTGATTCATTCAGAAAGACCACAGCCAACATTATAGAATGCTAAGTGAAGAGGAAATCATAATTGGTCAAAGAGAGGGAGGGATGGGAGCAGGAAGATACAAACTGAAAAATCTATCCTGGCACAATCAATATCTGCCGTCTTAAGTCTGGGCAAATCTGCCTTAATTCAGTTTTCATTGGAGACTGAATTTTGAAGAGGGCATGATTTGATCTGAATATGATTTGAGGTCCAACTTGTTTTGGAATTCAATTTGAAATTCAATCAATTGGCTATTACAAGAAACTATCAATTGTTTGCAACCACTTCATTTTTGGCAAAATAATATGAAAACAACAGAAATGGTTAAAACTTTAGTGGGCATTAACCCAGCAAGACTCATTTAAGAGTTTCACTGCAATAAAATATTGGAATATTCTCCTTGTATCTGTTTTTAGGCAGAGATTTATTTATTTAACTTGATATACCACTGACTACAGATGTGTCCTGGCAATTTACAAAAAACCCACAGAAACAAGACATTTAAAACAGTCAAAAAACTGGTAAGAAAAATAAAAAATCCAATTAATGGTTAAAACTCATCATTAAAACATTAAAAATAAATAGACTTCTACTGAAAATGATTTGTTCTAAGGATTAAAAAAAATTAATTAAAACATTAGACCTGAACTTTGCCGAGTATACTTTCCAAAGTATTAGGACGCCATCAGAAAAGGCTCACAGTGACTGTCGGCAAATTTCCTCAGATTATCTCATTAAGTGTGAAGGTTCATATAAAAGAGTTTCCACAAATAGCCTTGAGCTAAGCTATGGAGGACTTTAAGATTAGGGTATATTGTCCAGAAACAAATTGGATCTAATGATAGTTGGAATATGGGTTCTTTGCATTTTCCCTGAAACCAACTTGTTGCTAACTTTTATATTGAGGCTTTTGGACTAGTCACCAAACAGCACCATGTAGAGTACATTACAATTATCAAGCTAGGAGGTAACCAGCAAGTTATAAAAACCCTTTTCTTCCAGAAAGAGACACACTAGACTAAGAAAAGGCATCCCTGACTATACTTTCAATCTGGAAACCAGAGAAAGAATTGGGTCTAGAACCACCCACAAATTGCATATCTACTCCTTCTGGAAGACTCTACATATTTAGAAAAGGCAAAACTACTATTTCTTTGTGCTTGTGGCTTTTGCAATGAGTACCTTATTCTTTTCTAGGTTCAGTTTGTTTATATTATCCCTTATTTGGTCTATTTCCAACCTGAAGCAAGCATTCAGGTCAGCCACAGCATATCCCAAAGATGTCATAAAGGAATAGATTTAGCATACTGATAGTATTCAGCTCCAGATCTATTTAAGATTTCCTCCAATGATTATGGATAGATATTAAAAATCACTGGAGACGTAACAGAGTTCTGGGGGAAACCATAGCATAATATCTGCTTTAAGGGTCACTATTCCCAAATGAAATCCTCCTGAGAAATAGTGCCTTTCAGGTAATCGAACCCTGTTTGTATCAAAAGCTGCTGAAAGACCACAAAGAACCAAAAAAATTACACTCTCTTTGTTGATCCCTAGATAAAGAGAATTTGTTAGGCCACCAAGTCTATCTTAACCATGAAGCCTGCTCTGAACTCAGTTTGAAAGGTAATTGCCTTCTTCTAGGACAACTTGCAGCTAAAATACCCCTGTTTTCATTTCTTTACCCAACCATAGAAGGTAAGAGACAGGCCTATAATTGTCTATTTCTGAGACATCCAAGCTAAGCTTCTTAAGCAGAGTTTAAATGATTGCCTCTTTTAAACAAGGAAGGATTCCCTCTGAGAGAGGCATTTTCAGTACTAAAGAAAGTCTCTTTCTATAACTTCCCAGCCAGACGTTATAAGCCAATCTAGACAAGAATCCAGAGGAAAATTGGTGAAAGATACTGCTTCAGGTAGGCAGTTCATGCTTCATGCTTATAATCATTCCAGTTTCAGTTAAGCAGGCCAGGCAGCAGGAGCTCTAGGTGAGAGCAATGGGCAGATGAGTGCACAACAGTCATAGTGGGAAGAGAGAAAAACACTAAGAAAAGCAAACACATTTCTTTCTGTATATTTTTTGACAAAATTTCTCAGGACAATCCTATACATGGATATTTAGAAGTGAATTTTGAGTTTTTACACTCGGAATTTACATTCAAAAACAGTAGTACTGATGAATATTCAGAACTAAAGCACTAAGGCTGAAATTTGCAGCTCACTATTTTCAGTGAGATTTCTTCCCAGGTAAGCAAATATCACAACTGTAGCAGCAATTTTGGCTCAACAGCACATCCAAGGATGTCAAATCACTATAATCAAATCACTACCACAGTGGCATGCGGGTAACCAGAACATTTTGCAAGGTGGGAGATTGTCTGGTCTTGAGTTTACTTGACCTCAGACAGCTTCCATTTTAAAAGTGTTAACTAAAAGACAGGAACTCAAAGTGTACATGAGAAAAATGATGGGAAAAACTGCTCAGAAAGAACAAAAATAATATCATCTTGGTTTAAGAAGCATTTCATTACTGTAAGTGAAGCAGTGCATCTTGAAAAAGTTCTATAAGAAAAAAAACATCAAAATTAGAATTAAAGGTAAAGGTAAAGGTTGCCCTTGCACATATGTGCTAGTCGTTCCTGACTCTAGGGGGCGGTGCTCATCTCCGTTTCAAAGCCGAAGACCCAGTGCTGTCTAAAGATGTCTCCATGGTCATATGGTCAGCATGACTAAATGCCAAAGGCACACAGAACGCTGTTAGCTTCCCACCAAAAGTGGTCCCTATTTTTCTACTTGCATTTTTTATGTGCTTTTGAACTGCTAGGTTGGCAAAAGCTGGGACAAGTAACAGGAGCTCACCCTGTTATGCAATGCTAGGGATTTGAATCGCTGAACTGCCAACCTTTTGATCGACAAGCTCAGCATCTTAGCCACTGAGCCACCGCATCCCTAAAAAAGTAGAATTAAGTAGAGACAATTAGCTATTGACTTCACATAATAGTCATATAACTTGCCCAACCAGCATGTGAGAAGAAGTAGAATATTGTCTTAGGTTACTGACTATAAACATGGAAGGGGCTAGAGGTGATGGGGTAACATGTGCTCTACATAAATGGAGAGATTTACAACATCCTGTCTTCAAAAATGTGTTTAGCTTATCTTTCCTGCAGGGACTCACAAGTGCCCCAAATGTTGTAGAATTTTGAACACCATGTTTTGATTTTTGCTTCTAATCTGTTTTATAATAAAAAAGTGATTCTGGTTCATTGTTAAAGTATGAGCAGAAATGTAGGGGCACATTTTTTCCCATAAAAAATCATGCTTATGCTTACTACAATTAATAGCTACCTCATAATTTTTTAAAAAATGTCTCAGAACTATTTAGGACAGATAGGAAAACAAAGAATCTTCTTCCAAGTTATTCCCACTCTTTAAGATCAAGAATAGTCTGAATCCCATATTTCCCCTCTATCTCTTCCTTCCCGGCCACAGTGATGTTTCTTCACACATGACAAGGCTCCTCCTAGTTTGCTCTCTTTTTGGCATGACGCCTGGTTGAGTGATTTGAAGCACAGAAATGCTCTCAAACATCAGACCAGAGGTGGTATTCAGCAGGTTCTGACCATTTCTGGAGAACCGATAGTGGAAATTTTGAGTAGTTTGGAGAACCAGCAAATACCACCTCTGACTGGCCCCTCCCCCATCTATTCCCTGCCTCCCGAGTCCCAGCTGATCAGCTGGGTCTTCTTTTGTGGCTCTGTGCAGGAGATTGGAGCTGGAAAGCAGGTTTTAGTGGGGTGGGGAGGGAATGGGATTTTGCAGTAACCTTCCCCTGGAGTGGGGTGGGAATAGAGATTTTACAGTTTCCTTCCCCTGCCATGCCCACCAAGCCACGCCCACCAAGCCACGCCATGCCCACAGAAGTGGTAATAAAAAAATTTGAATCTCTCCACTGCATCAGACCAAAGCCTTATAGTGATTTAGAATAAGAGTGGAGAAGTTGAGAGTCATCTGCTCTGTCCAGAGTAAATTAAAATCAAAATCTGTTTTAAATCAACCTGATCTACCCCAACATTGAGCTTCCGCTACAACAGATGCATGAGCCTAGAGACAGAATACAGTCAATCCAGAGTCCAATTATTTATAACTGTTTTAACATTAAAATTAATGTGCTGAGTTACTGAAGATCCAACAAAAGCAGGAAACAAAAAATTACAAACCCTTCAAACTTTAGCTCTTTCTATAGCATAGCGTGTCAGTTAACTCTCAAAAGTTAATTAAAGCAGCAACCTCTACCATTGTTGACGCTGCCTACTTTATCTATTTCTTATTTTCTTTGCAGTGCCTGCCCTTTTCTTGCCAACTTTCCAACTAGACAAATCCGTCCTCTTCATACTTTCCCTCATTCTGTGCCTCTCCCTGCATTATTCCAACACCCAAGTGCCTTTTAGGAGCATTTAGTAATATTTATTAAATTTATAAATTATCCAGTAACTATGCTATAACATTTTTACAAAGATGAAATAATAAAGACAATCTATAAGACCCAATTCTTTATTTCCCAATTCTACATCCCACACCTTAAAATCTAAAAAGTAAGAGAGCTGGGCAATCTAGGAGCAAAAAACAGATATAGAGAATGGAATGGAACAAATAATTCCAAAATCCCTCTGGAGCTTTCCCTTATTTTTCTAGTCCTTCTTCCACTGTGTAAGTGACTTATAATCTAGATACAAGGCTACAAGAACTTTCTCTCTACATCATCTAAAAATGCTAATAAATCAAACAGCACAAGTTATGTAACGTAGTTGGGAGTTTTAAAAAAAGTAATTAATGTATCTTTTTAAATGCTAAGCCTTTGAAAGTTCACTGAGAAATTTAGTGGGGAAAGAAGCAAAACACCAAAGAGATGCAACTGATTAGCAATTAACAGTTGCAGTAAGCAAGTTTCTTCTTCAGAGCCACATGCAAATTTCAAGCCAATTTCTCTTGTGACTGCATTACATAGAGTACTTAAAATATTTTTCTGTTCAAGCTTGCTGATAAATTATTATTAAATATTTTACATGTATTATACCTTTTTCATATAAGATTCAGTAGTTTATCAAGCAATTTGAGAACTTCATTCAAACTTGTTATTTTATTTAATTTTTGCTTGATTTCAATAGCACTTTAGATTTATATACCGCTTATCAGTGCTTTTTTTTTTGTTTTTACAAAATGTCAAGATCAGGATAGTACAGATGACTGTAAATAATGTACATACAGAAATGTGACCCACACTAAAATATGACAGATGTCAGTCATCCTCATCAAGGGATCACTTCTACCACTGAGAAAGATAGCAAGCATCTAGAAAAGGAAGGTGGCCAAGAAAAGAAAAAGATGAACAGCTACATACAATGAATCCACTTATTAAAACTAGTTCAATTCTTAAAGCAGTGGTACATTTTTTAAAGATGCATGTGGAAACATGAAAAAAGATGGGGCCCTTCAACAAGTAGCTAGTTGAGCTGTGCTTGTACCATTTTGAACCTTCCAAAGTATTTTTAAACTGGGACAAAAATCTTATAGTTGAGCCTATGAAAACCATTTGTAACCCCAGATAATTGCAGATACGTACATAAATAGGGTAGTATTTATAGTGGCCAAGCCACACAATTTTAAAAGGTGCACCATATAAGACAGAAAGTCAAACTGGATATAATTACCTGAATGTCTGGCAGAAACAGAGCATTCCAAGTAAAATGTCCTTCTTTCTAACTAGTACAAAAATGATGTCCCTACCCCACCCCACCCCACAGGTGGAAAATTCTACCCTAAACATCTAAACACAGACATATTTAAGCAAATACACTCATGCTGCTCTGGGTAGAAAAAAAATGTTATCAAAATTAGGCAAGCACTGCACTGAAAGAAACTATTTTGAGTACATGATGAGCTGTTTTGGAGAATTTCAAATTTTGTGATATTTTAACCAGCTTTTACATGGGAACTGCATTACTTAGTATACAGGAAAGATAGTTCCTCAAAATAATCTCTTTGAATATTCCCTCAAAGGATCCATTGCTTACTTACTTACCTACTTACTTACTTACTTACTTACTTACTTACTTACTTACTTACTATGGCGGCCTTATATCAAAACCCTATGGTAGTGAATTTGAAAAATCTCTCAAGGCTTCCAACTTGCTAGGGTCCTGGATTCAGCTAGTTTCATTGTTTCACTAGGCTAGCTGGTTTTAGAATTGATTTTGACTTGGGAGTGCCTTGGCCATGTGTGATTAATTAAAAAAAGGCACACGAGACTGAGTCAAGGTGACGTCAAAGTGATGGGTGGCACCAGCGTCTTAAGAAAAAGTAAGAAGGTTAATTGGGGACAGAGGTTATAGATGAGTGGCCAATAAAGTGTTTGTCATCCATGTGTTTCTTGTCTTTATTTCAAGATAAAAGTATGAGTCACATTTCAGACTTCTTTTTATAATATGCAAATTCATAAGCTTCAATTTAATTCATTTTCTTTGGTGAAATATACAAGCAAATATGATAATTAACCCTAAAATTAATTCCAAGAGATTTTAAACCCTTGTGGCATTTATCCTTAATAGCCATTGACTTCTATTTAAATAAGATTGAGTTGTTCTGTTATGATACATATTACAGAAACTGAAATGTCAATTTATGCATAGAGTGACTCTCTCTCTCTCTCTCTCTCTCTCTCTCTCTCTCTCTCTCTCTCTCTCTCTCTCT
>JAOYMU010000192.1:34803826-34814623 GCA_025802295.1 Psammodynastes pulverulentus
AGAAGTCCCCTCCAAGGACTTCTGTGCTTCCGAAGAAGCCCACCAACGTAGCAAAAGGCAGATGAAACCAAGATTCCGTCTGTTGCTCTCAGGAGCTGGAAGTAGTCTCTACGCTACATATTATTTTATAACAGCAGGAGAAATGCATTTAATAAATGTTAAAATAGAAATATAATAGGATGGCATAGCCTCTTCATGAAACTTCAACTGTATCATCCCTTTTTCTCTTTCTCGATGTTCCAAAACACTGTATTGTTCATAAAATACAAGGGAGACACTTTAGGAATATCAAAATGGGAGGTAAGAAGCTTTGGGCCACCTGTAGGAACATCATAGGTAGTTTGGTGAAGACTGACCCAAATATAATAGTTTTAAAATGTATACAATCTGGGATCTTGTGGCTAAACTCCAATTGGTGAGTCTATTTAGGAAATAAAATTATTCTTATGAACACTTTGGAACATTTAAATTTCTCTTTAACTTTAAATGTAATGTTCAGCTAGGCAGCAGTGTAAAAGAATTTTATCATTGGAATGGCTCACCATTGGAATTTACTAAAGTAAATTAAATTAAGCAAAACCATTTAGTAATTTAATTTATTAGCCATCACCCCTCCCCCAAACTTTTATTCTTAAAACTGCACAATGGCTCTTCAGTATGAAGTCCAATAATGCCATTTTTAAAGGTGGAACCCAAGAGGTCTACAGGATGTGGTGGTGGATTGTATATGCACTTCCAGGAACTATTGCACAACTTCAGTGCCTGAGCAATGAAGTTAGTAGTAGGGTCAACCTTATTGATGGGCTTGTCTGTTCCTTAGACTTTTAGTCAGTTTCTCATCATTAACTAAATCTGCCTTGCCTGATTATCTCTGTTTATATATACATCTACAGCAAATGCTTACCTTAGCCCACCCCCAGCACCTGGACACAAATGAATCATTACTCCCCCACCTCCCCAAACACACATATACAGAAGCATTCAATTACTGTTGAGAATTCTGGTTGCAGTTGTTGGGAAAAGCTTCTGGTTGCCATGCTACAGTACGATGTCATCATCACAACACTTTCTGAGGCTTTATATGCAGGAAGAATGATAACTTGATATGAAATCCAATACTGCCCTTGTGACATGGGTGCCATAGTAACCACAGCCCATGTTCTTTTCTATTGCCTGTTCTATAGGGACATTCTGCAGCTGATTACCAATTGATCACCCTTCTTTTATTTAAATTTCCAGGGCACTCTGATAAATTTGTGTTTGTCTTAATTGCTAAACAACCCAGATAAATTTATTTGACAGAACTCTAGTATCTCTGAAAATAATCATATTAGTTAGAAAGCTTTGGAATGTAAAATCTAAAAAAAGAGATCTGATTCTTTTTCCCATGCTAAATTGACTTTATGGGGAAATCCAACATTAAAAATTGGTGGGGGGGAATGGTAATCTGGAAAAATTGGATGAAAGCAGGGATATTGACTGGATCACTTGATAGATGATGGCAATGAATTTTTAAAACACACTGTGCTAAGAGACAAATATCTATCAGATGTAATTCAGTAGCAATATCTCCAGCTACAACATATGTTAACAATATTGTTTGGACCAGCACATTTTTAGCTTCAAAAACACCTAAGATACTAGAACAACTGGTTGAATATTTTAAAACTAAAAAAAACCTCCTATTACTTTTTAAAGTTATTTGTTATTTAAAAATCAATTTGATATGCAGGTGGTAAGAGATGAGTAGAATAGAGGTTCCTATATTGCTTATACAAGCTGCGTTTCGAAGAACACTCACACAACCAGCAACCTTGGGCCACCCAACTTTCAAATGTCATCTCTCAATATGGATTCTCCCTCCAATTCCCAGTCCAATCAGCTCTAAAGGCCAAGGAAGCTTTCAAACAAAGAATTATTGATGTGGCTGCCCAAGATGATATTGCAACACTTAAATGTGTCAAGTCTCTAAAGTGGCTGGCTCAACACAAATCAGCCTCCCAGTTACAGAAAATATTTAACAACTTCTCAGAAGAGCTTTTTCTAGAGCTCAGTTTGAACAACTGGACTTCACGGTAAGATATGGGAAGTTCATGGAGTCTCAAAGGAAGAAAGTTTGTGCATTTGTGGAGCACCAGACGTTGAAGACATTGGATGCATTCTTGTCGACTGCAGGTTGTAGTCTCCACAAAAAGCTGCGTATTTAGATCTTTATTTAAAAACTAAAAAAATATTGGGGCACTTGGGAGAAACAGCCTTATTCATGCAGGGAACAAATCTGCACATCCTCAATAAGACTACACTCTTCATTTCAAAGACCATCTCAAAGAGGACAGAATATCCTGGTCAGATTCGCATCAACTGTAGGGGTGATGATCTATTATGAATTCTTTTTCAATCTATTGCATTTTTGGATCAGCTTTATATATTTGATACAGTCTTAATAGATAAGGTTCTCTTCTTCTATTACTACATTACTTTATTCTAAAATTTATTTTTAATCTATTTAAATAACTATTTCAAAATATTTAAAATTTATTTAAAATACATTTTTTTATTAAAATTTATTCTACTTTATTCTTCTGTTACATTATTTCATCTCACTCTTTTAACTTCATTTTATCTTACCTACTGTATTTAATTTTATTTTATCTCACTATAGCTATTATGTATCACTTCAATGTATCTTAGCACATTTTATTGTATTTTACTGTGGCTGATGCTCATGTTTGATATGGTCAATTGATTAATCAATAAACTATACTTTATCACATATTGCTTAGACAATGGGAAAGTGTCTTAACTTCTATAACAGGAGTGCCCATATCCATTATAGAAAAAAAAATAATATTAAGAATTTATTGCACTCCTGTATTCCTGTAGAGAAAGGAATGATCTGGAACAGCACTTTGTTGGAGATGTAATAAGGAAAATGCTTCTTTAAAACATATGTTTTTACAATGTCCTATATTTACTAAGTTTGAAAGAAAGAAGTTAAATGTAAATTATGCAACAAAGCCAAAATTTTCAAAGAATAATATTCTCTTGAATTATATAACTAGTTCCTGGAATATGATAAGAGACAATGTAAATGGATTCTGCATACTATTATTATAGCTAAAAATCTGATAGTTCAACATAGGAAAGATAAATATATACTCCACTTATTCAATGGATTGAAGACATGATTACATTTCCTACCTATTAGCAGATTGCTGGTAGATGTAGGTTTTGTATGAATAAATATCAAAAATATAGGTTCAGGTTACAAAAAAACATGAGTCATATAAGTGTAATAAAATATATGTGCATGTTTATTGTGTGTGTATATTTGAATAATATTTACATTAGATAATTATGCACTGTGACTGAACTATATCTAATGTTCTATACTGCTGTATCTTTTTTTCTGCTATAGTTTTTTACTTATTTTAAAAGTGCTTTTATGTATATTTTCATAATGTATTTTTGTGTTTCGTTCTTTTTTGTTTGTTTTCCTTTTCTGATATTATTTTAAAAAGTCCTTATCCACACTACTGAATTTAAAAAAAATAAGCAAACTATATTCCTAAGAGATCAATATATTCAAGTTTCAAAAAACAAACAAAACCCTCAAAATCCAACTAAACATTTGAGGTACATATGTTGTGGATATTTGTCTTTGTTATTTATTGGCTCAAGATGGCTTAGGCCTCTCCTAATTTCCTCCCCATAGCAACCCTGTGAAGTAGTAAAGCAAGGCGAGAGATTGAGTAATCTCCCAAACTCTTCCAGTATTCCCATAGTGACTTTAGCCTGGCTCGGCCATTTCTGCAGGGGACAGGAAAAAAAGAAAGTCAAAATGGCAAATATAATTGTGAACTTGAAATTCTTGGTCCCCCCCCCCTTTTAACATGTGTGTGATTTAAAAAAAAATCTACAATCTACAATTACCCCTCTCCTGGTTGAAATATAATCCCTTAAACTAAGCTATCTTTCCATGTATCATAGAAGTAGGAAGGAATAGACCTGTTTGTAAGGAGTTGTCTTTAGACAATCTGAAGAGAGAAAAGTTAGTTTTGGTTTTGCTTTTTAAAGGCCTAATTACATTGCAATGGCTTGAATTCAACTGCTTTATGAATTAAAGACTAGAACCGGATAGGATGGTTTTGAAAAAATAGGGTTAATTTCTGCAAAATACCCTGGAGAACCAGGAATAAGTGAGATACATTGACCAATGAATGGCCCAGCATGCAACATTCTTTTTCTGGAACTTCACTGAAGTGGGTTGCTTGTCCCTGACTATCTCAGGTGTATGATTATCTGCCTGCTGAACCACATTTCCAATTGCACACACTGTGAAATAGCTCTTGCTTCTCAGGGAATAAGTTGTTGCTGTGGAGAAATTGAAAGAGAGAGATGGAGAATTTGGTGGATAAATGGAAGTAATTGTGATGTCTCGCTTGCAGGATGTCACCTTCTCTCCTTTTATAGGGCAAGGTCTCAAGGAAGGAAAATGTCACACCAAGGAAAAGGGGAGTGATACTTTTGAAGTGACGCCTTTCTTGGAGGATGAATAGATTCTTCAGATGCCCAGGATTTTACTTTTGGAAATGGAGGACTGATGGGTAATTTGACACTCAGAGACAGAGATATCTAGGTCTGTGATCAACATGTAGATCTCATTTAACTTACCACCTGGTAGAAAAGCTATATATCATGTCTTCTGTAAATAGCCTGGGACAACCAGTGCTGAACTCAGCTGTCAAGCTGTAAAAGAATTCTGTCACAAATTCTTCTGGACCTGACCTTAGACTTTGCACTTGGATAAACCATCAAAAATCCAAGAATGGTATTTGAAAAAGATGTATTACTTACTAAGAGCGACCTCCAAATTGTACAGTAGCACAAAGGAGGAATTAGATGGAACAAAAACACTCAGTTTCGCCTACTAAGGATAGCCTCACTGAATGACTATCCCTTTGTGGAATTTAAGGTTGTGATTGAGTGATGTACCTGACCTTTGTAAAGTCCTTGTTCTAGGGGAGATGAGAGTTGTTAAGGCAGCCATCTAATGGTGATCCAGATTTTTGCAGACAATACATGGTAACTCAAGCAAAGGGTAAGGTAGCAAAATCTTTTGAATGGAACATTCATACGCCAGAGTTAATCATTCTTATTTAGAAAGAGGTGTGGATTAATTTGGAAGATTGTCTAAACATAGTTTTTGCTACTATAACCAATGGGAAGATTTTACTTTTATTTTAAGGAAGTAGATGAAATATTCTCCCATTCATACCAATATCTGTAGTCTGCAGTTAATAATTCAATGGAAAGTTTTTAACTTTAAAAAAATGAGTTCTTTTCTGTCATGAATTAGAAAAGAGGCTGATCTAAAGTGAGTGTGCCATAAATTATTATTCTTATGTTCTGAACAGAATCCTAATCCTATTTTACCCAGTTGATTTGTAAGTGAATGAAGGCACACTGTGAAAAATAAAACATATTGCAATTTTCATGGGATATGCATGTGTTTTCACAATAAATCTCAAACAAATGTGCAAAGAAAGCAAACCAAATCAGGAAAATTTTAAAAGGGGATAAATTGCCATGAATAGGTCAATTTTCTGAATATTGTTCTTTGCTCTAAAGGTAAAATTGATTAATGCTACTGGAAAGTTTGTAGATCTGATCTGGTAGCCCAACCCGATATTTATCTCTATTACTACATAAAATTTAATACAATCCCCATAGGAATAAATCAGTATAGTGAAGTTGTTTGTACCATATCTCGGTAGGTATTAGAGTATTAAAGATGAATACATCTGTGAATGTCACATTATTCCTCCTACACTAGTCAAGATTTTAAAAGAGAGCTTAAATTATGGAAATTTGCTTTGAAAAACATGCTTTAGGGAAATCCACAGGAAAAAAAGAAAAAAAAGAAAGAAAGTTTGGGGAAATTAATGTTGTCCCATAGAATGCAGAGAAATTAACAAAATATTGAAACTGCAGCCAGCTAATGTGAGCAATAAAGAGGACATGAAATTGATTAATGTGCAAATCCCTGCTCAGGGAACTATGGTGTAAATTTGTATATTTCTATAAGTGAAATGGAGAGAGGGTCATTGGGAGGTTTTGGATTGTGGCATTAAAGTTCCTTACTGGGAAGCTGAAATCTTAAAAAGCTCAAGAAGGGTTTGTCTGAAACTATGCATGTTCCAGGTGCAGAAAGAATTGGACTAATGAAGCTGGATAATTTCATTGGGTGAATTATGGTTCACAGGTGAAGTGCTTAGATTTCTTTTAGGGACTAGAGAACAAGTGCAAAGGGCTAGTGCAAAAAATACAGCTTTCACTTGGACTGTAATGGAACTAGACTTAACACATTAAAGATAAAAGTTTGCTTTGAGTTGTGCCTGATTCATGGTCATGTGTATGCAGTTTTCTGGATCATAATTAGAGATGGTTGCCATTGTCTTTTGCCAGTCTATCTTAAGTCCTGCTATTCTTATGATCTTCTGCCCATGTATTAGCTGGGCCGGATCTTGTTTAGCTTCCAAGCTTAAAGTCAGTCCATTGCTGCTGACTGCTGAGGCATCAAAAAGGTGTACAAAATGCTATCAGTCATGTAGGCTTTAAAGTGGACAATCAGCATCCTAAATTGTATCCAGAAGTCCACTGAAGCCACCACAACTCACAAAGCAGCAATGTCACATGGATTGGGTTGAGCATGGTTTTTCATTTACATTATCAAAGCGGGTAATGAAATGTGTGCAAATAAAAACAGTCTCAAAGAACCCTTTCAACTTCATTTTCCATCCACATATATTCTCAACCATAGCAATTTACCACAAACTTGGGACACACTGTGGTCTCAAGTTTCATGATGCAGGATCCAATCTGAGTCAATTACTGGGACCAAAGATTATATGGTGCCTGGTTGTGTGTGGCTTTTAGTTGTTAATTAGTGTGTTGATATAATTCATTATGTTTTAGGCATCCAAATATCTTGCAGATGGGAGGAACATGAAATTCTTCATCAAGAGGAAAAATACAGTATGGAATCATTGGCCAAAACATGATTTGAAGGCTACAACTTATTGGAAAATAATTGACTCAAAAGAATGGGTCTGTGACGGTGTTGCACATAAAGAAAGCATACCATGTACCTCCACCGAAGTTAATGAACCACAGCATGGAAATCTTGTTCAGAGTGTTTGGATAAGAATAAAAAGAGAGAGAAACAAAAGTGATGCTGTCATGGGAGTTTATTATAGACAGCCTGGACACAGATGACCAGCTGCCTGCCTGAAACACACAATGGTGACAATGGGTGATTTCAACTATAGTGACATCTATCGGAAATCTAAATCTGCCAATGTCTGAGGTCCAACAAATAAATTCCTGTGCTCTTTTGCTGCAACTTCATTTGACAGAGCATAGAAGAAGGAACAAAGGAGACATCTATAGGAAATGGGAGGAGGGGCATAGTACCTACAAAAGATGCAAAATAGTCAACAGGCACTTTAGGAATTGAACTGAACTGAAGCTTATGAAAAAAAGAGTGAAAAATCTCTTTTGAGGGAAAAATGGAAAAAGTACTTGGGGTAATGAGGAAACAAAAGGACATGTAAGGGGGCTGACAGTTGTTGCATGGAGAAAGGGGTAAATTAATAGCGGTTAATAGTAAGAAGGCAGAATGCCTTAACTCATATTTTTTTTATCTGTCTGTCTTTGATGAGAACATAAACAAACTTCTAGCTGGCCATTCAGCAAAGTTGCTTGTGATATTATTAATAAAATGGTGAAATATGGGCGAGAAGATGATACAACTAGTAGACGGATTCATAACTGGCCAAATGATTGTCCACAGAGAATACTCATAAATGGCTTTATATCAGCTTGGAAAGTAGCACTGCATGGAGAGCCTTGTTGCTCTGTGCTGTGCTGTCTGTGGCTCACCTATTTTATTAATGGCCAGAATGAAGGAATTGAGGGGTTGTATCAGACCTGATGGAGTGGTTAACTCTTGAAAAAGAGACAATTTTTTAGAAAAAGTATCCTGCCAGGCTTGAAGAGGCTGAAATGAGTAGGATGAAATATGAGTTACTGATCTGGGAGGAAAAGAGAAGACACAAATACAAGGACCTGCCTTAAGAGTAAATCATGTGAAAAGGGTCTGGGTGTTCTAGCAGATCACAAGCTGAATATGATCCAAGAATGTGATGCAGCTGCTAAACAGGCAAGTGCTATTTTTGGATGTATTTATAGGATGAAAAGAGCAGATAACAGGAAATAATTGTCCCAGTCTACTCTGAGTTCAGCTAAGGAAAAAAAAAAGAAGAAAACAAATGACTTATTGAACAAATAGCTCAATTCTCACTTAAAGAACAAATGACTAGGGTCACGTCACTGTACTTTGGATACATTATGCAAAGACCTAGCTCTCTAGAAAAAGCTCTAATGCTGGGAAAGGTAGAAGGAAAAAGTAGAAGAGGATGACTAGCAGGTAGATGGACTCAATTACACTGATGATAGGGGAAGAACTGAAAGATCAGGTTATCTGGAGAAAAATCTTATCTATGTAGTTGCTAAGAGTTGACAATGAGTTTAGGGCACACAATAAACCAATCACTCTGATTTGATGAGGTCCCACTTGGAATACTGAATTAATTAATATTGAACACATAGTCTAAAAGACATTGACAAACTAGCGTGAATTCAGAAGGAAGTGAATGAACTGTGAAGGAAGTGAAGGAACTTACAAAACTGGTTCTGTAAGCATTGGTTAAGTGAACTGAGTATGTTTGGAAGAGAAGACTGAGGGGAAATACAATACAAGTCTTCAGCTTCTAAAGAGTTATCATTGAGAGAAGAGAGTAGACTTTGTTACCCTGGAGACATCAATCCAAACCAAAGCAATGAAACTATAGGAAAGTAGATTCAGGCTAGACATTAGGATATATTTTCTGGTGGCAAGAGCTCTTGATTAGTGGAATAGGAGGCCTCCTTTATTGGAAGTAAGAAGAAACTTCCCAACAGTGCAGGCAATTAACAGTGGAGCAGCTTGCCTTCAGAAGTTGTGGGTGCTTCATCACAGGAGGATTTAAGAAGAGACTGGACAGCTACTCATCTGAAATGGTATAGGATCTCCTGCTTGAGCAGGGGGCTGGACTAGAAGACCTCCAAGGTCCCTTCCAGCTCTATTCTACTCTAAATATAAGCAGATCCTGCCCTGAACTGTGGGTTAGTTTAGAGGATCGCTAAAATATTTTCTAACACTGATTCCAAGGACAGCTGTGACCTTAGAAAGGCAGTTAAAAGTTCACGCATGCCTGTCTCATAGTTAAGTTTAATGTTTTACATTATTCGATTCTGTGATGTGATGTGATGTGTTCTTCCTCTTAAATAGATCACCAGGTACAGAAATGCCAAATTTATACACATTGTACACGTGGGTAACAGATAATATTGCTATTTATTGAGTTTTCAGGTCACTAAATACATAATAATTTGTAATATTATTTGTATTGTTTTTGCAAGCAGGCTGCCAAGTGCAAAAAGTATGTACCAGGCATCTGCATAAACAAAAAGTCTCAAGTCCATAATCAGAAAAGCATCCTTTGCTGTTCTTAGATAGTTCATGGGTTGTGTTGTTGTCCTTGCCACTATGATTTTGGAGCCAAATCCTGTTATTCAGCTGTTTCTTTGGGAAAGCTGTAGAAAGTGTGTATAACTGTAGCTTTATGTAGTTAGTGTTTTTAAAAAATAAATAGATTGCATAGGACATAACATTCAGTCTTGATGACCACTCTGAAGTTCTGTGCTGAAAAACAAGGAGAAGGGGTGGTTTAGAATCCCCATTATACCACTAAACCACTTGGTGAAATGCTCAATGTATTTGAGTTTGTTGGCACACAACCCTCTCAAAGTCTGTTGTTTTGTATGTGTCCTTTTTATTTCATGCACACCTTGACAAAAGGTCTGCCATAGTTAGCATTTGAAAGAATCTGGAAAAATTGCTACAAAATATTAGGTTCCAGCAGGGGATGAAAGTGAAAATATTTTTAAATTTGAAATAGACCACCAACATAGAATAAAACATAATCCAGTCCATAGGGGAAGATGCATATGCCAGAGATATTTGAAGAAGCATATTGTAGGCAGGCATTTTATGTTAAATTCCTGCATTAAAATGGAAGAATCAGAGCACCAATTTTAAAAAAGAATTTGGCTGGTACCATTGAAATATGGTAGTCCCAGAGAAATGTAAGGCAAAGAAATCTCTGAAGACAAAGTCTGTAGGAAGAACAAGGAAAAAAGATGTTAGATAATGTTGACTTTTTTCAGAAGGCTGGTCCTGAACTGAATGAGGAGAATGGATATCTTAGATTGTACAGAGTCCACCAGCACTGAGTCCCTAGTTATCAGGTTGAAGTTATCAATCTCACACACACACTACAAAGATGCTGTGAAAGAGACCCTATGCCACTTGACATCTAGCCCAGGAATCTAGAAGCTGCGGCTGCTGACAGAATCCACTGGCAAGCCTTGCGCTGTGAAGCTTCCACTGGCTTTGAAGATAGACTGATAGAAAATGGTGAACAGCATCACAGAACAATATCTACAATTACTACAAAAATGGACTTTCAGTGCCCCCATTGTGCTAGACTCTGCACTTGAAGATTGGCAGCCATACATGCTCACGCCATGACACTACCACCACCATGCTTCACTAATGAGGTGGTATGCTTAGGATCATGAGCAGTTCCTTTCCTTCTCCATACTCTTCTCTTCCCATCACTCTGGTACAAG
>JAOYMU010000192.1:34939860-34956078 GCA_025802295.1 Psammodynastes pulverulentus
CTCAGTTGATCTGCGGCCAATGCCTGGGTGAAGGCGGATGTAACCGCGTCTTTGCTTCCATTCCCCGGCCCCAATGCTAGAGCAGTGGGGCAGGCCATCAATGATGCATATAAACTATCACCATCGGGCGGTTTAGGGCTAATTTGACCATAATTTATTAATTTAATATCAGGCTGGGGTTGATATGTTCTGATTTTTGGCACAGAAAAACTGAAGACACAATCTTGGTGACGTAAACCATGCATTTGGTGAATTATAATATATGACTGGCAGTTGATACATGGTGTCTTTCAGCATTCTTGGACAAAGAGACTTGCCAACAGTGTGTGTGCATCAGCATTTGCAGAAAAAGAACACAAGATCCACTCCTTGCTGATTTTTATTCCTATTATTGATCTGTTATGCTCAAGTGTCTGACCTTTGGGGGCGGGGAACTGAAAACCAGAATGCACCAGTCTCCATGGCATTGTAAATTTGGGACAGTATGAGTCATGCATCATCAATGAAAGGATCTGTCTCCTCCATAGGTGCACTCAGTGTTTCATTGAATGTTCACTTGTTAACAATACCATGACATTTACAAAATCACTGCAGCTCCCCAATACTGGCTTTGAATGTTGTCTTCGTGTGGTTTTCTGTTAGTAAACATAAACACTACCTGAAGATTGCTGAGCATACTGTTAGAGCACTGCTTCATTGAATGATATTTCCTGCATCATTTTCATGTTTTCTTCCCCCATCATGCTTTCTCTTCTTTATACCATGTTTTACAAATACAAGCAATGGGCACCCCATGTCTAATTTTTCACTAATTCTTAACATCTGCTTTAATTCAGATGCTCTTCATTTTAAGCTTACCTTTGAAGCTTTTGAAGTTATAGCAGAGTAGTCTATGATAATTTGCTTTTCACAGTCAAGGGAAGAGTCAACATACCCATTTTCTTTCTCCAGGTCCACCGAATTTATTTGTTTGTTTGTTTGTTTGTTTTTCCTTTCCTGCCAGCATGCCATTAACCAACACCAGTATGCCAAATTCACCAGCAATGAAACAGTACCTAAGCTGGAGAAAAAATGCTGATGCCTGCAAAGAATCAACTACTGTATAGACTGTTTGGAAATAATGAATCTGTACAATCAATTTACTTCCTGATTTTTTTCCTTTCATGATGATTATAGGATTTACACAATCTGAAGGTTGATTTATAATTGCCACCTGTTCTATTCATTTAAGTACTTTTTCAGTTTTTTCTTGTCCTCATAGTAGTAATTTTTCCTGAGGTACAAGCCCCTAGAGATACATGCAGATTTAATATGATTGAACTGTGACTTGACCTATTTTTTCAAAATATATTTCTAAAGCTAGAGGTACAGTCATCTTTTAGTTAAGAGTGTATGTTTAGTTACTGTAAGTGTATGTTGACTCCTGAAAATCAATCAAATATGTGTGTGTGGAGAGAGAGAGAGAGAGAGAGAGAGAGAGAGAGAGAGAGAGAGAGAGAGACTGTCAACAGCATCAGATTAAAAATAATATTTTTTTTGACTGAGATATCAGCTGATAAAAACAGCCACCCTATTAACAACAGTTTAATTGTGATTGTTCAAGTGGAGGTTACAGCATCTATGAGGTCATCATTTATTTCCAATTCTGTATTAGATTTAATTAGCTACTGCTTTCATTCCTAGAACAAGTTTAACCTCAGAATCAACCACTTGAACTTCATAATGCTTTGGTGAAGCAGTGTTGCTTAGTGTGGCCTCAGAAGTGTGACTTCTCTGTCATGGCACCTGCCTTATGGAACAGGTTTCCCTGGAGATAGGTTTGGTCCTAACCCTGTTGGCCTTCAGGAAAACAGTGGAGACCTTTCCCCAAGCACTGGGGCCAGGATGTTGACAGATGTTGATGGGGCCTCAATTCAGTTTATTGTTTAAAATTCTGCTTTTAATTATATTGTATTTTTATTTTGTTTGCTACCCAGGGTCCTTCTGGAAGATGAATGGCTATATTTGTTAGATGAATAAAATCCTTTGATTTAAAGTCTGTTCACATTTCCCCAACAGTGTTTGTCCAGAATAAATAACTAATCCAATAATTAAATTTTACAGAAATTAATAAACACTAAAGGAAAATTCATTTGTTTGTGCTCCTGTATTTATATTTAAATATTCAGTTTTGTGTCTGTAAACAACTAAAGCAACTAGTCTTTTTCTAGCTCAACTGGATTCAACATACCAGTAATTATCCAAATTATTTAAACAAATTTATCCAAAGTGAACAATTGTTTACAGTCCATTCAAAGGACTGCTCTAAGTCAATTACTCATGGTTCTTTAGTTTTTCATCTAAATTTTCTTGTGAAATGTATGTCTTTCATCATATTAACCTTTTTCTTATGTGATAACTTTCAAATGTATCATTTAACTATATATCCCTGGTTTATCTGCTTCTCCAGCCACAGTATTAAACAAGGCATTAAATCCTCCTTTTTCATTTATCAGCACTGTTAGCTGGACAACATAGTTAAGTATAATGTGTTACCGCTTCTCCTATTTTCAGCTGCATTTCCTTCAAAGTTTAACTTCTCTGTAGAGTTGAGTTGATCTACATTTCTCAGACTTCTTCCTGCCTTCTTTAGAATCCATCTTGTTCCATGTTATGTTATCCCAAGCAAAGAAGAGTTCAAGGAATTCAGAAGAAAGTTTGATAAAACCAGTACTAACTGAGCGAAGCATACAGCTCTATTCAAATATAACCTTAACCATAGTTAATACAAACCTGCTCTACCATGGTATTTTTCGTGGTCTTCTCAACCTTCCATATCCCTCTGCCATGGTTTCAGCTCCTTTCGTCCCTCCTAACATAAATCCCTTACACCATTCCACTAGTTCACATCTTCTTACAGATTCTTGGTTATTTCCACATTCTTTCCTTGGTTTTCCCTCCACACTGTTTCCTCCGCTTGGGTGAATTAGCTAAAGTCTCCCTGTTCTCAGTGACACCCAGTTTACTCTTCAGGTGTAATAATGGATCACGACTGCAGATTCCTTCCTTCCTTCCTTTTCATGTAGGAAGGGTGAAATAAAACTATGCTTGTTTTTACATAGTAAATCCTTGTCTGGTATAGGTATCTATGGTGTATTTCTTGGTGTATAATCACATGCAAGGCATTATTATAAACAGTGCTGAGGCAGCAAAATATTATTGGCAGGTTTTCAGGATTCTTAGCTTTGTGCTAGATTGCAATACAGAACAAAATGAAGGTAACAGATGAGAGTTTCTGTTCTACAAATGATTTTTGGGGTATTAATCATTCTTGCATTGCTAAACAGATGGAATATGCAAATAAAAGATGAGCTATGCTGTATACAGAGAACTCTGAATTTATGTTTGCAAACAATGTGTACTTGTTACCTATGAAGCATGAACACATCTCTTTGGAAAGAAGACCCACTGAATTGCTTAGGTCTTTCCATCTGATTAGTGTGTTTAGGATTACATTATGACAGTTTAAGTGAAAAGTAGCTTGTAGAATTAATTTTGACTCAGCAGGCATTTGTATTCAGATCTTGACTTCTGGGGAGTAAATTGAGAGATACTACTGGCTGGCTGTTGGTTTTCTTCTGATCTCTCAGCAATGAGTAGAAGCACATTTATGCATCATATGATATTTGTTAAAAATAAACTCCCAGGAGGCAAATATCCATTTCTAGGAGTTTATCATGTATTTGAAAAATGGTCATTGGTCACAAGTGTAGTTCCTTGTTCTAAATTCTTTATGCAATATATTTCCATGCCATGTCTCATTATTATAAACCTCAGAGTATTTTAACATCAAAATATAAACAGTATGACATAACAGAAATACATGTATGATATTTCCAGCTTCAGGTTTGTGAGACAGACAGACAGACAGACAGACAGACAGACAGATATTCCTCTGTGCAATGCCTCCTAAACTTACACTTGAATGCTTTAATGCTAAGATACTTTGAAATTATATTTTCTCAAATGTTCTGAACAAGCTATATAAATGTCTCCTCTACTCTCCAAACATTGCTCTGAAACAATTTCACTCACTTTTGCAATTAGTGAGTGGAATATGATAACTATTGCCATCTCTTTTTGTACTGCAGATAAAACTATTATAAATGTGGATTTTATGATCATGTTCATCTTTTTTATGCTGAAAAAGTCTTGATTTTTTTAAAACCATTTTTATATAGGTTGCTAGAAAATGAATTGCTTGTAAAACATCTTTGGAAAATTTGTTGATGAAATTTTCATGCTTAATGTGTAGGACTCTTGTCCTTGCCAGCTGTATTTTATTGTGTCCTGTATTTTATTGTACCAACTAAAGAGATCTGCAGCACCTTGGCTTGCCATACTTCATTGCCAGTAAAGTTTATTGAAATCCCAGCACAAAGAAACTGCTATAAGCTTTTTCTGAAGCAGGGAGCAGGGAAGCCAGTGAGATAATTGATTGATGATAAGATGTATACAAAAACTAGCATCTTCTACTACTTTGTAACAAAGAAGTACCACTAAAACATGTTTAAAAGAAGTTCTGAAGCATTTTAAAATGCTTTCTAGGCCTGGTTGTTTACTAGCGTGGCCCAAATACACAGATACCCTATGTGTTTGGGTTTATTCTTGCTTATCTGTCCCCTGGTGAAATTTTAATCCTATAATTCTGGTGCTTGGATAGCCAGCCAACACTTGCAACTTATTCTGCTGAACCATCTCTTTACCCAGCCAGCTAATTCCACCCCCTCCAAATTCTTGTGTGACATATTGCGTCAGAAACACCTATCTTGGGGGTTCTAGACAGCTATCATAATTTAGTTTCCATATTCTACCCAGACAAAGTATCTTCTATGCTATTTTGAGCATTGCTATTATAGTATCAGTCTCTGTATTTGCTGAAACACTGCTGGGAACCCATTACCATATTTCTGGCCACTTCTCTCAGGCAGGTCAGAGTAGAGCCAAGATGGACATTCCAGTAGAAAGCTAAGATTTCAAAACCTCTTTGATTAGCTGATGTGAAACATGCTCATTTTCCCACCTCACAAAATTACCTATTATGATTTTAATTTGAATACATGTTTGATTGAATTGAATAATTTGGAGACTTCATTCAGTTGGTCCAGAATGCAGCAGTGTGGAGTCTTATAAGCATTTCTTCTTCTCGACAAGTAACACTTTATGAAGCGCACTGGCTCCTCACAGGCTTCCCAGTGCAATTCATGATGCTATAAACCTTACATGGCATCAAACTGGATTATATTCAGAACCACTGTCTCCCAAGGATAATGGCTTATTAAGTTAAAGTAAATTAAGTTAATGGCAAAATTAAGACTGTTAACATATTACCCTTAGTCCTTTTCTTTGTTAGACTAGTCCTAGTTCCTCAATCATTCATCATATGGTTTAGCCTCCAGATCCCTTATCATCTTTGTTACTTTTCTCTGCACTTTTTCTTGGATTTCAACATCTTTTTTCTGTCGTGGTGACCAAAATTGGATGCAGTATTCCAAACGTGGTCTCACCAGTGCAGTATAAAGTAATGCTATCACTTCATTTGATCCTGAAACTATCCTTCTATTGATGTAATCTAGGATGGCATTAGTTTTTTGGGTAGCTACAGCACACTGCTGGCTCATACTTAAGTGGTAATATACTAGAACAGCACAATCCCTCTCACAGTTACTGCTGTTAAGCCAGGTACTGCCTATTCTATACCTGCACATTTGGATTTTCTTACCTATGTAAGGACCTTACTTTTCTCATCATTGAATTGTATTTGTTGGATAAGAAGACCCAGTGTTCAAGAGTGACAGGCTCCTCTTGAATCTTGAGTCTATCATCTAAAGCAGGGATGTCAAATTTGTGATGTATCGCAACTTTTCCCCCTTTCACTAAATCAGGGTGTGTGTGTGTGGCCAGTGTGTGATGCATCTGGCCCATGGGCTGCAAGTTTGGCACCCCTGATCTAAAGTGTTTACTATTTCCCCCAGCATCTATCCCCTCATCTAGATCATTTATGGAGATGTTGAAGAGTAGTTTAAAACTTATGTTTTAAAGAATGGTAATATTAATATATTTATTCATATAATATAAATTACCATGTTTCCCTGAAACGGTATATTTTTTTTCCACCAAAAAAGGCACCAGGTCTTATTTTCAGGAAATGTCACCCACTGACTAACTTCACTTGTGTGTGTCTTCCCTGGCCTCCTTTTTGCTGTCAGATGCCTTCAGGAACTACTTCTGCAGCCAGCATGGCTTTCCTGAAGGCCTCTGCAGCCAATAACAGAGCTCTGGATTGATCCGGAGGTTTGTTATCAGCTACAGAGGCCTTCAGGAAAGCCTTGCCAGGGTGTGCAAGGCCTGGTTACAAGTGTCCAAAGGTAAGTAGTAGGGCAGCTCTACCCCCCCATCCCCACCCTAGCTTAATTTTTATCCATCCACTCTGGAGTGGGCGGGATCTTAATTAGGGTTTATTTGGAGGAGTAAAGCGCACATATAAAAATCAAGCTAGGACTTACTTTCAGGATAGGTAGTATTTTCGGGGAAACATGGTAGGAAGATATGTGATGTTTACTAATCATTCAAAAAGTTTTGTACATTCAAAGGTCAGAATAACTAATCATTATATAACAGATCTTGAATGAATTATAGTGATGATCTACCCTTGCTCATTACAGGAAACTTATTATATCCTGAAATGGTATGTCTGATTTTATCATATGCTGGTTGCTTAATCAGCAACCTAACCAAACAGAATGAACAAGTACATTTAACCTCAACAGTATGCTAAGCCTTAACAGTCTAAGCAAATAGAAAGCAAAATGTCTAAAAAAAAAAAAAAAAAAAAGCTTTGGGCTAAAGTAATAATGAAATCCGGACATACAAAAGTAATAATGCATTTTGATTGTGGGAATATCCCACAAACTTTACATCTCATTGTGAAGGAATGTCCCTTCAAAAGGTTCCCTGGTCCCTGCAAGAACTACATGTCGAGGGCACTGCTGTCCAATGGCTAAACGATCTAGATAACCAGCCATAGGCTTAAGCAGTCTAGTAATAGCTCATACATAATTTAATTTTATTTATCATTTTATTCATCATTTGTATTGTGCATTTTAAAAATAATTCACTGCATGGGTGTTTTATATTTTAATACACATTTTATATGCTTTTTTAATTTTATGCACTAATGCTGTATTTGTAATGCCATATGAAATAAATAAATAAAGTAATGATGCCGGGGAAAAAGAAAATATGAAGGGAAATTATAACATCAACCCTAAGAGCAGGTTGTATAAAAAAAACAAAAGCAAAAAAACAAAAGCAAAAAAAATAAACACCGAGTCGATAAAATCCTTCCTACAAATTACAAAATAAGCTCAGACACAGATGCAGCTTTGCCTGCAATATCCCCTTATTCATTCTTTCTGGAAAGATAGGCTAGTTATAACTTCCTACTCTGGTTAGACTTGGCTGCAAAGTATTACTTTGAAAATAGTTTTTGGAAGCAGGATTTAACATGGCTCATGCAATTGGAAAAGAAAATTTGATAACCATTACTTCTGTCAGGAAATGAAAAATTCTGTTCTCACGTACACTTTTAGGGGTCCACAATATTTCTGTATTTAAATTGCTTTATTCCTGCAAATTGTAAACAGCAAAGTTTAAATTGAGGATTGTAATCCTCAATTGATAAACTGTCATAATAATTTCTTTGCAGGGTTACGGAACACATTTAATGAATCATCTGAAAGAATATCACATTAAGCATAATATTCTCAATTTCCTTACATATGCTGATGAATATGCAATTGGCTATTTTAAGAAGCAAGTAAGTAGAACTTTGGGAGTAATTTTCAATCTGTGTAGCAAAATAAAATTTGAATAAATATTAGATACATACAGAAGACTTTCAGTGATCTTATTATTTGAAGGAAAATATTACTATTCACTGAATTTAAAGTCTATTGTTCATATACAATTAACCAAAAACAAAATGTTCTGGCAATTTAAGCTAATCAATTGTATTACGGTTTAAGTTTTCATTATTGTATTAAATACTAATCTTTAACATGCAAATGATTTTTTTTACTACAAATGATTAATTGGGCCACTAAAAAAACTAAAGTAGTTTTGTTTCTGTTTTTTGGAAATCTATAATTCTCACTATTTCTTTGTAATAATAGTTCATTCCTGGGTTAATGTTTCTATTGCTGTTATCTGACTCCTCTGTAATATATTTTTCTCCCTCTTGCTGCTTTTGAGAGCTTCTGACAGTTGCTAGAGGAGCTGTAATTATCTCTGGATAGTAACCACTGATAAATTACATGGTGACCTTGAAAAGATATATTGTATATACGGTTTCATGTATAATGTGACATTTTCATAAATTAAAATTAAAGGTGATAGTAACTGATCTGTCAGGTTGCTGAATTGTAGTCTCCAAGTAATGAAGAAAAATATCACTACTGTAAAATATCACAACGTCTTCAGTAAGCAAGTAAAAATACATTGGTTGTTTTTTCCTTAGGGCTTTTCAAAAGATATTAAAGTACCAAAAGCAAAATATGTAGGCTATATCAAAGACTATGAAGGAGCAACTTTAATGGGATGTGAATTAAATCCAAGAATCCCTTACACTGAATTTTCAGTCATCATTAAGAAACAAAAAGAGGTAAAAAGTGATTTTCCCAAAAAATAAATGCACTAATTAAGTGTTGTTGTTTAACCACTTCATTAATACCAGCAAAGTTACTCAGGAGTTAGGATAATTGTACAACATTTAGTTTTTTTATTCCAATGATACAGTACAAAATGATACTAATTTTTTATGGGAAACTTCTGAAGGAAATGCATTGGCTTAAAACAAAAGTAGAATAATTCTATTTTCCCCTTGTCTGTTCTGAGTATCAGTTGAAAAGCAGAACATTGAATAATAACTTGACAATGGATCTTTTTTTGTATACTACAGATGGGTATCGTTATAGATAGTTCCCATTTAACAACTGCCTCAGATAGCAATCTACAATGGTGATGAAAAAGTAACTTTGCAACCAGTGCCCCTATTTATGACCTTCACAGGGTTTGTTTTTTTTCCCTCTCATTAGGCATTTGCCATTACCATTAGTTGCATATATATTGTCTTTATTCCACTCCCCTCCCTACCACAGCATAGAGATTGCCTAAAAAGCTATCTCTTCCTCAGCTGCTTTTGTCCCCAAGGCAGCATATCCCTAAAAAATGCTAACAGCAAATTCAGCTCTTAATTAGTTGATTAAAACTCTTTGGCTAGTTCTCGCTACTGCCTGACACTGATAATATCTAATTAATTTTAAGGCTTTTTTGAATCCTAAATGAATCCATCACATTCCTTTCTATGGGTATTCCCTATTGTGTACCTCTTGTAATTGACTTTTTCTGTAAGGAATATAAATATAAAGGTCAATTCTTTACTTGCTAATTATTCCAACACCAAAAGGCAGGAATGGGCGGAAAGAGCTGTAAGATTTGCCTTTTTACTCAGCTTCTTGTGAATCAAATTCTGGAATCCTTCTCTGCCACTTGGACTCACCCAACTGTTTGTGGTTGTAGCTTTCTGATGCATGCTGTAAAGATACAACCACAGTCTGGTGGCCCCAAATTTATTGAATGCCACACAGAATCTCTTCAGGAGAAATGGTTGGCCCTATAAATTTGACCAACTATAATAAAAATAAATAAAAGGAAGCCTGAAATAAAATTGTAAGCATAGTCATGGTCACATGATTTTTCGCCTAGTGACTACTTTGCTT
Source organism: Psammodynastes pulverulentus (assembly GCA_025802295.1). NCBI lineage: Eukaryota > Metazoa > Chordata > Lepidosauria > Squamata > Psammodynastidae > Psammodynastes > Psammodynastes pulverulentus. The sequence goes on from JAOYMU010000192.1 coordinate 34,949,679, forward strand.
AACAACTGAGTTTCCAGCCCCAACTGCAGTTGCTGAATGATAACTCTCTGTTTAAAAGTTGAGTGTTCTCTTCTGTCAAGGAGAAAAAGTATATCAGGGGTGTCAAACTCAATTTCATTGACGGCCGCATCAGGGCTGTGGTTGACCTTGGGGGGGCCTGGTGGGCATGCCCAACTGAGTAGGTGTGGCCAGCTTGATGCCACTCCCCAAACTGCTGGCATGTTTCTTCTTCGCACTGAGTAGACTGGGCCAAAGCTACGTTGGCCTGATTTCCTCTTCGCACTGAGTAGACGAGGCCAAAGCTACGTAGAATGAACCCTCGTCCCCAAAGAAGGAGCAAGCATCTTCTTTAGATCCATGGAACAATCCAAAATAGATGAATCCAGAGAAACAGTAATGTGCCCCTACTTACCACAATAAAGAATGCATGGTGTATGCATCATGAGGAATAGTAAGGAGAATATTGAGCCCTTCTCCTCCTGGTGATAAAAAATTGATCATGAGGCAGTTCAGGGAGATGAAGATTGTCTGGAAATTTTATACAGATCTGCAATGTGGGCATGCATGAGGAATACAGAGAGTTATATGTAAATTCTGGAAATGGCAATTTCAGATCAGTTGTCCTGTTGACAAGATATATTTCCACACAAACACACAGCGCTAGTTTTTCCTGTCTACCTACTCATCTTCAAGTGAGTGATACTAACAAATATAAATATGCAGTGTAGTACTTATTGCTGGAGTGGGAGAGAGACATACAAATATATGCATGAAAATTGGTCCTTCCTCCATAGCAGGGGTGTTGAATCCTGGCCTGTGGGCCAAATGTGTCACGTGCTGACCATGCCCATGCCCGGTTTAGCAAAGGCGGGAAAGTACCAATACATCATGTGACACCGCTGTGACGTGAGGTTTGACACTCCTGATCCATAGGAAAAAAAAGAAATGAAAATATTATATGTATGGGGTTCTTTGGAGAATGTTGATCTAAGTCCTGACAAATGAACATTTTTGTTGTAAAATAAACAAACAGATCCACTACAATTGTTATGGGATGTATAAAAGACTCTGGGAATGTAGAGATCACAAGAGGACCCCATTCCATCCCTAACCTCTTTGGAGTGTTCCTCTCTGGATGCAATGGGGCACTCGTGATCTCTACGTTCCCAGAGTCTTTTATACATCCTATAACAATTATCTCCTAACTGGCAGAAATGTATAAAAGACTAATTCAGTGAACTACAGTTAATCTTTAATTTATGACCATAACTGAGCCTAAAACCTCTGTTGCTAAGTGAGATAGTTAAGTGAATTACTGCAATTGTTAAGTTAGTAGCATGGTTGTTAAGTGAATCTGGCTTCCCCCTTGACTTTGCTTGTCAGAAGAGTCACAAAAGGTGATCACATGACCCTGGGACACTGCAATCATCGTAAATATGAACCAGTTGCCAAGCATCCAAATTTTCATCATGTAACTATGGGGATACTGCAATGGTTGTAAGTATGAAAAAGGTCACAAGTCACTTTTTTCAGTGGCATTTTAATTTTGAACAATCACGAAACAATTAGTTGTTAGTTGAGGACTATCTTTATGTTTTGCCAAATGTCAGGATAGTGATCAGGTCACCAAGCAATTGATTCTTTTGGATCCAGAGACAATGAACACTTCAATCAAACAATTTTAAAAGCATTTCAGCTTTTTTGTTTCATGGCACACATCTTTCCTTAAGGAGCCATTGCCAGGTGGAAGGGCCAGACTTACTGCTTCTAGGACATCAGTGATTGTGTTTAAGGACTTGCCCAAATACTGGACTAGTAAAATAAAATTAATCCAACAATTATAACTATCATTTATTGAGAAATACTCATGTTATCATTTATTGAGGCATACTCAATAAGTGTTAGATGTCAATTTGATTCCAATTATCTCTAAAAACTATTGCAACCCAAAATACATGAGAGGTTCAAAAATATATTGATTTAGGAGATAGAAAATGATTAAAAACAGTCACAGATTTATTGTTAGCACTTCACTTTTGCCTTTTTTTTTTGCTGTGGGTGTAAATTCAGCCTATTCCTTTAAAGTATTATTTTCTGACCCATCCATCTTTTCTATTGGGCAAATCATAACTTTTCTTAAAATTTCAATAAATACATTGCTATCCCTTTGCTATATAGGACATTCTCCTCTGTTTCTGTGTCTATTATGATGCTTAATACCTGAATTCCCTTTATAACCAAATTAGACTGGGGCAATCTGATCATAGTGCAGCTATGCCACAGTTCTATAGATCCAGTGAATTACCCAATTGCTTTTTGGGTACCCCCTGATAGACATTTATACATTAAAACCAAAATGGAGGCTTCAGGGGGCATTCAGATCATTTCAAAGGGCAGGGCAAAGATAGTTTGTCAACTGCTTCTTCTAACTATTTAATGTTTTTCAAGTGGTGTCGTTATTAATCTCTTCCAAAAGTATACCCAGTCTCCAAATTACCATTTCTTCAATGCTTAATGTTGATAAAATTAGCATACATGCAAGTCTTGGTGTATTCGGGTCTTTTCCCGTGTAGGATTTAAAGTATTTTGGCGACGTTTCGATGAGGTCCCACTTGTCATCTTCAGGCTGGTGCTTGTGGCTTCGTGCCTATGTGAGCAAAGCGCAATCGGAGCTGCCGTCTCTCTATAAATACAGGTGGTGAGGTAATGGGCTGTGTGGTAACATCCTGAGCTCTAGTACGGTGGCTTCCTAAGTGCTCGTTAGTCTTTGTGTGCTAATAACCTGGGTAATGGGCTGTGTGGCAACACCCTGCGCTCTAGTGCTGTGGCCTCCTGAGTGCTCGTTAGTCTTTCGTGTGCTAATGATCTGGGTAATGGGCTGTGTGGTAACATCATTAGCTCTAATATTGTAGCCTCATGAGTCCTGTGCTGCAACCTCCTGGGTTTTGCGATGTAGTGTCATGGGTGGATGGCTGTGCTAGAACATTACAGGTTTTGGTTTGGCTCCGGGTTTGAGATCTAGCCCTGTCTTCATAGCATGTGTCAGTTTGCTTTGTGTGGGGATCGGAAGGGGGTATAGTGGCTGGGGATGTAGTCTCAGTCAGACTTCTGGATGGTTGTTGCATTTCATCCATGGGGTGGGTCTGGGTTTGAATCTGGTGAGGGTGGGTGGTGGTGTCATGTGTTATCTTGGTTTCAGTATCAATTTCTGTGGCTGGGATTTGTTTGTTGACTAGGGCTAGTTTCCAGATGTCTGGTAGGCGGGAGGTATCATCATGTTTGTTCATGTTGTGGCGGTGTTTCTCTATTTCAATTGCTTCCCTAATTATTCTCTTGTTGTAGTGTTCAGCTTTAGAGATTAATTTGGTTCCTTCAAAATCAATTTCGTGTCCTGTTGTTTTAAGGTGTTGGAAAAGGGAGGTTTTTTCTTCTTTTCTGACTGCATTCTTGTGTTCTGCAATGCATGCGTTTATTCTCATATTAGTTTGTCCAATGTATGTGGCTGGGCATAATATGATTGTTAGTTGTATAATACTGTTCATGTAATAGCAAAGCTTGTTCTACCATAATCTAAAAAAACACCTTATACAGTTGAGAAATATTGTGCTAAAACTCCACTCACTTTCACAAGACACAAATGGTGGGTTTTTTTCTGAACTTAGTGTTAGCACTAGAAAGGTATCAAATAGTTTTGTATCACTAATTATATATCCATAAAGTAGTTATTAAAATTGTCATAATAATTCCCTTGAGGGGAGTGCATAGCAATGTTATGCTCTATTCAATTATTGCACAAACATTAAACTTCATAAGAAGGAAAGGGACTCAAACAAGTTCTGTCCACAACATCCCATGTTGATTATCTTTAAATATTCAGCATGAAGATCTGAAATAGGTTGGGTTGACTACAAAACACTGTACTATAAAAGTGTTAAGATTATTAACCATGTTCCTCTGAACATAATCATATATTTCTGTGATGGCGAACCTATGGCACGTGTGCCATAGGTGGCATGCAGAGCCCTCTCTGTGGGCACACAAGCCATACCCAGATTACCTACACTGTGCATGCACATGCACCTCCCACCGGCTAGCTGATTTTCAGTCTGTTTACGGACTTCCGGGAGGCCCATTTTTCGCCCTCCCCAGGCTCCAGAGGCTTCCCTCAAGCCTCCAGGAGGGCAAAAACAGCCTCTCCCCAGGCTCCATAGGCCCTCTGAAGGGGGCAGGCACTTTCGGCACACCATGGAAAAAAGGTTAGTCATCAGTGATATATTTTATTCAGATTATTGTGCAAAATTAGTATCATATCAAGACGTGTCTCATGCTGGAATATTGTTCCATATTTATACTGAATTTACAGCTCCTCACACCTTTTTGATTTGAATAGGATAGGATCAGAGAAGGAGGTTGGTAAGGCTATAACTTTAGATTTGAGACCATGCCTTTCCTTTGACTTCTAGTTACTTTGTTATGAGGAGCCTCTTGCATTTAATCAAACTATTTAAAGCAAGCAAATGACAATTATATTTGTTTGTGTAATCTTTTCTGGCATTCACACCAAATGGCAAAGATGTTGAAACTATTAATTCCAGGTTTTAAAAAATATTATTTCAAGGCAAAGGGATAACACAGTGAAAACTAATAGAAAAAGTGTTGGGTAAATACATATATGCAATAATGTATCATATATTACATTATTTTCCCACAGTAAAAAAGGAAGAAAAATGTTGTCATTTGATATAATTGCTCTTCAGAACTAATCTATATTTGTAAAATGCTTGATCTTCTAAAGGTTAGTCTCTAGAAATAAACTTACTTCTCCAAGTAAAATGAAGTAACAACTATATACAATTCGACTTGTATACAGAAGCATACATACAGTATTTGCAAAGCTAAGCCAGAAGTCATAAATTACTTAGCAAAGCTAGGAGATCAATAAAATTAAAGCTAGCCAGAGGGACAAAAATAACTCCCATATGAATTTTGTTTAGTAAGGTTATATCAAATGTTTCTCAATCTCATATGGTTTTTCCTAAAACTTTAAATATTTAACCAGATATCAGCTGGACACAGTGACATTTGCACAATATATATTAAGCATTGCCAACATTATGATAATCAGACAATTTAAACCTCCAAAAATAAAAGGGGGAAATATTGCCATCAATGTTAACCATAATTCTGAGATGTTAAAGAACATAAGATTGCCTGAATTGTATAATTAAATCTAAGTGAAGTAATTCCCAAACCCCAAAACCTTTAACCTCGGACTGTCTACTGTTGACCTCACCCCTTTCTTAAGAGGTTTGTAAGGGGCGTGCATAAGTGCACAAACGTGCCTCCCGTCCCCTGTCCTAATATCTTTTTCTCTTATTTGTATCCATTTTATGTATTCATAGTTATGTTTATACTTATATGCATATCCAATGTATGTATGCTTGACAAACAAACAAACAAACAAACAAACAATTGAACATTTTATTAAATGCCATCCCCACTGGGAATTATTCATTCATTCTACTGAAATACCACTGACTTGATAAAGACCGTTGTCAGTTACAACCATAAAGATGAACTATCATGCAATTAAAATGTCCATGGTAAAAATTAGGATCAACAGAAAATATTCATATTTGCAGAAAATATGAAATAACAAATAGATAAATTCTATATACAATCACAAATATGAAGCAAATTAATTAATTTGAAAATGAAAATAAGATAAGGTGGCAGCAGTCTGTTCACCTTCAAACATTCTGTGTAATAGTTCAGAACACTGAAAGAGATGGGCAAAGGTTCATTCTAATGGGGCCAAAGGTAAGATACGATGAGGAAGAACATATCAGATGGGCCAATTTAGATAAACAAAAATAAGAGAATAATAGCTAGAGAACTTTCTTTTTCTATGTCTCTCTTTCCAGTCATCAAAACAAATGTCCAATCAATATCTTAACTTGTTATCACTGTTTTTAAGTGGGAGATTGGAAAGTTGCATGAAACAAAGAAACATATGAAAAAAGGCAGAAAAATGTAGGCAAATCAATAGCTGATGCACACACTGTCTTAATCGCGATGCCAAGACTTAGTAGAAATTGGCCTCACCTCATGCACATTACATTTTTCCCCTCCCCTTCCAAATTTCAAATATTAAAAAAAACACAATCAGGTTTTTGTCTGGAATGATAAATGGCAACCCTAAAGCAAAGCAAACTTATTTTGTGATAATCCTTGGAGATCAATGGCTCCCTTGTTGTCTAGCTTACATTGGCCAAAGAAACTGAAATGCAAACATTCACTCCCTCTACATGTATAATTGCTGCAGGGAACCAGATCTTTTTTTTTTTTAATTGAAAAAGTTTTATTAATAAAATTTTTTAACAAATTTTCACCCCCCTCC
>JAOYMU010000192.1:35014384-35029038 GCA_025802295.1 Psammodynastes pulverulentus
TATGTACCTGTAATAAATGCATGTCCCCATTTATACTGTGGGGCATATATTCTAGTCCTAACAAAACCTACATATTTCCTTTAGTCATGTATTTATCAACCATTTTACACAATATCAGAGCAACCTCATTCAGATCTGTTAGATCCACCTCCTTTGTCTTTGTTGGTCAGTCACCAGTAGATCTGTTTTTCTTTTCTTTTTCTCTCCATTAATTCATGTTCCTTACCATTTGAACATTTTACATTTAAGTCACAAACTTACATAGGCCATGTTTTTATGAGATTGTCTGAAAGATGTTGACCTTGATAGACCATCATGGACTTGGTCAATTTCACATAATGCTTTTTAATAACATAGAAAATATGTGGAGTAAGTTACCAGTCTTTACTTTACTACAGAGTATTTTCTATTAATGGTATGGACTTTATAATCAGTGTACACAATACAACAAGACTTACTTGTGAAGACCACTGGATTTAAGCATTCCTAACTCTGTGATGGTTTATATCAAATTCAATGCCCATCACTTTAATTCCATATAAAAACAAATTGTATGTTGCACCTAAAACCTGCTTTGTTTTTTATCTGATCACCTGCTGTCTGGAAGTTGCAATTATGAAAAACTGCACTGAACTTGAAACACCCATGTGTTTATAGACTGTCTGATAAATCAAACTTTATTCTATACTTTGACGGATAACAATCATTTTCTTGCATATAACTCTATTTATGGGATGGTTATGCAAATGAAAAATAGAGACAGTTATTGAAACTCCCTAAATGTTTCCCTTTGTTGCAGTTCCCACAGCAATGTATGTCTTTTCCCTTAGGGAGTTTCCAATCGTCTATTACGTAAGTAGCCCAGCCAGTAAAACTGGCTTTTGATAAGTTGCCAATATTTTAAAAGGATTTAAAAAGTCAGTAAACATCAAGAAATGACATTTTTTTCTTGAACCTGGCCATGACCTGATAGATTTAGTGATGGTACCAACATTATTAGATTATTATTAGATTGTAAACAATTTTTTCTACTTCATCACTAATAGTATAAATCAAGTGCCATGTCTTGAGGGGTACATTCCTGACTGGAAATCGTACATTAAATTCTTAGCATGGGCAGAAGAGTCCCAAGGCCACTGACCTTGTATGCAGATCTACTATTCTGTTACATTCATTTTTTAAAAATTGTTGATGTATATCTGGTAAGAGTATCACCTGCATGTTCACTCAAATTCCTCTTTGCATTTTTTCCATGTGAGAAAAATTGCATCTAGCAGAAATGAGAGCATTGGTCCTACCTGATATGCCTCTTCTCTGTGTATGCGATGGTATCCAGGCCCGCCCTGGTTCCGCCTGGTCCGGGTTGCTGAAGAGGGGGTTTGTGAGTCCTCTGTGTGTTGTGTTTCCGACATAGCCGAACTGGGACAAGAGGGGGCAGGGCCTCAATTAACTCACTCTGTCTAGAGCTATGAAGAGTACAGAGATAACCCATGTTTTTACTGGATACCATCGCTTACACAGAGAAGAGGCATATCAGGTAGGACCAATGCTCTCTTCCATGCTGTTAGAAAAGTAGGCACAATGCAAATGAAGTTGATGCACTAATAATCTGTAAAATGATACAAGTTTATTGATTCGTTATAAAAAGCTAATACAGCTGCTTCTCTGGAAACTTACAAATAGGTAATGCTTCACCTGAGGATTCACTTGGAAACATACTACTCGTGGCTTCCTCTGAGGATCAGTACTGGCTAGACAGAAGATGAGTAACAAAATGATGTGTTACATTTAACCAATGTAACAAACATGGTTATATTTGACCATTTTTATTGGATAAAAAATCATTTTGGAGCCATTGAGATATTGGCAATTTGCTTTATTCTGTGGGCCATGCCGATAATGCGCAGTTGTTTTCTCACAAGTCTTAAGTGTTCAATTAAAATCTTGTGAAGAAACAATAAATACCTTAGGATTCTACCTAGGAGAGTAAATTTTATATTTAGAATAGACTTCCCAGGAATATCAACTAAACTGAACCCATAAAATTGTCTGTTCTTTGTTTATAAAATATAATGTCACTGTATTATAGAGCTGCAGGTATAAACCATGCAGAAACCTCAGCTCCAAATGCATCAGACATGCATATTTACCTCTGCCTCAAGGTAAAACAGAAATGAAGGGGAGAAAGCTTGGGTGGCATCGCTATATATTCTGTAGGGAAACACTGAAGGTCAGAGCATCACTGACTGAATGGAGGAGACTGAATGGAAAGACAGAAAATAAGGCAATTAAACGAGCCAAAAAAACATTAGATCAGATGCCAAAAAAAGATTGAAAGAGAGGGAAGTCCTGAATATGAATGAAGTAACGTGTAGGCAAAGAACAAGATTCACCTAAAAGCAATGTTTCATAGATTTTAGGGAACTTAGCTGGCAAGAACAGTCATTGGGTGATTAGAATTTTACTCGTCCTGTAAAATAGAATTTTGAATATGACTGTCAGGTTGTCGTAATCAATTTTCACTCATAATATGGAGGAAAATAGAATATTTTCCACTGTATTATTCCAATCAAGATAAGAAAAGATCCTGAGCTAGATCAAACAAATGTCCTGCAGCTCAGCTCGTGGGAACACTATTGTACTAGGTCCAACCATTGGCTGATGATATCATACACTTCTGAGAGGTCCAGCAGAACCAATGGGGACAGACTCTCCCTTTCTGCATTTCATACATTGTTAATCAAAGCAATCCGTGCTATTTCTGTTTCAAAATCAGGCCTGAAGCTGGATTAAAATGGAGTGGCCATAATTCTGCTTTTGGACAGATTATAATGAAATTTGTAGCAGAAATGGGTTCTATACTCTTAAATATATATGACAGGTTTTAAGCAGATAAATTGAGGGGTGGGGGCTGTGCATAGAGATGTTAACGCCAACAAAGAACAAGTATGTCTTTTTATTGGAATGGATGTCCAAGGTAAAGAGCAGAAAAAAAGTACATATGTTTTGTTTCATTTTATAACACAGTCCCTAAAATAGTTAGGTGCATGCCATAAAGCATCTAAGAATGGAAAATAGTGAGATGAGCAAATAATTAAACACCCTCAAGTTCCCTTCAACCAGTCTCAAGATGTTGTAATGAAAGCAACATAAAAAGAGTGCTGTGGAATCAGGCTATAAGCCAGGGCTGTCAAACTCCCAGGCCACCCCTGGTTTAGTGAAGGGGGGGAAAGTCCCAATACATCATGTGACAACAACATGATAACGTGAGTTTGACATCCCTGCTATAGACCCATCTAGTCCATCATAATGAGTCACCTGGTAACCAATAAAATTCTGTTGGGAAACCCACTAGCCTAAAAAGAAGGACAATAGTCCACTTCTGCTGTTGTGTCATGCCCCCACCGGAGTCTGAATCTGTGGGAGAAGATGAGCTGGAACAAGAAGTGCCAGAGATGGAGTGGGTGGCTCCACTGGCTTTGGAGGAAACTGGGGAAGGGCAGAGTCACTCCAGGCAAGGTTTTTCTGAAGTAGAAAGGAACAGAGCTCAGGTGAGGAGCTAGGACCACCCACTCCTGAGCCAAGGGCTTGGCAAGTGGAGAGGAGGTGTGATCAGCGCAGACAGAGTAGTCTACATGCAAGGAGAGTCCTCCCCCTCATCTTCATAAGGCACACTGGGAGAATGAGACTTAAGGAGATGCTGTGGGGAGAGGCATTTGTCGGGAACAAACGCTGAGTTTCTGAAGTGTGTGTGCTGACATTTGAACTGGTCAAGAGTCCTTGCATTCCTGTGGGCATTCTGAACTAATTACCTGCATCTTTTGTTCCTTGAACTCCTTGATTTGCCCTTGATTTACCAAATACCTTTGGACTCATTGCAGCAGAAGCTGCTTGAGGTTTCTATGGGGTTTTGTTATCATTTTGCTCAAAACTTGCCAGAAATGTGGGAGCATTTGGGGAACTTTGGAGTAATAAAGGGGCGGCTTGAACTCCAAGCTGTTTGTGTGATCTTCGTACCGTGCCCTGGGTCATCACCAACAAATAACATTTAAAGGTATTGTTTAATCACATGGGATATCTTCAATCTGAGGCAGTGGTGGGCTGCAACCAGTTTAACAACCGGTTCAGTGAGTGATTGCTTTGCACATGTACGTGTGCTTTGCACATGCACTCAGCGTTCAAAACCCACCCATTTTAAGCTTAAAACTTTACCTTCTATGTCAGCGCTGGTGAGTAAAACAGCTGAGGCGCAGCAATCTGCTGTGTTGCGTGAATCAGCTGAACTAAAAACAGGGAAATATAGGACAGGAAAGGGAAGGGGCAGGTGGGTGGAGCCAACTGCTCACCGGTCCAAACCAGTATCAGTCCACCACTGATCTGAGGACCCAAATACAGAATTCAGCTACTGTGTCTGGTGAATCACTGCAGTTCAGGCACCAACCTTCTCTGGTTTGCTTTTCTCGCCCTTAAAAAAAAAACCTAGTTGATCTCATGACTTGTTTCTGCTGCTCTTAAGTGGCTCTTTTTTATGCTGAGTGAATTCTTGAATAGATTCTACCTAAAATTAGCAGGAGCTTCCACAAATTAGAAAACCCTCTGACTCCAACTGGCATCCTTTCAACAGAGTTCCTTATTACACTTCTATTCCTTCCATTTGTTTTCTTTACAAAAGACCCTCATAACAAAGTATGCTCATTCATCCACAGATTGTGAAATGTATGCAGTCCTCCAATCACACTGAAAATAGTAGTGCTGAAAGGGATCCAGAAGCTACATGCGAATTTTGGTATCTCATGAGCAGAGCTGTCTCAAATGCCAGTGTGCTTATTTTATACCCAGAACTGCTGGGTAAAGAGGAAGTCAAGTATGAGTGACAAAGGATGGAGAGGATCTTAAGCAGAAGGCAATGAAAGGGAAGAAAGAAAACTCTGAATATTTTTCTACTGCAGTTTAAAATGCAGAGAAAGGATTTTCATCTTCATAAATATTTATTTTGCATATCGCTAGATTTAGTTTGATACAAAAGGCAATCACCGAGTGTGTGTTATTTATAAATCTCATCCACCATATTCCTGAAAGCATGCATCTCACACAGATTATTTTAAAAATGACTTTAAAATAAAATCTGTGGAGCAAGAAAAATAGTTTATAAGCTGTAGGACTGTCATACTTTCCTCATTGTTTTGCATGTTGAATCTGGTTGACTATGCAAACAAAATGAATCATAACATACCCAAGATCATTTTAATAATTCCCAACACAGAAGAGGGCTGCTCATGAATGACAGCAGCTTTATAACTGGAATAATAATTATTAGAACTTCAGGGGGGGAGTGTTAGGCTCTTGGGAGTGGCATATCTTATCCATCAGGCCAAATCTGCTTTCATCACATCACCAATTAAAAAAAACATCATCATATTAACTCAAAAGCAACATCCTTCTTTAATAATGAAGGAAGTTCAATGTTGTAGAATATAAACAGAGAGAACAGGGTACAAATAATTTTTCAGGAGTTATTGTTAATAAATCCCTCTGTGAGGGAAATAGTTGGTTTTAAAAGGTGAAAAATAAGTAAAAAAAACTTTAGTAAATCCAACAATATGGATCTGTCCACTGGGGAAAAAAAGGAGAAGAGAAATCATATCAGCTATTAGCTCAGATGGAGATGGAACTAGCACAATACTCTGTGTGTGATGCAAGAGCTCTGTGTGTGAATGGGGCTATAGTCATCAGTTTGAAGAATATGGCCCACTGAAGAATCTGCCTTTTCACTAATAACTGTAGTGAAAGCATGCATCGCACAGCTCTGAAATTCTTTCTAATCTATTAAATAGTTCTTTTCTGCCCTGTGTGACTGGGAAGGAAGGGAGAGAATTATAATGGAGCACTTTGCAGCATCTTAAGTTTCTGTCCCATAGCCTCTCCCAAAACCAGACCTAACCTTTTTTTCTCTGTCCTCACCCTAAATAATTCAGTCCTTTTCTATTCAGATTACAGTCCATAGAATTCAGCAGAGATGCCTTCATCCTGGCATCTCCACTGAATTCTATGGATTGATTCAGGCTAATAACAATATTGTTAACATTTACATTAGAATTTTGCAATAGCACTTCAAATTATTGGGAGTTTCATGTTAGTGACTTTGTTCATTTTGATCAAATAACCTCATATATATTAGCTTGTTGAATACTACAGCCATGCTTATAAGTTGACTTCCCTAATAAACAAAGCCAATATTGCAAATGAATTTGTAAGCAAAGGTAAATTCTTTCTTGACCCACCTGTTAGGGTTTTCATGACCTTTGATTCCTTTACAGATTGAAATAGACTCAAAAGCTAAGTGCTTTAAATCAAGCAATAGCAATTTCATCATCTTAATTCATGATTCCCAGTCACTTTTAGCAACCCGATTGTCTCAATAGCTGTTTTTCAGGATATTTGAAAAGGTCTGATAACTTGGTTGTGAAAACTAATCCATTATATAGATCACGTTACAGAGCCTCATGTTCATTAAATTTTGCCTCTGCTGGGTGCAGGCCAATCACTATATGTACTGTATTGCAAGTCTAGAACAAGACAGAATTGACTTACTTTCACTGAAGTTGGTATGGACACCAACTTCAATCTCCTTGTACTTTAAAAATCAGCTTTAAATTACTTAAAGGTTAAAGATTCCATTGCTGCTTGATTAGTTAGGTTGGTAATATACTTTTGCTAAGAGAAAAACTGACATGTCAGTTTCCCAATAATCACTATGTTCTGGCTGACATTGTATAGAAGATGAAAACTCAATGAATAACTTCATAGGAAACTAAGAGCCTTGTTGAGTCCACCCTGTCTTTGTGCTAGATGATAATTATTTACAAATGTAAAGTTCAACAACAATAAAAGGAAAAGGCAACTTCCTTTAAAATAGTTTAATCCAACTTTCCAAGTTCACTTTTGATTTCTTTTAATTTAGATTAAAAACAGTGGAAATCTGTTGTCATGTCCAAAGATATTTCTCTAATAAACCAACTACTAATAGAATGCACGCATAAAATATGACGGAAGAATTTCTGAAGAGTCTGATATTAATTACATTCATTACAATGTAATCGTGAAAAAAAGAATCAGAAATAGTGCATAACTGTATTTTCTAAAGGTTTGCAGGCTAATTTTTGTAGTTTTACAGAGCCCTTCTTCAGGTTAACCATCACCCCAGAATGAAAGAGAGAAAGGTGTTCCTAAAGGCATCATGACAGTCCTATTAAGATTGAAGTTCAGGAAACTCCCTGCAGACAAATGAATTTCGTTTGTGACTGGAACACAAAGTTAGTGATCACTCTTTTCTTTAAAAAGCACCAACCCTCTGGATCTTTCTGTGTCGCTAACCAGAACATGAGAGACCTGAGCTGGAGAGAAATTCAGGTAACTGGTTGTTTTCTTCTGAAAAAAAGAGAAGCGGCTCTTCCTTCGTATGTCGTGTTTTCAGTATCAGGATGATTCTTTCCAATGGCTCATTGGAGAATCAACTATTGCTTATCTCCTCTTCCTCAACAATCATCGGAAGCCTTTATACTTTTTTCTTTTTTTGCTGTGTTTCATTTTGTATGCCACATAGAAGGTAGTTATCCTTTAAATCTTATAAGTGACCCAGAAACATTCATTTATAAACAAATATGAAATGATTTCCACCTGGAGCAGCCATTATGAGAACAGTTGTTGTATGCTTTTCTCTGGGCTCCCCATAGAAAAGCAGAGCACCACAGAGTATACATCTGAATTGCAATTGCATATCCTAATGAATATGTATAGATGCAAACTAAGGCCAACTATGACCGGGGAAAAAAAGTCCTCCAGTATTTGCTGTCAGGACTTACTCTAAACCCCAGGGTGAGACGCCTGCAGAAATTCTGGTCCAGGTCAATGTTTTCAAATGGACCCTCTGTCCACCTGCAATGTATTATTAAGAACTGTTCTTCTCTACATATTATGTATAAGTATTGTTTAACATGTATTTATTTATTTCAGTCTCTCTCACTCAGGCATACAGACAATGGTCTCCCCCAAGACCCAATTCAGCTATTGCCCATTCTTACAAGTTTCTTGTTAATACCCAATAGCAACCAAAGCTTTATCTAACTACCCAAAATGAACTTGTCCTAAATTACAGTAAGAAGTAACTGGAAAACAAAATGAAAGTATAACATTTTAAGCAGCTCCTGCCAGCATGACCTGAATTAGTACAAATGTCATGTGATGAAATTCCCCAAAGCAAAGAGAAGGCTAAGTCGGGGCGATGCTGACAATGATTGTAACACTTTGATGCCTATAAGTCTTAAATAAACAGAAAATATGTACCCTTTTACAGTATGAAAAATGTTCTTTAATATCCCTACCACACACACACACAAACACACACACACACACACACACACACACACACACACACACACACACTGAAGCAGAGATAGCTACCAAATAACCTCAGAACCTTGGTGTATGAAAGATAGGTCACATTTATAAAGAAGAAAGTATTTCTACTGATTCATGTAAACAGTTTAATTATGTAGGCTTTGAAATATCTTCCTTCTTTTATAAATGTCTTAACATGGACTATTCTAATATCTGAATCAAATTCCTTTGGTAGAAACACAAATATGTATTCAACAATTACAATATTCTGAAGTGATTTTTTTTTTTAAAAAGGAGGCATGCATAAGCATTCCTTATCATAGTTTGACTAGAGTTTTGGAAATTGGAAGGAGATAGATAATGGCCAGCCTTTCATGTGCAGCCCACACAAAAGAGAGGGAGTTCACAGTGTAATGTTCCCTTAAAAAACTGACAAAGGGGATAAAACATCCTCCCCAATAATCTGTTTAAAAATCTGTGAATCTTGGTCTGTGAATCTGTGATTCTTTAATAATGAACAACTTAGGAAAGATTGCAAGGTGTCCTACATTCCATCTCTATTCTGCTGTTATTATATGATTCTGCAAATTCTGTGCTCTTTGATAGATCTAAATAATGACATTCTTACCATCTTGTCTTTCTCCTTCTCTGATTTTGCCCACTATTTGTCTTATTTATCTTTTGACTGTTTTTGATGTTGGCTGATGTTTGCTGATGTTTAATGAACAAACATCAAACTATATTTTTTTCTAAATAATGCAGTTAAAAAATGAACAGTGGTAGATGCAAGCATTTTGTATTGACTCGTCAGTACCAAACTTACAATAACATGGTTAAAAGCAATATACAGTAGAACATAAGATCTAGCGAAAGCATTAGTTAAACCTGTGACGTATGCGGAAAACGTATGCTGAAGTCACTAGTGTGATTGCTTGCTCTGACCTGCACATAAGGACTGATTGCAGTGTGCTGGCTGCAAACTAAGCTGGAAATTACCTATACTAATTTTCCAAGAGAGGAGATATGGTTTGGTGTAGTGGTTAAGGCACCAGGCTACAAATCAGGAGGCCATGATTTTTAGTCCTGCCTTAGGCATGAAGCCAGCCTGGTGACAAGGGAAGAGTTCTTCTTTCTCAGTCCTAGGAAGCAGACAAGGATGAAGGCACTTCTGAAATCTTGCCGAGGAAACCGAGGAGACTTGTGTAGGCAGTTGCTAGGAGCCAAGCCTGAAAAAGTCTCAGTATGAAAACTCCAGCAACCAGTAATTTTCTCCATCTAAAATGCTGAGTACTTAAGATCATCAGCTTCTAGGTTCGTGACATGAATTTGCTCATGGTGAAAGGAGATTTGTGTATAGTAAGAATCAAGTAACAATGATCGCAAATCAGCTTCAATCCCGTTGCTTTAAGAAGCATTATAATAGAAAATCCTATCTGCTGTAAAGCTTCCAATGCTGATTACAGGGATGCCGAAACCCCCTAAATGTCATAGAAAACATTGTTGTTTTGATTCATTTCAAGGGACATGATATCCCTGATGGCATAGAGGTTAGAATGCAGCATTGCAGATAAACTCTGCCCACTGCTGGGAGTTTGATCCTGACCAGCTCAAGATTGACTCAGCCTTCCAACCTTCCATTGGGGGCAATATACTGACTCTCTAAACCACTTAGAGATTGTTGAAAAGCACTATGAAGCAGTATATAAATCTAAGTGCTAAGTGCTATTGCTATATTCAGAAAGAATTGACAGTGCGTGTGTTTTGTATCCAGTGACCTGAAAAGAAAATGTGTGTCCCCTAAACATTTCTATATTCCCAAACTTTCTTCTGGCTCTCCTTTCTGAACCTCTTCCTTTCCCAACATGGCACTGCCTCTCCCTGCCCTGGCCAGGCCTTAAAACCTCATAGTTCCTTGCATCTTCTCCTTTTCATATCTAATGTTCCCGGGCATGGAGGTCAGAGTATAGCCTGATGTCAATGAAATGTTGCAGGAATGGTTGTCTGTTGTTTTTATCTCAATTGCCAACAGTATATTAATTTTGGATTTCTGTTGTGTTCTTTATTGGTTTTAACTGCCCAGGGTCACTTTGTTGAGGTGGGCAGCCCTATAAATTGAATAAAACAAATAAATCATGGGTTGTAAGCCTCTTGGCAAGGTAGAATAAAAAATAAATAGTAAGAAAAAGCAATTGAAAGTGAGCAATAAGAGAAAGCAAAGGAAAAATAGATAAATCTAGTTTTCATCAACATTTGCTGTAGTTCACCATATATTTCTATCCTTGCAAACCACTCTTCTTTCTGCCATGTTCATACACTGATTAATACTTTGCTTTTTCTTCAATTTTAAACCTCCACTTCATTTTTTTTTCACAGTTGCCTCTTGTGATAGATTCTTGATCATTCTGCTCTGAGAACAAACCACCCCAGGCTTCTTCTTTCATCCTCTATCATAAAAGTAGGCAGCCTTCTGGTGGTCAAAGGCCACCACAAACATTTCAACAAGAGGTCAAAGTTGAAGTGGACAGGGCAGTGCTACAATTACCCACAATAATTGTGGATAATTATTATGGACAACGTTATGGATGTGGATAAAGCCAGGATTTTCCAATGGTTTTTGAACTGTCTACCTGAAAAGGATGGAAACCATCATGCTGATTTGCAGTGGTAATGGTTAGAAAGAGCTCCAAAGGCTGCAGAAAAGGGAGTTACAGATTAAGCATAGCCTCAAGTAACTTAAAACCAGAACACTAGGAAGTACAAATCTGCTTGTGCTTCTTATTTTATCAAATTGTCTCAATATGAATAGTACATCCCGGAATGAAAATCCTCTCAGGCGAACTATGAAAGACGTGATGAGGTTACTGTTGAATGTATATTTGCCCTCGCTTCCTCTTTACGAGCGTACAACCTCATCGTTAATATCATTCTGACGTGCTCTGCATTTGCCAGTGATATGAGTTGTGGGCAGATATAACCACAGTGCAATAACATCAGGTCTCCCAATGAATTATAACACACATTACAGGGAAGAAAGGACAGGGAGACCTGATAAACAAAGAAGAACTTTTTTTTTCATTTAATTTTTGCTCCAACCCTACAGATAGATCACTGTAGAATGATTTGAGTAAACACAGGTTACCACTGACGGAGCCAAGGAAAGAAAGGGGGAGAATGAACAAAATCTGCATGTAGTCCAAAACTCACAGAGCTTATGATGGAGGATGCAGTTTTGTAATGGTGTTTTATTCCTTTAATGTTTTAATTGTTTGCCAACTCCTCCTGGGAAATCTTTGTCCCAGTTTCTTCAAGTCTTCCTAATTATATTCAGTTCTGTCTATTTCATGGTTAAAGAAGCAAAGAGAGATCTGCAGAGAGCAGTGGCTAATGACAGAGAAGAAGGCATGTTTACTGAAAACATCAATTACAACGATCACCTCAAAATATCCTAAATAATAAAAAAATATTCAAAGAAGCAGAAATTTAAGAGACTTTAAAAGATAATTTAGCAGATTTCAGTCCAGAGCACTTCTGTCTTTCTTTGTCTACAATGCATTATTTATTAACATATGACTAAAAATAATTGAATAGAAAGTATTTTATTATTCCAAAGAAAGGAGCAATAGAACTGTACAAAGACTCAGCTTAGAGGTGCTAATTTGATCAAATTTCCAAATTGAATTGACTTTCTAAATTGTAGCTTCACACTGAAATAATTTGAATGGATGATTCCAATAAGTATTTCTGACATTTGCAAGAAGGTAACACTTCTTGTATATGAACAGGAGGCCAATACAAAAACTCTTGTCATTTTCCCACCTAGGAAGATGACGTAAACTGTAAGCATCTTCCTAGCATCCTATCAGTATCTAGCCATTGTTCCAGATATAGAAGTCTGGCTCTTACTGTTGTAATTCTGGCATAGCAATGGCTAGGGGATTCTAAAAGATGCTATTAATAGTTTGTGAGGGAATATTTGATGCCAAACCCGCCACCCCACTCAGGTTAGTGGCCAGGGGTTCCTTCTCTGAGTTTAACAGTTAGTCTAACCAACTCATCTGCTTCCCCAAACCCTAATGATCGCAGACTGGAAAAGTGTACCATTGGTCAGAACAAATCAGTGGTGATTCTTCAGTAATGTCATGCCTGATGTTTTAGAAAAGTCAGTGGAAACTTGTCAGATTCTGAATTTATTAAAATTAGACAGCATTAGAAGCTGCTGTGCTACTGCAAAGTTTTCTTCATCCTTGCTATTTCTGGAGATACAAGGGGGATTTTTCCAAAAGGTAGTGTTTAAAAGCCTGGAAGACACCTGGTAGAAATTCTGGCAGAGTTTATATCTTCTATTTTAACATAGGTTTGTTTATCAATCAAATGGAAAAAGCTGCACGTTTTGATACTTACAATCAAATCTTACTACTGAATCTTTTTCTCACTGAATTGCAAAACAAATACTTTTGCCTCTGAATTTCATATCACTTGATCTGAATCTGTTTGGGACTGATCTGCACAGGCATCAGAAGCAACAAATGCCTTCTGTCTTATTATCAGGGGTGGAAAGTCCCTGTGCTGCCAATATAGTGATCCCATTGGAAAGAGACCTCCACTTCTGCACTGGCAATATGGAAGCATTTACCTGGTACACAGGGAGAGAAAAAGCCAGCCGACCAGCTGTCTAACAAGGTGACAAATGGATCTCAGGCCTGAAGGCTTTTCTCAGGTCTATTCCACGTTCATTTGAAAGAGACAACAGGAAGGGCCCTTGTGGTTGAGCACGAGCTTCCACCATTCATTCCTATCAATGCAGGGATCTTTACTTCAATCACTTATTGGTGTCTGAGGCATTAGGCTGGGCAGGCATGACTGGGCAGGCAGATAAAAACCTATATGACCCATAACAGGGGCCATTTAAAGATCTAAGACACAACCCAGCTTGAGATATCATAGCTTGTTCTGTTCTTCTTTGGCATAATTGGGTCATGTCAAAAAAGAGCACTGACCCTGCCTTCACTGAAGCTTTTGAAACGGAATTGCTGAGAAGACAATAAAAGGCAACTAGAAGGATGGCTCTGCACAAAACTGGGATTCAGATGCAACACTGCATGAAACTTCATGTAATGCTGTAAGCAAATACGTTTTGGCTAATATTTAGCCATTATCTGAAATGTGTTCCCAAATATCCTTTGCATATAATTTTTTTTTGTTTTAAATGAGATAACTCCAAAGGTTTCTTTTGATGTAAAATCAAAGGAAATGATTTGAATAGAGTTCCCTTGATTACTAAAACAGAGCTTCTTTCTTAAAGAAAAAGAGTTGAACTCTCAATGTGATAAATAATTATTAGGTACAATTGGGCAAATTAGCTTTAATGAGGCAAACTCTATGTAATTCCACCATGAGTGTTAAGAGACAATAGGTTTAGGAGGTTAAATTCCACCCTCATTGAAAACAATAATTTCAAGGCCTTTTTCACAGGTCCCAGTATGACATATTGGTTGGGTTCACACATCATACTAAAGCAGAGTTTTCAACCATTTTTCATGAGTGCACGGTTGTTGCATGGCTCAGCACATAATGTTGAGCCATAAACCATGGTTTATACATAATAGTAGCTAAGCTCATATACTTCATTAAGCTAGAATTGCAAATTTTGAGGTCCAACTTCCATGAGCTCTGGATGCAGCCCCAGAGGCCTCTGAAAGGTGTTAAATCATTTTAATTTGTAACATAATGGTATTGATAGTGGGAAATATTTTTAAATTCATGAGCATAATTTTTTAGATCTTATTTATTCCTTTTCAAAGTATATTATTCTCCCTCATATATCAGTCAAACATGGCCTCGTCTCAGAAGAAAACCTTGCGATTTCTGCATTAGGAGAAAACAAACCCCAATTAACTTCACATGGTATGGTAGACCAGCCTGAAAGAATATAGTTGGCTCTCTGGATAAACTATGACATTGCTGGATTCACTGTCCTAATTCAATAATTCCATTATTGAATGGTAATTTAAACAGAGATATGTTCAGTTCCCAAAGATGGATAAGGTAGCAGTGGAGAAGGAAAATATAATAATTCCAAATTGTTTTATATGTTTATTGGTTTAAAAATGCATGAAAATGGGCTTCCGGCGGCAACGCAGCCCTTCGAAGACGCTTCCTTTGAAGCGTCCGTTCTTCTTTTCCGTTGTCGCGTCGGGACAGCGCCAACCGGCTGTCCCGAGCGGCGTGAAAGGCCGGCTTCGGGAGAAGAAGCTGGC
>JAOYMU010000192.1:35074647-35088593 GCA_025802295.1 Psammodynastes pulverulentus
GATTTCTTCCAACAACCAGTTCTCCGAACTGCTTAGAAAGTTAACAACTGGTTCTCGCGAATAGGTGCGAACCTGTTAAATCCCACCACTGGCACAACTGCATTCTATTATCAGTGTCTTTTGACTGGAGTGCTAAAAGTGCCAAATAAAATTAAATAAATCTAAGTCACATAAATAGACCTGTTTTCCAAATGCAGGCAAAAAGAATTTACCTATAGATGCTAGACAAACGCCATATTGAAGTTCAGTAAATACAATTATCTGGGTAATAATTTTCTTAACTGAAATGTATTTTAACTAAACATGACGTAGCATTTTTCTGTTTTCCCCTTTCCAAACAGAGTAGGGCCCAAGTGTCATTGCCTCTGATTTTATTTGGTATAAGTAGTCAGATTTCTCTGATGTCAGAAGTCAGCTCTAAATCAGCAATGCCATTCTATGCAGCTTTCTGCATTTAAACTTGCCACAGTTGTTAAGTGAATCGCTGCGGTTATTAAGTTAGTAACATGGTTGTTAAGTGAATCTGGCTTTCTCATTGACTTTGCTTGTCAGAAGGTTGCAAAAAGTGATCGCGTGACCGCCGGGATACTGCAGAAATGTTATAAACATGAGCGAGTTGCCAAGGATCTGAATTTTGATCACATGACCATGGGGATGGTTGTAAGTGTGAAAAATGGTTATAAGTCACTTTTTTCAGTGTTGTAACTTTGAATGCTCACTAAGTACACTGTTGTAAGTCGAGGACTACCTGTATTTTTATGAATCTTTCTCCATGAAGCTTTATTGGATGATCCAGTACGCACATTAAGAGATAGCGGGAAAAAATGTCTTCCTTTCCGTAATTCCCAGGCATGGATTTTCTGAATTCCTCATTTCTTCTTAATTGAAACTAACCAAAAAATTATAATCTTAACTGTTGTATATTTTGCTTGCCTTTTTTTCACTTACTCCAGCCCTATAATGTGTATTGGAACCTATGCTTTCCCACTGCTTCTTAGCTTTCACGTGTAGGCAATCTCATGATGATAGCCACAAACCAGCACCAATACAATAGGTGTTTCAAAGATCGCCAACTCCTGAAAACCAGCAAAACTCTGCACATTTTCTCTTCCTTGCTTCAGAGACATAAAATGTGCATTTTCAAAGACTCGTTCTGTACTTACAGATTTTTTTTTTAATTGGAGCGACTTCCTGCAATACCCTCTGCTTCTCAGCTTTAGCTAGCATTTCATTCAACTCAGCTCAGCCCTCGGATGTAAGTTTGCAGATACAATGCTCTCGCAGGATTTGCTTCCATGAGGCACTCATGATTTTCTGGGATAATATACTTCATACAGCTTGCTAGATTGGTGATTTGGTGCCATAGTGAACAGAAGGTTTTTGAGGTTTCTCAGTGCATCTGTTAGGTTCAAAAAAATCAATGTTCCCTTACAACTGTTTCCAGTAGAAACCTACCAAGGGAACTGTTATGCAAACAATTAGATAAATGTATACAAATCCATGTGGACAAATGCATTGGCTCTATGTTGTATATCTGTTAGAAATTCAATTTCTGCATTTGTGTGAGAGGAAAGGTAAAAAGCTCTTTCTTAATTCATGGAACACTGAAAGCTCTGGAGGCGATACGCTCTAAAAAAAATAAAAATTCTTCATGTCACTTGTTTCTTCAATATAAAATCCCAAAACAAAATGGGGATATTATTGGCTGGCATATTTTGTGCTTGCTGCTGGCTAGCTCATGTTGAGAGATAATTGGCTGTCTGCAAATCCAGTGCAATGATATACAGGAATGATCTTGGGAGATGGAGGGGAGAGAATAGGTTTTGCCTAGGGAATGATCAGCCCACAGTTGCATAACAGTGGAGAAAGAAACTCAAAAAGGATTCCCCCCCTAACTTATAAGGGTATAAAAAGAGGTGGCAGGAGATTTGCACTTTGAACTTGTCAGCTGGAAAGCTGACAGTCCAGGTTTGAGACCCCGCTCCATGCAATGGGGTTAGCTCCCGTTACTTACCCCAGCTCCTGCCCACCCAGCAGTTCTAAAGCATGAAAATTCAAGTAAATTAATAGGTACCACTTCAGCATTCCTTGTGCCTTTGGGGTACAGCCATGCTGGCTACATGACCACAGAAATTGTCTTCGAATTGTGTCTTCGAGTTGGAGACAACTGACAGGGAAAACCTTTAGCTTTAGCTTAGCTTTACAATAAAGTAGAATTTACTCATCTAGTTATGTGTCCTGTCTGGTCAACCTGGGATGGATGACATCCAAATATCATGCCAAAAGCATTTGGAATTGTGATGATCAAAACTAGCATGGTAGTTTTAACTGTGTACAGTCTCTATAGATTAGTAAAAAGTCATTATAAAATTGATCATTTATTTTCAAAACTATAACATTCCAAATTTTCTGACCCCCCCCCTCTTTTTTGTTCTAACATGCATTAATTTTACACTTGTTCATACTGAATTTTATTTGTATTCAGCAATGCATTTACCTAATTTATTTAAGCGATGCTATGTTAAAAAAAATTCTCAGAGAAAAGATTAATAATAGAACCACAGTTGTTAAAAAAGACTGTGAGTTTTCATAGTGACTTAATATAAATCAGAAAGGATGCGTTTAGCTCCTGTTACTTACCCCAGCTCTTGCCCACCTAGCAGTTCAAAAGCAACGAAACGTTTGCAACCAAATTGCCAAGCTCAAAGCTCAAACCAACAGCCTAGAAAGGATGCAAGTCTAAAACTACTTTCCTGGGAATAAATCCCACTGATTTATGTTTGATGATTTCTAAATAAGTGCTTGTCAATCTCCCTGGTATTTATTGTATTTTTAAATTAAAACACGTTTGAAGTTATATTCCTATTATTGCCACTGAGGGATGAATAAAATATTTACTACATTTGGCACATATGAATAAACTTGAAATAAATCTAAAATACTTTTAAGTTCTACAAAGTTGGTTTTCAATGGAATGCATGTTAGTAAACTATCCATGTTCCTGATTGTTCAAAATATGTAACATCGTTAATTATTCAGAGAAAGTGTAATGCAAGTATAAATCAAATCAGTTCCAAGTGCTAATGAAATGCAGAGAGAAGTAGCTGACTTAACAAGCTTTGCCTGGTTAAGATATAAAGTGAAGAATAACTTGAATAATTTAGTAGAAAATATTTTTAAAATCTGCAATAAATTATACTTGGACTATTTTTTTTCCTTTTGCATTCCAGCACTGAAATAAAACCAACACAATCTGACTGAAAAAATGACTTTCTTAATAAAAATACATTTTTATTCAAGTGCTAGGGTTTTTTTTTGCTAGGGCAAAGAACAAGTCAGGATGGTCCAGCAAGAACAACAAAGGATATAATTTATTATTCAAGGCGATGGGAAGATTTCCATGGGATGTAGCTGGTTGCATATAAATAAAACTACAAAGAGGTGTGGAGAGAATTAATGCTCAGAACATGGATAATATAATGATAATGTAATAATTTATTTCTAGTTGAACTATGAAATTCATCAGGATGGAACATTTAAACACAACATTTTATTTACATCCCTTGCCTTTGCACCAACCCACAGTAGTCATGGTGGCCACAAATATAAAAATAAATGGAAAAAAACCCCAATCAAATTAAAAGCATGATAATAAATAATAAATCATAATAAAAACTATTGAAAACGTAATAAAAAGAATATCAGCCCACTCAGAAGCAATAAAAGATGTTTGCTTGATTGGAGAAATATAGTATGCTCTCTATTGACAAAAAGGTCTGGAGCCTGGAAGCATTCTACAATAATTTCATCAACTGTGCTTCCCATAATAGTAGAACAAAGACCAGGATTTTGGGTGGAAAACTTCTGGTCCAGCTAATCTCATATGGAGAATACAGCCTTTGATATGGATTGGTTGATCAATGACATTTATGTCCAACCTTTGTTCTAAAACCAGAAAATTGTATAGATGGTATTCCCTATTTCCACTTTTCTTATCAAGAAAACACTTAAGATAGGTTGGACCAAGAAAAAAACCCCAGATTATCACTTTTTGAGCAAATGGTCTTAAACTTGGTTCTCCTGAGTCCAATCTAGCATGCTAATTCTAACTGGTTTCTAATCTATAATCCTTTATAATCAATTATTTATAGTGTGTCCAGGAACAGACCAATTAATAATAAGGCTACTTAATAAGTGAGTTCTATATCAATCTATATCTAGATTGCAGCATAGACTTAGAACTTAGACTAATTTTATTGTCACTTTGAATGTACACTAATTGGCATACATTAAAATGAAATTTCATTGCACACAGCTTTCAAAGGGTCACCACCTCCAATATACACTACATAAACATGACAAAAAATGATGCATATACCCATATATATTTGATGACACAGAGAAACAAAACAGTCTAGTTTGAAGGTATACATGTACATGGTGAGAAAATCTAATCTTGCAAATTTACCAGATGGATAGCATCGGGACCAAAAGAGTAATTCTAAACAAAGATACCAGATCTCCCATGAATGGCGTAAGTCTTCTCCAGAGACAAGAGAGAGAAGAACAATTGCAGAGCTGGTGTCTGCCATGGTTTCACAGGGAAGTGGAATAGTTAAACTGACCAACTGGAAAAAAAGGGAACATAGTACGAAATCCTTTCAGTGGAAAACCAACTGCCTCCATTGGCTGCAGAAATATAGATAAAAGCTGGGTTCTTGTTCCTGTTTTGCACTAGTGTTATAAACCTCTTCTCCCAAACATTTTTTCCCACCATGAATATAATTGATTGGTACATTATCTTGCTGTGATTATGGCACAGGTATAAACATTTGCAGAGGTAGCTGGCAACCATAAATCGATAACTTTAATGCTAACCCATTTGGTAAGAATAAGCATATGACAGCGCAAATAAGCGGACATAATCAATTGGTGTGCAAAACCTGCTTGTCGGCAAAAACTTTTTGGCAGACAAATAAAAGCAAGAACCAAACTTTAAAATGTAATAACAATGCAAGTATCATTTTAAATAGCAAATGTAAGATGGCTCTTCTTCATTAGGAAAAAGAAAATAATTTTTAGGAAAGCTATTATTGAAGATCCTTTTTAATAAAGCCGTGTTTTGAGGATGATTCACACTAATTATGGGTAAGGTCATCAAAACACGGTGTTTCTTTTACTCTGTGTGCGCATTGGGAATATGTGCTGTGTCCCACTTAAGAATAGCCCTGCTGGACCAGCCCACGGTCCATTACCATCTAGAATTTTGCTTCTCATAGTGGCCAGCTCTGGAGTAGTCATAAATAGATGGAGATATACCCCTTGCCTGCTGCTTTTTCTCTGCAACTGATATTTAGGTGCTTGCTATACTACAGTATATCCTGTATTAAATGTAGGGACTAGAACTACATACAATATTCCAGATGCAGAGGTACCATAAGTTTAATATTTTTACAAACATTTGCTAGTTTTGAAAATATGCCACAGGAAAATGCTAGAAAGATAAACCACCTTTTTTTCTTCAGAGTGCTTTATTCCTACCTGTAATATCAGGATGAAACTTCTGTTTTATCCCTGAATACATCTCCACATATATCACTCAAATAAACATTGTTAAAATTTTCACAGTTTTTGCTTTAGGTTCATCAATTCAGGCATGAACATCTCCCACATTTCTCCATTCACATTCCTGCCCTTGTCAGCTATACCTGGTGCACATACTCCATATGTGGGTTACTTAGCAGCATGGCCATTGGCTAAGATGGAATACTGCCTACTAGAAGCATGCTAGTACCATGTAAACATAAATGTGTTGCTTGTAGGTCCTGCCAGGGCATCAAAAGATGAAGAAAATGCAACAGACAGTAGCAGGAAACAAACCATAAACTTAAATAGCTACAAGATGGTAGGATGAGAGAGCAATTTCTCCAGCCAAAAACCATTAAAGCCATGTAATTGAAGGCTGAATTACACATATTCTGAGATTTAAACTGGAGGGCCTTGCTATTGGTAATGGTTGCAATAATTATAGCCCTCATGATGAATCTTACCCATACTTTCCAATCCACCTCTTCCATCCCAGCAGCATTCTGGAAGCCCTTCTGGGCAAAGAATTGTAATTTTGGCCCTGGTCCTTTCCTCCACACTGTAACTGCTCAGTAGGATCATCTCCAGAAAAAATGAAGGTGTGGGGGAAAAAAGGGTGGGCAAATTGGGAGAAGGTGGCATTTCTGCTAGATGAGTTACTGCTACCCCTATCTCTTGGCTTTATCCCTGAACATGGAACAGAAGTATATCATGAGGAGAGTACACCATTCTAGGGATGTTTTTAGGTATAAGGATGGCAACTGGTAATTAGGGGGGCTTCGTTGTTAAAATTAACTTTAAGTACAATTTTAAAAGTAGGTTCTAGCTGTTTTGTTCTTTATATTTACCCTTCCCTCTCTGTGCAAACATACACACACATGCCACACACATGCATATGCTGTGTTCTGTATATAACAATAAACTAAACAACCAAGGATTACAAAAAATATAAATGTGATTGTTAGATGGGCGTAGAATGAGAGGCAGGATGAGGTGTTGTAAGGGAAACAAGCTTTATTCAGGTTCCAAGTACAAGCGACGAGCCGCAGCCAGCGCCGGCTTTTTATAATGGCGCTGTCCAAACTTTCAGCCACTGACGGGGCTTTGTTTTTCCCACCGCGTGGTTTAACAAAATGAGCGGTGTCTCTTATGGACCCCGCTTATTGGTTTATTAATACAGTTACGCCATATGTAACATCCCTCCCTTATAGGTTCGTTCACACCCAATCCCCAGCCGTCTTTTGCACATAGTCACATAAGTAGGCTGGGCTATGGTGGGTGCGACTGGGGCTGCGCAGCTCAGTCATTCCTGAGGTGGCAGTCTGTTTTGACAGATCCGCCGTCACTCCGCCCCCCCGGAACCTCCTGGAAGTTTCCTTGGGCCATGGAGGCTTCCATCGAGCCCGAGGACCCAGACGTACGCCGCGGGACATTCCATCTAAAGGTGAGTCTTCCGTTGCTCCCCCTGGGCTTGAGTCTCTTCTTGTCAGGTGTATGTGTGTTGGTAGTCTGGTGTGTGTGTCTGGTTGTGTCTTCTAGAGCTGGTGTCTCATTTCCGTGTCGGGCCTCCCACTCTGCTCTCTGGTTTGTCTTTGACTGGTCCACCCTTCTCCTGAGCTGGTCGATGTGCCTGCTGCCCTTCTTCGTTCTTGACCCTGTATGACCGGGGGCCTACGGTTGTGATTATTTTTGCCGGTACTCAGGCAGGTCCTCCCGTGAAGCTTTTAGTATATACTAGATCCCTTATGTCAAACTTCCTGACCCTTCCCTCTTGGTCTGGGGGGTGGGATCATTGCAGTAATTGGGGTGAACCCTGTCAAGAGTGGACCTTAACCTGCGACCCATTAGGAGTTCTGCTGGACTCCTGGTGGTGGTCGCATGGGGTGTTATGTTGTATTAATAGCATTTGTGCTATCCAGTCTTGCCAGTTTCCTGGGCCCATTCTTTTTAGGGTTTCCTTGGTAAATCTTACCATTCTCTGCCCATTTGCCTGTGGGTTTGTGGGCACTGACAGAGCATGACGGATCCCCCTTTCCGCTAGGAAGTTTTCAAATTGGGTGGAGGTGAACTGTGGCCCATTGTCAGATACTAGCACATCCGGCAGTCTGTGGGTTGCGAATAGTTTCCCTAGGGCCTGGGTGGTTGCCTCAGTTGTGGTTGCATGCATTAACACGACTTCTAGCCACTTTGAGTATGCATCCACCACGATTAAGAATGTTTGTGCCTGGAAAGGCCCAACAAAGTAGATGTGGACTTGCCCCCACGGGTTTGCTGGCTTTTCCCATTTCAGTGGAGGGGCTGCTGGGGGTGCTGGCCAGACTTCCTGGCAGGGATTGCACTTTGCAACTCATTCCTCGATTCCCTTGTCCATACCGGGCCACCACACATAGCTTCTAGCTAGGGCTTTCATTCTTACTATCCCTGGGTGTCTCTTATGGAGTGCCTTTAGGATCCGTGCCCTTAGTTGCTTAGGTACCACTACCCTATCTCCCCACAGTAAGCACCCCTTTAAGACCGATAGCTCAGCCTTCCTGTTCTGAAATGGTTGTGTTTCTGACCCTCAGTTTTCCTTGGGCCATCCCCTCCAGACCCAGTTTAAAACCCGTGCCAAAAGTTTATCTTTTGCCGTCGCTCTTGCGATCTCCGCCGATGTCATCAGCTATGGCCCCAGGGCTTCCACCAGTAATATGGAAGTTGATGGTGCTGGGTCTTCGACTAGTTCAGGCAGAGGACATCTGCTGAGAGCATCAGCCTGGTTGATGTCCTTTCCAGGTCGGTGTGTGAGATGGTAGCTGTAGGCTGAGAGGAATACTGGCCAGCGTAGCATTCTGGGTGACAAGATTCTCGGCGTTTGCTTGTCTTTGGCAAGGATGCCCAGCAGTGGCTTGTGGTCGGTTATAAGTTCGAAGTCTCTGCCGTACAGGTATTCATGGAAATGCTTGACTCTGGCGACGATGGCGAGGGCTTCTTTGTCTATGTGGCTGTAGTTCCTCTCTGTTTTCAACATGGTTTTAGAATAGAATGTGATGTGTGCTTCACGACCGTTCGGGAGCCTATGGCTTAGCATGGCACCTACTCCATGGGGTGAGGCATCACAGGTCAGCAGTAATGGAAGTGTGCTGCTGTACTGTATTAACACTGTGTCCGATGTTAGTGTGTTTTTGATTTTATTGAACGCAGCGGCCTCGTGTGCTCCCCAAGTCCACTCTGCTCCCTTATCCAAAAGCCTATGCAGAGGCTCCGCAATCATCGCTTTCTGCGGTAGGAAAATATGGTAAAAATTAAGGAGACCTAGGAAGGCTTGGAGCTCTGTTTTGTTCTTTGGGGTTGGTGCTTCCTTGATTGCTTTCAGCTTGCTGGGGGTCGGGTGGATTCCCGAGCCATCTATCTGAAACCCCAGGAATTCTACTCTCGGAATTGCTATTTGGCACTTTTCCTTTTTTAGTTGGAGCCCTGCCTCTTGGAATTGGCCCAGGACTGTCTGTAGTCTTTGGAACAGTTCTGCCTTATTTTTGGCTGAGTCTATTACATCGTCAAAGTATGGCACAACCCCCGGGATGTTCTGTAAGAGCTTTCCATGATGCTTTGGAACAGGCCTGGTGTGATGCTGACCCCAAATTGCAGGCGCCTGCATTTGAAAGCGCCTCTGTGGGTGACTATGGTTTGGGCTTCTGCAGTTGCTTCATCCACTGGCAGTTGCTGGTATGCCTGAGCCAGATCAAGCTTTGCAAAAATCTTCCCATGGCCCAAGGAGTGCAACAGATGTTGCACCAACTGGCATGGGGTATGCGCTTTGCTGCAGTGCTTGGTTCAATGTGCACTTGTAGTCCGCACAGATTCTCTCTGTGCCATCCGCCTTAACTGGCGTTACAATTGGGGTTTCCCATCTGGCAAAGTCTACCGATTCAAGCACCCCCTAGGCCACTAGTTTGTCCAGCTGCTCTTCTATTTTAGGCCGCAGCCCGAATGGGACCCTCCTGGCTTTTAGCCTTATTGGGGCTACCTGGGGGTCTAAACTAAATGATATAGGGGTACCCCGGTACTTGCCCAGTTGGTTGCTGAAGATGTCCCGGAATTTGTCCGCCAGAGCCGCCATGTCTTTGTCCTGGTTCTGCTGGGCATTGTTCCTTACTGCATGGATGCCGGAGAGGGTGATGCCCAATGGGTCAAACCATTCCCTTCCTAATAGGCTGGGAAGGTCGCGGTCCACAATGGTGATTGGCAGTCTGCCCTCAAAGCCTCCGTAGCTTACCTGCAGCTTTGTTCTGCCCACTATTGGGATTGGGCAGCCCTGGTAATCTTTTATGATTATTTGCTGGGGTTGGATTTTTTTCTTTCTGTGCCGTGGGCTGTAGTCTCTTGAGGGTCTTCCACGAGATCAGGTAGAGGAATGCACCAGAATTGACCTCCATCTTGCATGGTTTGCCCTCGATGGTGACCCGTGTGGTGAATTGGCTGCTGGCATAGGCATCTGCTGTCCCCACGTGGGTTTGAGCAAACCCTATATAGGTGTAATGGGCCTCCTCTTCCTTGTTCTCATCTCCTCGTCTTTGCCGGTGGCTGGCTGCTTTCCGGAACTGCCGCTTCTGCCTGGGTGGGGATGTTGCCTTCCCTTGTCCCCTCTCAGCTGGCTGGCTGGCCCTGCACACTTTGGCTTTGTGCCCTTTTCGGTCACAGGGTCTGCAGACAGCTTCCTTAAACCGGCAGTTGGCTCGCTGGTGGTTCCCCCCGCAGCCTCGGTACGACCTGGGCGACTTTTGTGCGTTAGGTCTTCCCCCCAGCGTTTTGTGGATTCTCTCTTCATCTCCTTCACTGGCTTCTGACTCTGAGGATTCTTGCCTTTGGTTAAATTCTGCCCTGGCTGCATGCACCTTGACTGCTCCCTTGATCTGGGAGGCTGAGTTGTCTGATGCTTTGGCTGCCCTTGCTTCTTTGATGGCTTCCTTGAATGAAACATCTTCCTTGGCTAGGAGTCTCTTTTGTAGTGCCCCATCCTTCATTCCCAGCACTATGCAGTCACGAATCATCTCTTCCATATTGCAGAAGCGGCAGTTCTTTGCCAGCCTCCGGAGTGCGGTGATGTATTCGCTTGCTGTCTCGCCATCCCTCTGTGTCATGATGTAAAAATTGTGACGATGCACTAGGTACGATGGTGTAGGGTCAAAATGGGTCTTTAGAGCTGTTCTCAGGTCGGTCCAAGAGATGGTCGCCAGGTCATCCTCAACGAGGGCTTCTGCAAGCTTGTAGAGTTCCGAGTCGCAGTATGTAGGGAATAATGCCTTCTTCACATCGGATGAAGTCTGGAGTCTGTTGGCCTTGAGGTACATCTCGAAACGGCTGATGTAGGATGACCATTTCTCTTTCGATGGGTTGTAGGAAATGGTTGTAGGTCGATGAGCCATCCTAGGAGTTGGTAGATTCTTTCCTTGTTAAGATGGCAGTGGCCTTGTGGTCGTCCTTTGATCTCTCAGTAGATCCCACCTTCTTCGCCAGTGTTAGATGGGCATAGAATGAGAGGCAGGACGAGGCGTTGTAAGGGAAACAAGCTTTATTCAGGTTCCAAGTACAAGTGGCGAGCCGCAGCCAGCACCGGCTTTTTATAGCGGCACTGTCCAAACTTTCAGCCACTGACGGGGCTTTGTTTTTTCCACTGCGTCGCTTAACCAATGAGCGGTATCTCTTACGGATCCCGCTCATTGGTTTATTAATATAGTTACGCCATATGTAACAATGATCACAGCTACCATCTTTACTTTTTTAAAAACTCCCACTTTTACCTAGCAAATGCCCGTGAAATGCCCCTTTGGATTTGGTTTGGTCCTTCGAAACATGGCAGAAAGTGATTGTTCAAACCATCCCTACATAATCAGTTGCTATTCTACTCCATAGCTGTTCTACAAGGGAAGGCTTTGGGGAAGAACATAAGGATAGCTAGATAGTGGGGAAGATGAAGTACAGTCTTCATTTTTAGGTATGCCTAAATTCTGATTAAGTTGGGATTATTCTCTTGCCTTCCCTGCTCCCAGGGGTGGCTAGCAGATGTGTCCTCCCTCTCTCTCCCTTCCTTAGGAATTGGCATATGACAGCAAGTGATGGTTTCATGGCTTCTGATTTCTCCAAGAGCTGCAATTTTGACCAGGATTTCGCAGCTGTTTTTAGTGTAGTAAGGCATTTTTTTTCCTAATGCTTGAGCAGATTGCTTGGTTAATCCCCATTGTTTTGCTTCGATTTGGAACTGAGCTTCAAAGAGAAATGACAGTGCCAGAAAGCTCTAAAGGCAAATGTCCTATTCCAAACTATTTATATATTAGCGATAATGTTTCTATAAATCTACATGTTTCTGCATTTTTGTGTATTACACAGAGACACACAATACTTAAAAGTCCTCCTACTAATCTTCCAAGGACTCTTAATATTGCCTCGCCTGGAAGCTGTAAACAAGTTAGAAAAACATGATAGATTTATTTACCAAATCCAATCATGGCAGAGATGTGAACCTGAAAAAAAAGGTTCTGCTTTTTATTTCTGACAAATTTATACATTTCATTTTCCATTTGTTATTGTCTTGTTCATTTTGTTTTCTTTTATAATTTCTAGGCCGTCATGTTGGTTTGTTGCTATAAGAATAATAAAAAAATCTTTAAGATCCTGTGAAACTATAATATCTTTCATTAATGTCATCTACTTCATCAGATGTGCAGAGTATTTATCCTAAAATAAGAATGCATTTCCTTCTGGTTGGGTAGCACTTTGAAACAACAATATTAGGAATAAATTAAATGTACTTTATACAATTATAACTACTTTATTGACATGGCTATTTATCAAACATATATTGGATACAATATCACTGTTTGGATTGGTGAACCATTTAACTGTGACTCTAAAAAAATCCTTTATTTCAATTCAAGCTGGTAAAAATGGAGTATGATAAGACTTCAGGCATCTAGCAGACTGGATAGAATCCATAGCTTATTATACCATGTTTGTTGTTTGTCAAGGTGTCACAAGGGTCCAACTGGTTCTCATTTCCAGAGGTGCCTGCAGCCAACAAATGATGTGTGTGGTGATATATCACACAAATGCCATCATTAGCTATTAGCCCTGATATAAGTGTGTAAATATATAGCACATGGAATTTTCATAGAAATTAATTAGAGTTATTTTTATGTTCAGTTTAAATATGTTTGAACCCCTGGACAGAAATACACTTTATTGGGTGGAGCAGTAGAAAGAGAGTGGAACGCCATGAAGACCCATTGTATAAGTGAACATTCCCTGATCTGGGACAAGGGTGCAATGACTCTCTTGATGCACTCGGTTCCCCTGTGAGCTAGATTTGCTGCTCATCTTGCCAAATAGCTTGGTGGATTCATATTTTCTTTCTCACCCTCTAAGTACTAAACAGTCATCTAAATAATTGCCATGCCACCTGACACCAAGCGCTTTCCTACTGCCCAATCAATCAACTTCTTAAAGTACTTGTAACTGCTGGAGAATTAGACGACCTCATGCATTAATACATTTTTAGCAAATAATTACGGCATTGAAAAGGTGAGGCCTTCTGGGTCATCAAAAAACCAGGGTTGTTGTCTCTCGCTCTCCGGATTGCATAAAACAGTTCTTACTTATGTTCCTGCAGTGCCATGGTTAATATTTCTCCTTATTGTAGCCAAATGAAAAGCATGGGACCCAGAAGAAGAGGCAAAGATAAACGATATGATGTGCTGTTCTGCCTCCCTATGCTTTGTAATAAAAGCACAAGTACGCACACTATTTGTTTCATGTTTTGTTGATGCTTCATATCAAAGTCAGAATGTTCCTATTTTGAGTTTCAGCTCCAGTTATATCTGACAATTCTGACATCTGCATTCAAGGAAATCTATACAGTGAGGGTGGCAATTTGCTTACTTGTGAGGTGAGCAGTTTGTGAAGGACCCCACTTTTTCAAAAAAGGAGACAAGGTGGGAGCAAAAATACATTTTGATTTCATATAATTGCTCCCTATTTCCTTTCTTCTTCTGCCTTTTTTCAGTTAGAAAGAGAAAGAGGGTTTCAGAAAACTGCAGCAAAATCTTGTGGTGTCCAAGCATCCCTGCTGTGATGAAATGCAATAAAGAGAATGGGACTGAAAGCTAAGAGGACTGAGAGGGTGGGAAGGACGTTGGAAAGGAGAGATTAACTGTTGGACTAGGTTAAAAGGAAGAAAAGAGAGAAGAGAAAGCATGTAGAAGTGACATTGAGGATCTTGTGCCAAGGTAAACTATTTTAAAATAAAGTTCTGAATCTTTAAAAGCAATTCATGTCCCATACAATCTGTTCATACAATGCTGTTTTAAAACAGCACCCACCCACCCACC
>JAOYMU010000192.1:35112322-35126413 GCA_025802295.1 Psammodynastes pulverulentus
GTTGAGGGAGGAGGGGAGGAGGTGGAGGGGCGAAAACTTGTTTTAAAAATGTATGAATAAAACTTTTTCAATATAAAATTCAGCCGCTTGGCAACTGGCTCATATTTATGACTGTTGCAGTGTCTTGAGGTCACGTGATCACCTTTTGTGAACTTCTGATGAGAAAAGTCAACGGGGAAGCCAGGTTCACTTAACAACCAACTTAACAACTGCAGTGGTTCACTTAACAATTGTGGCAAGAAAGGTTGTAAAATGGGGCAAAGCCCATGCAACCACTGTCTCACTTAGCAACATAAATTTTGGGCTCAATTATGGCCACCAGTCAAGGACTACCTGTATTAACAATTCCCTAGTGATGCCATCTACACCTACAGCTTTTACTGATTTTCACCATTCTCACTTCATCCAGTTTTCTTCTATATAAAGAACTATAGCATTTAAGGGGCTTCCACCTTGAATGTTATCAATATTCATTCCTGTAGTGGATTGAATAATTATTACGACTGACTGGGATCTTTTAATCTTACATGATTACATATGTTCTAGTTTTTGCAGACTTCAGTTGAGTTACTTACTTGGGAGGTTCTAGAAAGGCAAGCAGCAAAAACCCTTATTCCTAACTTTAATGTCCTTTGTTGGTCTGCAAAACAGATAACAATTCTCATTCAAATTTTCATTTCCACAGGCAAAAGTCACTTTTTTCAGTGCTGTTGTAACTTCGAATTAAATGAACTGTTGTAAGTCAAAGACCACCCGTATCTTTTTCTTGCCCTCATTCTTTGTAGCAATCCTTCTTTCGTGCGCATTTTTTCATCCATAATCTCTTTCACTTTATTATTCCATCAGTCATCCTTTTTCATACTTCCCATTAGCTTCACTCCATGTGCTTTGGTGGCACTCTGTGACATAATTCTTTTCCTCAGGCCTGAACAGCTTTCCCCACACTCTTCATTTCATTTTCCATTCATTCAGTTGGGAGATATATTTGTCTTCCAATACTTCTCATACAAGATTCATATTTCCCTCTACACTCATTATTACATTCATTATTGATTCATTCACTTATTTCCTTTCCAATAATCTAGCATAAATTCAGAAATCTCATGTGTTCTAGTGGCAAGGAATGGATATCATAGGCCATAGATGCACAAGAGAAAAGTGAAACTTGGAACTGGGAGAGTGGTGAGTCAGAACATTGGCAACATGGAGAAGTGCTTATACAGACTGATTGCATGCTTTGTAATAGCAGATATTTTCAGGGGAATATTAATAATTTCCAGAAAATCATGGGGGAGGTATTAGATTGAGTTATAATGAATTGGGAGATTCCATGTTTCTCTCTGATTTCTTCTGGGATTATTTTAGCCACACTGTGTGTGTGTGGAGGGGGGATTGGGCTTGGTCCCTTGATTTTTATAAAGTACCAGCCCCAGATCCATCTTGAATCAGATTTGGGGCTGCCACAACAACATTCTTCTGCCAGAGCTCAAGACCAAGTTGCTGGAGTTTGGAGGGGAATGACCAGACTTGGCGGGAGTTCAGAAGGGAGGTGGATTGGAGAGTGTGACTTGACGGTCATCAATAGGGGGGCTGGGTGTGAATTTAATATAGCAGGGGGAAATGCGGGAATTCAGATTCGGGTTTCCCCAGATGTGCCAATATGACTTCTCTAATAAATTCTTACTTGGATGGATTTCATCTCTGAGTGCTGAATTGGGATGGAGAGTTTGGTTGGAACACTGACATAAGGATTGTTGTCTTAGGACAGAGTTCCCCAACCTTTCTAGCTTTGCAAACCAGCGGGGTGGGGAAGGGTCCATATGAGCAGCAGGCACATATGCATAGCTCCATTTGTGCAAGCGGCATGCCTGTGTGTTTGCTGCTTGTGCAAGTGCGGATACATGCATGCGCATATACTCGCCTGCCATTTCACAGCCAGTTCAGAATGGCTCAAGGCCCAGTATTGGGACCCCTGTTTTAGAATACATTCTTTTGAGCCAAGATTGCAAACTTTCTGCATGGGTAGATTTTTCTGTACCTTGCTTTTCTCAGATTTTTTTCTAACAATGCTTTCCCCAATGCAATAAAATATTATTTCTTTTCATTTATGGGGTGCAGGGGAAATTCTAATAAAAGCCTTTGTTCAAGGATTTGAGGATTATAGTATTTTCTGCATTTTGACTAGGGGTGAGAACAGTGTTTGCAAAACACTGCCTTTACCTTTTCTTCAAAGCTAACACTGCCCCTTGAAACATTTAGGGCTATCAGGATGCCATCATCCCCAAATGTCTCTTTATTGAATGATTGTGCAGGATCTGCAGCTTTCCAAACTTCCCGGCAATGCAGAGATTGAATGCATATTGGAAAGTTTCTGTTGAATTAATTAACTTGTACTTTGAGATCCAAGATATTGGTTGGATTAGAAATAGTCTGATAAATTTTAGGAAGCAAACTATACAGAAAAAGTCCTATTCAGTCTTTGGAAAGGTAAGAAAAACAAGCTCCAATTTGTTTGTTTTTTAAAGCTCACAGGAGATAGGATTTTGCTGAATTTCTCCTCTGACTTGTTCAGTCTCATTAACCACAATGATTTGCTAACCCTTCATAATCGGTATGTTATGCATTTTACACATCGCTAATAAAATGCTAACTATTTTCAAGCCTATAAGCTATAAGTTTCGAACAATCATATAAAATGTTGACAGATTCTATAAACAAAAACACTTTAAAATCATTTTGGGAAGTGACATGCTAAATATGAAACTAGTTGGACTTTTCATCTATTTATTTAACTATATATAGCATACATAAATAATCTGCGGACTATATTATTCATTTCCACGGTATAGTATTAAATATGGCAGAAAGGGAAGGGAATTTATTTCAGAAGCAATAATGTATGGTGTAAGAATTGCCATATTAAAACAGTCACTCCATGGCACAACTATAATACTCTGGTTTCTCTATTCCAAGACATGTCTGTTTTTAATGGGATTTCATAACACCAGCTACTTATGCATATTCCTAAGAATGTATCACAGTTCGTTCCACACAGGGGTTTTCTGTGAAAGCAATATGCTTTGCTCAGTCACTTTTTATTCAGCATGATGCTACTATCGTTATTATTGTGTTATCCCTTTTTTTCTAATCATGGAAACTCCAACTGGTTTTTTATTTTAAAAAAAGAGGAAGAAATACACAATCCTCACAGGTGGTGAAGAGTGAAGAATTGCAAAAGTAAATATGGAGTAACTCAGATATATTCATTACAAGGTTCCCAGGGAGTGCTAATTTACAGTTATGTCACCATAGGTTTTTTTTCCTTTTATTAGTACTTTAAATGTCCCTGCCTAGTTTACTAAAAAAAAAAAAAAGAGCTACACTGTGTGTTATACTCAAGCAGAGACCTCTGGCTATCTCCAGATGCTCATGACCTGGACCTCAATGCTTTCACCCTTTGTAAGGGGAGTCAAGAGAGTCAATTGTCTGAGCAAAACCTCCTCTAGTCAAGCCCCTGAAGAGAAATAGCGGGAGAGCAATTTGTCAGGCGCTTTCCTTCCTAGCCTTTTTCCTAACAGCTGGCTGGGAAGAAGGAAAAGGAAGGGAGAAATCAAGTGTCTTCTTTCCTGTTGCAAAATAGCCTTTTCCAGAATGTAGAAAGGAAAACGACCTCCATAGATTTCTGTAGGCAACGAGCCATCAAAGAATTGGTATTAAGGCTTGATGTCACCTGTCATGTGCTAAAGGCATCAATCAGGTCTCCTCCACTTTTTTTTTTCTTGGACGTGCCCAGTCTTTGCTCACCCTGCATTTTTGAAGCCTTGCTTCTAAGCCTCTTTATAAAGCACCAATCCAGATTTTCTTTATAAACTTTGGCAACTTTGAGACTTGTGGACTTCAACTTCCAGAACTCCCCAGCCAGCTATGCTGGCAGTTGAAGTCCACAAGTATTAAAGTTGCCAAGTTTGGAGTGGACACCCCTGATCTAGATAATATTGTAAACAGTTACTGGTGGGTTTTTTTAATCTGATTTGCATCAAAGGAAGTTGCAACCTGGTAACATGGCTTGGAACACCTCAATCTATACAGACTGACTACCAGATATTGGTCTTAATGTGCTTTTCAACTAACAGAAATTAGCATTTCCTTCTTTTCTTTTGCTGGTATAGCATGGTTAGGAGGAAGAAAAGTAGCCAGAGCAGCTCCATTTCCACAAGCTGCAAGAAATCACTGCGATATTTCTCAGGGTTGTCCCAGATGGGCTGGGCAGGCCCCCTGGTAGAGAAAGCTTTATGAACTTCATGAACTTTAAGAATATATCATTTTT
Source organism: Psammodynastes pulverulentus (assembly GCA_025802295.1). Taxonomy (NCBI): domain Eukaryota; kingdom Metazoa; phylum Chordata; class Lepidosauria; order Squamata; family Psammodynastidae; genus Psammodynastes; species Psammodynastes pulverulentus. Next base: position 35,116,650 of record JAOYMU010000192.1, read on the forward strand.
ATCGAACCATAAGACCATCATTCAAAAGTTAACATTTTTGTGTTTAGTGCTATCCCTGTCTTTTATTTTAAAACAGAAATTATAGTGCTGTAATATCATGACATGGTGCTGATTTATGTATGCCAAGTTTTAAAAATCATGTTAAAAAATTCAAGACACCACACATTTTTGTCTTTGTTTTTAGTTTCTTTTTTTGTTTTGCTTACAGTGTGATGTTTTCTTCACTGCTAGAGAAAATAGCAAAAAAAGGAAAAGATTTCATGAGGATGTCACATGAAGTTCCATACAATTAATTGTTTACCCATGGTTGGATTTTGAGACTATTCACTCATTTGACATTTATGCCATTTTCTAAATTTCAAGGAATAGAATTCTCTCAGACAGTTGATATATTGGGAGCCATTTTTAAATGTCATACATGATTAGATACAATTATCATGTAATACTAACCAAAAGTGGCATCATATTTTGAGCAGATTTGAGCAGTAATTTAGTTTTTAAAAAAGATTTTCAGTAGTCAATATGAAAAATTGATCTCACTATTCAGTAATATTGGATACCATTGCCAGCTGGAATGTTAATTAAAACCTAATAGCTAGATCAAAACAGACTTTTCAAACTAATTATGCTTCCAAAGGGGAACCCCTTTTTTCTGTTTAATTATTCAAGAAGAGAATACGTAGTTAGAATATACTTTATTTTCTGTTAGAAATTAGAAGGAGATTGTTCAGATATCATACTTGTGTATACTATCTGTATAAAATCAAAGGGCAGAGGTTTTCATAAACAAAGAATGAAAAAACCGAGTTGTGCCCAGTTGTGAGAAAATAAGCTTATCTCTGTGATCTTTACAAGAAGGATAAAGGGATAAATATATCCCTAGAGTTAAAATAAATACAATGCACATTAAAATAATTTTGAACAAATGCAATTACACAAGCTTTCAAAATGAATTGCTTCTAATACATGCATTTTGTACATTTTCCCTGGCAAGCACTTTTGCAAGTACTTTTCTTCTATATAATAAATACTTTTTCCCAACCCATATGCATTTTTGTGTATTCTGTTTTGAAATGTACAAATTTTAACAAGTTTTCAATTCTAGCAACTGCATTACAGAATTCAGAGAATTACAAATGTAGAAAAATGTAGAGATATATGGGAAAGCTAAATCTATTTTTTTTATTTAAAAGCAACCAAATTATATTCTTCTTTAACCATGTAAATAAGCAACAATCCAGCTGAATAAAACAAAAATGTGATAAGATAGAAAGATAGACAGATAATAAATAAGTAGATCAGCATATAGTGAAAAGCCTATTTGAAACACTATATTGTGAAAAATGTTCCTTGAAGTCACATGTATTCGCTAGGGAGCAAATTAATCCATAGATTTTACTTCATCATGATGCTGGAAAAAATACCCAATAAATAATAGTTTATTATGTTTAATTGTATTCATTAATAAATAATAGAATACTTGTTAGTTGCCAGCTCAGATAAAAAATCTCAAGTTAAAAATGGGAGATAAATCTACATGAGCAAATTAATGTTTGTGAAATTATAATTAGATATCTGAAAATGGAACATCTTTTGAATGGAAAACAAAATCCTCACCCCACTTGGGTTGTTTTGGTTATGTGATCTGAAGATTCCCATTCTGAAAAAATGTTGTTTAGGGAAAGGCTCCTATACTTTCTGCAGCTCAATTTAGCCTTCAGCATTATCCCAGTTTTTAACTCTAATTCCCTGGCTAGTTTCTTACGCTTATAGAAAGATTGATTGTTCCTGTTAGTTCCTGCTTGGAATAACCTTTGTAGATTCCTCTTTTCTTGAACAGAGCTGTGAATTCTTTCCCAGCCCACCTTCTCTTTATACTGTTTTTGTTCCCCTTATTTGGAGAATATTTCAATTTTTCTGAGGAAGTTTTCTTGCTTTTTTTGTACCTACTCTGTCTCTACTGGTGAATGGGCATCCTCTCTCTCTCTCTCTCCACACATGTAAATGCACATGCACGCACATGTGAATGTATGGTAGGTTTATTCTAGCAAGGCAATGTATCCAGCATTCACTGCTTCCATTTTGGCTTCAACCATGTCACTGGGTTAAGCTGAGAGAGAGAGTCAATGACACAAGTACTCTGTGACTGAAGGTCAGATGATCCTGGGTCTCCCAACATCTTAAATACTAACTATACTGGTTTTGAAACCATAACTGGAAATACAAACCTTTCAGCAGAGTCGTTAATACCTTGTATTACTCTTACTTTGCAAATTTTGACCGTTCTGTTCTTATGGTTTGAAATGCTTTCTAAGTAGTTAATGTCAGATGACCCAATAATGGTAATTGATTCTTTTCCATTTTTCTTTTTTAAAGTTGTAGCTTACGATTGATTTTTAACTACTTGGATCATTCTTAACTGGCCTATCCATTTCTAAATTGTGACCACAGTCACAATTTCTAGTTACATATGCAGTAAGCTGACTATGAAAATATTGTGATCACTATTCTCATAAGTTCAAAAGCATACACTTCTGACGTCACTGCTGGAATTAATTGATTCTCTAACCAACAGCGTAAAACACAGCTTTGGATTTTAGTTACTTTATAATCAATGGATTATACAGCCCCATGGAACTAAATTCCATTGGATCCGATGAGACCACAACTAAATGTGCATTGATTTGTAACAATATATCATGAGTGCTCTTTCAGGAGGCCTTTTCTCCGAGATTTATGGTGGGTGGAAGTTGTATATTTTAAATGACTGCATATATAAATCAAAATGGTTATAGTATTCATAGATCAAGCTGTGAATTTAAAGTAGCATAAAATTAGAGGAAAAACACGAAGCTGAGTAGGATTTACATGAACAGATCAGTAATTAAACACGAACTGCTTTCAGATTAGAAATTGAAAAATGCAAGATTGTATTATTTGATCACTAAAAATTGTGGAGTGAAGGCAAATAGACCTCTCATTCCAATCTTTTCCTGGAAACATAGAAAAGATATACTCTGAGTAACATTTGGTCATAACCCAAAGGACGGTCATCAGACAAGCGATGATTGGTGATAAAAAATACTTCTCATCCCCAAGAACCAATGCAAAAGAAAGTGGGCTCTGCTAACTCTATCCAAAATATAATATCATACTGCAAATCTTTTGAGTTCATTAGGTCTGTTTTGTGATATAATAACATATGATAATATATATATAATATGTGATTTACATAAAAAGAAAATGCAAATTCTGTGCAAATAAATTGAAAAATAAACTATTATGCTATTTGCATTTAATAAATAAATTTGTACATTTTTTAATTTTTTTTGTTTTTTTTACTCTTTCAAATATAGCTATTTGTAAATCTGAAAAAAAAATACCCTACATTCTACTGTTTATTTATTTATTTATTAAATTTATATGCCACCCATCATGCCTAGAGATGATTCTAGATGGCTTACAAGCCAATAAAAGCAACAAAATAAAATATGGAAACAATAACTATTAACCTTAAAATTGATTTAAAATTTTCTGAGTTTGTCATTGTTTTTTGTTTGAACTGATAGACACCCAGAACTATGCATATGAGTCATGTATATAATAAAATAAAAATATACAAACAAATAAATGTGTTATTATTAACTTCTTACATAAATTCTATGATCAGTTGTGAGGAGGGGGGAGGTTGTACCAAAATATTTTTTTTTAAATGATGCAGGCAAATTTATACCTGAAGATATATAATATCTGATTAAAACCATCCATTTTTCCACAGATATTAGTGGACTCATTTCAACCAGTATTTTATTAAATAGCTGAGGGCATGAATGAACTATTCTACTGGTTTTGGTAAATTTGTTAGGTTTTGGCAACAGTTTGGTAATTTAGTTTTAGTTTGAAATGTTTTTAGAATCTTAGGGTAGGTTTAGTGCTAGGCTAATCTTTATACTACGGATATGGTGGCTCAGTGGCTAAGACGCTGAGCTTGTCGATTGAAAGGTCAGCAGTTCAGTGATTCAAATCCCTAGTGCTGCATAATGGGGTGAGCTCCCATTACTTGTCCCAGCATCTTCCAACCTAGTAATTCGAAATCATGCAAAAATGCAAGTAGAAAAATAGGGACCAACTTTGGTGGAAAAGTAACAGTATTCCATACGCCTTTGGCATTTAGTCATGCCAGCCACATGACCACGAGACTTCTTCAGACAGCCCTGGCTCTTCGTCTTTGAAACAGAGATGAGCACTGTCCCCTAGAGTCGGGAACAACTAGCACATATGTGTGAGGGGAACTTTTACCTTTAATGTTTATACTATAGTGTAATAAGTTTGCATTTTATTTTATTTTGTCTTTCAACTTGCCAAAAATGCATTTTAATTGGACGCTTTAAATTATCGTATAAAATAATGTAGTGTACAATTCCAGTCAGTGATTGTGATAAAGAGGTGCTGGCCGAGAACCATGTGGAGTTGCAGCAGAAAAAGAGGGTGTGATGCCCGTTGTGTCTGGCTGGTGATTGGAGTCACCCTCAAGGCTTGTAACTCCAAGGCTTGGAGGATGTCTAACCTGATGAACAATATTTGGGACTATAATCCCACAAGAAATTCTGGCCAGCGTGTTTTCCTTCCTCCCTGTTAGAACATATAAAACATGCAAAATTACATGTGTGCAAGAAATAAACTGCAGTTGTTTCTTCCTCTTCTATCTGGAGTTTTAAGGAACCCAGCTGTGACTCTGTGGGTGAATATGTTAGTTAGGGAAGTGATATTTGTGCCTAGGCCATATCAGACACCTGAAGATTATACTTCCACATTCCTTGGAGTTAAACTGAAGACTCGTCACTAAAATCTTGGCTATGCTGGCCTGGAAGAGGTCCAAGCTGCAAGCACTGTGCTCTGTAATAAAGGAATAGTTGTTATAGTTTAGTTCTACTTATCATGATTTGCTTGGGTGGTGTCTAATATCTTCATTAAAGATCTTATAGGAAAAACTGCTGCTGCTTCTTTTCCTTTCTTAGTTTTTATCAGTTCATTGAAGCTATTCTGCTATAACTTACTCTTTTATTTATAAATTTTATTCATAAAATTTAAATACCGCCAGTCTCACTCACTCACTTATGAATAGTTTCCATTTTTTTTTCAGGTGAGAAGTTCTTCCATTTCTATAAAGACAAGGAAGACATTTAAAATCCAGAATGACTAAAGATCTTGGCAAGTTGTAAGCAGGCTATAAGAGATTAAGTCTTTTTTTTTCACAAGCTGTTTTATTTCCTTGAAGTGTGTGTGTGTACGTACAGGCACTTTACATGAGGTAGCATTTTGAAAGGCCCTTGCCTGAAGACACAATGGAAATAACTGTAATTTTGGAAAATAACAGGGATGCAAAAGGCCGAGTAGTCATACTGTTTCGAGTGTTGATTAGACACTGACTCAGATCCAAGCTGGATTAATAATCTCAGGTGTCCATCCAAGAAGATATTATATAGAATCATGTAAGCATTTTCATTAATAAAAATTATAAAGCCTCAGATGGCTCAAGCAGTTACTCTTAGCTAACAGCTGTAGCTAAATATTGTGAAATCAAAATAGAAATAAACAATGAATAATAATATAGTTTTGTAACTTAAACCATAAAGGATATCAGCGTGCTATCAGTATTTTATAATTTATGACGCACCTACCCATATGTTAAAACATTATAGTTAACTAACCTACTAAAACAATGTCTACATTAGGACATAGTTATTAGGAAGTGATTCATTGGATAGATCTTAGAACAAGCATATCCCTGAATAAAAATCCTGAGCTATTCCCAACCTGATACTACCATATGGGGAAAAGAACCAGAAGTGTTTTTCTCATAAGGAGGCTATGAGACTTAAAATACAATTAAATGGCACAGTGATTTAAAAAAAAAAATTCCTTGATTTCAGTACTGAGCTGCCTTATACCAAGAATATAAACTGATAGTCACAACAATAGTATCTCTGAATGGATGTATTCAGAGATGTCCTTATGAGTCAGTGACAGAAAAATAGAATTGCAGAATTAGAAGAGATACAAAATGGTAGCAATTATTGAAGGTGATCACTTGAAAAGAATTAACCTGAGCACAGAAACAGGGAGGTGAACACAGAAAAGTTGAAAGAAAAGGAAAATGAGATGGAAGAGCTTTCTGAATGCACCTGTGCAAACCCTGAATGTCCAAACTGCCACAAAGGGAGAAAGAAAATGACCCGTTTCCAGCGGATAACAAAAATCCAATTCATCATTATGATTTATGTGTCTTGAACTGTTCAAAATACAATAAGTCTAGTATATTTCCCTCCCAAGGAACATTTTCATATCAAGAGCTTCTACTGAGAGGACCTTCTTTCAGTTTTTAAATCTCCTCTAATCCAAATGATTACAAAAAAGGTGAGCAGAGCAAGGCTGAAGACAGGCGGCTGCATTTGCTGGTGGGTGTCTCTATCATTACAGCACACCGTCTAGGGGGAAAAACAAGTTCAAAGACAGCTGGTGTAGCCTTTGGTCTAACGTGAATGGCTTTTTAAAATCTTTATTACTACTATGTTGCTTTGTTCACGAGCGAAGGCAATTAATTTCTTAACATTTTTCTATGTCAGAAAGCTATGACTGCTCCTGACTTGACAACCATTCTCAACACATGCTGTATATTTTAATAGCCTCTCTGAAGCCGTGCATTTGAGATGCCGCAAACAGCATTGATTCAACAGCAGGAATAGCTATTGGATTTGAGCCCATCTCTAATCTACACTAGGAACAGTGATTTCTGAAGCTTTTTGCATTTCTATTCACTTTAAGAACAGTAGTTATGATAGCAGGATTGGATTTGTACCCTCGCCAACTCCAGCAAGCGTAAGTTTTTGGAAAGGAATGAATCAATACAAGGGCATACAAAATCCAATTGATAGACAGAGCCACAGAAATACAAATAGATCTGCAGCAAACATGTAAAAGAAATTGCATTCATTAAAGGAAGGCCTTGAAAAATAAAAAGTTTGATTTATTTCAAAATTTAGAATAAGGGATTAGGGTATTTTTACAGAACTTCTCTCACACTAATCTAGTAGAATGATATTTCAGCATTCTCACTGGATTCCAGCATTACCGGTGTTGAAGACTTGGCCCAGAAGTATCTTTTACATAATTACTCTTTTTAAAAATATTCTTAACTGACATTCTAGATTTTTTTAAATAGCTATGCCCAGCAATGGGATGTAACCGGAGCCATCTACCGATTTGGGATTGCTCGTATGCACTGGAAAAATGGACGTGCAGCGCTTCCCAGTCCCCAGCTGGGACTTGTAGGAACAAGCAGCTTCAGTAGATAAAGCACAGGTAAAAATCAGGGAGGGTGAAAGAGCCCGTCATAGGTTTTTTGCTTCCTGTTCTGCTCTGCGGAACGGAGCCTTCCCATAACAACCGGATCGCCCGACTCTGACAGACCTGGCTAGATCCCACCCCTGCTAAAGCCATATGTCAGTGCTGATAGCAGACTGAAATAATCTAAGATATTAACTAAATTAAACCTGCCTCTGCATTAAATAATACACTTCAAATATTTGTTTGCAAATTATTTTGTGTATTTGTGCATGCATGCCTTTAAGTCAGGTTTGATTCCTGGTGGCTACATGGATAGATGCCTGCAGTTTTCTTAGCCACATTTTCCTAGGATTGCGAGAGAGCAACTGGCTCAAATATTTTGCTTTGGATCATTTTCCTCAATAAATAAATGTAAACCGTAATGTTTTTGACTCATTCTCTTTATCTAGTTTTAAGATTTGCATGGACAATAGACTACATATAGGTCATTTGGCATATGCAGAAATATTGAAATTTCAAAAGGGTTGAATGTAAATGTTTAAGCACGTGTGTGTGTGTGATTGAGTGTATCTTTGTCTGTGTCTATGTGATAGGAGTCATGTTCTATAGTCATTAACCTTATCTCTGTCATGTGGCAATGGCAATTACTATTATTGAAACTATAGAAATAAAACATAAACAAAATAAAACTTCTTCAAAAGATTACCCTCTAGGGATGACATCAACTTTTCTTCCATACTCTCAATTCCACTTCTCCCTGTCTGGACTTAGAGATATCAGACATCTGAGAAAAGGAAGGCATATCCTATTTTTTGTTCTCATGTCCTCCATCTGGTAGAGAGAGCCTTAAAGTAAAATATTGTCCAGTGGTTTGAGTATCTCTACCTGAGCAGCTTTTCTCTGCAGCAAAGCACCTCTATAATAAGTTTAACTGCAAATTAATAAGCTCTGCTCTGTTATTTTAATTACCGTATTTTTCGGACTATAAAACGCACCGGAGTATAAGACGCACCTAACTTTTAGGGGAGGAAAACAAGAAAAAAAAACTTACCTCAGCTTCTGCCTCCAACAATTTGCCTCCGTGCAGCAAGGAGAAATAATTTCAGTTTCCCTTTCCCAGTATAGGCTAATTAGCATGTGGCTCCACTGTTTCAGGCTGCAGTCTGAAACAGCTGATGGTCGGAGCCAGATTCAAAGGACCATCAGCTGTTTATGCTAATTGGGCTATGCTGAAGCTGCAACAGGCTTTTTGCTGCTTGCTGCAAAGAGGTAAATTACTGGTGGGCAGGGCTTATACATTCGGTGTATAAGACGCACCCAACTTTTCACCCACTTTTGGAGGTGGAAAAAGTGTGTCTTACACTCCAAAAAGTACGGTAGATGGAAATCCTAACTCTAAGATATTATTTTTGCACAGGGCTCAGGCCCCCAAAGAACTTGTATCCAGAATTTATAGCATGCTCATTTCTAGTTGATTTCTATTTTGTTCTTCTGAGGTTGTTCAGAATCCCACTTCCAAATCTGAGGAATGGTTCTGGAATTGAGCCGGATATGGATCTAAGAGACTCACTAAAAAAAGTTATAGGAAACTGTTTTATTTTAACAGATTGAAAAAAAAATCCCTAGATGAGGCTTCCTTTAATCCTGCATGGAGAGGAAGATGCTGTTTCTGTTGTGCTCCCAGTTATAGTATAGACCTGTGATATCTATATTTGTTTTTAGGTAGGGAAGGAATGCCTAGAGCCTAATCATTCATTTGAATATGAATCTGCCTTCTGTGAAAAGAAGATGGGGAGCAAATGGTAGAAACTAGAGGGATGGACAGTAGGAGACCAACACCACCATCTAGTCTTCTGCTGCCATTTTGAACACAGCCATGAGGTAAATCCAAAACTTAAAGCAAGACTAAGAAGGTAAGGATCTTTGCATGCACTAAATGGGCCAAGACCAGCATTTTTCCAATTAAAGCAACGTTAAGATGTGTGGACTTCAACTTAAAGTTGCCAACTTTAAAAAAACTGTGGTCTAGACTAGGGGTCTCCAACTTTTTGGACCTCAGGGACCAACACATTCATAATTTTAAATCCCGCGGACCACTAATAGGAATCCAGTGTACTGCACGCTGAAGTGCCTGGTCTCCCAATATCAGGATGGGGTCCTTCAGGCACTTAGCTTGGTCGCCTGTTTCTGCAAAAGTATACACTCAAAGAGTCATTTGGACCCATTTCCCACAGAAAAAAAAACACTGGGATCTCTCATCTCTCTCTTTCTTGCTCTCTCTCTCATCTCTCTCTCTATATCTCTCTGTATCTCTCTTTTTCTCTCTTTACCTCTCTCTCATCTCTCTTTCATCTCTCTTTCCAGAGCTCTAGTCACAGGACTGGCCCATTGGTCAGCCCGGAGCAGCTCCTCCACCC
>JAOYMU010000192.1:35251457-35262813 GCA_025802295.1 Psammodynastes pulverulentus
CTGTATTTACTTCCTTTGTTCATGTTTATGTTCATACCTATACTTGTTATCTTGTACATGTTTGACAAACAAATAAAATTAAATAAATAAATAATTCAGTAGAATTATATATTTAATTAAGAGCCACGGTTTACAATAATACGAATAACTTCAATTTATGCAAGTGGAATTTCCCTTGTCCTGATTTCTTATATGTTCTTCCCATGCACACTCCTAGCCTCTATATTTCTTCAGAAGGTCTTCCTCTTCTATTTTAGACAATTGAAGATTTGTATTGGGTTGCAGAGGGAGAGGAAGTGAATTCCATTGGTTGGTGCAGTCTAAATAAATACTCTTTTAATTTGTCACGCTGTTACAGTATTTAATTTATTATATCTAAGCACTTATTTAATTTAATGGGAAAATCAAATGATTCCTAAATAATTATTTGCAATACCTAGTTCAATTTCCAACTTTCTTTTTATTTTTCTTCTTAGACGGAATATGCACGGTTCGAGAACGGTCGGTTTGTGTTTAGAATAAATCGCTCCCCAATGTGTGAATATATGATCAACTTCATCCACAAGCTCAAGCATTTACCAGAGAAATATATGATGAACAGTGTGTTGGAAAACTTCACAATTTTATTGGTAATAATTTTCTTCCCTTTGCTCACTGTTCTCTGGAGTGTGTTGGGAGGAGGTAGATGTTTCTTATGATTTGTTTTAATGAGTTAGAAATGCCATGTCATTTCAAAGGAGGGTTCTGATTTTTAATCTTTCCTGATAGGACAATATTTGAAACTTTATGTGCTGAGAGTTTTTTAAAATATTTTTTATTAGGCATCAGAAACTGAATTCCATACAACACTAACCTAGGATTTTTAAACATGAGCTGTTGAACAAGCCATTGTGCCTACCTCAAATATGAAATCAAGGCACAATGGAATGGTTGCACAATGCACTAAATGAAACAAAAAGCAAATTACCTTACAGCTTAATATTTTGTGTGAATTTAGACTGATTTGTTCCTTTATGGTAGAAATTTGGCTATGTTTATACTTAGCCCTCATCTGTAAAGGCTAATGGGAATGAGATACCGACATTCACCTAAGCCTCTTGTACACTTTCAGATCTAATGTGTGACTATTAATTATGTTAGCAATGGAGTTTACATGTTTTCCTTGGACTGGGTACCCAATGTGTTTATCTCATAGTATTCTGAGTGATGAAGTGGGATTCAGGGAAGAAGCTGGCACCTCTTTAGTACAAAGTGCAAGGAAGGTAATGTTTCCTTATGGCATTTGGCAGTTTACTCATTTCAAGCAATGTTCGGTCTTAGCTATCGATTTTCAACAGGCTGTATTTCAGAAGCTCCTGAAATTCTTGAGAACTTAGGAAGATTGGATACCAGGACATCTGATATAATTCCGTCTATGTAACTTACTATACCTCTGCTTTGCCTCTCTTCTCTTCTCCAATACTCCTAACTCTACCTTCTTTATGAGCATTTTAGAAATGCAGAGAAGCTCAAATAGCTCAAGACATCTGCCAAGCCTGCAGTAGAAGAGTTTCGGAGTAGCTGTGTGTATTCTCTCAGGGATTTAAACCAAGATACATAGAATGGAGCTGCTCACTAACAGTTCCAAAATTCTAAGTTTGAGTAGGTTTGGTTCCATTTAAAACATGGTTGGAAATTCAGATTTCCAGATGTTAGGATGGAACAGATTGTTAAAAAGTTAGGTGGTTCTACAATTGCACTATTGTATTTTCTTTTATTTTAAGGGGCATGATAGCATAGCATTTAAAGATGCTGAGTTTGTCATCTGGAAAGCTGACAGCCTGGGTTTGAGACCTGAGTGCCATATGATGGGATGAACTCCCGTTACTTGCTGCAGCTCCTACAAATCTAGCAGTTTAAAAGCATGAAAAAACGAGTAGATAAATAGGTAGAATTTTACTGGGAAGGCAACAGTATTCCATGAACCTCAGCATATAGTCATGCTGGCTACATGACCACTGAAGTATTCTTGGACAACAGTGGCTTCTCAGCTAAGAAATGGAGATGAGTACAGGCCCCCTAGAGTCAGACACAACCAAAAGAGGAAACCTTTACCTTTATCTTTATTCTCTTTTTTAAAAGTAGAAATTATCTGTGCACTATTTTTTTAATCTTTATGAAAGCTTCCATGCTTTATCCCCCATACTATTCCCAAAAGTGTCCCAAAACATCTGGAGCAAATTTTGGAGGAAGGTTGCAGAAGGAGAAGGAACTAGTTATGTTCTCACTTCTTTGTGTCCATGGATTGCTTCAGCTTTTTTTAAAATTATCTAATAGGCAGGGTTTAACGATTAGTATTTTCCTTAAGAAAATTCCCAAAATATTCCTTCAGAGTTTGACTTTGAACCAATTCCACCTTGCTTTGTTTTCATGTGCAAAATATGCTGGAAAGGTAGAATTGAAAAATCTAACTTAAAAACTGCTTGTTTAACAGACTGCGTGAGTTTAAAAATGTGTTTTTGTTGATATACAAACTGCAAAAGGTGCCTGCTTTTGAAACAACATCCTTTACTTTTGTGTCTCTGTGGCAATATACAGGTTTCTAACATGTCATCTTCTTTCTTTCTTTTTTCTTTTCCTCATGTAAAAAAACCAAACAGGTTGTAACAAACAGGGACACTCAAGAAACGCTCCTTTGCATGGCTTGTGTATTTGAAGTTTCAAACAGCGAACATGGTGCACAGCATCACATCTACAGGCTTGTAAAGGACTGAACAGTTATTTATAGACACCTTTTCAATATGACTCCTTATGAAAATACAGACTGTCAACCTCAACACTAAGTGGCAGTTTTCTTTGGCTGAGCTGTCCCCCACATTTTTCTAAACCTCATTGGAGTGTGTTGATAAATATTGTAGCTGTGAAATTCTGGTACAGTTGTACAAATTCTTTCTTAAAACAAAGTGTTCTTTAAATTTATAAAGCCACCCTTTTGGAGGGAGACTATATTTAAGAATTTGTGGAAGTTTTAATTTGTTGTGTTAGAAAAATGTAAGACAGAGCAATTGCCATGGAAAAGCTTAACAACAGTTATAAGAATTTATGAGGTGTTTTGTCTAAATTAATAAAATCATGTTTCTAAGGTGCAAGAATGAAATGAATTTTGACTAAGCATAAATTAGCACACAAATTCTTTTTTTAAAGAAGTATCTTCATAACTGATTACTGTGGAAAATACAGACGAATGTAAATCACTAAATTATTTTATACTGCAATTCAATTTCTGTTTTAAGCCAAATGACAAACTTAGCCTTAAGAAATGCCTGATGGGAATGGACAGGTCCTTAAAGTAGGCAAAATATATTTTTTTCTTTCCCTCTATATTAAACTAATATTCTAATTCACTGAAATTTCAAGCAGGTATTGCAAAGCGAGAAGACTTCCTTTCTTTTACTAATTTTATCTAGTGCATTAAAAATATAAAATATTTGTACTAATAAGGACATTTGATTATTTAATTAAAAGATGGCTCGTTTTGCAATAACTAGACAAATACTGAAAGATTAGACTTACAATGTATGTAAATCTGTGTGCGTGATTATATATTATATGAAATGGTTTTGTTTTGTTTTTCTTAACAACTCAAGAAATTGCAACACCCAAATTACCAATTATATGGGAGAGGGATTTGAAAGTGCTATTTTTTTAATTACATTGTCAGATAAAAGCCACAATTAGTGTAATTGAAAAAACGACAACAATAGAAGGTCTAAAACAAAAGGTTCATCTGTTTTAATGTCTTTAGAATCTTAAAAACATCTGACATTGGCAAAAGACTGATTGGTTTCCTTAAGCTAGTCTTGCTCAATGTGATCCACCAGGCAAAGTATGCAAAATATCAGCTGTTTGTGGAAGCCACATTAAGGACCTAATATATTTCAGAACTGTTTTATACTGACTGATCACTGTTTCACCTAGCTCAGGTTTGTCAGTAAGGATTGAGAGTTATTTTCTAGGATTGTACACTGGCTGGAGAATTCTGGGAGTTGAAGTCCATATATCTTAAAGTTGCCAAAATTGAGAAACACTGCTCTAGGATATCAAGCATTTTTTTAAAAAAAATCCTAAATAAGTAAATAAAAATAAGAGTCAAGACTGGACCTTCTATATATAATGCCAGCACATGACTATATCCCTTCACAATTAAGTAGCTTCTCTGAAAATCAATCTGAGGGCTGTTAAGCACTTGGCTGCCCAGAATGCATATCTGGTGAGCTACAGGTAGCTTGGTAGACACTGTATTAAAATTGTCATGATGAATATAGCTTTCCCCATCCTTATGCACCTCCAGATGGGTTGGACTATGATTCTCTGAATATCCAACCAGCACTGATGGTTGAGTTTGTGACCAACTTTTATTTTGTAGGCTTCTCAAAATATCTGGCTCGATCCTTCTTTTTGTTGATCATTATCCATGCTTTTCTTTTCCTGTCCACAATTCTGTTTGTCAGGAAAAGGAGCACACCAAAGCTCATGCCAAAGGTTTGAACAGATTATTTGCATAGAGCTTTCTACACTAGTCCTACTCTTAATCTCTTCATTTTGGCTTCTGTACTAGAATTTCCCTTCATCTTAACCCCCCCCCCCACTGTTTACACTGCACTGGATATTTTTCATATTAATTTGTGGCAAAGAATAATATTTTTCATATTAATTTGTGGCTTTCCATTTTGGTAGTCTCAGCCTCCCTTAGCATCCAACACTGTTGTAGAACCAATTAACATATTCTCTACAGTTGCAGCCTCAAAGAGTGTGAGATTTCACCTGCTGTCTCCTGAAATGCTGCTTTAACTGGAATACATTAACAGTTATAGATTCTCTGTTATATTTATATGCAGCTTTTTAATTTTAAAAAATGCCCAGTGAAAGCAAAATGAGCGAAACCTACAAGCATGTCTAAAATAGCACAAGAAAATCAAAGCAAAACAAAAAAAATTAGGCATCCAACTTCAACAGTGAATCATTTACACCCAAAACAAGAACCCTTGGGCCTGTCACTTTCCTATCTCCAAGAGTTCTTGTTATTGTATTGGTATAAAATGAAAGGAAATGTGATGTAACTAGGCAGGAGCTCCTGGAGGAAAAGTGGAATATAAATCTAACAAGCAGGCTTTGTGTGGGGAACAGAAGAAAGGCTTCTAAAGGTGTTGGAAAAATTTGTTTTCTATCATATTTCCATTTGTATGCAAAGCTTGCAGTTTAAAATTTGCCTAGTTACCAATCAATGATTTGTATTCAGAAATAGGCCAGGGAATAACAATTCTCTTGGATATCTCAATGGTGTTCAACACCATCAATCATGCTACCTTTCTGATGGTAAGGATACCATATTAGCCCTCTGCAATGCTTCAGGAAGTTCCGTTTTATAACAAGGTAAGGATTGTTCTAAGAAGACAGTGGAGGGGATTAACCATTTTGCTCCATAGACTTTGATTTATGGATGCCTTAAGGATCCATCTTTCTTCTTCCTCATGCTCTGTAACATTTACAAAAACCTGACAGTTTTGGCTGAAATGGCATAAAGATATGGATGATACATAGCTCTCTCATTTCCATCATCTTATACTAGGGATGCAAGAAACTCTGAATCAATATTGGGAAGTAATTATGATTTGGCCAGAGTGAAGGTGTTATTGGAGGGATACTGAAAGCACACAGCCCACTTTAGATGGAATGGTATTATCCTGAAACTCAAAAGACAGTTTGGGATGTTGCTATGTCAAATCCTGTCCTTGGATGCTCCAGAATTTAGAAGAACCTTTTCCCTTTTTTTATTAGTTTATTTTACATTATTTGTAAACTACCCCAATCAATTAAAACTCTAGGCAGTAAACAACAAAGCAAACACAAGCCTGCCATAAAACCATGAGAAAACAGCACAGCTTGATACATAGTTGATGAAGCTGCAGTTATTCATTCATTCACAGCTGCAACCAGGCTGGGCTTCCCTCCTGTCCTCTATACTGGCAATTCTTGGTAACTCTGTTTTCATGTTGAAAAACAGCAATAATGAGGGATATAAATTATATATCTTAATTAATTAATTATAATTGATATAAACGAGATCAGCAGAAGCCAAAGAAGCAAGACAGTTGAAATATATTACACAACTCCTAAACCAATTACATTGATTAACATCTTGTTTCTGATCTTCATAGTATTAACCTTTAAAGGCCTAGGAGAAAGTTAGATGCTGGCCCTATTTTTGTGGGTTACATGAGTACATTTCAATTTGAAATTTCACAGTATTATGATATTCAATTTTCTTTTAATCTAATTTAAATATTGATTGAAAAGCAAGATGCAAATATTAAATAAATTGCAATAAATAAATCATTCATACATTGCCTGAAAGCAATGATTATTTGGTATGTGTATAAGTACCAGCAGGTTTTCTTCAATTTTCTGTACAAAATTAAAAAACAACAACACAAAAATCCACAATTAGTTCCCATTCATGTTCATTGATTGGAATTATTTACATGCCCCCTTCTGTGTAACCATAAATAATTGCAAGTAAAAATATAATAACATTATTTAACAACAAAGAGACTCCTAAACTGGTAATAGCCTGGGAAGGAGCAGAAAGGATTAATCCATTTGATGTCAGTCCTTCAAGACTGACCAGATTTGGAAACCAATGCCAGTAGGTCGGGATTACTTTTATTGTAAAGCTGTATGTAGTAAGCTTGCAAATCTGAACAGGCTTCCCTCTTCCTCCCTTTATCTTCATGGGAACCGGGAGAAGCTTGTCTGAACATTCATATGAACATTTATTCATATTCCTTTCTTGGTCTGGGTTCAGATGCTTGTCCTATCTCTTTTACGCTCTCCCACCAGGGATCCTCCCATGCATTTCCCCCCCATGAAATAAACCCTTTTGCAGGCAACTCTTTCTCAGATCAAATTTTTGAGTCAAGAAACATTTTGAGCTGGATGCTATTCAGCTCTGAGAATTAAGTGCCCATCCTGTGACAGATTCCATTTGAGTGAATCATGACATTTCAAAAAAAAATCCATGATGCATTTCTTTTGCATTCCTAATCTGCTTTGCCCTGAGATATTCACCTTTATTGCCATCTATCCTAACTCTCACAAAGACAACTGCATAATTTGAGAGTGCAGCCTGAAGCAAATTGTAGCTCAACTAAACTGCATACTTTCTATAAAAAAAACCCACCACCCAAGTGTTTTTCTCCAAAATATTAATCCTTTCTAAATCTAACACAACTTCCAATATCATTGATAATTTTAGCATCTTGTAGACATATTTAGAGTTGTCTCTATTGTACTGGAAAAATATAGTCCTCTACAGTAGGTAAGTGCTTTCTCCACCAATTTACATTCATAGTTTGTAAATGAAGGACTACTGATTTGGGATTTTCTGAAGATGGGGCACAAATTTGTTTTATTTTGTACATCCCAAATGGGAAATGATTTGTTTGGTTGTGCTTTCTGCAAAATAGAAATGTAAAATGCAAACCAATTATAGTCATTACTTCAGAATTTCCATAGGAAAATATGTGTTCTCTTGGGGCTTGCAAATCAAAAGCTGGGGAACATCTCTACACAGCATCAATTAAGAGTTGCATGAACAATTGTATCTGCTGATAAAACCTACTTCAGGAAATATCAAGATAGACTTCTGTATATTTTTCTGAACAGCATATTCCCCTACTGGCTTATTAATGTTGCTATATTTTGTATCACAACTGAGTCCAGGACTACATGACATTTTTCACACATATGGTCTAGTTTGTTCAACACCAACAAAAGCCTTCTGAACATAATGTAATTAATGTTAAGATAATTAACCAAGTAACTAAAGCTGGAGTGCTCATCAGCATTCTATAGAATAGATTTTCCCCATTTCTTCTTCCCCAGCGCCTTCACACTGGATCTCTTGGTTGAGAAACAGAGATGAACACCTCCCCCTGGAGTTGGACACAACTGGACAGGGGAAACTTTCACCTTTGTGTTCTCAACAAGATTTTATTCATGTGGCTCCTGAGACAGAATGGATTATAAAATTCCTTTGGGCACAGGTTCAGTTGCTTCATTGTTGATAACTGGGGTGAATACTAGACTAGCATTGTGGTAAATATTAAGTCAGAGGAAATTTTATTCCATCTAATCTGCTTTTACTACGTATAAAGTTGGCATGAGAAACATTAGGAACACTTTACTTTTTTTACAAAAGAGAAATATTTCCCCATGGGTATGCAAGAACTCTCACAGCATGCTGCACAAGAATATCAAACAGAGCATTCAAAAATATGATTCGCAAAGCATGTTGGCATAAGCAAAGCACATCACAGAACATCAGAGGAGCTGTCTCCATCGCAAGTTTATGCACCTGCTTCTGAGGCTGCTCTCAATTGCATGTGAATGTTCATGCAGTAATCATACTTCAAGGAAGCAGCTGTGCACACACATATGCACACATGCATGTATGCACATACACCTATACAAATAGCTAGGGACAATCTTCAAAGGAGCTGTGTGAGCCTTCCAAAGGATGCCTTAAGGAGAGATGCTTTGCTTGCACTTACATGCTTTGAGAAACATTTCCTTCAAATGTGTTTTACACTAGTTGTAAATTCTTGGCTGGTATTCACTGAGGAGTCTCACACTTCTTTGAGGAAAGGTTTTTGGGTTTTTTTGTAAACAAAAGAAAGCTTTCCTTTAATTGCTTCCACCAACTTTGCATTAAATGAAAACTGCATAGACTGAGTTCAATTTCCTCTACTAATTTTGCATTTACCAAAACATGATGTTCTGGCACATATAAATGATATTGTAAAGGAAGAAAACTGCATAAACACAGTAATGAAGCTCCCTGATGTATATAATGAGCTAAATCTTAACTTTAGGTAGATAGGATGGTCAAAACGCCTATGTAAAACTGCAAATGGCTATGCAAAGAATATTATCCCTGTCGTGTGATTTAATAAGTTTCTCTAATAGTGAAGCTCTTATTTCATTGCTTGGTGAAGTATCACCCTGGAACTGTTGCATTGTGCTGAGTGTGTGTTTTTAAACTATATTTGTAGTTAAATATACTTGGAGCTCGCATGTACAGCTTGTTCTTTGATTTATAAAGGTCATCTGGTGACTGCATAGATCAAAATTTGACTTGTTTTCAATAAAGGTTTAGCTCTGACAATCAATAAGCTCAAGACGTCCAAGCTTCAGCCCCCAAAGTCCTTGTTAAAAGTCTCATTCTACACTAACCTTTAACATCTTGGCTTCATTCTTACACCAGGGAAGCAATGAAGAGTTTCTTTTGCTGTGGCAAATAAAACCAGTATCTCTCAGGAATACATGAATAGTTCCAATGTCAAGAGGATTCTGCATCATCTCCCAATTAAAAGACATTATGCTGCACTGAAAGAATGGAGGAAGTTATCCATTATGCTTCACATAATGAGGGTTTGCCATATACTATAGCAATTCTGTGTCTATGAATACGACTTTAGGAGGAAGTGTAGACAGCATTTGTATTTGTGGGCATTACTTTTCATGTTAACAAGGGAGTTTATAAAAGCCATGCAATGGACTTAACATTGGCTTATTGAATCAAAAGCCTATTTCTAATTTTATTTCATATATAATAATTGTGTTAAGGCAGCATGCTAAACAGTGGTCTTGCTGAACAATGATTATGTTACACCAGAAGAGGATGAGTTTGCACAACTTGCTAAACATAAAGTATGTTTTGCAAACTACTATGACTGGATACACACAACAGGTTTCTCCCATACAGTAAGCCTAAATTTCAGTGACAGACACTCCGGGTTCAGCTTCCATCTTGTAAGAAACAGCAAGCAACAAAAGGAAAAATGATAATAAATTCCTCATTAACTCCTAGCATGTTCTGCAAACCAAGCTATGACTTCACATATTATGCCAAGGTTTAATACACTTTATTTCATCAGAACCAGTTTGGTCAGTAGTTAAGGCACTAGGGTAGAAAACAGAAGATTTTGAGTTTAGATCCCAACTTTGGCATAAAAGCCAGGTGGATGATTTGGGGCCAGTCACTCTCATTCTGTCACTTCACAGGGTTGTTATTGTGGGGAAAATAGAAAGAGGGAGGTTCTCTGCCTTCAATTATTTGTAAAAATAATAAAGATGAAATACAAACAAATAAACATGTTCAGCTTGGCTTACGGTGATAGGTGAATAAGTGAACCAGTTCTTGTGATTTTTATTTATTTATTTATTTGTCAAGCATGCATTGGATAATAGATATAAGTATAAGCATAAAACATTATGAATATATGAAATGAATACGAATAAGAGAGAACATTAGGACAGGGACAGTAGGCATGTTGGAGCACTTATGGTCTTAGGATTTTATTTCAGTTGTATGTACAAAATGAGACTCCTATAATTTTTTTCAACAACAAATCATGCTTAGAAAAGATATGGCTTAGTAAAAATGTATGACTCCAGCAAGTGTGATATTAAATGGATTCCAGGAATTTATTTTGAGATCTAAATTTGAATTTACCACCCATATACATAGAAAGTGCTCAGAAAGGAGGGATGCTTTTGATTGATAAACTATTGCATTATCCTAGGTATCTGTCGGGTAAAGTCTGAGATTCTCCTGAGTTGGACTATGCCTGAGCAGGTCCTATGGAAGTGCCTAAGACAGGTATTTGCTCCATTATCTGGGTGGAGTTTCAGCCAATTGCTCCTGAAGAAGAGGACAGGATCCTTGAAGCTGTGAATTTCTGCTACCTGTTTGTGGGACACATAGCTCTGAGCTGGTCAAAGCCTCTTGGGAGGTTGCATGTGGTTGCATTCAAGTACTGGTTAATGCCTGTTTGCAGAAGAGGTTGATTCCACTTGCCTTGAAGGATGCGATTATTTGCCCTCTTCTCAAGAGGTCATCAATGGACCCAGCCATATCGGACAAATGTCATCCAGACTCCAACTTTGATTGTTGCCTGTATAAGAGGGTGAGAGACAGATACTTTGGTCTATATACCAAATGAATGACCCATTGGGATCCCCATATCAAAACAACTTACTTTACATGTGGCCAGAATCTGAAAATAACATTTTACACAGCACAGTACTTAAGCAAAATGGTTCAGTTGAGATCGGCATATGTGGGACTGATTGCAGGGGTGACACCGAAATATAATTTTATCATATTTTATTTATCTATATATTAAATTATTGTATTTTAGTCCAATTTCATTTTAAATTGTATTTGATCCAATTCAATTTTAAATTGTTTTTATCAGATTTTAGTAATAATTTGTGTCTGGAACTCTGCACTTTGATATGGCCCAAGGGCTAA
>JAOYMU010000192.1:35338262-35352371 GCA_025802295.1 Psammodynastes pulverulentus
CAATTTTATACCGATTTTTAATCGAAAATTAGGGGTGCGCGTTATACACGTGTGCGCGTTATACTCGAATAAATACGATATTTGTTTTGTGCTAGTTATTTTTGTATTTAATCCACATTCATTCAGAATCTATTTTTGTGTTACCTTTTTCTTAATACCCCATTCCCACTGCATTCAACTTACTTTTATATTTCTCCTGATGTATTATTTCCATGTACAAACAGGACAAACTACTCCTACATCCAGCTATTTTTCTTTCTAAAATGTTCTTCCCTTATAATGAACCAGCTGCTACTCATCAACTTTGTAGCAGCATCTAAATATTTCCATACTTTTCCCTAATTTTAGTAAATTCTGTGAAGTCACATAAAATTATATACTTGCTCCACCTTGTGAAAAAATTCCTGATGACCAAAACATAATGTTTTGAGGTTGTTTTGTTGTTGTTGCTGCTGCTTAACAGCAACTTTCTAAGCTATTTCTAGGCATATATTATGGGAAAAGTTGACGAAGTCTTCAGCTAACAAAAGGATGCTTTTTCTCAAAATCCATTTTTAAGTTCCTTCTATGTGTACTTCTTTTAAGATGTTCTGGTGACTCTGTTTTATTATCCCAGATGTGACTAGATTTTCACCAATTGTTAGAAGACCTCAGAAAATTCCAGTAATAATAACTATACACAGTCAAACTAGAGCTCTATATGGATGTGGGTATCCTAGTACAATGGGAATAATAACTTTTTAAAAAAATGATTGCAGATATTCCTAGATATATTACCATGTTCTGTTCTACGCTTAGAGACTGTTGTTTCTTTTTTCCTGATTTTTAAATTAAATCATTTTAACTAAATATATAAAACAAAATGAATATCCAACATTATAAAATAAGAGAAAGCTAAAAAAAAGAAAAGAAAGGAAACCATATAGGGCATATATTCACACATATATAGGGTTCTACAGTAAACAGAATTACAGTCATCCATAGCTATATTATTTAATTCTGTATATCAGTGCTGATATGTAAGGTACAAAAATCCATCTTTTTTCAGATATCAGCTTCAAAAAATATAAATATCTGAAATGTCAACACTGAATGGAAGCATGTAATAGTACTATTTACCAAAATGGAGCAGTGGGCTACTTCCTCTCGCCCCGACTGGGCCATCAAGGTTGGGGACTTCTGTACTAGAGGTTGTTTAGCTCTCTTCTATTTTTTTTCCCCTCTTTAATCCTTCCTTGCTCTATTTGACAACACTTTTTGCAACTACCGTATATTTTCCTCTATGTACACATTTTGCATGTTATCCTTTTCTCCTTTTTGTAGCAATCAATTAGTACTTTTTTTCTTCATCCACAGTTCCTTTCACTTGATCATCCCACCCAGCAACTTTTATTTATACAATTCTGTACATTTCTATGGCATCATGTGACAATTCTTTCACTCATTAATAATAGTTCCAATCATTCATCATAACAAATCAATCATGCTTTTAGATTTATATTAATTTCTTGGCATATATATGTAAGAACAGATTTATGCTTAAACCATGTATTCTAAACAAATCTGTTTAACCAGTCATTCCCATTGGTTTCCCTAATGCCAGAGTCACTTTTTGTTCATCATGTTTTAGCAATAGCATTAGCAATAGCATTTAGGCTTATTTACAGTCCCATGGTGTTTTACAGTACTCTCTAGGCAGAATTATTTGCATATTGTCCCCAGCAATCTGGCTCGTCATTTTACTAACCTCAGAAGGATGGAAGACAGAGTCAACTTTGAGCCCCATCATGATCAAACTCCAGGCTGTGGGCAGAGTTTGCCTGCAATACTGCAGTTTAACCACTATGCCACCAGCCATTACTAGATCAATAGATTATCAATAAATCAATAATAATTCATCAATAGACAATACCTTACTCAAGGAACTGCCAAGAAGAAAGCCATACCTGTACCAACACTGGCAGAGCAAACTATCCTATATAAACAGGGAGCAAACCCCAGACTCACTTGCACTAATAAGATTACCTAGTTACACAAGGAAACAAGCAAGCTTAGAGAGCAAAAGAACTCTATAGTTCAACCGTCAACTACATGTATTCTCTTCTATTATTTGATCTTCTTTGATCCCATCCACTTTTCTAGTATTGAGTCCATAACACATTATGCATTAGAAAATATGGTACTCAGCAGTTTAACCTAAGGCTAGTGGAAAAATCAAGAATTTTAAAACACCAATCAATTTTCCAGAGTATTACTTGGACAGTGAATGAAAGAATCATTAATTAAAACTGACATCATTATGTGCCAGTTTTAAGTAAGTGGAATGAGTTGTAATCAAATATGACTGAACGATCTTCAAGTAACTAGATTAGAGTTCTCAATTTCAAAATGAACTAATGGTTAATCACGAAATACATTCACACATTACATTAAAACAAACTATGATTTATAAAGGACAATATTTTAAAGGAAGCCAGAATTAAAGAACGGTGATAACTTAATACAGAATGAGCAATCTCCAGGCCACATGATATTTCAATAGCCCCTAGTGCAGGTAGGGTCAACAATTTTTAGCTTTTTTTTGCAATATGGGATCTTGGAGAGCTAAGGACCAAAAACATGCCACTTTTTAAAAGCTCTTGAAATGGGAGGATTAAGGAGCAGAATGGTTAACCATTTAAAAGTGTTCATGCATTAGAAGAGAAAACCTTGAATCTTGGTCTAGCTTTGAACAGAAATCTCCATTCTACTTCCAAAGGACAGAATTAATGATAAGTGGTTAATAGCCCATGCTGGTGATAAAGCCAGCAGTCTTTTCACTGAAATATGCTTTCTGATTTTATTTTGTTCAACACCTGTTCCAGCAACTAAGGGTTTGGTTTCATGAGTTTGCTCACAAGCATCCAAAATAAACTTTTTTCTCAGTTTCATCCACATCCCCCTGTACTTCTGTCATTTCTGTAAAATGTTTTACATTTTAGTACTTTGTTCTGTTCTTGCTTCCAGGCAAATATCTAAAAATGTTTTCCCCATCCTTCTCATTTTCAGCTCAGTGCATTTTAATTGGCGTAGTTCAAAGCAGTGATAGAAGAATCTACTTCTTTTTCACCCCAGAAACCGTTCTGCCCATTAGATTTTTCATAGCCCCACTTTATAATCATTTCTCTAAAACTGTACTGTTTAACATCCATCACCCTATTTTCTTAGGCTTATATCTTTTTGCTGGACTACCCAAATGTGCAGATTTTGCAGTATTAAATACGCTTCTCAAAAACCAAAATCTCTTTAAGGCAAGAAGAAAACAGCTTGGCTGTTGACTCTCCTACTCTAGTTTTACTCTTCTTAAAAACCTTATCAAAGAGGCTTGATCCTGAAATTTTCTGAAGAATTCAAATCTTCAGAAGCCTGCAGGTTTTTCTGAGACTGTATTGAGCTTATTCCAGAATTCTTTATTTCTTCCCCCACCCATTTCTAAACATTCTCCAATTCTTTTATTTAGCCTTTTATGAATACAGGAATGATTTGGTTGAGGAAAAGCTGCTCCTTAAGCCTTACTATTTTGTTTATTCCATGTACTGTTTTGTGTTTTCAATTCTTTAAATGATTCTGTGTTTCTGTGAAATGAGCTTTTACTTATAAAAAATACTTGTAAAAGTATAAAATAATGGTTTAATGGATTTAATCAAACCTCACTATTTTGTTCCTCACTATCTTGAAATTACTTCCCTGTTTGCCTTTCCTGCACAATAAATTCCTGTTGAACTAGCCAAATCTGGGGGTTCCAAAGGAGCCTTTTGTGAACTATTTTCAATTTTTATCTTTTTTTGACTCACTTCTCCCTTCCTGTGAAATGGGTTTCTGCTTTGAGGCAGTGAACTGTGAATCTGAGAAAAGTTTGTTTACTGTGGGAATTTGACCTTTCAAAAACCTTGCAACCAATTAGCTCTTTCAGTAACTGATCACCCCCAGGATCTGAAAACTTGGACAGGTTTATTACTGTATATGTTAGAGATCCCCCCCCCCATCAAAACCTGCATACCACCACTGTAATTCATATCCCCCTATTATTAACCGCCTTAGCCCACCTAGCTTTAAATAGGGATTAGCAGTCACCATTTAACTGGATCTATGTCCATTCTGATGTTTCTGGCTGTGCTGGACCCCAGCTGGATCCCTACCAATCCAGAGGCACTTGTGCTTATTTCTCCCAGTGAAGAATTAGGAAGGTACATTTAGTACACTTTACAGTAAGTATAAGTACACTTTACACTTAGGACAATAGGAATGGAATGCAAACTTTAAAAAAACACAGAGGATAGTTCCCAAGTTTCAATAAGCTAAGTTTGGTTTAATCATGGTTTATTAAATAAGCCACAATTGGGAATTTAAACAAGTAAAATTATGGTTAGCAAACCATTACATAGCAGATGTGAACTCAGCTATGGTTTATTCAATGAGCTGCTATTCAGTGAGTTAGGGAAGACCCAATTAGGGAAGGTATCTGGCCACATTGTTTGCTACGGTACATTTGGTATTGAATACGGTACAGGGAGTTGTTTCTGAGGAAGTCCAATGCTGGGGAACAAAAATCAGAAGAGAACCTTTTAGGCCCTGAAAAATGAGCTTGTATCTTTGTTCATGAGTGGATCCAATTCTTGCAATATAACCGGAGCATAAGTTCTAAGACAGCAAATTACTGATTTTTAAACAAGGCGGGGCCTACCCATTAGGGAACCCGAAAATATTTTCAGGGAGCTTGATTCCAACTTCGCTCACTAACCCTCGCTCCAAATCTTAGAGCGTCGTAGACGACAGGAGTGTTTTCGCTGCCCCGCCTGAAGGGGCGTAGTCCGACCGAGGGCGGGGCTTATAAATGAATCCGCGAGGGGAAAAAAAATAATAATGCTAAGCTGCAAGAAGAGACTGGAACGGCCGAGCTGCCACTGCAGGTGAAGGGTCCAGCGTCGCGGAGGTTCCTGCGCCCTCCCCGCTCACCGACTTAGTTGGAAAACGGAGGTTTGTGTGCAAAATGCTGAGGGTTAGTTAGACCTGAACGCCCTGGCCCCCAACCCCGGGAGCCGAAGGACCCTAGAAACTTCTACGCGATGAAGTCCAGCCAGCAACAGTGGCAGCACGAAAAAGCATTTGCTCTCGCAGCAACATTGGGGGACCAGACCAAAGGGCTCCTCCTTGGCTGCCCTTCTAGTGAAACACGCGTGGAGACCTGGTTCTGACTCCCCTAAAGTCGCTTTAGGCTTCGTCCCCTTTCGAGTTCGACCTCTGGGCCAGCAGGTCGCGTCTTCCCACATCCATAGCGGATCTTAGTGCGCGCATCTCCCAGACGCGTTTCAGCATGAAATGTGGGGAACTGCGTGGGTTGAGCGGCGTAGTTCGCGTGGAAGCGCAGATGGAGGCTCCGGTGTGATTTGGGGATGTGGATTGAGTTGCAATGCGTCTTTTACTTGTGTGATTATTATTTTAACAAAAACAATGGCAGCAATTCTTATTAATTGGTAGACCTTTCCAAGGAGAATGGCTTTGAACGATTTTGCCTTGGCTTCTTAGTAGAAGAGAAAGAGCCCGATAAAATGACTGTTTACGCCAATTTCCTTGGGGAGAACTGAGGCAGTTGGATGTTTCTGTCAGAAGCCAGCTACTAAGTGGGTGTTAACAGCCACACCTGTTGCTGAAATACCATGGGCTTCAGTGATAAGTTAACTTTTGTTGTTGTTCACTTATTTGGTTACTTCCTTCTCTTCTTGATCTGATGAGTGTTATTTTCTCAAGTTGGTTTCTATGAAACAACTACGTTTCAGTCCTTTCAAGCTAGTGATAAAAGTCTAGTCACTTACCTTAGCTTGGCTGCTTTTTAAATAGCCTTCCATTTTCCAAGCATCAGAGTTATTCCAGAGAGCTCTTCTGTCTATATTGTATCTTGCACAGGATTCTGGCCTTGTGAAACAAGAACCTAGAAAAAGTTATTAAACAGAAGTCTTCTACAGCAGCCTTTTGTAACCTGGGCACCCCCTAATATGTGAGGAGCGCTTTTCCAGCCAGTGCCAGATGTCTGTAATGAAGGGTGCTTTGAGATGGACGGCTCCTAAACTCCTGCTGCTATTCAATTTTATCATGCAACTATTTTATTTTACCTTTTGTATATGTAGTACCTTAAAAAATAGGTGGTAGTAGTTACCCTTGCTTGCAGGGCACCTTTAACATTCTGTGAACGAGGCAGGATGACTCCTGCATGAAAAACACCTTGTAATTAGGCTGCTTCAGATGAATGGGTTGGATTCAAATTGAGCATTCTGTAAATAGAAGGCAGAAGGATCCAGCAGAGGCTCCTCTCTGAAATAAAGAATATGCAGGCCATCTTTATCACATTTTGTTCCGTCTGCATTGCCTTGACATCCCAGCATCTCAGATCAGCTTTCTAGGGAAGCTGCAGAGCAAAATGACTCTACTAAGCATTAATTTCAATCCAACGGTTTTACGGGAAAGTGTGCTCTACAAAATAAACACATGCCTTTTATGTGAACGGCTCCAGTGATCTTTGTAACTCCGGATTAAAGCAATCTTGTTTAGCAGTTTTGGGAAAGACTTCAGCATAAGTCTCTGTGGAAATACTACCATCTAGTAATATAATAGTAGCCTTGATGGATATAAGTACAGCCTAAAAATAGGTTTGTATATTGAAGTGATGTCTTGGCATTACTGCTGAGCATAGAGATTCCTGAAAAATACTTCATAGTATCAATCTATTTTATAGTAATCCTTTAAATTATATAGTATATCATTGATGTGCTTCTTATATAAAGATAAATACTGTGAAATAAGAGCTATTACAATATTTCCTATGCAACTTCAAATGATTTAATTCCTTCTCTGTTGCGGCTTTCCATATTTAGTTTTCTAATGCTGCCTTGAATACATTAAGATGATTTTCCTATATGATCTTTGAGGGGCAACATGTCTAGTGTTTCAGTGGGACCCATTGGAAGTCTGTTACTTGACATTCTAAGTTATTTGGCCTCCTTAGGCTGCACATAATGGGGAATATAATAGCATTTTCATTCTTAGTCTAAGCAGTTCTGCTAAGGAGATAGAAAAACTGGTACTGGTTTTTGTCCAGTCTTCTAAATAAGAAAATATCTCCGACAAGATACTGTGTTCAATGTTTCTTTCCTAAGGGAACTGCATACAAATAGCACCTTTCCTGATAAATTGCTTTTCATTTAGCCAAGTCTTGTTGCTGGAATTTGCCCTTCTTGCCACCAGCCAGCTGATGCCCACCTTGAGAATTGCTGCTACTAGTAAGTAGAGAGAAGACAAGGGGCACATGCAGGCAGCGTGATTTCAGTGAATACCATATGTGCTGCATTCCTCTGCTACTGGTGCTGAAGTAATGTGGCAGAAGAGCAGACATGGGACAAATTTCTCTCGGTCTCAATAGAAAGTGGGTCTTTTGTCTACGCAATTGATTCATACGGAAATTAGCTGGCACTACCCTGGGATTTACAGACCAGCAAGAGTCTGTGATTCTCAATATTCTAACAGTAATAGCAAAATTCTTTCTCCTCCAAGGATAGTCCTCTGAAAACGAAGGTGGTGGTAGAGGGGAGGGATACAAACATATTTGGGTGCAGGGCTCATTTCTCTTGAAATCAAGTTGTCTAATCATCAGGTGAGGGAGAAGAAGGAAGTTCTTTTTTCTGTCTAGCAATCCAGTTTACTTCTTATGATCCCCTTTGGGCCTTAGTGTTTCGGTTGAGACCTTTTCTTGTAAGAACTTTTCTGTGCCATTCTATAACATTCTATATAACAAGGCAACCAATATATTTCTACCCACCTAAATTCAAATAATTAAACTTGTGGGTCTATGTGGGTAAGTGTAGAATTGTAATTGTGTCCAGCATTAACTACTGAAGCTTGTAATAGGCTGACTGAAAATGCTTGTTAACAGCTATTTTGTATTTGTTTATTAATTGTCTAGAGAGGATTCTGTCCTATAAGGTAGCCTAGAAATCCTTTAAAAGAAAGGCTAAATGGCTTGGCTCAGATTTAAAAGATGCACCCAGTTTCTTATAAGTAGATTTCTCTATTTCTTTCACATGAAATCTTTGTCAAATCCCATTAAAATGATTATATCATGTGGGAGGAAACTGGTACCTACGGTACACTGGTATACAGATAAAGGGGGTAATCAAACTAACAGAGGCAACTTGTCATGAACTTAATTCTGTTCATGAAAGGGTCTAATATAACATTTCCTAACCATTCCTTATATCAAAGTAGGATGAGAGATCCCCAGACTAATTTTTTAGGGGCAAAATGGCTGTCATGAATGGGGGAGGGGGGGCTGGAAAATAGTTTTTAATATATTCATATAAATTTTGATCTAACAAATAAGAGCAGAAGTATTTCAGGTGTAGGATTTTCTCTTGAGGGTTTCTTGCCTCACAACAAAATGCGTGAGAATTTCAGGCATTCTGAGAAATAGTGAAGTTGCTGGAGAAACTAATGGGCAAAGAGAACCACAATTGTAATGAACTGAGTGTAAAGAATCGGTGAACCAGTTTAGACTATAGCAAATATAAAATGCTTGTAATATTTCATTCAGTTTCTTATTCCTTTCTGTGAAGAACATTCCCAATCAATCGTAAGATCACAAATTTGCTTAATTGTACTAAGAGGATGTATCTTCTCTTCCCTTCTAGTTCACGCATTAATCTACAATGGCAGACAAGAGACCAAAGGCTGATGCCACATCTTGCAGTGTACTAAGTTGGGAACAGGTCAGTCGCTTGCATGAGATTTTGTCAGAAGTGGTGCTAATTCATGGACGGGGCAATTTTCCAACTCTGAAGATAACTTTGAAGAAGATCATACGAACTGTTCGGAGCAAGCTGGAAGAAGCACGTATTCTAGTGCATGACGTTCGACTGAATGGTTCTGCAGCTGGTCATGTCTTGGTTAAAGATAACGGGCTGGGTTGTAAAGATCTAGATCTTGTTTTTCAGGTGTCCCTTCCAAGTGAGACTGAGTTCCACTTGGTCAAAGAAGTGGTGCTGCAGTCCCTTTTAAATTTTTTGCCTGAAGGTGTGAACAAACTCAAGATTACTCCCATGACTCTTAAGGAAGTATATATTGAAAAGTTGGTGAAGGTATCCACTGAAATTGACCGATGGAGCTTAATATCTCTTTCTAACAAGCATGGCAGAAATGTAGAACTCAAGTTTGTGGATCGTATACGGCGGCAATTTGAGTTCAGTGTGGATTCTTTTCAAATAATATTAGACTCCCTGCTTTTTTATTATGAGTGCTCGGCAAACCCAATGACGGAGCACTTCCATCCAACTGTCATTGGGGAAAGTATGTATGGTGATTTTGAGGCAGCCTTTCTTCATCTTAAGAACAGACTGATAACTACCAAGAACCCTGAGGAAATTAGGGGAGGCGGGCTCCTCAAATACAGCAACCTCCTCGTGAGGGATTTCAAGCCTATGGACAAAGAGGAAATCAAAACCTTAGAGCGCTATATGTGCTCCAGGTTCTTCATAGACTTCCCAGATATTCTGGAACAGCAGCGCAAATTGGAAACCTACCTGCAGAATCACTTTGCGGAAGAGGACAGAAGCAAATACAACTACCTAATGACCTTGCGGAAAGTGGTGAACAAGAGCACAGTATGTCTCATGGGGCATGAACGTAGACAGACCCTGAACTTGATCTCCCTTTTGGCCCTCAGAGTTCTTGTGGAGCAAAACATCATCCCTAACGCTAATAATGTCACTTGCTATTACCAGCCGGCAGCCTATGTTAGTGATGCAAATTTCAGCAGCTACTATGTTGCAGATACTTACGGCCAGGTATGTCCCACCTGGTTGCCTTGCAATTGATTTCTTGTCTTTAGTGCCTCTATTAAGCCAGAATGGAGTGTTTCCTATATTTCTCTTAGCTGCTTAAATAGGACTAATGTTACCAAGCTTTAGTCAGGTCATAAAATAGTACTGCCTTTCATAAAAGAAAATATCTTTTCTATCTGTCCTAATGTGTGTCTGCAATTTTTAAAGCTGAAATCTGAAAGATGATGTCCAGCGACACCAGAACAATAATAGATGCTTAATTGCTTCCATGCTATCTTACTTTTTGAAGTGTCATTGTCTGCAAGTTCTGTTTCCAATTTAATGAAAGCAATGAGGACTAATCTGGTATTCTTGTGCAGGAAAAATAGCTATATTGTAGCACACAATTAGCTGATCAAAACCCCACTAAAAGGAATGGAATTGAAGCAGTTTAATGTAGGTAGCATGAGAGCCATTTTCCTGAAAGTCTTAATCAGTTTCCTTCTGGCACCATAGTCGTAATAATGAAATTGTCTTTAAAAAGGAAAATCCTTATATTCTATTTGGTGGATTTTAATTTAAAGAAATTGGATACTGGAAACTTCGTGCTGGCAAAAATTGCTTCCAGAATACATAGCTTTCATGATCTCTTCTTCTCACAAGCTTCCTCAGAAATATTTTGAGACCTTCCTTGAAGAAGGAAGGTGGCGGCAATGGAGGCAAAGAAAGTTTAAATATTTTTAGGAGGGCAGCATTGGCAATGGAGAGTTCTTGATTTGTAGCAATCCCAAAGCAGAAGGCCTGTTCCATGATTCCTTCTAGCCTGTTTGAAAGACTGCCGAGCAAAGGAGGAAGCAGGAAAGTACTCTTGCAAGGGTAATATTGGATATTTGCCTTTTCTTAATAGTACAATCCAAAAATTCGGTGGAAAACTTCTTAGGTAGCAAAACAATTGCTGGAAAACAGAGAGGTTTATGAATCTGCAGTTTGGAATTCTATTTTCCCCTGAAACTGGGCATATACAGAATATGGAGTTAGTATTTTTCTAAAATTATATTGAAACTATAGATTTGTTTTAAAAATATTTTCAATCAAGATGAAAATCCTAAGAAATGAATGAAAACCAGAAGAAAATATAAATATATGGAATCAGATTTTGGGAGGGTGGTAAGGGTAGGAATTTATGCTATTGATGATGTGAGAAGCAATAACTGCAGCAGAAATGATGGTTTCAATAGTTACCTGAGAATAAAATACTTCAGTTAGCACTCAGTTAAGACTCCAAGTTCTTGAAAAAAGTTCTTAAAAGTGAGCTCAGTTTAAAACAGTTATAAATTTCTAACTCTTGCTATTCAGGGTTTATTGGTACTTGTAGATTTTTAGGAAACCTCTTAAAATTCAAAGGTATAGAAAGGAAAGAAGGGCCCTCGGTCACAGCTGGTGAATAAATGAAGGTTTTGTGAGAAGGAAATCTGTCAAGCATGCTTCGACAGTTCCACTGTCTTTTTCATAAAGAAGAGGGCTCAAAACACTTGTGCAGGATTCTTTCTCAATTGCACTTTCTTGGCAGCAAAGCTAATACCCATAAGGAATACTTTGCTACATTATTGAAGAAATTCATGGTTGATTAGCATAGATTTACCAAATCCAGATATCAGCAGAACACCTGAAATTCCTAAATTTTCTATTATATACAGAAATAAGATAGATCATTTTCAACCTATAGAGTTTTTTACAGGTTTTCTATTGCAAAATGCTATTTACTAAACTGGTATATTTGTATTATAGCATAAGCATAACATTTCCAGAAAAGAAAACAAGGGTAAGAATAGGGCAGGGTAATGACAAAGAAGAACATGTTTGGAAATGTTCATTACTGAGTAATAGAAATCCTTAAGTTTCTCTCAATAAAAGTTCAGAATAGGATAGCTTTTTTAAAAGTAGCATTTCTTCTGTAACTTAGAGATAATTCTTATCTGTGGAAAGGTGGGTAACCTTGGCAGTGCTAAAGTGGCACCACCTTGTTGAATTCCTTCTTGAATCAAATAGATAAGCAGAGAAACGTTGAGCTTATTTCAGTTGCTGTAGTTAAGCTACATGTTTTGCTTGGCCATGTCAAATTGCCTGAGTATTGCTAAAATTAATTGCACTGGATTATTCAAAAACAAACAAAGCTAAACAGTAAAAAGCACAATTTGGTGTTCATTAAAAGATTTCTTCTGCTTCCTGTTGTAGAATTGCACCTTAGGGTGAGAGGGGAATATAAAATAGAATTGTATCAAAAAAGGGCACAACAAGCTGAAGTTTAGACCTAGGTTTAATATTTAATTCAAAGCTGAAATGCATAGATGATGTATAAATGTTTTTTTACACTGGTAGAAACTTATTTTGTGTGCATTTCTGGCAAGTATGTGTTTCTTTACTGTCAGTTGCTAGATAAGTATGATAGCTTTGGAGAGGGCTGTTGACATGCCCCTGATTTTGGTTTTCTTAAACTTGAATGCTTAAAGTAAAATATTTTGGTCAATTGAATGTTGTATGTCCTTTTTTATTTCCTCTGCACCTCCGTACAATAAGGAGACTTTCCTAATTGTTTGTTCCTAATTTCCCAACTAGCCATTGTAACTGTATTCTCTCTAGTGCTTGGGATCCTGCCAGACCTGAAAGTTATCACACTACCAGTTTCTTACCAATAGAGTCCATGAAACCATCTCATTCCAATCAGGGAAGATACATATTGGAGGATGCATTTGGGCAATATCTCTTGGAAGACTCAGGTTCACAATGCACTTTCAGTTGTAGAGATTCACTGGGAGTGCCATCTGTTCAACCTTCTATACTTTGCAATAATCTTTTGGGGGACAGCAATAAGAAAAGAATGCTATGAACATCTCTTGTGGGTAATCTGAGTAAATAAGATGGTTTCTTGGTCTTGGTTTTCTACCATATGTTGAAGAGACCGTTAATTTCAGATGAAACCTGTGTTACAACTTAGGTCTGCATTAAGATTATAGACTTGCCTTGCCAATTCTCTGTCCTTCAAAGTATCGAGGCACCATTTATTTGCTTTCCTTTTATACACTTATGAATAGTCTATAGTGATATTTCTGAAATTTGGCATTTCTTATGAACAGATTTTTGAGAGTGGGTTGAAGACATTATTTGAACCCTTAAATGGCCTAGATTTGAATTTCTAACTCACTGGGAACTAGACTGTCTTAAACCATGCTTTTGTCTTTTTAAAGCATTGACCATATTTCAGGTTGTTTTCTATTTTGACTACATAGATGCTAGAAGATTAAATTGGGATCTTTCAGAATAACTTGTTCTCAAAGCTTCAAAGTAAACCACCTTTTGGTTTCTGACAGCTGTTAGTTTCAGTCTGTAAATTCCATAAATTACTTCGAAAACCTTAAGAGAAATGTAGATTTTATTTCAAATCAGAATGGTAATGATTTTAAATGTCACTTCCCAGGGACTCCTTAAAAATTATGTAGCATAACCTACGTATGCAGAAAATGTGTTCTGAAAAAGTGGATAGTAGTGTTTTGCCATTTTGAAAAGAAAAGATATAAAAATATATAAGTACTAGTGCTAGTGTAAGTTAATTTAATCATAGAATTGGAAAGACAATTTAAGCAGTTGAACTCAACCCCATACTCAGTGCAAAAAATCCAAGTTAAAGATAAATGGCTGTTTAATTTTTGTTTCAACATACCCAATGAAATGGAATCTACAGCTGCTTTGGATAATAGATTCTAGTAATACAACCCCTTACTAAGAGGAATTTGAAAAAGTTAATTGGAAACTGTCTTTCTCTAACTTAAATCTATTGTTCTATGCCCTACATTCTAAAATGATAGAGAATAATTACAGATCTTTTTCAATGTGACATCCTTTCAGGTATTTGAAGAGTACTATCATATTCCCATTCCTTTCAAAGCCAAACCTGTCCAGTTCCTTCAATCTGTACACATATTTTCCTCTAATTGTTATGATCTACTGATTATGTGACACCTATGAGTCAGACTAAAGGGCCTGGTCCAGTGAATTGCCATCTTCAAGGAGTTAGCAGGCAGTTGGCCTTATGAGGATGATGAGGCAGTTAATCAGAATAAGCAGGTGACGGTAGACTTGGGTGATGATGCCCAGAACCTGTTTGGGTTTTTAACCCTATGATGTATTGGTATTTATTTTTTATTTATTTATTTATCTTAGATTTCTAGCCCGCCCCTCTCCCCAAGGGACTCGGGGCGGGTAACAA
>JAOYMU010000192.1:35414221-35424423 GCA_025802295.1 Psammodynastes pulverulentus
ATTCTGGTATCGTTGAGGATATATCCGCTGAACCAAACCTTCCTTTCTTTTTGTACAGCAACGGGTGATTTATTGTACTTTTTTTTCTTGTATGGTTTTTTTAAAACCCAATTAAAAAAAAAAAAAAGAAAATGGTTAACTACTCTGTGAGGCATCTGGTTGTTCACTGTGGAAAGCTGAAACTACTGTACTCAGTACCATCTCAGAGCCAATTCACTGGAATACTTCCTGAATGATAAAAAATGTTTCTCAAAACATCCATCTAATTTATGTTGCCTGTTCTACTTAATTTTGGAGGTAATTCTAAAGCTGAGGAAAGCTGAAGTAGGTCAGTATTTGCTGACAATTTTTGGAAACAAGAGAAGATTTTCATTGGTTGCTAATCCTAATATAGTTGTTTCTCTGCAAATAGAGTGTACTAACCTTCTAAAGTAATTATGATACACCCCAAATTGGTTCACTACCATTGTAGTGTACATCATGAATTCTCTTACTTAACTGTTTTTCCAGTTGCGTATTGTGCCAGTCAGTTTCCACGCTGGTAGTGTATCATAGCTCTGTTCTGGCTAGCTCTTATAAAATAGCTTTTTGAAGAGAAATCTGGGGTTAAATATTGTGGTAATCTACAGGGATAACTTTTTCCTTCCATTTGTGAAATCGTTGTTTTTCCCAGGTCTACCTTGCAGTGTATCCGGACCATGGAGTGTGATTATGCACTTTGCTCCCTGTTTGTCCCAGGAGACCGGCAGGTCATCATAGGGACAAAGGTAATTGCTCATCCTTTCTGAAGCATTAGCAGATCTTGCTAATAATGTCATATTTTTAAATAAAAAAATAGTATCTTGTCAATACAGAGCCATTACAACTATTTTGCAGAAGTTTTGCTACTGGTGCAGACAGGTCTTTTACTGAAGTCCTGTCTTTTTCCTTCAAGTTTCCTTTATGTATGGTTTACAGTTGTCCCGATCAGGCATTGCTTTAACCCATCTCCGTGGTTCTTGGCTTTTGATAGGGGCAAACAAAACCTGTCTTGTTCTCCATCCTATTGATTAATTATTCTTTTCAAACTAATTCACAGCCCTCTCCTTTAAAAAAACAAACGTGTAGTTTCGTTTGAATCTTATCTCTGTCCATTCTTCTTTCTCGTTTACTCGGGCTTTCATTATGGAGGGAAAAGTTGCCTCAAAAGTTCTAAGCGGTCCATCCATGTTTGAATAATTAGGAACAAATGCTTCACCCTTCCCCTTAGGTCTCCCATCAATGGTATCACTTGTCCATCTGCCTCTGGTTCAGCAGCACAAAGGATCCCTAGCTCTATCCAAACCGCTGGTTCTCAAAAAGCAGTGTTGATGGGGTCCAGAGACCTCAGCACTTGACCAATTTGGCTAGCCCAGCTGTTTTAATGGTAGACTCACTCATGGTAGCCTGGATTCTTCACAAGTCTGAAATTACCAGTGTAGGAGTCTATAGTAGAGTTCCTTTAGATCCTTTAGTGCCTTCCAGGAGGGTTTATTTTGGAAAACTCACTGTGGGACAGCAAGAAGCTCTTGTCAAATCTCCTTTGATTTCCTCCTTGTGGTAATGGGACTCAACTTTTCCAAAACTTGTTCTTAATGCTTTCTGCCAATCAAACACAGATCCTAGGCACTCTGTAGTTCTGGTGTCATTTTTCTTCAACATCTCCTTGAAAAGGGCTTTTTACCTAGTGCCTGAAATGAGCCGTCTTTAGGCAAACAGCAGCCATAAAAAAATTTAAGCAGTTCCAAAAGAGAAGCAAGTATATTTTATCAAATTCTTTCTCTTCTCCTGAGTCTGTCCTCAGAGAGGAAGAGATATCAATTTAACAAACAAGACAAATATTCTCTTCTCCCAGCTCAAAAAGCAAATGGCATTAATAAGTGCTGCCTCTGCAAAGAAGCTGCAGAAACAATGGGTCATCAAGTTAATTACTGCAAGAAGATTGCGTAGACTACAAAGAACGGCATGACAAAGTAGTAACAATGATGTATTGGAATATCTGCAAGGAATGCCATTTGCCTGCAAGCTAGAACTACAAAATAGACGAAGTAATAGAAAACGTAGAAACTAATTTGCTCTGGAATTTTAGAATTCTAATAGATAAGCAGTTGCCACATTAGAATCAGATATAATTGTCGATAAGAAAGACGCAGAAGTCCGAATAGTGGGATGTTGATCTAGAGAAAGCAATATAGAAAGGAAAGAACTGGAGAAAATCAGTAAATACAAAGACATGCAATAGAAGTAGAACAACTCTGGCAAAAGAAAACAAAGGTAGTGATAGGTACCTTGGTTGCAATCCCCAAATATCTGGAGCACTACTTGAACACCATCGGCATTGACAAAATCACCACTCAATTGCAAATGGCAGCTTTACTTGGAACAGCTTACATCCTCTGACAATGCCTTTAACACCATCAAACAATAACACCTGCCTATCCCAGGTCCTTGGAAAAGGTGCGATAGGGGGTTAAAAATGCCAAATCCAGTCTAAACATCTGTGCAATAAACCGTAATAATGAAATTTTTGAAAAGGCTTTTGTCAGAAAGCACTCCCAAGTTCTTCACATCCTTAACTTTGAAGTAAATGTGTTTGAGCAAAAAATATGGAGAACCCTTCCTTGCTTTATTCTCTTCCATCCCCAGCTGGGGTTATAGTAACACAGTTTTGATTCCATGCAATTTTTTTGTTTGTGGGTTCCTTTCATTGTCACTTTCTTCTGATGTAATCTTTGAAAAATTGCTGGTATTGATAGCTGGCATAAATCTGTGTGCAAATGATAATTCATAATTTTTACTAGATTGGAAAGCTGCAGCTCTTTGATCTGGCTTCTGGATGTTTATTGGAAACAGTTGATGCTCATGAGGGGGCTCTGTGGTCCATATCTCTTTCTTCGGATCAGGTAAGCCAAGTTTAAATTTGTTCCTTTTTATTTGATAGACTTGATAGAGTTGTGTTCAAGGTGACATAATAGTTCATAATAAGTAGACT
Source organism: Psammodynastes pulverulentus (assembly GCA_025802295.1). Classification (NCBI taxonomy): domain Eukaryota; kingdom Metazoa; phylum Chordata; class Lepidosauria; order Squamata; family Psammodynastidae; genus Psammodynastes; species Psammodynastes pulverulentus. The sequence goes on from JAOYMU010000192.1 coordinate 35,417,232, forward strand.
TTTGTAGAGATGTAAATGGGCATAATGGTTGGCTTCTCTTACCTACTGTAAAGATTGTTATTATCTTCCAGCATTCCATGGAGTGCTGTTGTGTGAATAATACATTTTTCTATGCCAGTTGGTAGATCCTGGAATGCTTCTGATGCTACCTGATTCTTGTTTGTTTTCTGCAATGCTTTGCAGACCTTGTGTTTAATGAGAGTAATTACTTAAAACTAAGTTATGATGACTTTTCAGGTATAATGTCAGAGTGAGTAGTTTTTTTCACATTAACAGTGTGAAATGGTAATAGTAGTTGATAAGGCAAAAGGGAGGGTAATCAGTTTAGAATTTGGATTGGTGATGATTTTAGCTTTTGTTGTAAAACTATATTATTATAGAAATAAGCTACCAATTGATTTCCCAGTCCAGGAAAACAAATTGACTGGGATCCAAAAATCTTTTAATGCTACTTCTCTTCTAAATAGTCATCAGTGTGATTAGTCAAGGGGGAAGTAGTTGGTAGATCATCATAGATGATTTAGGAAGAGAAGCAATAAAAAAACAGAAATAAATTGGTAATGGTCTGCAAATGGTAGTGTTTTCAGTTCAACTCACTGGCTTTTCTGCGTATAATATGCTCTTGAAAAGTGAATAAAGCAATATTTAGGTCTTTTGCTGTGTCATCTTTTATATATAGCAAAAGTGACCATGCTTAGTTTTAAGTTAAATTATTTTCTGTTTCAGCGCGGTTTTATAACAGGAGGTGCAGATAAATCTGTCAAGTTCTGGGAATTTCAGCTAGTGAAAGACAGGAACAGTATCCAAAAGAGGTGAGAGTGTTTTTCTAGGAATTAATAATAATATTTGAGCTATGAATTTTATTATTATAGTATTGTTGATGTATAGAGCTTGCTGGCATGATGTAGAGCAGGGGTGTCAAACTCAAAGTCCTCAGGCCAGGTGCTTAGATCTGGCCACCGGGACCACTCTGGAAACAGCAAAGGACTGGCCCGTGGTGCCTCTGACAATGAAAACGGAGCTCGGGAGGGTCGCACATGGCTATCCCGAGCTCCGTTTTCACTGGCAGAGGGTTGCAGGAGGCCGTTACAGCCGAAAACGGAGCTTGGGAGTCTGTTTTCGCTGGCAGAGTGCTTGGGCCATCACAGGTGCCCCTGACATGAGTGATGTCGAGCTGCCCACATCCACCCTGGCCCAGCAAGTATACAAAATTATTTCTAGCCCCCCCCCCAGGTCAAACACAAACCTGATGCAGGCCTCAATGAAATCTAGTTTGATACCCCTGATGTAGAGTGCTTGTCCTTTTTGAAAACGTGGACTAGAAATAATTTTGTATATCTTCTGGGCTGTAAACTATTTCTAAGACATTCTACCTATTGTCTCATAGAAATAAATACTATGCATATATTTTATATTCATCTCTCTTATACTTCTTGCACCAAATTAATACCCTTTATTGGTAGGATGGATAAATTTGAAGATGTTAAAAACATGACCATTTTTATTTAAGCAGTGTTTTTAAAAATATTTAAAATGATAAATATTAAGTGTCCTTTGCTTGAACATTTGGTTCCTATAAAGTTCCTATTAGAACTACATTTTACATCTAAACTAATTTCTTTACTAGACGCTTTTCAATATAAGTGGGAATGAATTTAATCATTATAAACTGTTTATCGAAACAGGCCTTTTATTGCCACTATTCTGTCCTATTCAGTAATTCTTTGGTCTTGTTGCAGAGGCATTTTATCTTCCCCTTTTTATTGTGAAAGTGAGCTATGGCACAGAAGTAGAAAGTAGAAAGAAGCAACTTTAAATTGTTGTGCAGATTATTTTTTGTGTTCTGGGAAGTAGTTTTGCAAATTGGAAAAGGTGGGATTAAGTCCACTTCTGCAGCTGACCCAGGGGACTGGATGAGATCAATGCAGGATACTGATGTCACTGGTGCCAGTTAAGGTCTTTTCTGTCATGCAGGAAAAGAGAAGAACCAGTTTCTCCCCCTTGATTTCTGAATCTTAACTGTGCAGTAAGAATCCATATATTGTACTCATCCCATCCTAGGCTCTCTGTGAAGCAGACACGCATTTTGCAACTGGATGAAGATGTTCTCTGTGTTCGGTACAGCCCCAATCAAAAATTTCTGGCTGCTGCCTTATTGGACTGCACTGTAAAAATATTCTACACTGATACTCTCAAGGTAACCAATACTACCCTTAGTTTGGATATAAAATTAAAGGAACTGATGGAGATTCGTTTTAGGCATTAAAATTTTTACATTCCTGCTTTTATATGAAGGAGCCAGCTATACAATGAGTTAATTCTCTCCTGTAACCAAAGAAAAGAAGGAAGCGATGGCCAAATTTTGATCCTATTTCACTCTAGTTGCTTTCTTGTTCTTTCACTTTGCCAGAAATAATTTTCTACAGTAGCTTTTTTTTGTGGGTTATTTGTTTTTTTTCCAGTGTTTTATTTCCTTCTGCTTTTAATTACCTCTGATTTTAATTACTTTCTTTTCCTTAAAGTAAAAAATCAAACCAAATTTTTCGGTCTGTTTCTTTGTGGAGTATTTGAAGAGTGTGGTTCAGGAAGTCAAAAACATCCTTGAAAAATGGGGGTGGGGCAAGTAACAAAGACCTTGTGCTATTATGGATATACCTCAGCAGAGGAGGTGGGTGTGGGCTTTCATACCCAGTATCCATTGGGTGATGTTGGGCTTCCAAGGTTTAGTGACCGGGGTCTGGACAACAGATTTCCTGATGACAACTGTGCCTGTGTGTCAGAGGCAGATACAACTGTGCATCAGAGGCAGAGTGGTCTGCTACCAAGATCACAGCAATTGAGCAAGGACTGACTGAACTGTCTTTATAGCCAGGTGTGCTGGCTATAAACAGAGTTACTGCAGTTGAAAAATAATGTAATTTCTCCAAAGGGCATAATTAGCGCTCTCTGTAATTATGCCTTAATAGAGACAAGGTGATATTTCTGACAGTACTCTAAGTAACAGAGTCTAAGGCAACTGAGCTGAAAGAAAGGACAAAACCCCCAAGAGCACAGATTTGGTTATTTTCTGATGCTGTTAAGGATGCTACTGCACTGCAGTGATGTTAGCTGATGTTATTCCTCTTTTGAGGGGGGGATTTAGATAATCTTTTTTTGTCAGCCTTTTATGTAGAAGTTTTGAAATAATCTTTGGCCAACAATCATTAAATGTTTTAAGGAGACTTACTGAAAATAGTGGATAGCTGCTTTGGTTCCTCCCTCCTCATTAGTATAAGAGAAAAAAAAAAAACTTATAGTCCCTCTTTTGAAAAATCAAATTTTTCTCCTCTTCCCCCAATATAAAATGTAATGCCTAACTTCACTGTGAGCCCTACAGCTGGAGAGCCTAGTGGGAAACATGGGACATTGGTATTAAAGTTGCTCATGCTGAAATTCTCACAGAAGCAGGCATGATGTATACAGCTTCCTCTTTTCCCGAACAGAGCAGGCTAAATTTTGCAGTGCCACAAGGGTCTCTGGGTTGGAGCATTGATTAATCCCAAACAAAAAGCAGGACTTAACATGTCAATGAAATGTGGAAAGATCTAGGTGTTTACCAACACCGTACTTTTTAAAATGTGTAACTGATGTCTTCTTGATTTCCAGTTTTTTCTTTCTCTCTATGGCCATAAATTGCCAGTGCTGTGCATGGATATCTCTTATGTAAGTATACCATACTTAGGAGATTTTTGGAGTGGCTTTATGCTGGAGGATGTGTCTGTGAGTGTCTGTGGGTATTTACTTATCCATGCTAGTTTATTTATGTAGCGTGTACCCATTGATGTGGAGGTCTGATGTAATAATGTAAAAGTTTCTCATAGCTTGAATGAACTTGATTGACAGTTCCCTTTACCTGTTGTGGAAAACAGTGCAGGATTCTGTTGTGCTCCAGAAAAAGGTACACATGCATGTAAGTCTAGATTGAACTGCAGGAATATCTAACTGATAAGGTTCTTTTCTCTCTGTTCTGCTGAAGGATGGAGCATTAATTGCAACAGGCTCTGCTGACCGGAATGTGAAAATCTGGGGCTTGGACTTTGGGGATTGTCATAGGTCACTTTTTGCTCATGATGACAGGTAGGTCAATGGAAACTGCGAGATGAGAGATTGCTCTATAAAAGGGTGAAATGTTTTACACTCCTGAAAGAAATCCATTATATTGTAGTCTCTGTAGAACTACATATGGCACACACATTGCACTTTTCAGAACAATGAATCTTTCCAATTAGAGCTCCTTAGGTATAATCCTTTTTTTTTTTCCCCCCTTAACTAACAGCTTTTGGCATCAAGCCGCCTCAGCTGAAAACAATCTTTTCCACACTATTTGCAGTTCTGTTTGTGAAGCTGGACGGATTTACAGCTCCTTCGGAAGATTCAGCTATAAACACTGTGCACAATATTTTGTGGGCTTTCATTTATGGCAGTGGAGGGATTTCTTCAGAAATCTTAACAGTAAAAATGTGCACTGTATTTTGAGCGTATAATGGCTCCTTGAAACATGAGTTTTGTTTTGGGCATTTTTTTTTTCATGAACTTGGTACAAAATGTAGCTTTTTCAACTTGCAATAATTAGATTGCAGTGTTATTTTATATTTTGCCATTGTTTTCTGATTAAATTATCTTGGTTTATATGGTAAATTTTAAGAACAGGACTCGACAAATTCCCCCCAAAACACCAACTTCAATAAAAAAAATTATAGGATAAAATATATAAATGTAGCCAAAATACCCTGAATCCATAAATCTTTATCATACAACATACACTGAATTCATAAGTCTTTGTCAGCATGCAGATCTTAAGTATCTTCTTCCCTTTTTAAAATACTTTCCATGATGTGAATATGTGATGGGAATTTGGAAATGGTAATGAACTTCCATATCTTCTCATAATTAATTATTTTTTCTTTCATTCTTTAGTGTAATGTATCTTCAGTTTGTTTCAAAGACCCACCTCTTCTTTACAGCAGGAAAGGACCACAAGATTAAACAGTGGGATGCCGATAAATTTGAGCATATCCAGACTTTAGAGGTAAAATAAAAGATCTTTAGGAATAGACTTCTCCTGAAATTTGCTGTGTATGTGCATATTTGCATGCGGACCATCCAGAATCTATAACTAGTCCAGCAGTGATGAAAATGCTTCATTATGTCCAAGAGGCCTCACTATTCCATGCAGTGTGCTGACTAACACTAGGCTTCCAAGTGTAAATCAAGGCATCAGTTATCACCTCACCCATAAAACATTTCATGGTGTAGGGCTTTGCTACTTGAGAACTGTAATGTCATTTAGTGGGACTCAGGAAGTATGCCTCTTCTGTCACAGCACCTTCCCCTTGCTCCCATCCTGATGTTCAAGAAGCTATTGAAGATCTGGTTGTTCACCCAGGGGTTGATCGGTTAAGCCCCTGTTGGATGGATTTGTATGTCTTATGTTCAGGTTACTTATTAATTTGTTACTTTTTATAATATTGTTCTTACTTTTAAAATCATGGTTTCTACAAGTTGGGTAGCCTATAAATTGATAAATTAAAAATGGTTTCTTCCCTTCCCTATAACTAACCATCTGTCTAATTGATAGGGGCATCACCAGGAAGTGTGGTCCCTGGCCATCAGTCCCAATGGAGATTACCTTGTTTCCTGCTCTCATGATAAATCATTGCGCCTCTGGGAAAGGACAAGGGAACCCCTTATTCTGGAGGAGGAGAAGGAAATGGTGAGAAGTAGTCAGAACTTCTCTTTTGAATCTGTTTAGAGGAATTCTGATCCCAGCTCCTCTAATGTATACATTCATATGTGCTTGCATTATTAATAAGTTCATGGGTGGTCTCCTACTTGCAAACCTGTTAGCTCAATGCTGAGGCTTTGCACTGTTAGCAGGCTGTACTGTCAAGCTATTGGCTTAATAGAAAGAAGTTGTAAATTTTTATTTTGGCTGATCACTCAAAAATATTTAAAGGTAAACTCCAGTTTTCTTGTTCTCTTGTTTTCTGATATAGGGACTAGAATTATCTTCTTATAAATGTCAATGAGACAAAGCATATAGCAATAGCACTTGGACTTACATACCACTTCACAGTGCTTTACTCAGCAGTTTCAATAGTCAGCATATTGCCCCCAACAATCTGGGTCCTCATTTTACCAACCTCGGAAGGATGGAAGGATGAGTCAATCTTGAGCCTGGTGAAATTTGAATTGCCAAATTGTAGGCAGCCGGCAGTCAGCAGAAGTAGCCTGCAGTACTGCATTCTAACCACTGCGCCATCAAGGCTTTTGTATATGTGTATTTTACAAGTAAAATAAACTTGGTTTATTCAGAAGATTTTATCTGAGCTTCTTCCAAACATTATTTCATAATATGGGATAACTTAGCTTTCCCAGTTTCAAGGAATAAATTCCATTTCAATTAGTAAAATGTGAGAAAGGGCATTCCCTACCTCCCTTTCCCCAACCCCCTGCCTGTTTTTCTCCTCCTCAAAACCTTCCTCAGGTGATCTACCTTACTTTCAGAGCAATCTTGAGGACCAGCAATGATCTGCAGATGGGAAAGAGACCTCAGCCATGTATAATAAAACATGCAACATCTCTTTCAGTTGTGGTATCTTATAGCACTACCAAGTTAGAAGAGAATATTTATAGCTCAGGATTGAACTGTAGGTCTTTGGTGCTCTCTGAACTTGGTGGTTTTCTTGCAGGTATTTCAAACTAGATAACATGATCAGACTGAAAGTTCTGAAACATTTGCAAGAAAACCAAGCTCAGAGAGCACCAAAGGCCCCACTGCTAAGTTACTTTGTGGTAAATTAAAATGTTATTTTATTGCTGTATTTCATTTATATTCCACCTTTGCTGTAGTATTCATGCAGGTTTTCCCTAAATGTTTAGCTTTCTTGGTAGGCTGTTATGAGCATAATAAAATTGGGGAGAAAAGAAGCAAATATTCTTGAACTGCTTGGAAAAAATGGATAGAATAAAGATTTTAGATCTGGTTGTAACAAGGTAGATATGGAAAAAATAGACTTCTGTGGATATTCTGGATCGGGAAGAATTGTTTTCCATTTTAATATACTTGGTTATCCTGACACACAAGATACTTTTCTTTCACAGCAAAGAGAAATAGAATATGAAGATAGTATCGCTAAGGAAGATCAGCCAG
>JAOYMU010000192.1:35424552-35457682 GCA_025802295.1 Psammodynastes pulverulentus
AGCAGCCATGGAGACTGGAACAGTGGGATGTTTGGTTGCTAGTCTTTACTTCATATTTGAACTGAATTTTAGGTCAGAGTTAAACATTTCTGAGAAACTTGCAGAAATGAACAACCTGAATGCTAGTTTTTCAGTTTACGTGTATGTTTTCTATAATTAATTTTGTTGGACATCATAATTATATACTTAGTAGGGCTTTTTTGTAAAATAGTTTCAGATCCCACAAAAAAAGAATCTCTGCTAAAAAGCTTACCCCGCACTTGATTCCAGTACTTCCGTATATTCAGTTTGATCTAGCTTTATGACAGTCAGCAGAATTAAGCATGCAAAGGTCCTTCATAAGCTTTCACACTAACTTCCAATTCACACTTTCCTATTTCTTTTTCTAATCCAAGATTCCCATTGCTGTACCAATGTAATTACTCTTTTGGTCACAGAATAGCACATTACTCTTTCTTACGTTAATGAGGAATTATCTCATTTGTTTCTTGATTTTGCCTTGGAATTTTAACAACATTGTCTCAGTTCTGTATATTGCATGCTAATATTTAATTTTTTTTAAAAAAAGACTATAAGAGAACATATGGACATACACAAACAGAAGACAAAGCAAAGACTCTGCTTTCATAAAGCAGTAATTATTTCATTTCAGCTGGAAAGCAACAGTCATACTGCCATCACTGTCAGCCTTATGCTTTTTATACCATTTCGTTTATCCTAAGTTTTGTGGTCCATTAAAAAATCAGAAAGTATTTGCCCTGGGCTATCACAGAACCTATTTATATGTACAAAATATAAAAAATTCAAATTCAGAATTGTAGATGCTAAAATCAAAATTGACTTAAAATTTTAGTGGACATATTTAGATTTCAAGAGATGTGCCCCTATTTTACAGATCTTAATTTTAAAATGTTTTTTGTTTCTTCCCAGGTTCCTGGGGAGATTCAGGGTGAGGCTGGATTAGCTGGGAAGAAGACCATTGAAACTGTCAAGGCTGTAAGTTTATTTTTCCTAAAATTTTCTGCTAAAAAGAGCAGGTTCCTTCTTTTTTAAAAAATAATAATAATTGCAAAATATTCATATCTCACCTTTAAAAAAATCATCTACATCAATTAGCGCAAACTTTCTAATGCATTGAATTAGACTATCTATTTGCCTGTGTGTGGTTTCAGTGGGAGGCAGACCTATGAGTAAGAATCATTATTGAAAAGCTCAACTTCTATATCATCTCATTTTTCTAGCAGTTGAACAATCAAGGGAGAAATATTAATGCTTCCTTAGGCACACCTTCAAGATTTTTGTTAGTGCAACGGCAGGATTTGAAGTTACTACAGTATGGCATATGGACAGTCCCTTCCCTAAAACATAAAGTGCATTTGATATTTTCCAGCATTGCTATTGTAATGGCTGTAGATTGCAATTATTTGCTCTGATAGACTTTTCTATTTAATTACTGCCATGTGTTTTGGGGTGTTTTCTTTTTCCTCTCTAGGCTGAACGGATCATGGAAGCCATTGAACTTTACAGGGGGGAAACTACGAAACTGGAAGAGCACAAGGCCGTCTGCAAAGCTGCTGGAAAAGAGGTGAAGGAGCAACAAGTTGTGTTTTCTTCAGTGTAGTGTGAGCAAACCTATTTGTTATCAGAGTGAATACTTACAGAGCTGAAAAGAGACATACGGTAACTTTACATTTGCACCATTGGTCTTATAAATAATATTCAGCTGATCTTGGTATCTTTGAGATCCATGTTCTAAAGTGGATAAAAGTGCATTAATCATTTACGTTACACCCAACTTCTACCTAGGAATGCAGGAAAATCCCCAAACAAAATTTGATATTATTTAAGTTTGATTAGATTTTTCCCTTCAGTTTTCATCCATGTCCAAGTAGAAAGGAACATTAGGAAAGGCCCTGTTTATTTAGCTTATTTATTTAGCATATTTATATAGCTGCCCATTTCACAAACATCTGTTTGGGTAGCGTACAACACAAGAGTTGAAAACTCCATTACAGTTTAAAACAATGAAAAATAAAAAGATAAAACCCAAGAAAGTGGGAGGACAGACATCACATCAGCCCATCTTCCAGGCTCCCCCTGGAGTGGTGGGGGGAAAAACATGTTTTATGGTACGCTTCAAATATTTGAAAGGATCTTACATAAAACAAGGTCAATATCTATTTTCTCTCTCTGCAGAGAGAATAATGGGCTATTAAGTTACAGGAAGGCAGATTCCAAATAAGTATTATGAAAAATTTCCAAAGGGCAAGAACATGGTCATACTACAAACAACTACCCAAAGATGAAGTTGGCCACCTTTCACTTGTCACGGAAGAAGCTGCACAGCCATCTGTCAGGGAAGCTTTAATTTGGAGTGTTGGACTCGACATCTGAATAGCCTCTTCCAGTTCTTATGACAGGACATAGAAGACTGTCCTATCCCTAGGGGAAGTTAGCTAAAAACTAAAAGCTCACTTGAAACAAACATGGTCTTCTTGGATATTTTCTTTGCTTCAGACAGTTAGACATATTCATCGTCAGTGAGCTCTCAATGCAAGGCTTAACTTTGGAAATGGGGGCTGATAATTTGATTGCCAATAAATGTAGTGTAATTCACTGTTCGTGGAAATTACCTCATCAGTGTTTATTTCTCTCTTAAGATATTGCTACTCTTTACTAAGTAGTGTTTAATACCTGTAATAGAGTATTCTCTTCACATTTGATTCACCGCATTATCTCTCTGTCTCTGTAGTTCCATGATTTGCTTTAGTTATAACAGCTCATATTTGAACGTGCATGCATAAAATGAGTTATATGGAGAACCATGATCCTGTCAAGGATCCTTGCTCTTTGGTTATGTGTATAATTGGGCAGGGTAGATTAAATGTATATTTTATGAAACTGAGTGGATTTGAGACATGTTTTATAACTAGAAAGAGCTGTTTCTTTTTTCTGGTGAAATGATGCATTTAATTTTTCAAAACAAGATATGTTAGCAAATTACTTTTGAACTTTCATATAAGTTGGTTATTATAACTCAGTTTATTTTTCCAGGTTCCTCTTCCTGTAAATCCAATTCTCCAGGCATACGGTAATCTTTCAGTAAGTCTGCTTTTAGTCATTTGAAGGAACTTTCTTGGCATAAAAACAGATCATAAATAGAAGTATATATCTCATGTAAAGGTCTGGGTAGAGTTTATAATGGATTGGAAATCATGTTTGTGTGTTTCTTTTGTTTATTCTTTTCAAACTTAGTGTTCCTATAATTTCATGTTTTGGTAACTTAAAATTTCCATGAGCATGCCTTTTCTCACATTTACATTTTGTTTCGCTATAGTAAATCTGGCAGCTAATAATAAAATAGCATTGATCACTTACATCCACCTTTTGTAGTTCTTGGGAGAATAGACAATAAAGCCACAATAAAATTAATTTCTAAAAGGAGTTGTGTATTTTTTTTGGTTTGATTTCTTTACAATCCGTTTTTCAATTTTTATCAAATTGGTATATATTGGTAACAGTTCTGTTTATAGTAATTGTTCCTCTGAGGTAACCAAAGGAGTAATTAAACAGACATATGTACCAATTTAATTAGTAAGCTCGAACACAATTGGCAAATATAACTTAATTTCAAGATGGTGGAGTACTATCTATAAATTATTATTAAGGGTCAATTCTTGATGATTTGCTGAAATAAATCAAAGAGAATAAAGAATTCTAAGTTGTCTCATCAAATCTGAACATAAGGTCTTTTCCCTATTTATTTAGAACTTCTAAAAGAGCTTATTGCTTTTGATGTATGCATTGATTTCTGATATGTACATTTTTGATGTTTTCCTTGGTCAACTGGCCCACATGATAATATGCTTATCTGAGCTCCAGTTGGGGCAGATGCTAATATGAAATGAGATGGTCACTTCTCTGTGATAGTTGTTTGTGTAATGATTAAGTTTTTGTGTAGTGAAATACAGAGAAAAATGGTATACATCCTAAAATTGGTTGGTGAAAGTTAAGAATTTGAATTATTTACTGTGGCTTATGATGAAATTATTCTTATTTTTCCTTGCAGCCTTCTGCGTATGTATTGGATGTTCTCAAAAAGGTAAAATCAAGGTATGTTCATAGAAACTTCTTACCAACAAAATCTTGAATTTCTTAATAGCTTGTCTAATGGGAGCTGCTGAGGTAAAAGCTAAAATGGCCTCAGCAAGTTGAATCTACTGTGTATGAATCCCATATTCCATTTTCATAATCTGTAGTTTTGTCAAGCTTTCAAGTATACTGCATTAAGATAATGTGCCCTAATAAAAGTATTGAGCACTACTGAATGTAGCATTTCAAATATGATAATATTCTTGGGATCCCATGATACAATGTATGTTCTAGGTCAGGCGTCGACAACCTTAAACACTCAAAGAGCCATTTGGACCTGTTCCCCACAGAAAACACTGGGAGCCACAAAATCCTTCCTGTGCCTGACTATTTCCTGAGCGGCCATAAAACTAGCATATGTAGTTGAATTAAAGATTGTTTTCTTCTGAAACTTTTATTTTCTTGGATTTATCCATGTTTGGCCTACCGGGGTCGAAAAGCTCAATAAATCACGTGCCAGCAGGTGTCACACATTGGTAGCTGTGATGCATATTTTGAGAGACAGCCACAGCAGAGGGATGAAAGAGCCACATGCGGCTCCAGAGCCGCAGGTTGCTGACCCCTGTTCTAGGTCTTAATTAGATTCAGAATATACAATTTTACTGCCCCTCAGACATTGTCCTTAGCTCTAATGATCAGAGTAATAAGCAGGCATATCACCGGAAGCATGTAGACAGAAACTTTTCTTTTGCAATTCTCCAGTCTCACTCACTATGAGGAGCTAAATAATATTTCTGAGTGTAAAATGAACCATAAAATGCAGCTAATTTACTTCTAGAGAATCAGTTCATTCAAGTACTTCTATGCAAATTGCCATCTTGTCTTTTATGGAAGTATGGCTGTAAGTATAAATGGTTCTAACGGTAGAAATTGCCCTAGAATTTGGGCTGGCAACTTGTAGTCCTGCATATGTTGTTGGACTGCAATTCCTGTCATATTTTTCCATAATGGCTAAGGCTCACACATACATTGCCTACGTCTGCTGTGAAATAAAATTAAGCCACATTTCATACAGGGTAGAGTTTCTCAAACTTTCGCTGTCCGGAGCCCACTAGGGAGGCTAATGTTTCAGGGAAAAAAACCTTCAGGCATATGCCTCTAACTATTATCCAGCTGGCGTTAAGTAAGGAGAGCAAGGAGACCAAGCTGGAGCAAGACTGAGAATCAAAGGTAGAACCAGACCTGTAGTTTGAAACCATTGGTTCAGCATGATCCCTATTTTATTGATTAGCTATTTCTTGGAAAGAAGGCAGTAACAGTGCCAGGAACTGTTTAAAGTATGCCTCCCCTTTGCCTTGAGCATCTGCTTTTCTGCCCTTGACAAGAGAAAAATATTATTGCCAGACTGTTGGCTTGTTTTTTTTTTAATGTTGTTGGTACATGATATAGAAATGATGATCCTTTTTCTTTCTCTCATAGTGAATTGGAAGAATCCCTTTTGGTTTTGCCTTTCTCCTATGTGCCTGACCTCCTAACGCTCTTCAATCAATATTTTGAATTGGGTCTAGAGATAGAGTTGCTCTGCCGGGCTCTCCTGTTTCTGCTCAGGTAAATTGAAGGATTTTTCTTTTTTTTTAAATCAGGTATACTATCACTATTTTCTTGGCTAACTTACATTAGATTAATTTCGGGAACCTAATCAAAGTTTGACCTGCTTAGAAAGGGAATTTGAATTTAATAAAAAAAAACAATAGCTCAATTTTTGTGCACAGCTTAGCAGTTCTGGTGTAGTCACTAGAATATAAACACACAGGTGAAAGTTGCTGGTTTGCCGTTTCATCATTTTTGTTGATTTAAAAACATGCATCAGTAGAATCAATCTCTAGTCAATGAACATTTCATTTAAGTTGGATATCAGTTTCCCCAATCCCTTTATCTTGCATTATAGTCCATTACTTCACATTCTTTGATATCTCAAAGGCTGGCAAAACTGGCAGTAAAGGCTGGCAATATCGAACAATTGTTCTTGTAGGCAACCCTGATCAACATGCACATTCAATTAAAAATGAAAAATGCTGTTTACTTTGTGAATTGCTTTTGTTGTTGACAAGTGGTATAATCGAGACTTATGTGTTTGCTTGCTCCCTTGCTTGTTTGATTTCTGGGTAGTGTGCAAAATTCAAGCACAAAAAATGTACCCCACAATATGATTAAATTACTAATGGCTGTACATAAAAATGATAATTTTAAAAAAATGCAACTCCATGTTATTAAGGCTGGATGAAAAAGGTGTGTTTCTAAGCCCTTCTGCAAAGTCTGTGGATTGGCATCTCTAGAGTGAGCTCTACATACAAGGCCCCATCAGCGAGATAGATTGACCCCAAGTAGTAAGCAGGTGAACCAGCTGCCACTATTTTATCCTTATTTTATCCTCCTTATTTTATCTCAATAGTTAGTATAAATCTCGTTTGAGGTTGGCTTTCTCTAGATGTTCCAGGACTTTAAAACAACAAATAGCATCTTGTATATATCTGGAAATCGGTCAACAATTAGGGTAGATATTTCAGAATAGGGAGAAAATGGCTTCTGCAGGATAAAGTTGCAAGTGACACATGGGGCAGCTCTTTATATCTTATTACAAAATTATCTATTATCTGTGTGTCTATCAGAATACTTCCCCTCTCTTTTACTCCTATCATTTTAGTCTCATGGCCAGTTTTTGCTAGTGGTCGGAACTTGCAAAAGGATTCTTCCTCTTTGCTACTCTTCTACAATTTCAGGATTTTTTTTCCTTTTCTTTTCATGCTACATGAAGATAGGCTAACAGCTGAAGTTTCCCCATTCTCCCTTCCTGCCCTGGGATTTCATCTTGATACCATGAGGACCTGTCTTTTTTCCAAAGTTTAGACAAAGTTCCTCCTGGATTAGTCAGGAATCTAGAACCAATATTTTGATAATCTAAAAAAAATAGTTTTCCTGTGTTTGTTCCTCCTCCTAGGATACACTTTGGGCAGATTACAAGCAATCAGCTTCTTGTTCAGGTGATGGAGAACCTGAAAAAAACTACCCTCTCCAGAGTCAGTCAAGTGAAAGTAAGTGTGCAGTGGTACAATATTTCTGAATGTTTAAAAATTGATTGTTTAGAATTTAGAAACAACCTGGTTTACAATTCTAGTCTGATCTCTCAAGCTCTGCAGTTCCTTATCCAGTGTCATTGGATATCACCTGCATTAACAGTTAGGAGCATCCTCTCAGCCCCAGTTCATGTCTCTTTCCCTAGAGCTAGGAATATGGATGGAATGGAATGGGATGACAAAAATTCCTGTAGTTTTGTCAAATATCAAGAGGGTAAGGATTAACGCTTGTTGGTATTTGAAACAAAGAGGAAAATTTGCTGGATAAACTTATACTTAGCTGCTATAACACCCCCCCCCCTTTGAATCCCATCTGAAATAATAGGATAACATTGCCATTATCTTACAGTTTTAAAGTGGTTGTCAGGATTACTAGACAATTGAGCATTGAAATAATAGCAAGTGGAATATGGAACTAAGTAGTAATGGTTTTCCCGGTCTTTTCTTCACTATTTATTTGTATTTATGTTCTACCTTTAGGATGTTCTGGGATTTAATATGGCTGGTCTCCAGTTCCTAAAAAGAGAAATTGAAGCCAGGGATGAAGTGACTTTTTTTGCTGATGCTACTGACCGATTTGAGGAGAAAAAGAGGAAGAGAAAGAAGAAACAGATGATTCTTGCAATGCTATGAAGCGGTTCGCTGAAGGAATTATTGCTGCCCAAGAACACTGATGCATGCTTTCACTTCCTGAAGGAGGAGTGACTCTCAAAGATTTGGGAGAGGATGAGGGAACCAGATCAAAATCAGGCTGAATTTTTATCCACGGGTTTTAAGATGGGTTGGAGGAGATCAGGACTATCCCTTTCATGTGTCTCCTGCTTTTGACTGCTACAACATCTGACCTCCTGCTTTTGCTCTTCTTTAAAAGCTACCTCCTATCCCAGGACCCCACATTGACTCTCATCACACGCGTCGTAATGACAAATCATGCAGATAGAGCTCTCTGCCCTCTTGCTGGATGGATGAATTGTTTAACAACAATGTTGTTCTCCCCACCCTCTGAAAAAAAGAAAAGAAAAGAAAAAACAGCAATTGTTCAGATTTGATCATGCTACAAATGACATGCTTCACATAATATAGCATTTTGGCCTGGTCTGAGAATAGACCTTTCTTTGCAGTTTGAGAAGGTTTTATTTGTATTTGCTTTTCAGTCTTATTTTTGCTATTTAATGAATTTGTTATTTTAATAATAGCAGTTTGTATTTGACTCACTATTTTCTGATCTTAGTTTTGGAGTAGAAATGGGATCGAGTGTTTTATTCATTTAAATGAAACAGTATGTTCTTTTTTCATGGACTACAAGATTGAGATTGTTAGGATTATATGTTTTGCGTATTGAGCTCAATTGCATATTAGCTGCCATTTGCAATTCCATAAATCATTTTGTTCCTCTATGGTACAAGCTCCGTTGTAAGCCTTGAAATCCCAACAAAAGTCTTCCAGCTGACATATAAAAGTTAAAAATTAACTCTCCAGATGTGCAATATGAGATGGAAATCTAATCTAGCCTAATAAGGAATCTGGTTTCCCCATTTAACCTTGAACACTAGCACCAGAAAATTCAGCAAATTGCTCTAAATCTTCTTACTTTTCTAGGCAAGGCACATCGGCAGAATTTCAAAATAAGTGTTGATAGGTTAGCAATTCTATGCCAGCATCAAAATTAGCTGATTTTGATGAATGCTAGTGATGTTCTCAAAATATTAGAGATGTTGCACAAGTTATTTGTGCTTGTTCACCTTCAGCAAGGTGAATAGCAATTTGTTTACATTCCCTTTAAATTTCCATAAATCCAAACCAAGAGATTTACTGTAATGCAGATTTTTATTTATTGCTGCATGTTTATATTATGATATGCCCACAATTGTTTACAATATCAATTTATATACAATGTGTAAATATTAGTTTAAAAACAATTTCATTAACCTTTGAAAACATTGATTTAACATTCTTTGCATATTAAGAATGTTAGCACTGCAGGACTGTCATAATTTTCAAAAAAATAATCCGGTCTGCTCTGCAAAACAAACAAACAAAATATATATAAGCATATGGACAAATTTCTAAGCAACTTTTCTGAAGTAACATTCTAGTACAACTAACTTGACTGTCAAAATGCGTATGTCTGCTAAATTCAGCAGGTAGATACAATCATTTATCTTATTTGCCTTGTGCATTTAAAGTAAGTTAAAGTAATAATAGAAGTGGATTTTTGCCTTTGACATTTTCTTAAATATGGAATTCTTACTTAATGAAGCAGATGGCTTAAGACCACTTGTGGCCTCTGCTCTCCTCTGAAAACTGGTGACGGAGGGGGAAAAAAAGTCTGTCTAAAAGTAACAAAATCCTGTCCTACTCCTACAGGTCTCATTTTCCTCAAAAAATGCGGAAGGCAGACCACTGCTTATCCAATCATTCTAAATTATTTTAAGTTTTCTTTGCAAAAACCTTGCATATGATTTGAACTTATGAATTTCTGTAGTTTTTAATTTGCATTTTCTGATGACTAGACAAATATATTCCAAGTACTTTCTTGACTGAAGGATGTAGGTGACTATTTGGCAGAAAGCAGTTGGCCAGACAAGAATCGGGGGGAAAGAATCTCAATTTGCCAAATTCTTTTTTCACTGTTTCTTTTTTCCTGAGTGCAAGAAGCATATCACCTACCCAACAAATGTGTCCACCTAGAATTCTGCAAGCCACTTCTTTAAAAAGCATGTGTAGTGTAAAGTGTCCGAATAGGTTTTGTGCAGATTTTTAATTTGTGATATGGAACACTTAGGTATGTATTTCACTGCTTGAATATTCTAGTGTTGTAATTCTCCCATTTAGGATCTGTCCCCATCAATGCCATTCATGACTCTTAAGCCCAAATGGTCCCTTGGTTGCCCTTCACCCCCATCCCCCAGCCCTTCCCCACCAGTACACCCCAAGCTCCTTACTTCTTCCTCCCCATAGTGATTTAATTGCCACACATAAGCCCTCCTTTTGATATAGTGAAACCCAGACTTTCCATGCAGAAATACAATTGCTTACATTAATGAGGAAGCTTGTGAGGAAGTATTACTCTAAACTGAGAGGCT
The DNA here is from genome assembly GCA_025802295.1 of Psammodynastes pulverulentus. Classification (NCBI taxonomy): domain Eukaryota; kingdom Metazoa; phylum Chordata; class Lepidosauria; order Squamata; family Psammodynastidae; genus Psammodynastes; species Psammodynastes pulverulentus. The sequence continues at coordinate 35,434,865 of JAOYMU010000192.1, forward strand.
GGGCTTGCTGGAATCAACTGGACGCTGGATGCTTGCCCTCCCTTGGGATAGTTTGATGGTCTCTCATCGTAGACAATGTCTGTTAAGACTGGTGAAAAAGTAAGTTAAGGAGATACATTGTTTTGCTAAACCCCTTCCCGAGCCTTGAGTGTAATAAAAGCATAATAAATAATAAAGCATAAAGACAGTCTTTAAAAAAGGCTTCCTGAGCCACTAAATTCTACTTTCATTTTGGCAACACAAAAAGCATTGAGAAAATACAATGAGACATGAGACTCCAGAGTGTTTTCATTCTTACACAGTTTAGCAGAGAAAGTAATAATGATGTCCCTGGGTCAGCTAGCTTACATTTTTGTCCATGTGATAACAGTGGCACAAGGTCATAGACAACACCAAGTAAACTGTTTATAGTTTCTTTTATGTTAATATAGCAACTCATGTTTGACAGTGCTGGGACTGATAATGAAAGCCACATTATTCTCAGTTGTGCGAACAGTAATGTGTGTTTGTGCTTTCAAATATCTCCTGGTAGATGCAATTTTCCTTAATATAGAAAAAATTAACAGGGCGACAACAGAAAACTGAAAAAACTCCAAACAAAGCCTTTGTTATAAAATAGATTGAAGTGGTATTCTGGTTCTTAGAAATAGGGGCAATGTAATTGTAGGTAAACACCTACAGCTGAAGTTAACAATAGAAAGTAGGCATGACTACTCCTATAACAGCTTCCAAATAAACATTCATAATATTTATGAGGGATATTGCCTTGGAAAAGTTTTATTATGAAAGATAGCACTAGAAATAAATAAAAATAACAAGGGTGGGATACTAAATAAGTGATTTAAAGAAAGGTAAAATTGCCGCTTGTCAGTGGAGTAAAGACCATTAGTTTATACTATAAATTCAATATAGAACAAAGGAAAAGAAACACTGAAAGATATTTGCTTCCACAGGAAGAAATAGTGTTTCGGTTTCTGTGTGAATTTCAATCTGATGGGAAAGTTTGTCCAAGCCCTCATCTCCTTCCACTCCAACAGCCATGGCAAAAATCTCTATTTCCAGTAGAGTTTGCAGTCCAGCAGCCACCTAGAAAAGGCAGATCATATAATTCACCATGAATTTTTTTTAATTCTTGCCTCCCACTCCCCAGTATCTTGCTCACTTTAAATTATTCTTAACCATCACCCTAAATAAACTTGCTGGCAAGGCTTTGTTTCATTTGTGACTTGGATTTTCATAACATTTCTATAAACTCTTCTTCACTTGAAACTGTGATAACAAATGACTTGTTTGGAGCACAGAGTGAAAGAAAGCTAAATCCCATGTAATTTTCTTGGGTGTGAAATAGCACCAAACCATTTTTATGGCAATTTACCCTTCAAGTGCTCAACACAGAATTTCCTTCCAGTTACTATACTGTATAATCCCCGAAGCTGATGATACATCCTTTGAACACAAAGAAAAATAAATAATTGTGGATAAGCAGCATGTAATTTACAGGATTTCCCATATTTAGAAAAAGGAATAAGTGCATTTAAAAAAAAAAAAGCTGCTGAAATGTATTCATTAGAAGGAAGATGAAGTTTTCTTAAAGCCTATATGGACTACATACAGGAGACGGGTATTAAGAAATATCAAAAAAGGAGATTACTACATCATTCTGTTAAGATACAGTAATCAGCCCATTTGTCCCAATACCCATGTATAGGCTGCTGGGACACATATTTACTAGAGTAGCACTCATTCTTGGGGCAATTTGTCGCCTCACAGTTTGCATCAGACATTCTCATGTTCCAATGGCTTCTATAATCTTAGTGGGAGAAGGCTCTCCTGAATGTTATGTGTATATGACCTTTCAGAATTGTTTGAAGAGTTTAAAAAACAAAACCTAAGCTCAAAAAATATGATCACTGCTCTTCACTACTGCAGAGTAAAAGTGCTTTTGATATTCTGCTTTATTTGTCTAACACAGAATTTCAGAATTGTTATATTTTATTGCTATTTGAAAAGAATAATCCTGAAATGTCAAATCAATCCCATTCTGTCTCTTTATTAATTTATTGCTAGTACAGTAGGTTAGACAGATGTGCTTGCTCTCTTTTAAATCCTTAACTACTGCACTACCTTGTGATTGGCCATTAGTCCAGGAACATCTTTAGTACTGATCATTAAACTATATTATATTCCTCTAAAATTATTCTATCTGTAGCTTATTATACGGAGAAATCTTATTAAACTATTAGTTAGGAGAAAATTCTTCTGGCCTCCAAAGGTTGCACTTCCATTTTTTACTGGAATTGGAGATGTGCAGAAGACAAAAGGCACTAATGCTAGAGAACTCGTCCAATTGCTTAGTATACTGATTTCTACTAATCACTAATCAGGACCAGCATTATTCAGTGACAATTCAGAGGAAACAGACACTAGATGCCCATAATATTCTGATATCTAGTGTCGGAATACTATACTAGAAGCCCGTAATATTCTGCCAGTTCAAGATGGATGGATAGCACTTGAACTCAGTTGTGAGGAAAGGCCCATAGGCCATATTTAAGAAGAATGGTCTGCCTGCAGAAGAAAAACTAATTCAAATTAATTAAACACTCTAGGACTTACAGGCCCTGGGGTGTAGTTCACTCGTAATCCTGTAGAAGGTGGTGGTTGTTTCACCCGAAACCTGCCAAGTAATAGAAACGTTAATTTTTTTGTTTTGTGCTGAACCAGAGAAATAAGAAGCAGACCATGGAAGAAGATGGGTCCACATAAACGTTGGCTTCCATAACTATTATGTTATTTTCAATCTGTCAAGGAGGGAAAGAAGCACCAAAATAACCACTTAGAATGGGTTACTAAAGCTACATTCAGCCTTTTTCATTTCTTAGCTACCATTTTTATCTAAAATATATTTTTCAGTCTGAAGAAAGGTATTATATAATGTGGCTTGGATATTTGTAGTGAGAGAATAGCATATTGCTTCCTTGTAATTAGTATTTGAAAGATCGCTTTACTGGGCCTCATTTGAAGCCGTCTAAACCTAAGTGTTTAGTTGGAAATTTGCTCCCACTGCAACCTATATGCATCATAAAATGGATGCAGCCTAATTTCCTAATCTCTTCAGTCTGATGACAGATAAAAGTGGTCTCAAACGGAATACGTATCTAAAGGACCAAAGTGAAACTCGGAGATAATCTATGTAAATTTTAACAACCTCCAGCTGTTCTCTGTACTTTCTATTGCTTATAGGGGGGAAAGGCAAATAGTAAAAAGACAAACATCTTGGCCAAGGGATCAATTGAGGACTCTTATGCCAGCTAGATTAATTGGAAGATTTTTATGTAATTGTGCAGAAAACCTGGATCCAGACAATGGACAAATCATCCGAGAAAGCTTCTCAGATGGGCTATTAAGAATCAACCCAATGGTAACTTAGATCTCTCCAGAAAGAGAGTTTTAAAACGGGATGTGTGCCTATTAAACATACTGTTTATAACATCAAACCTAGGAATGAAATTGTCGTGTAATTAGAATTTCTGGAGGAAAGGGCTAGTAAGAAATAAAATGTCTGCTTCGTTTGGGCAAAAACAGCTGTCTTTAAAGAGCACAGAATGGAAATATCTCAGGCAATTGCCACTTCATACTCCTGCTGGTGGCCTCATCCATAGCCCAAACTAGATTCTCCTGAATAATAAGATTCTGATGAACATTGAAAGAAGAAGAAAAACTCCCACATGAAAACTTGTAAAATATCACCAAAGCTACCATGATAATTTCTTCCCAAAAGGAAGATTTTATTCTGAACTCTCAGCACAAATGAAACTTTATGAACCTTTATGACTATAAACCCCCCAAAATTGTGTTTGAAATCCACTACAGTTCTTTCTGCATTGGATTGAACAGGCAAACTAAGTAAAGGTGAGGGTATTGGAACATTCAGCAGTGGGTCCACACAAGCCATGTAGTTGGAACTAAATGATCTTTGACCATCATAACTATCTTGTTCTTTATAAATGCCAGGGAAGATAATATTGGGCACTACCGTATCACCTTTATTTTAAATTCAAAAGAATTCTGCTGTAAAAGGACCCATCAGAAATTGAATTCTGTCTCATACCATTGCAAAATGTAGTTTCAATTAGACATTAGAAGTTGGTGCATCCTTGCCAGTTCAGCTCAAAGTCACTAAATGCTAACACTACAACAATGAGGACGGAAGGGAGATTAGGTAGGCACTTCACCTTTTGGACAAATACTTTAAGGCAACAGGTTTACCACTGCAATGTTTTGTCCTAGAAAGTGTCATCTGTGTTATACAAACAGTATGCATGGCTCATAGAAGAACATGGCTGCCACAAATGCTTCTATTCTGAAAATTATTATTATTATTGATGAAATTGAGATCCATGGGTTGGTGCTATTCTCGTATATTACATATCTGTAGTCAAAAGAGAAATTATCTTTGTTCTTCCTCTCTGAACAATTTACCACTCTGAAAAGAATCTCAGTTATCTGCAAACAACTCCATGGTATATCCCCAAATTTGATGTGTTATCCTTTGGCCAATATAAAACTTGCTAGTAACAAACCTGCAGAAGTCCATTCCAACATTCTTCAAAGCCACTATGGTTGAATAAGTGTAGCCCTCCTTAAGAATGCCAAATGTCACCTTCGGCGGGATAAGAAGGAATCCTGACATTTTCTGGGAAGGTGCTGTCACAGAGCATGTGCGGACTTTGCCAGAAACAAGGTCTACATTCTTCACAAACAAGAGAGATTATTTAGGAAGGACAGACAGATCAAAACTCAAGCCATACATCTATTCTACCCATTGATATTCTACCCATTCACAGCGGCTATTAATACTTCAATTCTGAAATGAAGATTGGTATTCAGAATTCACAATAGGCTAAGTATAAAATAATCATTTTTGTCAATTGGAACTTAATACACCTTGAATTATAAGTGGATTTGCCCATATGAAATCAATCCTGTGTATAATTTAACATGTACATAAATGTATAGTATTTGTGTTCTATAATATGGATTTGAACTTAAGGCATGAAAGTATTTAACCTTCAGTGCACTCCTGGATGAGAAACATAAATCTGTAATATAATTTTTGCTAAGGGTTTTATTTTTGTTTCAGTAAAATTATACTGCACAGATCCTTAACGTCAGATAGTACTTCTCTTACCTTTCGGCTGCCATCAAGCCTGTTTTAGTCTTACACAATCAGATGGGTGGGTCTTACTAAATGATAAGCTATGATTAATTATCATTGGACCACATATGAAGAAAATAGGCAGGAACCATCCAACAGCAGAAGGAGATGTTCACAGAGGAAGCGGAGATTTAAAATAAATTCCTTTGTTTCCAATCCTAGCTTCTTCAGTCCTTGTGGATGAGAGGGGCAAATCTCCTTTTGTACTCAGTATATAAGCAGCTCAAAGAAAGGGAAGGAGGAAAAATCCACTCCTAATCCATCCAATGCAGTCCCAAAACCAAGCTACTTGTATTCCAGGATGACACAGTGGATTGGAGTACATGGTTGTCCATTTACTCCAAACCCTTTGGCTACTGACAGCTGGAAAAAACCAGCTAGCTACTTGTGGTGTGGGAGGAATCCAATACTCTTAGGTACTTGAATTGCTAGTCTACATCTATAACATCTGATATCCTGATAGGGAAGGAGTATACAATGGTAGAGGGATGAGCTTGTATGCTTCTTTGTAACATTTTGTGACAGCAGCTTTTCTAGATTAAAAAAAAACTTAGATAAATTCTAAGATAAAATGATCTTTGAATCATTTAGGACTATGCACATCTCACTGGTTCTTTGATTAATATGCCATTCCTTAACCAAATGGTTGAAGTAGTCATGAATTGCAGGTAGGATATGTTATTGGATCAAGTTCAACATTCAATTTCCTACCCAGGGAAAGTACCCCTCTGAGTTCCATCCATAGGATTTTAAGTCCAACAATGTTGGTATTGAGTAAGTACCAATAAGGTGCTTCCCCAGAGTGGGGTGTTTTAGGAGGAAGATAATCATTATAAAACATTTATTTCTTATAAACATATTCTACCTTTCTTCTAAAGACCTCAAAAGTTGTTCATGGTTCACTTCTCATGTGATTCTTGCATTAACATCACTTTGAGATAGGTTGAGCTAAGGAAAAGGAATGTTTCTGATTCAACTAGCAAACTCCATGAACAAACTAGGATTTGGGAAGTTGTCCCAGTCCAATACTATAATCATTGCACTGGTAGAAAAGCTCAGCTGATTGCAGACTCTGCTGAAATTTCTAAAACTTGAGAACTAGATAGAAGACATGGTGATGCATCTTTCATACCTCTTTTAAGCATGATCATCTTAACTAGAACAAAAAAGTTTCAGGAGACAGAGCAATTCTAAATACAATGAAGGCAAAGTCAAGGAAAATTAGAAAAAAAGTAATTGTACTGTGGGAATTATGTTACTTTTTGCCTTGGTATTGATTGTGGCTTGTTTGTTTGTATCAAAGCAGGCAATTTCACTTTCTCTTTTCTTGGGGATCCTGTAACATCCACAAGAAGTGATTGAACTTTTGGATGGATCTGGACTCCATTTTCACTTGCATCTGCTGAGAAGGAAAAGAGTTTTAAGACTACAATATATGCCCTGGCCTAGACTAATTCTATGCTCACTGAAGAGGTTAGGGTACAATTAGAACCAAAGTGACGAAGCAAGACAAAATTGGTTGTGGCGATGCTCTCTGAGATCACTTAGGAGAAAAAGAACCTGACTGGTTAAAAAAATAATAATTGGAATTTTATTTGATAACCAATTGAAGGTCTTGAAGAAATATTGATATTGTCAAGGGAAAGAGAGTGGCATCTATTTTCGGTGAGAAGAGGTAAGCCAAAAGGCACCAACTATATTATTAAATATATTAAGTGCCAAACTTTTGCTAAATCTCTATTCTTTGCTATGTCAGTAACTCAAAAAATTAATCTGGTCATCTCGGCTTAAACTCTAAACAAAGCAAAATGCCCTATACATAAACAATAGATTTTAATTTTAGGATCCAGGTAAGATACCAAAGGAATAAAAAAGGAACTTTATTCTAGAGTTCCATTTTTGCAGAATTATCCAACTTTTCTAGGTTGAAGGCTTTTGAGTGGCATGCCGGATATTTAAGTAACAAATTAAATAGAATTAATGCAAATTAATTTTATTTGTATTCATTCTATTCAGTCTTCTATTTAATATTTTCCCTTTTCTATTACATTAAAAATCAAAATTAAGTCATAACTTTTGTAGATCATGAAGCCATTTTTAATACTTTAGGGATCAAAGGAGGCTATGGGGCCACAGGTGAGTTGTCTGCATTTTTAAAACTAGTTTGGGGATCTTAAAATACTGCCAATACGGATGATTTGCTATATTTTCTCCACTGTTATATATTGTAGTTCATTTATACACAGTAATATATCTGTTATGACACTTCGACTCCTCAATCTCCCTTCTTCAAAAGGAAGCTAAATGTGCTAGAACAAATATATTCTGTAGTCAAGAAAGTAGTTGAGGACAACAAAATATGCTGCATGTAGAATACATATGATATATGCAATTTACTAATATTACTTATTAAGTGGAGATCAACAAATTAGCTATAAAGATATACAGTAGATATTTTAAACATGTTATAAAGTTCTATTAATAACTGTTTTTTTCAAAGAGCCCTATGGAATGATTTACCGTTTGTAAAATGGGATGGATAGGTTTCAGTATAGATTGAGGAAGAAATGGTGTTTGGAGGCAGTTCTTTGGAATGCTTACGTCTGACCAAGCCATCTATAACTTCTAAAACATAAATATAAATTCATCTGAAGCATTTTAATTTTGCTATTTATTAAATAAATTTATACACCTGCCCAATTCACGCAAAGGTGAACAGATTACAAAATTTCCAAAATACACCATGTAATAAAATCCCATTAAAAAAACCCCATCCCTCCCCCATGGCAGCAACAGCACAATAAATCAGCCATTATGACAACTCGCCACAGGACAAAAGTTACACGCCGCTCACCTTTAAGGCGAATTCGCTGCTGCTGCTGAGCGAGGGCCAGCTGGGCAGCGTCCCGTCCCCCCCCTGTTGGCCACCCCTGCCTTGGCCGCGCCCGCGCCCCTGTCTTGCCGCCCGACGAGGAGGAAGCGGCGGCGGCTCGCGCTCTCTCCCTCCCTTTCTCTTTCTTTCTCTCTCTCTCCCTCACTCGCTCGCCTGGCTGAAAGTGAACGACCGGGCGACCTGTTGCGAGGCCGTCCCCCGCTCCCGCCAACACTCCCTGAGCCTCGGTAGAGCCAGCCATCGGTCTGTCCATTCACCCGCCTGCATGCCCGTTGAGCGGAGGGTGGGTGGGTGGCGCTGGGTGAGCTCCCCTGCCCCCCGGACGTGCCACCCTCGCCCTGCCCAAGTGGTGCCCGCGCCCGCCGCTCACCTTGAAGGCGAATTCACTGCTGCTGCTGAGCGAGGGCCGGCTGGGCAGCGTTCCCCCCTCCCCCAGTTGGCCACCCTCGCCTTGGCCGCGTTTGCGCCCCTGCCTTGCCACCTGACGAAGAGGAGGAGGAAGCGGTGGTGGCTCTCTCTCTCTCCCTCCCTTTCTTTTTCTTTCTCTCTCTCTCCCTCGCTCGCTCGCTCCCTGGCCGAAAGTGAACGACCGGGCGAACCGGTTCAGGGGCGTGGTCAGCCATAAGTCGCTACCGGTTCTGTGACCTAGGCCTTATTGCTACTACCAGTTCCTGCGAGCCGGTGCGAACCGGCTGAATTTCACCACTGGACACGGGGGCAAACCGTGATGCCCCCGTAACCACCCGCGCAGCCGCATTCTGCACTAGCTGGAGTCTCTGGGTGCTCTTCATAGGGAGCCCCATGTAGAGAGCATTACAATAGTCCAGGCGGGAGGTGACTGTCCGTAAGGCGTCCCGATCTAGGAAGGGGCGTATCCGGCGCATCTGATACAATGCCCCCCTGGTTACGGCTGTGATGTGATCTTCAAGAGACAGCCGCACATGTAGTACAAGATGAGATACTTGGTGTTTTGGGAAATAATTTTACCTGCAGTATCAAGGAGTTTAAACAAACCAAATAATAATAATTTATTTTGTCTTGTCAGGCTCTGGAACCCTCAATGATAGTATGTCTGGTGGAATGCAGCTTCTTCCTGACCCCCTTTATTCACTTCCTACTGATAACACGTATCTGCTGACTATAACCTCTGCTGAAAATGGGCGTATTTTTATGGCTGGCAAGGATGGTTGTCTGTATGAAGTTGCTTACCAGGCAAGTCAAGTTTGAAATTGCATTTCTTCAGTTTAAAGACAGGAATTACTGCATTTTTAAATATAAGGATCATAAAAGATTGGAGTATTTTTTTTTAATTGTAGTAATGGACAGCATTAAGAGATTATCACCAGTAAATTTTTCAGCTATTTATGCTTAATTCTTAGATTTTAGTCAACCACAAAACATTTAGAACTGTATTTAATATCAATAGCTGCCCTAATAGGTTTCACGGAGATTAAACTGCTTTTTCTTGCACAAATATTATCACATGTACAGAGAATTAGAGATGTGAAAGTTTTATAAAATTTATAAAATTTTATAAGGATTTATAAAATTATAAACAAACTTTAAGCTTGCACACAGATCTTTGATAGGAATAAACTGTCCCTATCAACTGTCCTTAAAAATTACTACTTAATTCCCACAGTGAAGGAATGGCTTGTAAGTAGATGGAATTGGCAAAATTTGACAGCCCTTATTAAAAAAACTATTGAATAATTAGTGATAGGTGGCAGTCCCTATTGGACTTTTTGCATGACACCTAAAAAATGAATGCATATAGATTTGTGATTAGTAATATTAATATATTATTTAGAAATGGTTGTTCTGTTGTAACTGTAGTATAAGAGCTTAATGTAGATTTTATTTATGTTCGTTTTATAAGAAATTGAAAGTCATATTTTTATTTTATTTTGTTGAATTTCTGTGCTCTACTCTTTTTTCTTTTTCTTGATTGTAGTTTTTTTTTTATCTTTTAAAATGTTACAAAGTATTTTTTTTTAAAAAAGAAAGAGTCTACATCTTTCAACTGGGGAAAAAATACTGCTTAAGCAGGAATGACAAGCTACTGAAGCTTCAATGCCCTTTATCAGTACAGACTTCACAGTTTAAATTCACAAGTATTCAATTTCTTACTCAGAGTCCAAAAGAGAAGCATAACACGCAAAGTGTGCAATTCTATTCTGTACACCTTCAAAGGATCTTTGGATCAGCCTTGGTTAAAAGTATTTTGATTCCCCCTGCCCCCCCCCCATTTGAAATTACCAATTGCTTTTTGCAACAGTTGGGTTTACTGAATAAATTAATAAAATAATCCACTGATTTGCATACTTGTTTATAACTAATGAATTTTTATTTTTGTAGGCAGAAGCGGGCTGGTTCAGTCAGCGTTGTAGGAAGATCAATCACTCAAAGAGCACCCTTTCTTTTCTTGTTCCATCTTTACTGCAGTTCACGTTCTCAGAAGATGGTAGGTGATGAATAATCTATAGTAACAATAAAACAAAAATATATCTGTGTAGACAACATAATAATATGCATGGCCCATCTGGTGCAACTAACTGAATTTACATCCTAAATTATTACTATATCATAGTTTAATTCTTTTTAACATAAAAAAACCCTTGGATAATCATTTTCAGTTTAGATACTTTTCAGACTTGCTATGCAATTGATTTAGAAAAGTAAAGCAATTCATATTATTTTAAAAAAAATTCACATAAGCTCTAGGCCTTCAACAAATAATTCTGAATTTTAAAATTAATTTTATAGATCCCATTGTTCAAATAGCCATTGACAACTCTCGAAACATTTTATACACTCGCTCTGAAAAAGGGGTGATACAGGTATGACATTCTGATTATTCGTGGTTTCTTATGTTACACGTTGTCAGTCCAGTGCATGTTGTTTTATGCCTGAGTTCCATTGAAACTAATGCAGAATTGATGGTAGAAATGTATGCGTGAAATGCATTTGCTACAGACACTTCTGCTATGCATCTTGATGCTTTTTATATATTTTTATGCTCTTCCCATCTCTTGACTATTCATTTGCAAGACTTGCTTGCAGTACAACATTCCCAGGTTTGCTGTGTCCTTCATCCAGAATGTCCCCTTTCCAATTTGGTTCTGTTTTGTTGTTGTTGTTGTTGTTGTTGTTGTTGTTGTACCTATGCTTTTTCTTTCACATTGCTTGCATTTAATTCAACAACTTCTCACATGCTTTCCTCCATTGGGCCGTGTAGCATGGATACTGCCGTTCTGTCGAGTACTATATGCAGCATGGAATTAATGATGGATGATTTTATTTTTAAATCCACTAAAAACAATATAATTAAATTACAGGTTTATGATTTAGGTCCCGATGGCCAAGGGATGGTGAGAGTTGCTTCTGTTTCTCAGAATGCTATTGTGTCTGCAGCTGGAAGGGTTGCCAGGTAAATTATGTGACCTAAGAAGCTGTGCTTAAGGACCCAGCTGTTTTATTTGAGATGATTTTGTTTTCACAAAATACTTCAGGTGCCCTTTTGAATTTTTTTTTTTTTAGGACCATCGACCGTTCTGTATTTAAACCAATTGTCCAGATTGCAGTGATTGAAAATTCTGAGTCTATAGATTGTCAGTTACTGGCAGTCAGTCACGCAGGTACTAATTCAGTATCCTGTCTTATTTGCCTAGCATGTGATTGTGATAAATATAGCATTTGTAAGACTTTTACATGGCCAAAATGGGCAAGAAACCCTAAGGAACAGTCAGATAAGAAACACCGTAGCCTGTAGCTGGATAATGGGCAGGGCAAGGGGCTCTGAGGGGACCCTGCCTAGTTTCTTGGGCTCTAAAGGAAACAACAGAAGCATTGTACTTTCAGACTTGCAAGATTTATGTCAGTCTTACTAGGTAGACCATATAGAAAATATGATCAGATGAGCTAATTGTATTTTACTGTAATGCTACATTAAACACACTCTTGCACAAGGGAACGTTAAGCGGCAGAACACCCAGAAGAAACATAGAGATACAGTGAATTAATTTTAAGAGAGGGGAGAAAAATATCTAGCAAGACGTGGAGGCAGGAAGCTCTGTTGAAGAAATGGTGCTTAAGCTGAACTGTGGCCATAAAGTAAAGTTCTACAGTGACTATTGGGTATTTCAGCAGAAATTGCAAGAATGGTTCCAGCTGTTTAGAGGTGCTATGTTCCAACATCTGTTCACCATATGACTTGGGCCATTCTTGATAATATGTGATACCTCCCTCAGCCTTTCTCTGTAACATCATCCTACTTTCGAAAAATACCTAATATAACTTTGATTTTTCTTCATCTTTCTGTAATTGATTTCTTTCTTCACCTTGCTACGATCCACATAACGACTCTGTACTTTGTATATTTTAAAGAGTGAAAAATAATTACCTCATGTGTCACAACAGGATGTAGGTGCACATCTCTCATTTTTGCAGTGTTAAGGTTATGAAAGCTGTTAATTAATGAAATCTCTATGGCTTACGTATTTCTGTCAAACCCAGGGCTTTTTTTCTGCCGGAACGCAGCGGTACTGCGTTCCGGCACCTTTTTCGAGGTCCGCGTCACGGGACGCGTTTCGACCAATCGCGCGCTATTACTTCCGGGTTTTTTTAGCGCGCGACGGGGGGAGCGCGGGGGAGCGTTCCGGCACCTTTTTGTGCCGAAGAAAAGCCCTGGTCAAACCTATTAGCTAACTTACAATCACATCTTTTTTTCCTGCAGGTGTTCGGATGTATTTTAGTGTGTGTCCATTTAAGCATCCTTTTGCTCGCCCTTCAACTTTAACATTGATTCATATCCGCCTACCTCCAGGATTTTCTGCAGCTTCTAATGTGGAAAAGCCCTCAAAGGTTCACCGAGCTTTATATAGCAAAGGTAAATTTTGTAGATGACAAATGTTCATTATTGTAAATAAGGGGAGCAAGAGGGAATAACATTTGAAGGATGGTGACCTCATACAGCCTCCTGACCCTCTTAATACTATAGACATAGGCTTGTGCAAAAGACTCCATGCACAAATCATAGAAAGCATGGAAAACTAGTTTCCTGTGGTCTTTGTCAAGACTCAGATCTTTGGTCCAGATATGTGCCTGGGACAAAGATTTTGGGACAGAGCAAGAACAGAAAAAAGCCCAGAATATTAATGGCATGGTAGTAGAAGTCACTGGAAGGCTGGAGAGGAGAGGGCGATGTAGACTAGTTGCTTCGATATGATGCTTTTGGGCTTCAGTGGGGATAGTGAAGTAGGCCTCCTTCCTACAAGAACAGTCCAAACTTTTTGGGGACATAAATCCAGAACAATTCAAGTTTTTGTTTTGCTTCTCTGCTTGGCAGAAACACAGTTCTTTTTATCTGAACCCCCCAAAAAATGTTTCTCATTACATGAGCAGGGCAAGGGGCTCTGAGGGGACCCTGCCTAGTTTCTTGGGCTATAAACAAGAAGCTTTCTGGGCGCATCTTTGAAAGTTGTGGAGCTAACTTTTTAAGTTTCTTTTTAAATGTATGCCTGTTTAGTATTTAAGGAAGCAAATTGTGGAGTGAAAACAGACCATCTTTGGATGCAAAATATTCCCATTTCCCCAAATAGACATTTAGCAGGAAAGTAGTTGTTCAGTTATGTGAATTTAGGTTGCTTGGTAGTGGGATCAAGGATGAAAATAGTAGAGGTTTTCCATTTCAATTTTTGAAATTTGGGAAGAAAACCCCATGAAAATCAGATAAAAATTTGAAGCGGGGCGCTATGTATATGTCACAGGTTACCAATCCCTGTAAAGTAGCTCATTTGTCTTAGAAAGTGAACATTTAATTTCAGATTTAATTTCACTATTTGAATCTAGCATATTCTGAGAAATTAAATAGATGAGGTCACAATGAAAAATTACAAAATACTTATGTACACATACACGTCTAATAAACTGTTCCTTTTCAGTGCAAACCGCATAATGGAAAGTATGGAAAAGAATAATAGGCAGGAGAGAAGGGCTGCACAAGGAAATCCTACTAAATGTAAACTCATTCACATCTCTATACCCCCCTGTCCTTGGAAACTTATTTCTACTGTACCCATGTATTACTTCATGTATTAGTTTTTGTAAAAGGTTGTAGTGTTGACCTTGAAGAATGAAGCTGTTAAAAAGAAAAGATCCTGAGGTGGACTTATTATAAGACGGGACAGAAAGCAACTTGGACAAGAGTTCAAGATTCTGTTTTTCAGGTTACCATAAGAGCATTCTTTAAATACTTGCTAGCCTGCTTCTTGACCTGGCTTATTGTACCTCAGAGGACTAGCATCAATCTTAAATAGGATATAACCCTTTCAGCCTATTGAAAAAACAGCCTTTATGTATTTACTTGGTCCCATTGTCATTTCTTTCCTCTTGATGACCAAATCAAACTGGATAATTAACTTAGTAATTACAGGGATATTAAATACTACCTTCACATAGTATGGTAAAAGTAAAGATTCCCCTCGCACATATGTGCTAGTCGTTCCCGACTCTAGGGGTAAAACTAAATATTATTTTCCTGCCAGGTATTCTCCTAATGGCTGCTTCAGAAAATGAAGATAATGATATCCTGTGGTGTATTAATCACGATTCTTTCCCTTTCCAAAAACCAATGATGGAAACCCAGGTAATTTTTCATTGTGTTCTTCAATGTTGTTTTGAAAGCAGCATTTGTAACAGAGAATTTACATTTTCTTTCATCTTGATCTTTCTTAATTTGGTTGGTCATTTTAAGTTTTCATGCTGCTCAAATTCATTGCCACCTTTTTGACATTAACTTTCTTCCAGTGCAGTAGCCACATCCCAGAGTTTGAACAGTTCTGCCCATTGTTAATACGTACGTGTGTGTGTGTGTGTGTGTGTGTGTGTGTGTGTGTGTGTGTGTGATTGTGACTATTGCCTGATAAAAAGGTGTTCTGATTCAGTTCTGGTTTAAAAGGGGCTTCAGAAGGTGACGAAAAAGACATCTGTTAAGAGCTATTGAGCTGGATTCAGAGTCCAGATTGGCTTTGGATAGTGAGATAGGTGACATAAATTTAATGAATAAATGAATTCACTTTGGGTAGACTATAAACAATTGAAATGTATGTCATGCTTTACATTTTGTTTCAGACAAAAACAGCTGTCGATGGGCATTCTTGGGCACTCGCTGCCATAGATGAACAAAACGTTCTTAAGATTGTAACACCACTGAACAAAGAATTAATTCCAATAACAGATTATCCTATAGTTGTGCAACAACATATGTTACCGCCAAAGAAATTTGTTCTGCTGTCAGCACAGGTAGGCAGTACTAGTCTTTACTTACTGTTTCTGTGAATAATCTGAGCTTGTTTGTGTGCATGTGTGTCTTACATATGCTATAAAGACTTAAGATGTAAAAAGTTTAATAGTAAGAAATGAAATGCTGGTCCTCCACAGAATCACTTTCAGAAACACTTAATCTCAATATTTAGAGTGCACAGTTCCATAGTGATTCAATATGGAGTTGTTTGGACATTTTCCGTTTAACTTAATTGAAATGCAATGGGAAGAAATGGTGTTATGTGCAAGAACTCATCTACATTATTAATTTTCCACAGTAGTACCCTACTACTGTTTTGCATATAGTTTCTTAGCCTTTTGAAGACTTTTTAGATTTTGTAAGATCTCTTTCTTGAACGCTTTCTGAAACTGTTCAGAAGTACCTAGATTTAAGAAAATGTCCTGTCTTGAGCTTCACAGATTTCTAAAGAAACTTGGTCAGAGTTGCAAATTATCAGATCTTCAATGTAATGGCTGTTGCTTGATAGTTAACTACTTAGGATACAATAGGTGCAAAATAAAGATAATATGCTTGTATAAACTGATTTTTTTTAAAAAAAAGTTTACCTTTTAAGAATTAGATTTGGGCTTTGCAACTCTACATGTTCGTTAATTGCATAGGATTGGGGAACAATTAGAAGTATATACCTACAAATAGACATAAGAAGTGTGTGTATGTGGTGTCAGTAATTTAGCTTCAAAGTGTTAGTACTGTGTTTCCCTGAAAATAAGACCGGGTCTTATATTAATTTTTGCTCCAAAAGATGCATTAGGGCTTATTTTCCGGTTAGGTCTTATTTTGGGGGAAATACAGTTCCAAATGCTTCTGTCTGGCTGACAATCTTAACTGGGGCTGATTTTCAGGGTAGAGTTTATATTATGAGCATCTGAAAAATCATGCTAGGGCTTATTTTCCAGTTGGGTCTTATTTTCAGGGAAACAGGGTATTACAACTGCATGTTTTAGTATTAGGTTCAAGTTGACCTGTATTGATGTATTGAGTTCCTGCTGCACTCATTATTCTCCAGTTTTGTAAAATGGAATTATGAGGTGCCTAATTTTTCTAAAATCGTATAAGAACTGTAAAAACGTTACGTACATTTCCAACCATTTGCTACTTTTATTTTCCATTAGGGGAGTTTTATGTTTCATAAACTCAGACCAGTGGATCAGCTAAGACATCTCTTTGTGTGCAATGCAGGAGGGGATGGAGAAGATATTGAAAGATTTTTTAAACTTCACCCAGTAAGAATTCTTAACTTCCTTTCTTAGCTGATTTGCACATCTTGGTTAATTGTTCACAAGGGCTTGTGTTCTGTCCTGGGTCTTAACATTTGCCATTCATCTGATATTTGCTACTGTAGCTGGTTTACTATAGTTGTGACCTTCAGTCCTAGATACTTGGACTGAAAACAGTTGTTGTATCTTTATCTGCTAAAACATTAAATGCCAAGTAGCTTTCACTTCTCCCTAAGCTAGGGGTCTGCAACCTTAAACACTCAAAGAGCCATTGGGACCCATTTCCCACAGAAAAGAAAACACCGGGAGCCAATAATTTAACAACTGGTGTGACTGGGTGGGCGTGGCCAACTCGACATCACTCACTCCCACCCAGTCACTACCTGCTCTGGAATCACCCTTAGCTTCTCAGGCCAGGAAAGTCCCATTCCAGGGAGAGACCAGCCAGTAGTGGGATCAGCCAACAGGGAGCCGTAGCAGAGGGCCGAAAGAGCCGCATGTGGCTCTGGAGCCGCAGGTTGTTGACCCCTGCCCTAAGCCATACTGATGGCTTAGTGTATCTGATCTGCAAGTACAGTAGGTATGAATTGTGATTTATAGACTACAATGGCTGGTTTATGCATTTACACATATCAAATCACTAAGTGACTGAAGTCACAAAATAATGAAAAAAGTATGTTCTGTGAAGCAAGAGAGTGTTTTAGCAGAGCTCAGTTTGTTCCTATAATATAAAACATGGGCTTGCTCTGAGAATATTGGATTTTAGTCCACCATGACGTACAAGATTATGTTTTTCACAATATTTGTAATTTGCAAACCAGTTGAATATCACATTTGTTATTAAAGAAAATAATGCTATTTTACCACAATAGTGGCCAGCTAAACACTTCTTACAAGATTGGAGATGAATATTAGTCTACTTTGTGGATTTGACTTAGCTGTTCCGAGCATGGCATTTAATTCTCTACAGATTCATTTATTTCTATCCCAATATACCATAATTATAATAAAGTATTTTATGAAACATGCTGCGTAGCTGGATAAACAACCAGGTAACTTTACAAACTTTAGTAAGAATCCTATTATTTATACCACTGATGAGAAAAGTTTCAGTTTTCACTCCAGTGTCATTGAGTCTCACTGAAGTCATTTGGAATTCAAATGTATGGGTTATTTTTGTTGTTTAAACTTGTATGCAGCCTAACTGTCAACGACTGGGCAGCTTACAATAATCAAAGTAATTAAAATCAATACAAGGTAAAGATGAAAGAGGACAAGTGTGATGAACCTAAGGGCTGTGATTCTTCCTCACCAAAGTCTTGAGTGTAGGCTATTTCTTACTAACCAGAATGCCTCTTCATTCTTAACATAACTATTGTATAAAGATAGACCTATAATTTTATCTTATTATTTACTGGCGATTTCTGCAGGTAGAACAAGCTTGTGCTACTTGCCTAATCCTTGCCTGCTCTTCTGCTGCTTGTGATAGAGAAGTATCTGGCTGGGCTACTCGAGCATTTTTCAGGTAAAAAATAGTTCATTTTTGCAGTAGAACGGGAGATGATAGTTAAATGTGTTGTATCACAACAAAATTGGATTGCTTTGAATTCTAGCTGGAGTATATAAAATTGGGGGGGGGGGTTATAGCTTCCTCATGCTATTTTTTTATTTTTTGGTACTCGTCTCAGGGAACTGGGGGCTGTTTTGTTGGAGGCCCACTGTTAGTTAATTCCAGAGCTATATATAATAAGTTCAAATGTCTCTAAAACTCGGTGAATGAAGCAAAAGCATGCATAGCATGAATCAGCAAACACAGAGTGGGAGAGGGTGGGGAAGTATTTCTCATTTTGAAGTGCTTCTGCTATCATGACACTGATCTGGGAAGGTAGTGATGATGATCCCTTGTGATAGTCATATCAGGCATCCTGCTCTACAGATGGCAAGTGTTTGTACCCAAGGCTGAGGTCCAAGAGTAAGTTGGGATTGTTGCTGATATGTGTATACTTCTTAATATCATTAAAGGATTAATGTTGGATTCCCCTGAGCCTTCCACTATCTTGAGTATGGGAATCTGGTATGGCTCAGAAATTGATGGTCTCCATGGCAGCTATGGATTTTTCCCAATGCAGACTGGTCCCCAATCATGCCCACTTTCACTGGATCACAGTCTTTTGGTCAGAACAGATGGAATGTGATCTGAAGGATATGAATATCAGATCTTCATTACCTCGTAGTCAACCTATAGCTACTCACCATTACTGGTCTCAGGAGAGATGGGGCACTGATTAAGATGGTCCACTTGAGATGTCTAAAGGATCTGGCCCAGTTTCCAGCAAACCCTTGGGGTTTTTTTTTCAGCCAGTAAGCCAGGCAAATATGCTACTGCCTTTGATCTCTGTAATATGAAGGTTTTCTAATCTGCTTTTTGATTTGTATCATATTTGTTTCATTTTGATGGTATTAAAAAACCTGGAAATAGGTTGCAGTATTATGAGTTTTCATCTAATCAATTACAGATATGGTGGTGAAGCACAAATGCGGTTCCCTTCTAGTCTGCCACCTCCAAGCAATGTTGGGACAACATTAGGCTCTCCTCTTCTACCTGGTAAGTGGTGAATGTGATTTATGCTCTTTTAATGTTCATGTGTGCCCCTTTATCTCTTGTTGGGAGCTTTTTTCTATTTTTAAATCTTATTTTACAACAACTTGTTCTTACTCTCTTTTTAAGTATTAGTAGTGCTTGATTTCAGAATCTATCTTTGTTTAGTTTTGGAAAAAAGAATGTATTTTCTACCATCTTTAAAGAAGAAGAAATAGGCAGTGTTTGTTTTGGCAAGAAAAACTGAAGCTTAAATTCGTTTCTCTCTTCTCTCTCTCTAAACATGTCTCTGCTTGTATACCTTCTCCATATAAGCATGGGAAAAGGAAAAGCAGTCAACAGATTTGTACAAATCGAATTTTCCTCTTCATTTCTGTTTCTTTCCTACATGCAGTGCAAAGACAGATTTTTTTTTCTGCTGTCCTTACTTTTGGCATCTCTTTAAATGTTAAAAACTCAGTCCAGGAACAATGCTTTCATGGTGCCCATTTGGGTATGAGAAGGAGTGATTAGTTTTCTCAAAAGAGAATACTGCTTTTCAAACATTTCCTAACCTTGGGATATATCTCCTGAAATTTATTAGAGTTACATTCATATGTCTGACAGAAGGTGGTTTCCTTGTGATTTTTATGCATTAGGTTCACCTCTGCCTGCTGGTAGTCCCTACTCTAATCCAAGCTTTTTAGCAACACCCACGCAAGGTATTTTCTTTCAGTTATTGAAACATATTACATACATATATAACTTAGCATATCATTAAGATTAAACTGCACCATTAAATAGCGGGTTAATATTTCAGGTTTGCAGCCTCCTACCATGTCCACTCCAGTATACACTGCAGGTGGTCATATGACTCAGCCTGGCGCTTCAATCGGTGGAATGATGTGCCCCGAGATAGTGTATTCTGGAAAACACAACGGTGTCTGCTTATACTTTTCCCGAATAATAGGGTGAGTATGTATATATTTTCTTCGAAATCGAATGCCTATCAGGGATATGCAAAACTCACTCTTCCGGGACAGAATATTCCACCAATAGCAGAACTTTGTGTTTTTCATCTAGATTGTATTGATCTGGCTGTTCTGAGGATGGTCTGCTAGTTTTCCAGAAATATATCTAGTTTGTGGCATTCCAGGAATGGAACAGTCTTTCCCTGAAACAGTGAGTTTTGCACACAGTGCGCAGCCTAATTGGATTGTTTAGTTGTAGTTACAGTTAGTGGTACCAATCCACCTTCCACTAGCCATATTTAACTTTAAGGATGATGGAGGCACACAATAAAGTCTGTTTTAGTTAAAAACATAAATTTCCAGTCTTCGTGAGGATGTGCAGGGAGAACATGGCCCAAAGGATCATGACTATGTTTGAGATAGATTAAATTATTTTTGGCTATAATATGTGTATTGGCTCACTGTACTTTAATTTTAAAAATGCTAATACATTATTGTTTTTCTGTTTTGGAAAAAAAAACAGTTTTGAAAGTAGCCGTATTTTTTTTTCCTACTGTGCAAAATACCTTTCAGTGAAAGTTTCAATATGTTACTCTGATATGGTAAAAAAATAAATTCTCCAATCTTGATTTTATTTCAATTATAATAGTTCATTGAAATGTTGTGAAGAAAATCCAAGTTTTGCTTATTGTTATGACACAGGTCGCCTAGGGTGGGACAGAGGCAGGCTACGATAGAGTCCTTTATTGTTCTGTTAAACTCCATAACAACAGCCAGCTTCACCCCACATTTCCCTGAAGGCAGCCACCCACAGTCCAACAAATAAAAGCCAATGAACAAAAAGGCCAATTTGCAAAGTCAAAGAGGATGAGGGGCAAAGCTTATGGGGCAAGGTCCAGAATCAAAGTCCACAAGGCAAAAGGCAAGTCCACAAGGCAAGTCCACAGGCAGAAACAAGAGTCAAGGCTGAGTTTTTTCCAAAGCCATCATAGCTGAATGATGTAGTCACCTGGGATGCGTTACAACAACATCACTTGGTGACAGAAATTCCAGTCCCAATTGCCTTTCTAATTTAAAGACTACCTGTAATTTAATAATATAGTTTGCCTACGGATTTGGTAATGAAAAGGGAACTAGTGCATATATTACCGTGATGGAGAACCTATGGCATGCGTGCCAGAGGTGGCACGCAAAGCCCTCTCTGTGGGTACTTGCACCATCACCAGCTGCTCTTCTGATTTCTGGCACCAACCAACTGGACTTCATGGGCACCAGAGTGCTGGAAAACGGCCCCCCAAATGCCCCCAAAACGGCCTGTTTTCGGGCTTCTTTCAGGCTATTTCTCAGGTTGTTTTTTAGGGTGTTTTTAGGGGGCATTTTCTGGGCTGAAAGTGGCCTGAAAACGGTTCCCAAAATGGCTGGTGTTTGCGGGCACCAGAGTGCCTGAAAATGGTCCCAAAACGGTCTGAAAATGGTCAAAAAAATAGGCATGCACGCACCAGTCAGTTGGACTTACGGTTTTTTGCGCTCCGGCACATGCACATGCACACATATGTACGTGCGTTCTGGTTTGGGCACTCAGTGCCGAAAAGGTTCGCCATCACTGATATATTACAAATTGGCTACCTTTTTGAGTAAAAAAAAAGAAGGAAAGCACCCAACCCATATAATAGTGTAAGAAATTTGTAAATTTTGAAAAAAAATTCAGATGAATAACTGCCAAATACCTATACAGAATTTGTTATAGATGAATGCGTGAATGCTTTTACAATGCAAGTATTAGAAAAAAGCATCCATATATTACATATAAAATAAACTTGGGTGTGTTGTAAACTGGTGGTAAGGTTGGTATACATAACATGAAAATTTGCAAAGTAGATTTCTGACTGCATTGAAAGGTGAGTTGAATTTTTCCTGCTTTCCAGAAACATTTGGGATGGAAGTATAGTGGTGGAGAGAGTTTTCAAGAGTGGCAATCGAGAAGTTGTAGCGGTAAGTGATGATGGGCATTAATGCATGCCTCTCAGAATTTTTAGTAAGGATTTTATTTGTGATATGCAAAATGTTTTTATCTTTATATGAGATTGATCACAGTCACTTTAATTGATGGCAAGTGTGCCCTGACTACTATTTAACATGAGTTTGAATGTAATTGGTTAATTCTGAACACAGCCACATCCCTACTTACAACTACATTATTCTAATTTTTTATTTTTATTTTTTTCCCCATTAAACAATTTCAGTTTGTTTTTCAATTGAATTGTTCGGTTTATATATTATATTAAGGATGAAAAGAATTCTGAAGTGATTTATTTTGGTCTGGGGTTTGCTGTTTTACATCTCAAAAACCTGGCATTTTAACAGAGGGTGTCTAGATTTTCTATATCCACTGTATATAAAAGGCCCTGCCTGAAAAAAGCAGAATGGTATGTTTATTTGTGGCATGGCCTGCTGAAGGTGGCTCCTTGAGAGACTAAAGCACAGGTGTCAAACTCAAGGCCCGCGGGCCAAATGTGGCTCGCCACATCATTTTATGTGGCCCGCGAGAGCTGCAAAGTTCCAATTGTCTTTAAATAAATAAAGCAAAACATTTAGG
>JAOYMU010000192.1:35515276-35527393 GCA_025802295.1 Psammodynastes pulverulentus
CCGGGTTTTTTTAGCGCGCGACGGGGGGAGCGCGGGGGGAGCATTCCGGCACCTTTTGGTGCCGAAAAAAAGCGCTGATTACTTGTATTATCAAGCTCAGATGTTTTATAATATGAACACATTTCTAATCCTATCCTATATGTGTCTACTCAGAAATTATTTCTCTTTTCAATATGCCCTACTGTAGCTATTTCCCAAAAAGAATCTGATAATGATAATCACAAGAACCACAGGAATAGTAATTGGTTAATTTTATTTTGCATTTCATTCAAAAAGCTAAGAGAAACATACAAAGTTGTTCATCTGTTTTTATTCTCACAATTCTTATGTTGCTGGTTAATAACATCCAAAGGAGCTTCACACAGCTCAATGGATATTTCAGTCTAAGTTTCCTGAACCATCCTAGATGCTGTTAATCTATGTTGCAAAAACAAACAAACAAACAAACAAAAACAGGAGTCTGCTAGCACCTTTTCAGGTTAACACATTTCATTACAAGGCATAAACTCTTGTGAGATGTAGCTCACTTCATCACAATTGCAGCTCAATTCTTTTTGTATAGCTCTTTTTTCCATGCAGTTCATGGAAGCTTTTAATGTGCTGCTTCAAAAAGGAGCCATCAGATTCCTTCTGATCTGCCTTGGTCTGAACCCTTCTACAATGAGTAATTAACAAATGATTATCAAGATGATTAAATGAAACATATCATTCTATTTTTTATTCCTACAGATAAATGCCTCAGCTCAATATAAAAATCCCTCAATGGCATGCTTTGTTATGATTAAAGTATCTATTTGTAAGTTAATTTGACATGGTTCAATTGATGTCCCTGCTCATGAGTAATTTATTGTTCCAAGAGGAAGTGGAAATTCTGAGAAAGTAGTTCCCTTCCCTGATTTTGTGCCTTGTGTCAAAATTTCCTCAGCTTTCTGTACAAAATATTTCTACACTTTGTTATGGTGAATTACAATTTTAAAATTTTACTACAGGGAAGCAATTAAAATATGATCCCTCCTCCTACAAAGTAGTGTAATCTGCTCCATCAATTCAAATCCAGATACTCCAAAATCTGTCCCCACCTTGCTTTTCAATCCTCTTTCAGCTTAGTTTCCCAGTCCTAATACTGCTTGTTTAGCTAGCAATTATCTTTCTGCACCTTTGACTTGCAAACTGCTCTTTCATTGTCTTTGGAGGGATTTTTCATCAGCCTCATAGTCAATGTAGTCAATGCAGCCATCTTGAATGCTCTCCCTTAGTAACCATTTTCTTTCACTTAGAAAAAAAAAGAGGGCCAAGGATGGTTACACCAAAAGCCAACATGGGTGATAACCAGTAACCAACATGGGTTCGTCGAAAACAGATCATGCCAAACAAATTTTACTTCATTCTTGGACAAATTAGTGGATCAGTGAAATGCTGTGGATGTAGTATACTTAGATTTCGGTAAAGCATTTGATAAAGTAGACCACAACCTATTTCTTGACAAGCTAGAAAAATGTGGAATAGATAAACCACGACCAGATGGGTCTGTAGCTGGCTGATAAATACTACTCAACATGTAGTCTTCAACAGAACTACACCTACATGGAGGGAAATAAGCAGTGGGGTACCCCAAGGTTCCCTTTTGGGCCCGATACTCTTCCATATCTTCATAAATGATCTAGATGAGCTAATAGAAGGGGAACTCATCAAATTTGCAGATGACACTAAGCTGGCAGGAATAGCCAACACACCAGAAGACAAGCTCAAGATCCAGAAAGATCTTGACAGGCTTGGATTACTAGGTCCTATCTAACAAAATGAAATTCAACCTAGATAAAAGTAAGGTTTTACACTTAGGCAAGAAAAAACAACTGTATAGATACAGGGTAGGTGAAACTTGACTTAATGCCAATAATTGTGAAAGGGATCTTGGACTCCTAGTAGACAATCACTTAAATATGAGCCAACAGTGTGTGGCAGCAGCCAAAAAAGCTAATGCAATCCTAGGCTGCATTAAGATATAGAATCAAGATTATGTGAAGTTCTAGTCCTGTTTTACAAAGCCTTAGTTAAGTCACACTTGAATACTGCATACTGTTCTGGTCACCACAATATAAAAAAGATGTAAAAAATCTGAAAAGAATGCAGAGAAAAGCAACAAGAATGATTAGAGGGTTGGAGGCTAAAACAAATGAAGAATGGTTACATGAATTGGGTATGTCTAGTCTAATGAAAACAAAGACATGATAGTAGTGTTCCAATATTTGAGGAGCTCCTATAAAAACGAGGGGGTCAAACTATTAGCCAAAGCACCAGAAGGCAAGATGAGAAACAGTGGATGGAAACTAATTAAGAGAAGCTAGATATAATTTTTCAATAATAATAAACACTGTGCTTTAATATATTCACAAAAAACATCTAAAATTTATTTACCTGAATTATTCTGATTAAGTTCTTTAGAAACCTTTTTGCAAATTAATTCTTGTCTCAGTTGTCTAGCAAACCTAGCAGGATTGTCCCATGGGATATAAGACACCTCATCATCACCTCCAAGCATCTTGCCGGAACTTTCGAGCCACCCAGAGTTATCGACTTTTGTCAGCTTCAAACTTTCAAAAGTAAACACTCGAAAAGCTCGTTCTACTTCAGCCCAATTCATATGTTCTACAAAAAAATTAAGCCACAGAAAGGAAAATGTCTGTTTAAATTGCCTGAATCCACTTTTTATTTTGTCAGAAGCAAAAAAAGGGGGAAAAAAGTATCAAATAAAGAAGGAAATTATTCTACTTCCCAGAGCATATAGAAGTTCGATATAACAATGATTTGGACTACTTTGAAAACAGTAAGCCAATAAAATAATATTACCATCAGTACAATAGTGCATGAGTTCATGAAGCCTGGCAAGGCGTTTGGTATTGTTTGCAGGTGATGGAAGAGGGAATTTAAGAAGTTCCATCAAAGGCAGCTTTTCCATCATTTCCTCTTCAATCTTTATTGGGTCTAAACCATCTTTTACCTTAAGTGAAGAGAAACATGAAACTTCACTGATTGTGCTACTGAAAGGAGGAATGAGCAACTTTTCATCCTGGGGAACATAAAAAGTGCTTTTTGCTTTTTTCTCTCTCTCTTTGGAGCACTACAGCTTCCAGGTGCTAGAATTGGTGCCACAGAAATAAGGCAATATAGATGCATTATGCCTAGCAAAAGTTTCACGTACTCATTTTGCTTTTTACTTTTTTGAAAAGCAAGACCACATTTAAGTGTGATGCCCTAAAGTATAAAGTATACTTTGGAAAATGACAATGTAAAACCTGATACATATTTATCATATTTATCTACATATTTTAATAACACAGGGTTAATATGTATTATATATGCTGATGACAGCTTCTTGATTGATTATGTTGGATAACACTTTGTGCCATTTTATAATGCCTATTGTAGGATTGTCTATTGATATTTCATAAGCAAAGGTTTTAGAAATAATCAATTAGGTTGCAAGAATTTCTTGATCTCTCAGCAGCTTTTAACACCATCAATCATGGTATTTTTCAGAGATAGCTGTATAGTAAAAAGTAACACAAATTAAACTTAGAGAAAAAAAAGAGAAGAGAAATAAGTGCAGGAAAAAAAGATAAAAGAAATAAATATAAAGAAATTACTTCCAACCTTTATGACAAGTATAGGCAAATTTAGTAATTATTCACCTCCCATAAGGATACAAACAGATATCTCTTCATCCTATATCCTATCCCGTATTGATAAGCAAAACCATAAAACATCAATATTAGTATTTTACATTGGGGAAATCTAACCACACGGTATAATTTTATTATTAGATTTATATGAGCATAGATTTTGCCTTTGCAGAGAACTGAAGGTACTTACAGTTTATGCATTCTTTTGGAATTTGGCAAATTTATAATGAAGTATTCTTTCTTTCCTTTCTCTATTTTTGTATTATTGATGGGAAAAAAGCTGAAAAAATGTTATATTATACCTTTAGGCAGTGTAGTTTCCGAGACAAATTATCATGATAATTTAATATTAGAGGCCCTCTGGGAGCCATAACTTTTTCATCATTTTCAGGATAAAAGGAATTATACAGCTCCTGTCAAAGGAAAGGAAGCATGCATTTAAAACTTGTTTATAATTTTTATAAAAGTATTCATTTTTTATAAAAGTATTAAATCAGACAATACAAACCATTTTTTCATTCTCAGGAAGGGCAAGTGAAGGTAGAATTGAAACAATATGATTGGCAATGGTATGATCCAACCCATCTTCACGTGGCAATGGAATCACTAGGCTTGGTGGTGTAAGATTTTCTTCTGATGCAACAATCTAGCACAAATAAATATTTTATTTTATTATTCCAATGCTTTGAGAAAAAACACGTTGAAGGAGTTTTATTAATTATAGTTACAGAACTTGTACCATCAATACAGGTAATCTTTGACCAAGAGGTGCTTTTTCAAGAGGCAATTGGACTTTATGGTTCTTTCTTTGAAGATGTTTCACTTCTCATCCAAGAAGCTTCTTCATCTCTGACTGGATGGTGGGGAATGGAAGAAGGGGTCAAAGAGGCCATCTATATCAAAATTGAAAGCTCTCTCTTAACAGAGGGGGAGGGATATGATATCATCTATTTCTAATGTACAACACAGTCCTTTCAACAGTTCCAAGAAGGCTCCACATCCATTTGCACAACTCAGGTGACCCTGATGACCCAGATGAACGTTCAGGTAGCCTTAATGACCCCCAGGTAATGACACACTAAAAGAATGCAAATGACCAGCTGTCTGCAAAGAGTATAAATCCTTCCATTCCCCACCATCCAGTCAGAGCTGAAAAAGCTTGGATGAGAAGCAAAACGTCTTCAAAGAAAAAAAACAGAAAGTCCAGTTGCCTCTTGAAAAAGCATCTTTGGGACAACCTTGACCTGAATGACTGAGAATCTCCAGACAGGTAATCTTTGACTTACAACAGTAATGGAACCTGCCCATTTCAGTTGTAAGGTGGGATGATGTTAGTTGAAACTAGTTAAGTGAAAAAGCCTTCATCCTAGATCACTGTAATGCATGCGTTAAACGAACGTAGGGATGAATGCAGGGGTCATTAAATGCATTAAATGCCTGCGTTGGACCTCCTCCAACCCCTGAAATACCCCTGTACTCTGCCACCTTTCCTTGGGATCTCCACAGCCATCTCCAATCCTCACAATGCCTTGCTTACTTTCTGGAGATCTGCAGAACTTGGACTGTGAGCCATTCTTACTGGGCCATATGGAACAGCCGTTTGCAAACTGACCTTGGCAAAGCAGCATTTTCCACACCACCTGCTTTTCTGCATGGTCTCTTTAACTCAAAACAGCATAATGAGCCACAGTTTGTGCTTTGTAGTTTCTGTATTTCCTAGAAAAAAGTTTTAAAACAAAGGGGGAGAAACAAGAGCAGTGAGATGGAGGACAATGAAGGGTTAAATGTTAAAAGGGTAATGCAGAGGAAGCTGATTTGCCTTGTTTGAAATCTGACCTGGAAGGCAAAGCTGCTTTTCTCCTTCCCTCTGCATTGCCCTTTTAACACTTAACCCTTCATTGTCTGTTCTCTGTCTTACTGCTCTTGCTTCTCCCCCTTCATTTTAAAACTTTTTCTAGGAAATTAGAAACTGCAAAGCACAAACCGTGGCTCATTATCCTGTTTTGAGTTAAAGAGGTCTTAAGCAGGTGACCTGTTCCATTATTAGGCCCCACATGGCCTTCCACACCCTGAGATACCCCCTCATGTGCATTTAATGACCCACGCATTTGATTAGCAAATGCATGGGTGATAGCAGGGAGTGATCATGTTCAAGTTATGCGATTCATTCCTATGAATCCTCAGGTAACGAATCTAACTGGCAGGCTCCGTCACATTCATAACTCAAGGACTACCTGTATAGCCTATGTTTGCTTACCTGCTGCAACATACACTCCAGTAATAAAGCAACAGAAACCACCTCATCAGGGACACAACTCAGGAGATCATTATAGTACCTCATGTCTACATCTGTAATAATAAAAATATTTTAATAAAAATAAAGTTTAAAAATGTGTTTAAAACATTTAGGCATACAGAGCTACCAATAAATACAATATGAGTATATTACAGACCTGTGAATATTCCTACTTCTCAAAATAAGGTGGTTCCCTTTGCCCTTTCACTTGAAGCCAAGCTCTGTTTGAGTAACTGAAAAGTTTTTTCCCTCACTCTACAGACAATAATTCTTTAAACAACTATATTAAATAACCTTAACAAAAGGAAGAAAATCTTCCTGAAGGTGTGCAAGGCATCAATTCAAGACTGATTCACAATGGTGAGCCTTATGATGGAAAGCCAGCACAAACTCTTGAAAAATTATGATATGCTTAGTCTGTGATTGCCTGAAACCTCTTTGGGGACGTTTGTAATTTAAACATCATCTGGTTTGAGGATACTTTCAGTTGACAACCCTGCTCATACTTTGCTTGAGCCTTAAAATGTAAAGAGTTGGTCTACTGACTCAATTACCCTACATCAGGGATCTTCAAACTTCACAGCTTTAAGACTTATGGACTTCAACTCTCAGAATTCCTCCTCCAGTCATGTTAGCTCAGGAATTCTCGGAGTTGAAGTCCATAAGTCTTAAACTTACCAAGTATGAAGACCCCTGATGTAGGGTAATTGAGTCAGTAGACCAACTCTTTAATATTCAGAAAATGTGCAATCCATCCCATGTTAATAATTGCTGCAATGAAAATTTACTTCACTGAAACCATCATATCCGTGCCCTGTTATCAAAGTGGTAAAAGACTTGTAATAATATGCAAAAAACATAGAGAATGGCATTGAAGGGCAGGAAGAAGAACTGCTATCATAGCAATGGCCAGGATCTGAGCAGTTTCAAGGAACTACAGAAAACGCCCCAGACAGACCTCTCCCCAAGTCATACAAAAATAAAGTGAGGAAGACAGAAAGCACATTCAAACTTGCAATATTCTGTTAGAATAAAAGCAGTACTGACCTATATCGCACTGGTTTCTTTATTTCATAGGGCTGATACAATATGACTAATATATTTGTTACCCAGAATCACTTCCCATGAGATGGACAGCTATATAAATTTGATTAATAAACAAATACATAAATAGGACAGAAATCGTTGATGTCAGATTAATTTGCAGGAAATCTTGTGAACAAAATAATTCACATTTATTCCAGCTTAAATGCCATAATTTATTAAAATCAGGACCTCTCTCAATTTTTTTTGAGATCTAGAAAGTTCTTGAAGAGCTGAAACACACTATGTCTACTTGATCCTTTCCTATCCAATTTGACAGAATTGGACTGAATTACCAAAGTAGCATTAGCATCACTGAAGAATGACTAAGTTTCAGCAACTTTATAAAGGATCCTGCTTTTTCCAAAAGTACGTATGAATTTTATTCTAAATAATGATATATATATACTACTGCCTTTCAAAATTTGAAGGGTGTTCATAATCGAATAATGAGAAAACAATCCCTAGTATGGCACTTCAAGGTTTGTTTGCTTTTTTCATACAGAGACTTCTACAGTGTCAAACTCATTATGAGAATTATTCAGCTCAACTGGGCATTTTAAATTTAGTCATTTCATCTTAAATTCAATGAGTGCCATAGTTGCTGTTCATCTGCCAATGTTTATTATTAGGAATTGTTTTCTCATTGTTTTATTATGAACAGCCTTCATTTTTAACTAGCAAAGCATTTCCAAAAAATGTTGCGAAAAACCTGAATGGACCTGTTGAACCTGTCCATGTAGTCATCAGGAGTCAAGATTGATTTACAGGACCATAACAACAATCTTATTATAACTTATTATTATAATGGGTACTCATTCTCGCTTGGAATAGCTTGGAAACAGTGTATACAATACCTGACAACACTCTTAAGCATGTTGGTAATCTAATTTGCAAGCTGTATGTTCTAGTCACCCGCAGAAGGATTTGGTAGTCCCTCACAGAACTCTAGGAGTATAGGTTTGCTACAGTGGTGGGATCCTATAAGCGCTGCTACCGGTTCAGTGATTGCATGTGCACACAGGAAAAAAGCACCTGCGCCGCTTTCCAGTCGCCAGCTGAGGTCTGCAGCGCCAATCAGCTGAGCAAATAAAGACCAGCTAAGAACCAGGGTGGGTGGGAGGGCCCAACATGCATTTTTCCCTTCCTTTTCCTCTGCGCGGAGTGGAGGTTTCTTTTTTGCTGCCAGTTTCCCCGGATTGGGCTGAATCGGGAGGATCCCACCCCTGGTTTGCTACTAAACCATTTTGTGGTTAAGCATGAAATATAAGTAGTCAGCGCCTATTGAAGAACAGTGGTTACATTCTTCAAGGGACTCAGATTTGTTTTATCTACCTTCTGGAGTTTGTCAGTAATCTTCATAAAGTCTACTTTATGCTTATAAAGCTAGAAAAAATACTTTCAGCAATTAATGATCAATAGCAATAGGGACAGAAAATTGCGCAGTTATCTGTCATGTTAATATAGTCAGCTATATAGATAACCCAGGAATGAAAAGACCGTCAGAAATATTCCTATGGCTATCACCGAAGTTTTTCACAATGATATACTGCACATTTTCCTAGATTAGTGAAAAGGAATTGTTCTGATAACTTTTGTACAATAACTCAAGCTATTTTACACGTACCTGCAGTTAAAACTGGGAGTGCCATAGGCTCATCTACAGTCTGTTTTTTTTTTGTAGGAGTAACTGGAACAGTCATATGTACCTAGTGAAATAAAACATAAAATAAAATAAAATAACCTATATTTATGCTTTAACCTTGTTATGGCTGAAAAAAAAAATTATGTGGGCTAGACCCCTAGTATCCTTCTGGGCACACTGAGGGATAACTGAATCTAAGATATTTAGATAACTGAATTTAAGATATTTCTTTGAAAGAATGTATTTAAGATATTTCTTTGAAAGAATACATGGTATCGGCTTCCTTCAAAGAAGCAACAGAGCATCTGTTCCTGAAGAGGTCATATCTTGATTCAGCTATAATTACACACTCTTCAGGGTTCCAAAGTGGGCAAGGTTAACTCTAGCAAATGACTTTTACCTGGACTAGAAGTGAAGAAATATGCCCCCTCTAATCCTGTTAGACCTCTTAATATTCTATGACTGCATTGATCATAGTTTCCTCCTGGATCACCAGTGACAGCTGGAAGTGGGATTACAGTTTTATGATGGTTCAGCTTCTTCATAACAGAGCAGCTCTAGTCAATAGTTATTGATCAGGGAAGTGATTCTGTCCATGGCCAAACTATGGCTACTGCTATGACTCACTTTTCTCCCTCCTGCTATTCGACATCAGGTAAAACTGCTGGGAGAAGCAACCAGTCAGTTCAGGATAATGTATCATCCAATATACTTGGGATTCATTGCTCAATCAGGGTCCCAGACTGAGAAATGAGAGAGGCAGGAACCCAAAGCAGACCTTCTTGGTGGTGGCTGTATGACAGTGGAACAGCTTACTTCCAATGCAGATTCCCTTCACACTGCTGAGCTTCAGAAATATATTAAAATCATTTTCCCCAGATATTTGAGGGCTAATAGTTGAACTTGGGCTGACTTTATTGTTGGTTTTAATAGCCTATCCAATTCCTTTACTTAATATAAATTATTTTTATATTTTTAATTGAATGTTTCTCATAGGGATTGATGGCATTGTTTTTATTTCTTTATCTGTTGTCTGTACACTACTGTCATTTTGGGATATGCTGCTATATTAATTTTGTAATAATAAAATAGATAAATATCTTGCCAGTCTAATAGGTTATTAGTAATGCCCAGTAAATTGAAGGAGCAATTCAACAGTAATGACTCCATTACTAGATTTAGTTCTGAACTATGACATAGGTCTTAATTATATCCAAATGATGGGATTTTAAGGAAAATGTATTTTCATACCAGATTTTACATAGAATATTACAATATTTTTGGCCATTTACCACAAACCTCTAATTTACTCTTCCTTTCTACCACGGGTACATTAATAAATCTAGTTGATTTCAAGTAGTTCTCGTGTTGTCTTTTCCAATCCAGGCAGTCATACATTAAACATGCAACATTTTCAAAGATGTCTGTTCCTGTTTCAAGCTATGTAATAGAAGACAAAGAAATGTAAAGACAGAGTTTACAACAGTTATTTGCTTATCCATTTTATATCCCAGCTTTCTATTGTTCTACTCAAGTCAGTACTTAAGTAAAAGCAACAGGCAACTGAAGTAAAATTTTAGCAACAATATGCATCCAATTTAACAATATAACGAAATACAATTTTTGTACTGTTCAGATTGAATGGTTTAAATTATTAATATTTTTATTTTGGAAGAATTACAATTAAAAATTATTCCATCCATTACTATTGTACACAGCTGTCTGTTTAATCTATTATAATTCAAGAATCCAATCTTCTCTGATTATTGCTAAAAATTATTTTTCCCCCAACATCCATTGTAGAGAATTTTCTCATGGGGAATTCTTTTGATTTGTAAAGGAAATATGCACATGGTCTTACAGGAAAACAAATGGGATCACAAATATTCTTAGGCAATTAATTTCTTCCTTCTGGATTGTGCATCTGTACTATTTCCATTTCTCAATCTGGTTATACATGGTTGTTTCAGCTGTATCCAGACAAACTTTCAACTGTTCTATTTCACTTTGATGGATTAAATACTGTAATACATCTTTATCATAATTTTCTCCTATTATGTCAAGCAAATTTTTGACAATAAACTTTATCAAGAGGTATATGAGAACACAGGAAAAATAATGTCAATAATCAGGTCCAGAAATTATTCAATGGTATGGCTGTGGACATCAGTGGAATGTACAAAGTTTGAGAAATTAAGCTTAAGAACATCCCTCTCCCATACAGTTTGGTCTATTAGAGAAAAAAAATCAGAAGCAGCAAAATTCCAAACTCCACTTAACACATTATCTGCCACAATGACAGACACATGTCCCCTTAAAATGATTACTCACCAGGAAATATGACCATTGCCAGTAAGCAAAGAAAGTTAAAGATGCTAGGATGAGGGACCTGAATTAGAGACAAATGTTCAAACACTTTATGCCCCTAAACCCAACAAGGATGCCCTTTTGTATAAGAACAGGCTACTAACCACCAAGTCACTGTTGCTCCAGTCCAAAGGAAAGGAAGACTCCTGGACTTTGTGATATAGTCTAGCTATCTGAAAAATATTTGATCCTGGTTTTCCATTGTTCAGGATTGGCTCCAGATATTTCCAGAATGTTTCCAGGTCTTTATCTGCTTTTTGCTTCTTTTTGTTATCAGATTCTACAATTTGAATTGCATCAGAAACAGTTTAATGTGCTATATTTGTATGACCATGGCTAAAACGAAATATACTTTGGTGAAAAAGAAAACAAAGATGTATTCACTCCTGCTACTAATTTAAGATTCATTTCCCATTAACATTAAACACACTTTAAAAAAAAAGTCTTAAACCTATTTAATTATATAACAAAGATGATATAAAGAAACATGAACCACTAGAATGCACTCACCTGGAGTACTGCAGAACTTTTTTTTTTAAGTGGAGCATAAAACTTTCAAAATGTATGCATAGAAACCCAGCTTTATCCCCTCCAGTGAAACAATAGAACATCAGTGTCATTCTGTATATCACCACACCACTGGCACTACTGACTACAATGCATACTGTGAAAATTATTTTTAAAAGGAGAACGAAAAATGTAACTGAGGTGCTGGCAAAAGGAAGAAAAAGCCACAATGTTTTTTGGGGGGACACCCAATGTCCTGAGATGCCAGGGACTACCCAGTGTCACTAAGAACCTTCATATGTATTAAGAACATCTTGATATCTACTGTGTGCCAGACTTTCTGGGTGATTTCTGCATCTCTTATGTGCCAGCCTGACCGGGTAGAATGTAAAAAATAGCAATAGCAATAGCACTTAGATTTATATACTGCTTTATAGTGCTTTTTACAGTCCTCTCTAAGCAGTTTACAGAATCAGCATATTGCTCCCACAATTTGGGTCCTCATTTTACCCACCTCAGAAGGATGGAAGGCTGAGTCA
>JAOYMU010000192.1:35631253-35650739 GCA_025802295.1 Psammodynastes pulverulentus
GTACATCCTTAATAATAACCGCCACCCCTCCACCTCTTCCCTGGGACCGCGGCCGATGGAATGCTCGGAAACCTGGCGGGCACATATCTACTAGAGGGACCCCTCCCTCTGGGCCCAGCCAGGTCTCGGTGATGCCTGCCAGGTCTGCGCCCTCCTCCTGAATCAGTTCTGAAATCAGGGGAGCTTTGTTAACCACAGACCTGGCATTGCATAACATCAGTCGGGTACCCAGGGCCTGAGACTCTGTACAACCAGGTCTACAAGAAGGGTCTATAGGGCCGGAGCACGCGACTGCTTGGAGACAGCGGGGGCGTGATCCCTTCACTCGATATGGCCCTCTACCCCCGCCGTATCTGCCCCTCCCACTAATGGTGTTAATATAATTTCCCTCTGGAACATGAGCCTTATCTGCCCCCCCATGCTGCGTGCTCCTCCGGCACCCGCTGGCCTGGGAACCCTCCCTCCCCCATAATGCCCTCCCTTGTACCCTCCCCTCGATTCTATTTAAAAATTTCTTTAAAAATTTACATAAAGAATACTTTTTAAAATTCATTAAAATTACAATTAAGATTACAAAAACTAAAAAACTTAGAAAACTAAAAAACTAAACTAAAAACCCTCGCTGCCTCCCTGCCTCGTGCCTCCTCTCCCGATAATAATCTGTCATTGAGGGGGCACGATGGCAAATTAAAAAATTAATATATTCATTTCTCTCATCGTCTTTCTTCTATGGGGCATCGTCCAGGGATCATCCAGGCCTCCTCCTCCTCCTTTTCCTCACCGCCTGAGGAGGGCCTTGGGGGGCCGGGGCCGTCCTCGCCCGGAACACCCGGGACGCCCCGACCTTCGGCCGCCTGGAGCCGCTGTTGCTGTTGAGAATCCTGGCTTAATATTTCCATCCAAGGAGAGATTCAGGCCCACCAGTCAAGCCACTTCCCCTCAGGTATCGGTGAAAGCCCCTTCTGAGCAGGCAGAAGTCCCGTCCACGAGGCAGCAGAAGCCCGCCTGTGTAGGGAGAGCCGCAGCAGCCTCGCCTCCTCCTCTCCGGACAGCGTGCAGAGGCAGGGAAAGGCAGCTCTCCCAGGGCGGGCCAGGAGAACGGCGTGTTTGGCGGGGTCTTACGGCCGGAGTCCCGGTCCTGTAAACTGCTCTTGCAGGGAGAGACAAGGCTGGTGAAAAGTCATGAATCCAGGCTTGCTGGAGCCTACAGAAAGCCGGAGAGGGGTGTTCGCTGGAATAGGCTGGTGAGGAGTATTTGCTGGACCAGGCAATTGATGTTTCTAAACCTTGAGAACTTTAAAATGGGAGGATTTCAACTTCCAGAATTCCCAAGGCAACCCAAGGATGGATGGGAGTCACTCTACAATTTAATAAAGCTGAGATTTCATTTTCTTGTGCTGGAATTCATATCACAGTTTTAACTATTGCTCCTGCTTTCCTTTTGACTTTGGGAAGGGTTGTATATGTACAAAGTTATCCTTTCCTGCAAATAATGCAAAACTTTGCTCTGTGAATTGTGGGACATTTTCTGTTATGAGCTCCTCAGGATATCCCTGATGAACTATTATGTTTTTAAAGCAATTAATGTCAGTAGATCTTTGTAATCTGTAGATGTCTAGAAAAATAAATAAACTATCACAACTAAGCATGTATGACCTCCCAAGTTGACAAATATCAGCTCCAACTCTCTTCCCTAGTCAGTTAAGCATTGCTATAATCATTAACAGTTCTTTTCACAGAGAATGTTTCCTCTGGCAAAATTCACAGTTTGAGACAAATGTTTTTTTTATTTAACTATGGCCATCAAACAAATAGACTTATAGCTATGCCTAACTGGCCTTCATAGCTTTTTAAAAAAATTCTTTGTCATATCTCAGCTGGAATAACAATTATGTCACCTTGGAGCATTAGTCCCTGCGTTACTGTAAGTCTTGTTCTCTCTGGAAAAATGCATTGAGTGTTGGAGGCAAGCTGTGTGCGCATGATGAACAACTATTTTGTATAAAATTAAATACTGCTTATGGCTTTGGATCAGAAGAATAATGTGGCATATATGTTAAAGAAACTAATCACAGCTAAGCTTTGAGGTAGGCAATTGTGCTTCATCAACCTCCATCTCTTGTAAAAATTGAATTGAGTTGAATCCACTTTTGGGGGGGTTGTCTGGTTTCACCTCATGATCCTTTTTATGATCTCTCAGAAGTAAGCTCTTTCAGACAGAGATGTTCACTGGCCTTTTTATAGGTGATAGGAGTTTAGACAATTCTCTGATTCTAGAATCTATAGAGTTGGGAGGATCCATTTACATCATCATACAAACACCATGCCCACAGCTGGAAAAACCATTGAATTACTCTTAGGATTTTTTTTCTTACATTCTATCAGAATGTTCCTAAACTTTATATTCATTATTCAGTGTCCTGAATGTAAGAATGATATAGAATAGGGCTTGATGTTTTATATGATAGCCTGTTAGATTTTCTCTCTCTCAAAGCTGCTAAACATTCCCAGTCCCTCCAGTTTTTCTTCATACAACTTAGTTTCCAGGTTCCTGACCATTGTTGTTCCCCATCTCTGAACTTGTAACAGTTTGCCTAGATCTTTCTTAAAGTTGGTCCTTATAAGTGGTCACAATACGCAGGGCAGAGCCTAACCAAAGCAAAGTATGATACAACAATGACTTGCCATGATTTAGAAATTATACTTCTAAAATTTCCTTTGCCACTTTTGTAGCTGCATCACACACTGCTGACTAATATTCAGTTTGCAGTCAGCTACTATTCTGAGATCTTTTTCATCAGTATCATTATCAAGCCATGAATTCCCCATTCTATTTTTGCACATTTATTTTCTGTTTCTAAGAGAGTAACTTTGTAGTGCCCTCTGTTAATTTTCATTGTTTTTGTTGTCCAATGTAATTTTCATTAGGCCAAAATTTTGAATTTTATTTCTATGTTCTAAAGCATGGGTATCAACCTCGATCACATCGCGGGCCAGATCGTGACGTATCATGACTTTTTTGCCTTTGCGGAGTTGGGGTGGGTGTGGCCTACTCGTGACATATCCAGCCCGTGGGCCGCCAGTTTGATAGGTCAGTTCTAAAGTATTAGCTGCCCTGCCCAATTTTGTTTCATCTGTATTACAGATAGTCCTTGACTTATGACTGGTTGCTTAGCAGTCCCCCCAAAAAGTTATGACCCAGTTTTGAAATTCTGACAGCTCTGCCATGTGACCATATTTCTGGCACTCAGCAACTGGCCTGCATTTATGGTTGCTTGCAGCGTCCCATAGTCAGGTGGCCACATTTTATGACAATTTTTGCTGAAACCTGGCATTTACTTCCAGTTTTCAGCAAAATCAGCCCATAACGAACAACCTGTTTGCTTTACAACCATGGAGTTCACAATGATCACCGCAGAAAAGACCACCTAGTGACCCACTTTATGACTGTCAAAACTTATGACCATAATGGACAGGCTCCATTATGATCATAAGTTGAGGATTACCTGTATGCCCTGTGTTATGGGGATAATGGAGGTTTCTACCTTCTTCTGTGTAATTCTTCTTACAAGTTTTTGAAATGTGCTGTCACTTCTGCTTTGTTGTTTTCTCAAGGTTAATCAGTTCCCCCCATTTTTCTCTCCAGCATTTAGCTTTCAGATCATTTGCATCTGTCTCTCAACCTGTACTATATTGAGTCCTACTGAAGGTTGAGTCCTACTTCATCTAGTCCATTAGATTTTGAAGAGCTGTAAATGATGGGATCACTGACCAAAAATAGGATACTCACTGTGACAGCTTTGTACCACTTCAACTTATATTCCTGAAATATCTAAGTGTGTGATGTCAGGGAAGTCAAGCATTTTGAAGAAAAGAAATATTCATTATTTTTGTTATAGTAGGATTCTCAGGAAAGCTTTTGGTCCCATTTGATGTTCTGTGGCTCTGCAGAGCTAGTGAGTGGCTAATGTTCTCACTGGCCAAAACTCATCCCATCTTTAGGCTCCCAGTTTCAAAACAGCCATTTCTTTTCCTTCTCCCCCATGCAATCGTACAAGATTCAGAATCCTCTTTCTGGAGCTTGCCTGTGTGCATCACTCAAGGACTATTCTACATTTCTACCCTGCTCCAGTGCAATAGCAACATATGATCAAAGTCTGAAGTATTGTGAAGTGCACTTGCTTAGAAAATGCAAACAGGTTATCATTCTACTTCAAAAACTACTGTGGTTTTAAAATGTAATATAGGAATGCCATTGTAGCAGCCAGGAAGTTTCCCTTCATACCAACTGCTCTTCCCCCCATCCGGCCCCTGAAACAGATGCACACAACATGTCCAGAAAAATGTGGGTATAGAGAACACTAGAAATGTATTTTCTTTCCCTTTCGTGCAAGGTGGGGGTGAGAAGATCTTTGCAACCCTGTAGCAGATCAGGGATGGGACACTCTTTAGATGTTTTTTGCACTTCCCTCTGTATTCACTTGAGAATCATCTGGAGGACAATCATCACCAGGGGGCATGGTTTTGCATGCTGCCTGCATCCCGTGGATGGGACTTCACTTGTTTGTGCGGCCTGGTTGCTAGCATGCTGCAGCCTGGTACCAGTC
Organism: Psammodynastes pulverulentus; assembly: GCA_025802295.1. Taxonomy (NCBI): domain Eukaryota; kingdom Metazoa; phylum Chordata; class Lepidosauria; order Squamata; family Psammodynastidae; genus Psammodynastes; species Psammodynastes pulverulentus. The sequence continues at coordinate 35,635,861 of JAOYMU010000192.1, forward strand.
CATGGACTGGAGAACCCTGGCCTAGTGTACTGCTCAGGAGATGAAACTGGGGAAGAAAACCTTAAGACCTTTTCTAAGGTTAAGGACATCTGCCTGAGGTAAATTTTAAAAGATGCATTGTTTGCTCGTATGCAATTGGGAGTTCAGGGGACATTGGCAAACCCAATGGTAAAACTGATCCTCCCCAAACAGTCTTGTTGGTATTTTAGGTATCTCTTCTGGTATTACATAACTGTCGGCATATTGATCTGAATGCATTTTTATGCTCAGGCCGTCACAGACTGTCACAATTGGCTTAAAAGGACTTCAACGTGACTAGTTTACTAATTTTCATCAGCAGAAAAAGCTCTGCTGATTGTGTGCTCTGGAAAAAGAGAAGTAAAAAAAAAAAATACAGCCCTCACTGCCACAAAAACAGCAAGATATAATAGTTGTGTATTCTGTACTTGTGGTAAGATTTCAGATTTGAGTACTGACAAACATAAATCGAATATTTTGAAACATTCTATATATATTTCATATTTTGGTACCCTTGTATTCAGTGGTGAGGAAATAAAGATGCCACATTAAAAAAACACAGTCCAGAAATGGATATGCTCCAATAGCCTTCAAACCTAATTCAACTTGTCAAAACCTTTGTCTGACCCACAAGGATTGCCTTCTGTAGACCTAATTTCTTAAGCTGAACTTTAGGAGAATGGAGAGAGAAGTTCAGAAAGAGAAAAACGCTTCGTAAACTTTGCTTATCTTTCTTGCTGAGATTCCCAATGAGGAAACAAAGCCCAAAGGTGTCAAGTATCATTTCAGAGTTCTTTGGGGACCCAGAAGCAACAGTCACATTCTTCAATGGAAAAAAATAATCACTGATCAGAGCAAGTTTGATGTGGAGCCATAGTTTCGTGCAGTTCTTGATGCCTTGAACAGGAAGCCATCTCTTATTCTTTTTGTTGGAAACTGTGAAGAGGCAAAGCTAAATCAGCCAGAATCATGACTTCTAAGATCATGAAGACATTATAAAGAATCCCCTCTCTCCTTCATCTTTCCAACCACTGACAAAAGTGCCAGGTGTGTCTTGCATATGCAGTTGTGGGCAGGAAACAGAAGGGAAGAAAAAGATGAAGAAAATAGAGCTTCTGATTCTGGCATGGGAGTTAGCGAGCATTCCATGCAGGCCCATCTGTTGGGCCCTGTTCTGGCTCTTGAGTTCCCTTTCTAATTATAAACCAATTTCTTAACTTCAGTGAAGCAAATTTCCTGTGGCATAGCTATAGTTTTGTATTACTTTAATCTGTTGCTGTTCATTATAGTTGTTGAGAGGGGGAACTATACTTTTCTCAGCCACAATTGCAAAAGCCTAGAGATATCATGCTTGTTCTCTGTCTATGTATATAAACTAATTGATCCAAATTGTCTGAGTGCAGCAGATGTGAAATGAAATGGCACCTTTATGCCAAGCCTCCTCTCCCCTTCCCCCCTTTCCATCAGCATTCTCACCAGCTCACACATAATGACCTTTAAAAGAAGCCATTACAATTCTGACATGGCACCAAGTGACACCTTGGGTTGGGATTTAATTCAGAATTATGGTAGCATTAGAAAAACATATGATGTGGCCGCTTGTTTGTAGAAAGAAGGGGGGAAATCGTAAAACTCTCTCTTTCTTTTTTTTAATGGGCTGTCACTTGATTCGTTCCTGCAGCCCCAAGTAGCAGGCTTTTAAATCAATGCACACAGCTGTTCCTGGTTCAAGGAACTCAGCAGGTGTACTGCCCAATACGCCTGCCATCTACCCCCCCCGCCCCCACATAACAAATACTAACAGCTTGCACACACCAGCTATTCATCATTGTTATAGCCAACCCGGTGAGGCGGTTGTTCTCAGGGTAGTCCAAAAGAAATCAGCCCACATCTTACAGTAGAAATAGTCCATGGATTATTAGTCACACTTTCTAGACTTCTTAATTGAATAACCTTTGACTTCTGTGGCAAGAAAGGGGGGGAGTACATAAACCCCCACACCACAATGTTTGTGTCAAAACACAATAGGTGTACTGTGGCTGGCAAAATCAATTAGTCGTCCTCTTGCCTTGAGGGTCCACATCTGGTGTGATTTAAGCCGATGTAAGGAAGGACAGGAGAGGCTGCAAGTTCTCATTTCAACAGGTGACAGGGAAGGAATGAAAGACGGATATATGCTACAAGGATGGAGGCAGGGCTATAAATATTGGTGGGTTTACTTAGGAGATAGAAACAAAGCTAACCCATAATGCAAAATAAATACTTTCCTGGGCTGGGCTGTCACTTGGAATGAGCAGAGACAGCAGGAGTTTAGGCTAAGAGGGAAAAGTCTTTGTGAAGGATGATAGTCTGAGGAGACTCCTTAACTTGTATCCACTAAGAGAGGGAAAATAGGTCAAGGATAATTTTTGAGAACAGGCCCTGGAACATGCACTTACTGTTTCAACTGTGAAATTAATGGCAGGAAAGGGATGTGGGGATTTCTGCAATAAAAGCTTGGGCCACAATAAACCTTGGTTCTTCCTATGTTGAATGTAGGAGAGTCCTTCCACAGGCAGAAAACACTTTTTCGTCACAAGGGCTATTCAACTTCATGATAGAAGTGCAACTCTAAAACTTTCATTTTGGAGGGCAGTTTTTATTTTTCCAAAAAATTTTAGGTACATCAAGATGGTATGTTTCGGGCCTACCCAAGTAATTCTGGTATGGGTATTTTATCCATTGTTAGCCATGACAGACAGCTTGCTCCTATAATATAGTTGAAAGTTTGGAAGAGCAAGACCCTTTCTATCTTTTGAGTCTTGTAAAAGTTTGAAACTTTTTGCTAGATTTCCCCCCCCCCACACACACACACACTCCATATAAATTTGTTAACAATTTTTGTCTTGTAATTTTTTCTGGATTTGGAATTGATATCATTTGAAACTAGCAGTTTGTCTTTGATATTGGGTTCATTTTTATAGTCAATGCTATCAATGCAGTTCTAGGCTGCATCAACAGAGGGATAGCGTCAAGATCATGGGAAGTAACAGTCCCACTTTATACTGCACTAGTGAGGCCACACTTGGAGTGGCCTCCCATTCTGCATCCCGTTCTGATCACCACAGTACCCCCCCAAAAATGCTGAGCCTGTAGAAAGAGTGCAGAGAAGAGCAACAAAGATGATAAGGGGTCTGAGGCGAAAACAATGGGTTGAATAGTTGTGGGAACTAGGTATGTTTAGCATAATGAGAAGGCTTAGGGTGACATGTTAGACATTTTCCAATACTTGAAGGCCTGTCACAAAGAAGATGGCATCAATTTATTTAACACTTGAGGGTAGGACAAGGAGCAATGGACCGAAGCTTGGCAGAGGGAGATTCAATGTGGAAATAAGAAGAAATTTCCTGACAGCAAGAATGATTAATCAATAGAACAGCTTGCTTCTTGGAGGTATGGGTGCTCCATTGCTGGAGGTTTTCAAGAAAAGATTGGGCAATTCTTTGTCTTGAATGATATACAGATTCCTGCCTTGGGCAGCAGGTTGGACTAGAAGACCTTCAAGGTCCCTTCCAGCCCCATGATTCTATGATTCAGTAAGGGGTTTCATCCCACCAAGTTTTAGTAATGGCTCCAATGTCATACTACCCTCAGGTACTAAGATTTCAAGTATACCCTGTTTGTTCCTCACACTTTGAGCATTTTTTTTTAATTTCAGGGAAATGGTTTTATGTATAAATTCTTAGGAATTACTCTAAAAATTATAGGCTACGGGTAGGGTATGGTTTTGGAATGCCCAATCTTTGGAGAACGGTGAGTACATGTGGAAGTTAGAAAAAGCATAATTGCCATTTTAAAAAGCGCTGCTTGGTGGCTGTGCCCACTCAGAAAATCCATTTTCTAGAATGGTTCAGTTATGAGACTGAAATCCAAAGTGCCCCTGCATGCAGAGTAGAGAGGGAGTACAATTATTCCTTTACACTCTGTCTCTTTCTAGCACATGACAGCCATTCAGCCCAGTCACTATTTTCTAGAGCTGTGCATGAAAATAGCAGGACTTTGGAGAAAGTTTTAACTTTAGGCAAGGAGGGTGCCTTTCTGCTATTTATTCAAACAAGCAACCTTTTTTTATCTAGGCTCATGCAGGTGCTATGCTGATACAAAGTCGGAAGCATTTTCTCTTGATTATGCTGGGGGAGGGCAAGGCATGCAATACACTTAAAAAGGGGGCAGGGCCTTGATCCTGTGGTGTGGTCATAACACTCGTCTTAACTTTTGGGCCACCCTGTCAGATGCTCCTGTTCTTCACAACTGCTCCTTTCTCACACGGACAAAGAAAGGAAGGGAGAGCAACTTTTTTGCCATCATTCACCCATCCTCGAGGCCTTCCTAGCCCCTTCTATGGTTCTTCATGGACAATCCCATGTCAGTCCTTCCTCTTCGCACCTGCACAACACTGATTCTTTGCACATCTCTCTCATATGTATCTAATCATCATCCCCAAACTTCCCTTTGGAAGGGCAGTTGGCCATCTAGAAAATAAAATAAAATGAATCACAGGCGTCACTAGTACATCTTGTGGGCATGGGAAGAAATAGCTGGTTATCAATTTGCTTCTCTTCATTACAGTCAATTATGTGTCCTTAACCACAATTGATGCTAGTGGACTTCAGTATACAGTATGTGTCCTAAAATAAATTTCTTGGAAATTTGTCCTTGTGAAATTATTTCCAATGAAAGATATTTGTGGAAACATCTCATTTTGAAAAAGGAAGATGCCCCATAAAAAAACCCCATTATCGAGAACTGTGTTTAAAACATATATGCCAAACCCTTAGCTACCAGTTGCCTTCTGGACTGGATTCAGAACAGGGAGTAGGGAACCCATAACAGTAGGGACCACAGGATGAGATCCACATCTCATAAACCAAGGCCAGGCTTTCTCTGAAGTGCATATGTACGAGGATTGTGTAGAGGAGATGGCCCTATCTGTAGGGAAAAAAAGAAAAGGAGAAAGAAGGAGGAACTTCATTGTGAGATGAGCAGGAAAGCAGAATTAAGTTGACATTTATTTACCTCAGGAAGGGTGACACTACTGAAGCTGATTGTTCATTTCAAACAATTCTGCACAAAATACTTTTCTTCTGAACGGCAGCTAAGGAGGCTGTACTGTGATATAGTGGTGGGTAGTTTTTGCCCTTTAGAATAAACTATTAGCAGAAAAACCAAGGAACGTGCCACAAACCAGCACTTGAAGGAACAGATTTTCAGATGCAGTGATGTGCATATAAAGATCAGAGACATGCAGGGAGTTGTTTTCCCTGTGAGGCTCTAAAGTTGACAGTTGAATGTTGAAGAAGCAGGCTATAAAGAAGTAAGTTGTATTTGTATGATAATTACATACTGTTGTATGTTAAAATTCATAAAGGAATTAGACTGTAACTCCTGATACTGTAACTTGTTATTATTCATACTAACTAAACTCTTCACTACATCAATAAGATTATGTGGATAATTCAGAATGAATGAATGTTGACTAGTTACATGGTTGTGGTTGCTGCTCTATACTAATGGTGAGGCAGATGAACATGTCTGGGGGACATGTTCAAAATATAATTTTCAATAGCAACATCATCATCAACAACAAATTAAACATTCAATGACTCTGGGTGGCTTTTTATAGTTGAAAAAACCCTCCAGAATGTTCAATTTTTCTCCCAGACAAGCATCCATTCATGTGATCTATCCATCCATCCCAGAGATAAATTATCCCAGAGATAAATTATTATTATAGCCCCGAGTCCTGTGTGGAGATGGGGCGGGATAGAAATCCAACATAAATAAATAAATAAATAAATAAATAAATAAATAAATCTAAAACAGAAAGCAGTTTGTGGTGTTCTGAAGATGGACATTTTATTTCCAGAACAATTTTTGTACACCCTAGAATGGATCGGTTGGTATGGTCCAGGAGAAAAATAAAACATTCTAAAGTTTTCTGGAATGTTCCATCTTTAGAATAGGATTGTTAGATCTTGAGATCTTCTTGAGAAAGTGAGGTTGAGCCCAGTCGTTGGTGACAACAGCTTTATTATAACATCGTAACTCAATAACTGCAGCAGCAAGAACTGAGAGAGCCAGCCTGACAGCCCTCTATTTATAGTGGCTCTCAATCAATCAGAACTGTTACTTTTCCCGCCCAATTTCAAATGGGCTTAACCATTTTAAAATACATAACAAGAATGTTATCATATGCCTAATTATCTGTCATCAGAACATGAAATGATGGGCAAATATGCATTCTAGTCTGCATGTCTATGGAGATTCTCAGACATGCAGGTTGTGGTTGTCCCAAAGATGGTTTTTTAAGAGGCAACTGGACTGGTTTTTCTTTAAAGACAAAAGATACCCATCCAATCAGAGCTTTAAGAAGCTTCTTGGATGAGAAGCAAAACATCTTCAAAGAAAAACCAGAAAGTCCAGTTGCCTCTTTAAAAAGCACCTTTGGGACATTCTAATTTGTACGGTACTTAGAAAATTGCCCCATATATTGATCTGAAACTTTGTCCTGCTCAAGCACTGCTGTCGCACATAGATCTCAAAATACATTGATTGATAAACAGTTGCTTCCTTCTGACACACCAGGATATCAATATTCAGGGATATCAGTGTGTTCGAACTTGCAGATGCTCTTTGAAAGCAGTTTATTGTGTATCTTCCACTTCCAGACAATATTAAAATATTCCTGTCTTTCTATAATTCAATCTCTAAAGCTCTATTGATTTCTCCCCACCTAAATTTAGTACCTACTATGCTTTTAGATGCCATTATGATAACGATAATGTTTTTCTTACAATTTCAGTCATTTGAGGAGCAGTTTAAAGATCTATTCTTGAAAAAGAGCTACAAATCAATTAACATAAAACACTGCTGTTAACAGCACTTAACAGAACAGGTTTAAGAAGTCAAATATTTTTGCCACCACAAGTTCCTGAAGGGGACATTTGGGAAATGTTTCTGAATTTGCCCATATTATTCCATCAACACTTCTTAAATGTTTTCATATAAGGGGGATCCATTATGTATAGCAGGTGAAAAGTAAGGTCCAACCAGTTTATTGTTCCGAGTTATTCCTATGGGAATTTTAAACCATTAGAAAAGATATTATTTAATTTTTAAGAACTGCTTTAGTAGTGTTAAAATGTACTTCTACTGAAATTTTGCAATTAGCAAAAGGCTAATATGCAGATGAGATGTGGATATACACTATTATTTTTACACTTTGTCTCATACTACTATTTTCTTCAGAAGCTTTGACTTCTTTGATATTTCAGAATAACAACTGATCTAGTTAGGGAAAAATAGGAAAGGAAAAATTGCACTGTAATGGATCAGTCTTGGAGTCTGTGGTATGCTGGGATTTAGTAAAGTTAAGGAAGAGTATCATGGGCATATAAACCATGGTGGCGCAGTGGTTAGGATGCAGTACAGCAGGCTACTTCTGCTGACTGCCTGCTGCCTGCAATTTGGCAGTTCAAATCTCACCAGGCTCAAGGTTGACTCAGCCTTCCATCCTTCCGAGGTGGTTAAAAAGAGGACCCAGGTTGTCGGGGGCAATATGCTGACTCTGTAAACTGTTTAGAGAGGGCTGAAAAGCACTGTGAAGAGGTATAAGTCTAAGTGTTATTGCTATCAGGAGAGTTTAACCAAGAAAGCTATTTTACCTAACTATGGTAAGGGTGATGATTCTAAGAAAATAATTACGACAATAAATCACCAACCTGCAGCCTATGGGACATGTTGTAGCCCTAAGGAACCAAGTGTCAGCTGGAGATGAAGCCTTGGTTCATAATGCTGCCAGGCAGGTATGGTCCATTTCTTCTCCTCATGTCCTCAGTAATGGGTTGAAGGCCTCTGCTAGACTACTGTATGCCATCAATATAATGTTTTGCATAACTCCTAAGTGCAAAATTGATGTTGTCGGAATTTGTAAACATTTGGTCAGGTATGTGCTTGGGGCCACTTAACAGTCTCAACGATGGCACTGCATATTTAGCAAATGACACTGCAAGACTAGAGTTTAGTTCAGACCATTAGCAGGCATTCCTCCATCTTTGGACTTCATTGCCAATCAGCAGATCATTTAGGTTGTTTCTGGAGTTCCAATGCTTCGTTAATAGCAGCTATCCACCTTTCCTAGGAACTTTAGATATGGTGACTACTCTGCATTCTGGAGTTGACTTGGCTCATTACCCTCTGCACTGCAATTTCATCATTATCCCATGTAAGTCTTCCCTTCGCAAACTAGCTCATTCACTGTCCCCTCAGCCTTATTATCCTCTGTTCTCATGACAAGGAGCTCCAGTAGAATATAAAAGGGAGTCATTATGAAGGAGTAGAAAAAGTACTTCTCCCTTCCATCTTTACCATTTCCTTCAGCACTAAATTATGGAGAAGATCCATCATCTCATTGGTCTACAATACATTAGCTTGTGCCTCACGGTTCTTGTTGGGAGACAGCGAGCACTCCTTCCCCTTTCCCTTTGCCATATGGAAAAGGAGTCAGGAAGGAGCAGGACACTTGTAAAAATCAGTGAGAATTACAGGAAAGAAATCCTTGTGAATCTGCTGGGATTTGGGGGCATATCCAAAAAGAATTTGAACACTGTTGCCAATACGAAAATAACTGTAGGATGGCAAGCAAAAGATAGATATTGTTAAGATTCCATAGCTCTGAGTCAATTTTGAGAAAGATATCAATATTGTAGTGCTAAAACCAAGAAATACTTTTTTTAGGCCAATTGGCCTAGAGGTGGAGCCTCTCCTCACAATCAGGAGGCTGTGAGTTCGATCCTAGGTAGAGGCTAATATTTGGAATAGACTCTCCTGCTCAAGTAGGGAGTTGGACTAGATGACCTCCAAGGTCCCTTCCAACTCTGTTATTCTATTTTTTTCACACTCCCCATGATAATGACACTTCCTATATACAGTATGTTAATGTTATTTCTACAGTATTATTTTTATACACAATCCACCAGGTGGCAGTATGATATTAATAATGATTTATGCCCACTTCACAGAGAGGTAAAATAAGTATTGCCAGCTAGAAGAAAGACCTATATAATAACTTCTTTTTCTGAGAAACAGGTTCTCATTCTACAAGTACAGAATCTTCTAAAGCATAAATCATCTGAAATAGACCTAAACCATCTGCTTTTTTTATATGTTTTACAATTTAAACCATATAAAAACAATGTCGCTTTCTTTGTACAATCTAAGCATATCTGTGGATAATTTTATCTCTCATTGCATTTATATTATGCTAATATTCAAAGGTTTTCACTGGCATAATTGCATGTTGACTGAATCCTAATGCATAATTGTGTGTATATATCAAATGCAATATGTAAAGCTGCGATTCATGCCTTTATTACCTTGTGCTTATTCTAATTGTCCTTGAAAATTACTCAAAAATGGCACTTAGTGCAAAATATAGCAGCTCAACCAGCAAGGAAGAATAGATTTAATAGCATTACTCCTATCCTTCAGTTGCTGCCTTGCTTGCTAGATCTAATTCAGGGTGCTGGATGCTTTAATGCTAGTCCCGGGCAGCAGCATTAGAGAATGCAGCTACAAACAAACAAACAAACAAACAAACAAACAAACAAACAATAATAATAGTGTGTCCCAGGGGAATAGATACTTTTCTTTTGTGTGTGTGCTTTGTCCAGTCAGTTGCCAGTTTTCTGAGATTTTTGGAAAGGATTTGCCACTGCCTGCTTCTTCCCAAGGCTGAGAGAGAGGCCCTGGCCCAGAGTCATCCAGATTCTAGCCTCATGTTTTAAGCATGGCTCATCATCTCCCAGTTTGTAGCTTTAACCACTACACCTTGTAGGGCCTTGGAGAGCCCTAAAGTATTCATACCCTGCTCTTGTTCTTAGTTTCCCATCTTTAAACTGGGAACTTTAGAAAGAATTCTCGTGGATATGAGATGCAGACAATAAAGATAATTAAAACGTTGGAAAATAAATAATAATGTAAATACTCTTTTATACTACTTTGGTGCTTAACTGAATTCTAGATTTTTTTGAATAGAACTCACAGCAAAACCAGTTTAGCTCTAAAGCAATTTAAAATTCTGTTTTGCTTAATTCTGAGCACATGTTGGGACACAAAGGGCTCTCCCACCATTTATGGATCAAACCAAGATTTTTATATATTTGTTGAAAGTGTCAAAATTGTAAATTTTAACACAGCAAACTTTAAACCTCCTGCTTATTTTGTCTTCCAAAGCACAAAAGTGTTAAATGTGCCAAAATTGCAGATTCATGTTGCCTCTGAGTATCTGTACTTTAGGAATATAAATGAAATGTTGTCAATGATAATCAGGAAATAATGCAGTCTCTTTTTTTTGTAAGTATTTTGCCAGTAGATTTCCAGTAGTATGGGAATATTAAAGCCTTGTTGGTTAATATAGGATGTTTTTGATGTGTCAGCTTTTTATGTCCTTCAGTTTAGTATAAATGGCAAGCTATGGAAATACCTCTACCCCACACACAGGCACAAGAATAATATTATAATCCATGGGAGTAATTTTTATATTATGTGTTATAAATTTTCTGAATACACTTGACAAGAAGGAAAGAAAAAGGAGAAGGCATTTTGGGCAAATTTCCCAAGATGAATCCATTGAGAAACAGAGAAGCAGCAATATAGATTAAAAGTGGCCTAGGAAAACAGAAGAGTGCATAAAATTGAAGTTTCTTTTGGGAAGCTGGTGAGATGATACTTCCTGACCTCTAAATCATCCATTCAAATTGCTTTTTATGGATTTCATTTATAAAATATTGACTGTCAACTTTTGTTACAGAAGGGCAAACCATTTTTGTGGAAGGCCCGTAAATGATAATCAACACATCACATGGAAGCTGACATCCTCCATTACTGCTGACATTACTCAATAGAAGTAACTGTGAGAGGGATCTTGGGGTCCTAGTGGACAATCACTTACGTATGAGCCAGCAATGTGCTGCAGCTGCCAAAAAAGCCAATGCATGATTAGGCTGCATCAACAGAGGAATAGCATCAAGTTTACGTGAAGTGTTAATAATACCATTTTACGCTTGGAATACTACCAGTTTTGGTCACCATGATACAAAAGAGGTGTTGAGTTTCTAGAAAAATTGCAGAGAAGAGCAATAAAGATAATTAGGGGAGTGGAGACTAAACAGCATAATGAACAGTTGTGAGAACTGGAATGTCTAGTGTAACGAAGAGAAGGACTGTGGTGACATGATAGTATTCTTCTAATATGTATGGAGTGGTCATGGGAGGTGGGGGGAGGGAGAGATCAACTAATTCTCCAAAGCACCTGAGGGGAAGACAAGAAATAATGGATGGAAGTTTAACAAAGAGAGATCCAACCTAGAATGAAGGAGAAATTTCCTGTCAGTCAGAACAATTACAGCTGCAGCCTCAGAAGTTGCAGGTGCTCCATCCCTGGCTGTTTTTAAGAAGAGATAGGACTTTTGTCCAGAATGATATAGAGTCTGCCATTTGAGCAGAGAGTTGGACTAGACCTCCAAGGTACCTTCCAACTGTTATTCTGTATTGTGTATCTTGCTCAGAAAGTGGAAAATGCAAATGTGAATTTGGTGATGGAGCTGGAGGGAATGCACACTATTCACAACCACCACCACTCTAAATAAATAATAACAGTTTCTAATTCCCTTTTTTAAATAAATTCATCTTTGATCAGATATTTGAGTAGCAAGTAAAACATTGCTTTAATTTACATTCAAATCAAGGGAGTAAGAGGTCCCAAATTCCTGCATTGACTCATCTTTATTTTTTGTTTTTTACTATCTTTGCTGAAATATTTTGTGACACCTTGCAGGATAAAATCCAGTTAGTAAAGTTGTTTTTCCTAGCATATGTAGGATCCACTTGTTTTGGGCTATTCTTACAATAAATCTATCTATGCCAGATGCAAAGAGGTGTGTTATTGTTCAGCCAACTTGGATACATAGAGGACAGTACAATGTGACTTATTGAATACATGTCTGGAGATGACCAGAATGGATTCAAGTTTGCTTGGAAGTGGGCTTGTTCTGCTGTGTCCTTTTTATTAGAGGTCCTCTAGTCCAACCCCCTGCTGAAGCAGGAGACCCTATACCATTTCAGATAAATGGTTGTCCAGTCTCTTTTTGAAAGCCTCCAGTGATGGAGAACCCACAACTTCTGAAGATAAGCCGTCCTATTGGTTGATTGCTCCCACCATTAGGAAATTTCTCCTAATGGAGAAAGTTGTTTCTTTCCTTGGTTAGTTTCCATCCATTTTTTCTCAACTTGCCTTTTGGTGCTTTGGAAAATAGTTTGATTCCCTGGTCTTCATAGGAGCCCCTCAAATATTGGAACATTGCTATCATGTCTCCCCTAGTCCTTCTTTTCATTACACTAGGCATACCCAATTCCTGTAACCATTCTTCATATGTTTTAGCCTTCAGCCCCCTGTTCCACATGGGCAACAACAGACATAAGCAAAGGCTAAACCAATCTGTGTTCTAAAATGGATGGTATTTATTGAAACCACTTATTTCTGATTGCCTCTTCATAATACCTATTTGATACATATTGGTTCTTTTAATACTTAGCCTAGGGGAAAAGGCCCTTAACTCTATCAAATTAGTCTTTGTGCAATTTTTTCCTTTCTTGGAATGTAGACCCTATGCTGGAGCATGTAATTACACCACCATATCCTGTGTTAAAAAGAGCTCAGACACTAAATTATCCATGTCAGCACCTTAGTTTGACCATGACATATAGTGCAGAGAGACCCAAAGCAGAGTCTGTAAGAAGGTGATGGCTAAATATGCATTCAGGGGCACTGGGAAACACCAGTCTGTTTAATCCATTGCTTTCATCCCATTGTGGCTATTTAATATTATTACCTAACTTTTGCCCTTGAAAGTTGCTTCTCCCTCACTTTCTGTGCTATGCAGTTAAGATATAAAGGTCAAGGATATGGAAAACAGCAATAAAATATGACTTATTTTACATAGGTGATCAGAGAGCTATTAAATTGCAAAGAAGTCTAAAGATATATCCATTTTCTGAATCATTTTTTTCAACAAAGCATGACCAACAATACTTATTGTCATATGTGTTAAAATGGCTGCAGACCTATTTATATAATATCAAGTTATGAAACTGTAATTATCTAAAGATTACCATAGGTTATTCAGCATATAAAAGTTAAAATGCCTTCATGTTAAAGAGATTTCTTTGCATGCAGATTAAACTTATTACCAGAAAGCAATGTTGCTAACCAAAAGCTCCTTATGTTTCATTTTATTTAGAGGGCAGCTATGAGCTTTGAACTTCATGCAACCTAGTCCAATACCTTAAAAACTATCTTCCACTGGTAGAAGGAATTATTACTCGTTGGATGCAAACTCTTGGTTGGGAAACTCTTGACATAAACCAGAGAGCAATCATATTGCATGGATCTCTGAAAATCACCCCTGCTTACTTAGAACAAGTGAGAATGGGTGGGAACCTCTAGCTGACCTTGGTTGATCTCAGTTCAACTCAACTACTTCCAAATTAGTTACTATTTAGATGGAAGATCCACAGTTTTTTGGGGGTTAAATCCTAGAAAATTCAAAACAAAACAAAACACATTTGAAAGCATTAACAAACAACTTCCATACAGTTGCCAAGAAAACTGGATATGTTCATAGGGTTCCCAAACAATCATGCAGAGCCATTCAATGAGAACTTCTACACATGTGTTTACTTTTTGATATCCATTTAAGTTATCAATATTTTGCAAACAGATGGTTCTTGACTTCAGTTCTTATAATACTTCCTATTTTCTCAAACAATTCCAAGTTTTGTTTTGTTTTTAGTTTTGCTTTTTTATTTGTTAAGGTTAGAAATGATAGTACCAATAAATATATATTTTACTGCAGATTACTTCCTTCTATTGAAAATTGGAAATCTGTTTCTAATTTGTAATCTATTGGCAATCAGCACCTGTCCCTGCAGGAAACAGGCTAGTTAGCTGATAATATCACTGGTGAAGGCAGTCTTGAAATCTTGAATCATAACCAGTTTTCAGATTGGAAATTGGTTGATTCAGCAGTGAATATAAGCCATAGGTGAAGGAAGGATAAGAATTGTCATTTCAACAATGGAGCCATTTAAGAAAGTCTCCAGTTCCCTAGGAACCACAGGCCTGATAACACAACCTAGTCCTGAGGATCTTTTGGAATATCAAAGTGATGGAGGTAATCTAATTTTGAAGGAAAGATGATCCACAAGGCAGACACCCTGGCAGAGAAGGCACTATTCCTGTTACCGATCAAATGTAGGTCCCTAACTGATAGTATCTGCAAGATGCTGGGATAAGATGTCAATAGCATTGGTTAATTTGCCAGAGGTAGAGATATTTGTTGACAATACTTCACCCAGTGGTAATGGAAAAGCTCACCCAGTGGCCTCATGTAGATGTTAAAAAGGAGAATTAGAAAAGCAGCACGTGTGCACCCCACATAGGATTGGTTGAGGTGAGAATCATCCTCCCTACTCATCACCTACTGGAATTTCTGCAAAGGAAGAAGGTGAAGTAGCACAGCACTGGGCTGGCCAGCCCCAATCCTCTGAGCTAATCCAGAAGGATATCATGGACAATAGTATGGGAAGCTTCCAAGAGATCAGGTAGGAAATGATGGATGTACGATCCCCATCCCACCCAGCCAGAGATCCTCTAAAAGCATGATTGATACTGTTTCTACCCAGGGTCTATATCAGGGGTGGGCAAACTTGTCAGCTTTAAGACTTGTGGACTTCAACTCCCAGAGTTCCCCAGCCAGCATAGC
>JAOYMU010000192.1:35702075-35715787 GCA_025802295.1 Psammodynastes pulverulentus
AAAATATGTTTAAAATGTACTAATAAAACTGTTTCAATAAAAAAAAGTTTGTGAACCCCAGGAAGTTCTGGAGCTGCCCATGGGTCCGTGGGGGTTGCCAGTCTAGTACTGCTTTCACTTTTCCTAGATCCATCTCAATCCCTTGGCTTGACACTCAGTAGCCCAGGTAGTCTAGGAAGGTCTTATGGAACTCATATTTAGAAAGCTTCACATGTAGCTTTGTGGTGAGGAGTTTTTTTCAGTACCTGCTGCACTAATTTAACATGTTCTTTCAGCATCTCACTGAATATGAGAATGTCAATCAGGTAAACTAGGACCCCCTTGTACAGATGTTCATGCAGCACTTTGTTTATTAGCTGCATGAATATGGCAGGGGCTCCCTGGAGCCCAAATGGCATGACCTTAAATTGGAAGCTTCCCACCAGGCAGTTAACGCGGTCTTCCATTCATCCCCTTCCCTAATCTATACTTGGTAGTACGTTCCCTTAGGTCCAGCTTAGTGAACCCCTTATCCTTCACCAGATGATTTAGCATGTTCTTCACTAAGAGGAGGGGGTAGGTGTTTTCCAACATATGGCATTAATTCCATTAAAATTCACACAAAGCCTCATCCCCGCCCCATCTTTTTTCTCTTTGAACAGCACTGGGGCCACTATTTTGGATTTGGCAGGTTGGATGAAGCCCCTGGCTAAATTGGTGTCAATATATTTCCTCAGTTCAATCATTTCCTTAGGTGTCATGAAATACATTTTGGCAACTTGGCCCCTGGCATGAACTCAATCGCACAATCTGTAGGGCAGTGAGGGGGGAGGAAGTTGTATTCCTGCTCACTAAATGCAGCTGTCAAATCCCTATATGTATTCCTTGGGCACCTGGGGGCAGCCTGGGAGCCCATCTGTGGCAGCGGTGGCATTTTCCAGCTGGCTGGGAAGGCTGGGGCTTGGTGTTTGTTGGCACTTATGCTGAGGAATTGGTGGCAGTGGACCAATTCCTATTCTTAGCTTCCTGTAGCCATCTTCCCATGTGATGATTGGGCCCCATTTATCCAGCGAAGCCAGACCTAGTATGATCAATTCAGTCATTTTGGGGGCTACTATGAAGCGTATGAGCTCCCAGTGGCATCCCATCTCCAAACTCCATGACTAAAGTGTGTGGGCTCCATCGATTAGTGTCCCATCAAGCTGTTTGAAGCAAATGGGGTGCACTGGGGTTTCCATGTTTATCCCTAGTTGTTGGATGATGAGAAGGCTGATTAGGTACCAGGTGCAGCAGTTGTTATTGACAACCTCTACATCCCCTTGGGCCCTGTCCTCTGGGCCTTAAGGGTGAAAGGGTGGATGGTTTTACTTACCATTGGGTCTTCCTCCCCACTGCTCTCGCTGGCGGAGCCTGAACCTCTGGCTTCAGAGGTCCCTCCCCTTCAGCAGCAAGTGGAGAAAACTCAACGCCTTATCAGGCGATCCATCCCAAGTCGATCATTTCTTGGAATTTTATTTGCCCGGGATTCCAATGGAGTCCTGAGCTGCAGGATTGGGGTGGGAGCTAGGCACTCAGATGCTCAGTGACCGTGCTGATCACATTGGAAGCACTGGATCATTCCTGGCGATGCTGGTTACAGGGCCTTGGCCAGCTTGGCCAGGTCCCGGCAATCCAGGGCTCTCTTGGCTGGCTTCACTGGGGTAGGTTTCCAATGGGGGTAGATCTCTAAATCCATGGCTACAGCCAGATTGTACCAGTCCTGTATGCAGTCTGGAACTCCCCTAATGCTGCAAGCTTGCCTAAGGTCCTGGTCTAGGGCCTCTTTAAAGTGGTAGACAAGGAGGTGTTCTGGCCAGTCTCTCAGTTTTCCGGCCAGCCTTCTGAGTTCCCAGACAAATTCTTTTGGGGGTTGAGCTTTGGCTTCCTCTTTGTGGCCCATGTCTTCAAACCAGATCCAGAGCAGCTGTACAAACTTGTCTGCATCCTCCAGTTCTGGGGTTCCTTCATTGTGTAGCTAGGCTATCCAGTCCACTGCATCCTCCTGATTCATGTTGTCTGCAATTGCTGACACTGTGTTTCGATCGGTTTGATATTGGTCCCCATAATGGTCAATGTGGGACCAAATCTGGTTGAGGAAATAGGCCAACTTCCCTGGGGTTCCGTCGAACATCGCTCTGAACTGTGGGGGAGGAGCAGTTGGTTGCGCAGTTTGCAGGGCCGGCACCAGCTGTGGGACCGGGGCTGGCATCCACTGGTATTGCATCCATCCCTGGCTGGGATAGAAAGCCCAGCCAGGGGAATTTGGTCAACGGGAGCAGCCTGATGACTGGATGGGCCTAATGGTCCCTGCTGCTGCATGGTTCCAACTCCGGCAGGAGCTGTCACCCCAGTAGACCGGGTCTGACAAGGGAGGCTAAGTCACAATCCACTTCATCCAAGTGAAACAAAGCTGAAACTCCACTCTGGACAGTCACAATGTCAGGGCCCAGGAAGGTGAACATGGGTTGAGCCAGGACCCAGCCGGGTTGGCCAGTGGGGGGAGGCTGAGCAATGCTGCCCATGCTGAGTTGATCGAACTGCTCCGGAAGACCAGCCAGCGACTGGCTCCACAACAATGGCAGGAGACCCCACTCTCTGGAATCACTGGGCTCAGGAGGCCTCGTTCCTCTCCATTCGAAAGCATGGGCATGCCCCGCTTTGTTCGCTCCAGGTTTTTGCAGCGTTACCCTGATCACCAACTCCTGGGGTGGTGCAGCTCTCATGGCTTTGCCCCATAGGGAAGGATCCAGCAGAGCAATCTGACACGGTGCTGGCGGTGTTCAGCCTCTGCAGCCTCCATTGTGGCTACCACAGCTTCAGACAGGGAGTAGATGGTCTCAAGTGCTACCTCTGAACCAGTTCCAGTAGCTCCCTTCATGGTTGCCATCTTCTACTCCATCTTCCCTGAGACTTTATGCTGCCTGGCATTCGGGTCGGCGCTCAGGGCTCAGGACCCCGGACAGCACCCTATTAAGCAGGGAACTGGGGTAGTTTTTAAAGGAGATTTGTATTAATGTCAGGGTTCCAAGTAACACCCCCAACCAAGTAAGATTCCAAGGCAGGCATTTCCTCAAAGTTCCATTTTATTAGAGATGTCAAATTGACAAATCTGGGAAAACCCGAATCTGAAAGGCCCCCAGGTTTTCCCCACCCAAAAGAAAGTCAAAGTGCCTTTCCCTGCACCCACATGTCCATCACATGGTCCAATCAATCCACCGTCCCAACTGGAGATGACTCCCAGTCATGCTGCTCCAGGTGCAGGCTGAACGTCCTTGACTCCCAGAGAAAAGAATGTTGTTATGGCTATATCTCTCACTCCAACTCCATCCAACTCCCCTCCTCCCATTTTCCTATAGCATGCCCATCCACTTAGTGTGGTAGCCCTGAAGATCCAAAGTAAAAGATGGCTTCCAGGGCTGACAAGTAATGTTTTTCAACCTCCCCTCAAATATTAACTTTTTGTGAGCACTTGTTTATAAATATTTCATACAGCAAAAAAGGTTGCAGTCAAGATTTTCAGATGTCTAATTGAATATATTGTTGATGTCTATTGTCATTAAAGATGTCCATGAAATACTGAGTTGCTCACAATCAGCTCTGGCTCAACATAGGTAAAAAGGTGTAGCAAAATTCTGAGGATGGAAAATTGCTTCTGTATTTTTAAAATGCATCAGGCTGTTAATGAATTTTCACAACTAGATAACTAGCATTGTGCTGGAAATTGATTGACTTTTTCTAATCTTACCATCCGATGAGATGGAAGCTAATGCTCAACAGGGTCAAAGTTGCTAAGAAAAGGAATGGGCAACGTTCAAATGGCAGCAGAGTTATCTCGTTCTATTGTCACTACAGAAATGTACAGGAGTTAATGATGTTTTCTGCTTTTGTTCAGGTTCTGACCATGCTTACAGAAAACTGCAGTGGGGTTGAGAAGCCAACAGAAGACTGAATGCCTGGATGGATTCTATGGTGGGAATGTTATATACAGCTTTGGTTCACTGAAATGTTCATGGCTTCTGTTTCCCTTCTGGGCCTGGGAGAAGCATTAGAGCAAGTATTTAGACATCATAAATAACTTTGTTCTATTTGAGTTGTTAAAATGTTGGCAAAAATGAAAAATGGTAGCTGAAAACTGAATTAAAAATCTCCCAGTAGTGCCATTGTGGAAGCAAATGATGAGGGGAAATTTCAGATATTACAGCTGCATATATGGCAAGAATTTCTGGGTGTTATACTCAACTTTAACTGAAGATATACAGTGACATATACAGGAGGCTCAATGGAGTCTTTATTCATCTTGCCACGTCACAGAGCAAGTAAAGAGGGCCCCTTTGCCATTTTTCTGCACATACCAAATTGGTCCCCAAGCACACTTTGCAGGAACTGGAACATCCTATTTTGAAATATCCAATGCAATTAGGAAGCTAAATACCTAGCAAACTAAAAAATGTTGCTGCTAAGGGGTTTTCCCTTGAATTAAGCTTACATCAAGGCTGCATTTTTCGGACGGTTGAAAGCTGAAATCAAAACAGACACTGCGGTCAACAGATCTAGCTGTAAAATCATACTAGCTGAAACACACTTTTATTTCAGAAGCCAATAACGATTGTCCCCCGTGGCTATGCTACTTCAAGTGTGTGGTTATTCTGATTCTTGGATTCTCTTCTTTGGATGGCCTACACAGAGATGTCAGTGAACTAATTCAGGATGTTAGCCTAGCTGTTTTTTGAATGTTTACAATAGTTTAACAATTCTACTTCGGTCAAGTACTGTATGAATATTTCCTATTTTGCATGTTGGAAAGGTGTGGGAATGTAACCGAGTAAATGTAGCTTATGACCACCCTATAAAATAGCATAATGTTCCTGTAGCTTTCATTTCATTGGCTGCTGTGAAAAGCCTTAAGTAAATCTGAATCTGAACAAAAAACCATAACAAGCAGGGACCAGACCAAAGTGCTTTCATTGCTTGCAAAGTTACTAAAATGGGAAAGAAAAAGAAGTCACAAGCTTTTTTTCTTTGTAAATTTCTTCTATTTCTAGTTTTTGTTGCTGCCCTGTTCAAATATTATCAAAGATTCTATGTCCCATCTCACTTAAAGAACTTCTTGGGGGAAATCAGCCTTATTATTACTTTATTATTGTTATTGCCAAGATCTTCAGCTTCTTTTCAGTTGTTCCTCTCTTTTTGTTTTTAATGGATTAGACTTGGAAATCTATGCATGGAAATCAGGCAAACTTCCACTACTCGGTGGCCTTCCTTAAAACAAGTCATCCAACTATTAATGCCAAGATAGATCAGACCAAAAACTATATCTGGACATTCTTTCATAATATTTATTCATCTACCATAGAGACCACTAGTACAGAGTGGGCTTCCCTTGCTGGCTTTGAGGATGGGGTTCTTCTCTGTCTATATTGCTTTTTATGTGGTTCTGTCTGAATTTTGGTGGGTAAAAATATACAATGCAGATTTTGCTGGAGGGTTTTTTTCATTTAGGAATGGCTTACATTAAAAGGCAAAGTTTTAAAATAACTGAAAGTGCTTTTAATGTGAGGAAACAAGTATGGAAAATAGACAGGATCTATATGGGGCCCAGTTCCATAATTATATTAAGGCTACTATTTTTTTAAAGAAAGTACCAGTACAATGAATACATAGATTGGTGTTTGTCAACTTTGGCAACTTTGAAATGTGTAGACTTGAACTCCCCAAATTCCCCAAGCAGCATGCTACTTGGAAATTCTGGGAGTTGAAATCCACACATTTTAAAGTTGCCAAGTTGAGAAACACTGGCATAGATGAATAGGATAAATACTGTTCTCTAAAAGTTAGTTAGAAGCCAGCTAGCCTGCCTAAAGCATGTATCAGTGGTAGCTTTCAACTATCAGTTAATTTGCAGGCCGGAAGAAAACTGGGCTCATCTCACTGTGAACAGTTATTGCCATTTTGGTTTTATAGTATATCAATTTTATTTCCTGACAGACAAAGCACAAAAAGAGCAAAAGTTTATTTTGTATAAGATCTGTGCTTGGCACCTAGAAACAGAGTTCTCTGCATAAGGCAAATCTTTATACACTTCCTTTCTTAATATATATTTTACATACACTTTTAGCACCCTCTTTAATATTCATAATATTGTACTCCCCTCCCTCCCACAAATGCTAGAAACATATTAAATACATTTATCTACAACACATCAAAACAACCTCTCTACTG
The DNA here is from genome assembly GCA_025802295.1 of Psammodynastes pulverulentus. NCBI lineage: Eukaryota > Metazoa > Chordata > Lepidosauria > Squamata > Psammodynastidae > Psammodynastes > Psammodynastes pulverulentus. The sequence continues at coordinate 35,708,313 of JAOYMU010000192.1, forward strand.
CAGTTCCTGTATTCACGTTATTTGGCAATTTTATTTTCACACTTTAACTTAAAAGATCACTTTACTCTTTTTTATTGAGCATCATTTGCTTACTTACTTTCCAACAGATTAAGAAAATAATAATATTAAAAGAGAGAAATATTTGAGAAAGGCACTTATTTCTGGGCCAATTCAGCAGACAGAATAGGCCTTCTTTGCAATGAGGCTTCTGCTTGTCCACTCAACAAAACCTCTGACTAAGAGAAATTCTTCCTTTATAACTACCTCCTGGGGAAGATAAACGTTTTGCACATGGCTTGCCAATTTTTTGCATTTTATATAAGCCCCTGAATGTTCAGTTGAGCACAACTTCCCCTTATTCCTTTTCAAAATGAGATGTTGTGGGCAGCAGTCATGCCTGTTTCCAGATAAGCCTGCTATAAAAACAATTCCCTGCCTGTATACATCAAGAAAATCTTCTAGGGTTAATGGGCATTTCCTCTCCTTCTCTTCAGGCAAAATTTTGCACAGAGAAAAAGATACTGTTCTCTTGCAAGAGCCACATACCCCCAAAATAGAAAAGGCAAAATTCTCTCAAGAAGAGACATTCCAGTCAAATAAAAGGTTCACCAAAGCTGAGTGAGAGATGGCTATGAACTTGAACTAATAAATGTAGATAACAAGAAGGAGTTTCGGCAGTTGTCTATTTCCGATAGTGCAGTTTTATAGGACAGCTTGAATCTTCAAGGATTGGTTGCACACATCTGGGAAGCTTAAAAAAAAAGGCAGAAACACTGGGTTTCTGTTAGGAACAGTTCACACCCAAATTAGAATTATTGCATATACTGTAAAGCACGGCCCCTATTATTTGTAAACAGTTTTCTCTATTTTTAAAATGCATCCATTGAAAATGGAAGCTATTTAGTTCCACATGGCTTTTGATTCCAGTCTGCACGATTCAGTTCTTTGAAATATCGCTATAATTGGCTTAGGTTCCATTGAGCATTCAAATACAAGTCCCGTTTAAATTTGAAAAGCAACCGAGACAAACCCACCAGTAGACAAAATGAGATGTTTGTTCACAATTTGGCCAAGGCGATGGCTCCAAGCATCATTTAAACCATGTGCATAGACATTTGTGAAGATGATCCTGTGACAGCACCATACTGCCTATTCTCACAAGTGCTGGCGGTGGGCTGGCTACCGTTGGGTGGGCTGATCACGTGCATGCTGTGATCCATCCCTGTTGAAAGATATTGCCTCTCTCCAAAGGCCCCGCTGGAAGGAGCAGAACAAAGTAAAGTGCTTTGTGTGGTGGCCAGTTTTTCAGGGCTTCCTGCCAACCTTGGAGAAGCTGAGAAATTGTATCCATACAAATTATAAGGGTTGTGAAGGGAAAAGGCATTGTAGGAACTCTGTTGCATGTGGCCACCGCTAAACATATGGGAAGAAGACGAGGAAGAAGAAGTGGAGGTGGGGTTGCCAGCTTGCATGACATACTGGAACTGAGATGTTGGGAATGATCCCAGCTGGCCACCATAAGCTTCCATTTTGCCATTAGTGGGCAGGGCAGAAGGAGCAGGCATTCCTGAGATCAGAGTTGGAGTCCGCTGAGGTATGAAGTTTTCCGATGGCTGAGCAGTAGCAGAAGACCCGCTCTGGAGCCGGCTGTATCCACTCTCACTCAAGCCTGGGTAGCTCTGCAGGGCAGCCATGTTGCTTCTTGCACACGGTGGATACTCAGAGAGATTCAGGTTACAAAGCTGGCTCTCTCGGCAGCCAACATTGAAAGTGTTGGGGGTTAAATGAAAGGCTGGAGGAGAACAGGATGGAGACAGGAGATGAGAAGATGCCGAGGGTGAGGGGGTCCCTGTGCTGGATGTTGTTGGGGAAGTGCCTGTACTGCCCCCTAGGAAGACAACAGAAAAGAAAGCAATAATTTAAAATGGACTTAAATTATATAATGTGAACAATACTTATTTCAATTTCTATCTTTTCCTCTAACAATTTGCTCTTTTACTTTATCCCAATGGAAAATATGAACGATGTGTTCTTTTGTCCTAATTTCAAATCCATTCCAAAAGTGCTTAGGTAGTCAAAATCTTTGCCAGCATACTGCAAAGAAAACGCTCCGCTACATTTTTTCCCCCAAAAATGCCTCTGAGCCCCAAATGAGCTCCATAGACTTTTTCTGAGAAAATGAAATAATGTCCAACCACATCCCAAGGCTTTGTTTGAATTTAGTTTTATATATCCAGAAAAAGAACAGAAGCAAACAGGGATAGTTGAAAATGTCCTATAGAAGAGGGAGATAGTAAATTGCATTTCAGTAATACGGCACTTTCTCATCTAGCCTCCCTTTGCCAATATTTATTGAATTGAATAAGTAACTTTTCCATATCCTCCTTTTCAAAGATTCCTCACAGCATACTTTCAAAATTTGAAGGCTTTAAAAACACCTCCCTTTTTACAACTCTGTAATAATCCTTTAATTTAGGATAAAATCAGGGCGACTGGATCAATCAGCATTTACTGCCTAGATGCCCTTCCTGACGCCACACAGGGTTCACAGCATATATTTTGTCTTTGTGCCCTAGGAGGAAAACATCTGCTGCCACCTGGGATTGAACTCTCAACTTCTGGATGGGAGGCAAACGTCTTCACCACTAGGCCACCACATTGCTCTCTCTGGATCTCTGTCCATAAGGGAAGTATCACTACAGTGGGGAGTTTAAGCATATGGCAAATCATATTATATCTACCTGATAGATTCTTCAAATGACCCTCTGCAAATGTTGCTATTTTGTCCTTCACACACACTCTTCAAAAATATAGTCAAGAATGTCCTCCCATTTTCACTAATGGTACCCAAAAGAAACCAAGCCCAGATTCTTCTCCTCCCATGTTTCCAGTCATGAGACTTAAGCTTCTGTTCAAAGTCAACTGGGTTCCTAAATAGTAGAATCTTCTCAGAGGCTTAATTCCCAGTGAACCATTTTGTTTTATGTCCCACTTTTTATACATATAAAAAAATTAGCTTATAATGCAGCTCATAGAAAATAATACCACCTCTATTTTCTGGTTTTGAGAATACCAGGCATGAATAGTCAATGTATCTTTAAGAACTCAGCTTAGATGTATGGATATGAACTTTTGTCTATGTTTCTTATTCAAGGGTATAAAAAACATGTGGGTTTTTATTTATTTATTTGTCAAGCATATATGAGAAAAACAAGTACAGGTATGAACATAACATATAAACTTATAAGTATAAACAAGTACGAATAAAAAAGACATTAGGACAGGGACGGTAGGCACGTTGGTGTGTTACAGACCTCTTAAAAATGGGGTGAGGTCAACAATAGACAATCTAAAGTTAAAGTTTTTGGGGTTATGGGAAGAGACCACAGTGTCTTTCCTGCTAGCCAATATTCCGCTTTCTGTGTCCTGGGAATCCTTATAACTCTCACACTGCATTTTGGATATGTCATTTTTAAGGGAAAACTTTCTTTGGCATCATTTTTTGTTTGCATAGACTACAAAATCAATACCATGTGATAAAAGGAAGCAGAAATCATCAGCTAGTGCCTAACATTTTAAGAAAATAAGAATACCAGTTGATTGATTTCACTTATGTCATCATCTTCTGCAACCTGGACAATGTCTCTCTGCTGAAAGTTGATTCAATTATTTGAAGAGTCATCCAGCCCTGATCGTTGGAGTCCCACCAGAAAACCACATATGGAGTACCAAAAACATTTATGAAATCACTGAGGACAGCAGGGAAAGTGGCATGCAACAGTACCTATTTAACATATTTAATAGGAGTGTGTAAGGCAGCAGTGTTCAACTCTGCAAGGCATTTCATTTCACGGAGGCATTTGGAAACAGGCTGCTACTTAATAACAATAGAAATTTATTATATTTGTATGCCATCTGACTCTCAATGACTCTGGACCAGGGATGGGCAATTAATTTTCCCAAGAGGTCACATGAGAAACAGGGACTGTTGTGGAAGGCCAAATCAATAGGCGGATCAATATAAATTGTATTGCTTTATAAAAATTAGTAAATTCTATGATTTTGTTTACTGTAAAGGTGCATAGGCATACCCACACACACATATATAAATTTAAAAATGTATCAGTTGCCTTCCAAATAAAAGCAGCACAGTTATATTGCCTGCATGGCAAACACTTATTTACATTTGACTTCTAAGTTCCGATCAGTCTCACGGGGGCTGGACAGGGGCAACTAAAAGGTCAGATGTGGGCCCAAGGCTGTAAAATGCCCAGGTTTGTTCTAGGCAACCAGAGGGTTCTTTCATCTGATATATTTTCAACAATGAAATACCACTTTGACTTTGAAGCAATATTCATTTTAAAGCAGATAGTCATGTTATAGTCCTTTGTTTTTACATTCCAATACAGGTAGTTCTTGACTTACGACCACAACTGAGCCCAAAATTTCTGGTGCTAAGCAAGACAGTTACTGAGTGTTGCCTCATTTTAGGACATTTCTTGCCACAGATGTTAAGTGAATCACTGCAGTTGTTAAGTTAACAACACGGTTGTTAAGCAAACCACCTTCCCCATTGGTTCTGCTTGTCAGAAGGTTGCAAAAAGTGATCACATGATCCCCAAGGACACTGCAGCATCATAAATACATGGCAGTTGCCAAGTATCTGAATTCTGATCACATGACCATGGGGATGCTGCCACAGTCGTAACTGAGAAAAACAGTCACTTTTCTTCAGTGCTTTTGTAACTTCAAATGGTCACTAAATGAACAGTTGTAAGTCAAGGACTACCTGTATATCCTCTGAGTGTTTGAGTCGAAAGAGCAGCATTAAATATGAATGTGTTAATCATGTTGCTTACTAGCCTAGGCCTCTGCTTGTCTTACTAGAGTGTATCTCTGTACAGTACAGTATACAGTATACTGTTATACCATAGATCTGTATTCATCGGTATATCTTTTGGACATTTGATCCATTCTGAATCCATCATTATCCATCATTTTTAAACTTAGCCATGCTTTTTTTCAGTTAAATATATATATATATATTTAAAAGTTCTTCTAAATCTGAAATGTGCCGGGTATGATTTACCAATATATTTCTAGTGCTTCATTTTCATTACTGTGTTTCAAAATACTTAGTCCAATTTCTTCAGCTTTAATACACTTTCCATTAGTAAGATTTTTTTTCTCAGCCATATAATGTACATTATTTAAAAGCAGATCTGTCACTTGTAATATGACTTACAGCTGATGTCAGTCCATCAGCCTTTTGAAATTTCCAATCCAGTTATTATTGTCTTTATTAGCGCTTGTTATTTTGTTTTTTTGTCTATGCACTTGAAAAGTTCCCCACAAGTTGCTTCAATTTCAGTAAGGCACAAGCCCCATTTTCTTACTCTTGAATCAATGTTTGATTTCTTTTTCTGTATAATTTATTATTTGTAATATTATAAAGAAGTTTCTTTTTTATTTTAATTTTCTTTCACAACTTTCTAAAGTTGCATTTCATGCTTCAGATGGAATATACAAAAGTTAAAGCTGTTCCACCTACTTGTAATACAAAATTAATGTGTTTTTGACTACTTTCAGTCTTTCTTTTCACTGAATACAGTTTTCTTAGTTGAGGCTTCTTTTATGTTTTTAATGTAAAACTACTCACAACCCACCTTAGAACACCTGGATATGTTTTTCCACTTCATATCCAGGTGGTCATAAAGTTACTTTGTGGGGATGGTAAACTCTTAAGAATTAGCAAACTAAGAATTAACTTATCTACTTTTTATGCTTCAGCTTAAATATTGAAAAAAAGCTGCACACAGAACATTTGTTAGGTAGTTGTACATATTGACAAATCCTTTGCTTGTAGAACTAATCTGAACATTTCCTATTTGTATTGTGTGGAAAAGAGAATTCCATACAGTGTAGAAATCAATAAAATCTGTTGTGGGAAAATGAGTATAGAATTACTGGAACTCTGATTTTATTTTTGTTAATAAATTCTCTTCATTAAACAGAATAAAACAAAGCCAAATATTTTTAACAATGAGAATCTGGATCAGATTCAACACCATTTTTAAAAGTCAATCTAAATTGTTTAATCAATTTTTGGCTCTCTCTAACCTAACTGAACCCCATAAAATCTAATTGCCATCTGTGGGAAATTAATTGTACATCTGTTTTGTCCCAATGTAAAACCAAGTTTGGGGGTGATCATATCATTTTTGAAGAGTTGGTTCTTTTAATGCCTGGTATTCTGGAACTTCACTATAGTTTTTGATTCCAATTCTGAAAGAAGGTGCTTAAAAAATATTTATAAGTTTAAACACACTTGTCTGTCTTCTTGTAAAACATTTTTTTCTTAGCTAATGAGATACAGATAGCCCTCAATTTCCAACCATTCATTTAGTAACTGTTCAAAGTTACAACAGCACTGAAGTAAGTGACTTACAACTGGTCCTCCTCACATTTATGACCATTGTAATGTCCCCATGATCATGTGATCAAAATTCTGGTATTTGGCAATTAGCATATATTTACGATGGTTGCAGTGTGTTGGGGTCAAATGATAGCCCTCAAGTGGGCTTCTGGTAAGCAAAGCAAATGGAGGGAAGCCAGATCATGTGATTCAATGAGCAACTGCAGTAGTTGTTCACTTAACAACCATGGCTTATAAAGGTATTAAAATTGGTTGCAATTCACTTAACCAATATCTTGCTTGGCAACAAAAATTCCAGCCTCAATTGTGGTCATAAGTCAAGGATTACTATAACAGTTTCCAATTGGAAAGGGAAGAAAAAAATCACGACTGAGTGCCAATCAGTTCTGTTGAGGAGTAATGCATAAACATCAATGACAATAACATCTTGGGACACTGCATTACTTCTTCAGGAAATCTAATTGTTCATGAAAGTTTCAGCGGAAAAAAAGGATAATTATGATTTTAGTAGACTTATAGTATTAATTATTTAGAAATAAGATTCTGATTACATTTAGATATGAAATGTTTCTTGCATTGCATTGCAAATTTCCAACTTGATGAGATTATGTTGCTTGAGTTTCATTAATGTTATTAAAATCCTCTGGCAGTCTCACTTTTTTCAAAAAATAAAAATGTATTTTAAAAAACAAAATGAATATTTTTCTTATAGATCCATCATCTACCTTTCCTCCCAAAATGCAGTACGTGGGAAATGTCTGGGAAGCTGCAGGTCACTACTACATAAGTGCAAATATAAAGTCATATTGGTCAATGACTTGGAAGAATTATTTCTATGCTCTAAAAAATGTTCAGGTCCCCTATAGTGTTCTAGAGTTCCATAGAAGACATATGTTTCTCATTTAAAATACACTCCTGTATAAGACTTGGCATGTCTTGCATCAAGAAAGTAACTTTTAGTGGTACTTTAATTGAAGAAAATAGCATGGGGGAAAAAGAATTACTCCCTCTCTGAGGTAGCATTTCTGAATCAATGTGG
>JAOYMU010000192.1:35742766-35755025 GCA_025802295.1 Psammodynastes pulverulentus
ACTTCAACTCCCAGAAGTCCACAAGCTTTGCTGGCTGAGGAATTCTGGGAGTTGAAGTCCACAAGTCTTAAAGTTGCCACGGTTGGAGACCCCTGCCCTATGACATCCTGGACAAATGGTTGTCCAACCTTTTCTTGAAAACCTCCAGTGATGGAGCACCCAGAACTCTTAGAAGCAGGCTGTTCCGCTGATTACCGTAATTGTTGTCACTGTCAAGAAATTTCTCCTTTAATTTACTTTGATTTAAGATCTCTCTTTAATGATCTTCCACCCATCACTTCTTGTCCTGCCCTCAGATACTTTGGAGAATAGAGTGGCCTAAGGAAGCCTACTGCATATTAGAACATCATCTTTATGGTCTCACAAACCACGAAGGTTTTCAACCTTGTCTAAAGGAAAAGTGTAGAACTATGCGGAGAAGGAACAGAAGTTTAGAGGTGTGCAGCTTTGTGACTTTGAATCTGCTGCAGTACTAAACTGTTCACATTCCAATATACAGTAGCTGATCACAATGATTGTTTTACTGGACTTAGGTAAACTGAAAGTGGTTGAAAAATACTTAGTATAGAAAGATTCTTTTCTGACCACTTTAGGAAGACATGTAACAAATTTATGATCTCTTGCTCCACCTAGCTGTTGTTTCTTCCATTTCACTCCTTTCTAGTTTGGCCTTTATAGCGATAGCATGAGGTTTTGGTTGATAATTGCCTCTGTCTTGATTTTTATGGATCACTTTCAAAAACATTAGAAAATCTGCCTGTTTCCAGGAACGTTGGCAGAAAGGGATTTTTAAATCTCAATACTGAGAAAAAGGATTTATATGTCTGAGACTGATTTCTGAACTGAAAATCTGAATGCAACTTTTCAGGGTAAAGAAATCATTCCTAAATTGACTTTTATTTATATTGTAGAACATCCACACTGTTTCAGTAGACGTTAGATAGATCCTCTTGTATATTTATAAAAATAAATACACAAACATATAATATCAAACAACCAATATAATAAATGGCACCACATCTTCCTGAGGCAAGCAACTATTTCATTCCATTCCCCAAAAGGTTTTATAACATTTATGCTTTAATGAACTTCCATAAAACCATGACAGAAAAGCTACTCTTGCCTCTGGTACAAGCTTTTTCAAAGAAAGGAAGGTTCTTCAGGGAAATTCCACTTCCATGCCCGCTCCCATTAATTCTTTTGATAGGAGGGAATTACAGTCAGTCATCAGTCAATCAGTCAGTCAGTCAGTCATTTCTATAGCCCTCCAACACAACCAAGTGATTCTGGGTAGCTTACAATTCTAAAACAATTTAAACAATTTAAAAGAACGTTAAAACAATAAAACAACCACAAAATAAATAAATACAAATAGCAGCCGTGATGATTAATCAACCAACCAACAGTAAAGCCAAGTAACAGGGTCTTTAACACATTCCAAGCCCCAGGCCCATAGCCAGGCTTTTAAATCTTTGCAAAAAACAACAGGGTTGGGGCTGTTTCCAATCTCCGAGGGGAGAATATTCAATAAGGCAGGGACTACGCAGGAAAAGCCCATCTTCTAGTTCCCATCAGTTGACAGTCTTTGACTGATGGGATCTGCTCTGCCTGTTGGATCGGATTGGATGAGTAGAAAATCTTGAAAAAAGACAGTCCCGCAGGTAACTCAGTCCCAGCGCCATGTAGGGATTTAAAAGTGACAACCAGCACTTTGAATTACTCCCAGAAACACACTGGCAGTTAGTGCAGCTGACAGAGCAATGGTGTTATGTGTATCCGTGCAGCTGCATTTTGCACCAGTTGAAGTTTCCAAATGCTCTTCAAGAGCAGCCCCATGTAGAACGCATTACATAAATCTTCATCTGACAATCTTCGCTTGCATGTATTGGGCGGGGAGATCCTATTCAGAGCTCTCAATGCTGAAAATACTAAAACTGTATAGTTGTTAGATATGTTTGTCACTTTGAACTTATGACCTAAAGATAATGACAGTATTTTGAATTGATGCCAGTTTCAGAACTATCTTCAAGGACATCCCCATGTACAATGCGCTGAATGAATCTAAACTCAGGTTGACAGGTTGTCCTAGCATGTGACTCCTGCACAATCACTGTGAAAACTTTATTTATCAGCAAGTCTAAATTGCAAAGTTGATTCTCGAAAAGAAGTGTAATCCCTTATAAAACAAGCTAAACCTTCCTCCCTTCCATTCCCTTTCATAGGAAAAGGGTATTGCCATGAATATTTGCAGGATTATATCCATTCAGTTTGCATGAAATTGTATAAGAGAAGCTAAACGTGAATATCACAGGACTAAATGCAGGTTTCACTCTCTTGCTGCTGAAAGGCTCCCAAATTTGCCCATAAAGCAACATTACTTATGAATCCAATTATGTTGACAGAGCAACAAGTCCTGTGAATCTATGAAATATGCTCTGCATTATAGTTGATCAAATGCCAAGGAGCACTGGGGATGCTGAAAGCACCAGGTGCAAAGAGCCAGCTGGCTCCGAAGCCTGGGATCACCACTGTCCAGAATCTCAAGAGATTACAAAGTACTGCAGAACAGAGGAGGGGGACACATGGAGCCAGCTGCAATCAGCTTAAAGGCTGGGAAAGTAGTGCAACATCCTGACCTAAGTGAAGTCATGGGAGATTTGCTGTAGAAGTCAATTGGTTAAGGTTTTTAAGCTATGGCAAGATGATCTTCATGCAGCTAATATGCTGCATGATAGCAATATACATCTGCTATACACTGTTAGTAAAATGCAAGTGCCATATCCATACATAGAACACTTAAGAGGCCACAGCCCTGACTAGTTGCAGGCTCCACATCAGAATCTTCAAAACAAATATGTAAAGCTATTCGGCTTCACCCAGCCCCAATTGTGAAAATTGAACAAAATGCAACAGCTAGCAATTCTGTATGTGAATGATTTCCTTGCAATGAGCAGCAAACATAAATTTCAATAAATGAAAAGTAAATTTCATTTGTGTGATGTATATTAATTTGTTTACCAGCTTTCCTATTATTTGTAAGGGTGCATTCTGACCAAATACTAAAATAGCTGCCCAAATCTAAGGTATTTGTTTATATTTTTAATCCTACCATATTTTCAAAAAGTAAAGAGTAGTGTATCTTCCTGACTGATATTCAAAACCATCCTTGCTGGTAGGTTAAATAGAGATACAAGATCATCATATATCCCTGACAATATTATGACTTGTTGATCATAATAGCATGAAGACTGTTGAGATAAACAGTAATAAATATAATTTAGGTTTAAAGGCTATAAACTGGGTTTTTTTTTAATGTTAACTCAAAATAATAACTCAAAATATCAAAACATATATACAAATTAAAAATGCATTAGTATATATGCCTAGAGCAGTGTTTCTCAACCTTGGCAAGCCCAAGATATGTGGAGTTCAACTTCAGTAGAAATGCTGGCCTAGTATCATGACTCTCTATGAATAAGTTGCACAAATAAATCAATTTAATTTATTTTTAAAAAAAATGTTTTGAACAATTTTATTTGAGGTGATAAAATTTTGTCAAGATAATTTTTATTAAATTGTACTGTAAAGAGGCAAAGGAAAATAAGTTGTCAAACTGAGCATGTTTCCAGATGATGCAGTGTTGATTCATTCCTTGCAACATTATAGTGGTGGTTTGCCATTTCAGGATATTGTGGGGGGTGGGTGGGAGTGGGGGGTTATTTTTCAAATTTCTAATTCAGCATTTCTTTCTAGTACAGTTTAAGCAGAGGATTTTGTTATGTTTGCTGATTTTAATTGATGCTGAATGCCATTTTAAAAATCTTTTGAGTTTTAAAACTTAACAGCTAAATATGGTTTATAAAATTAAAGTGGTTGGTTCCTTAAATGTGGAATATGTGGCTAGCTACTTCTATTGTTTGTTTTCAGTAGCATATGTCATTAGGGGATTTTTTTCAGTTTTTAAGCATATAACAAAAACAAGTTTAGTGGCAGTTGTTTGTACCCCATTTAAAGGCATCAAAAGGCTTCAAAAGAGAAGGCTGGATTTAATAATTTTCTAAAGTATTGACTGTCAAAACTTTTCCAAGCACATCTCATTTATTTGGAACTTGAGATTCTTACTACTACCGCAAAGTTCATCTCACAAGCCACAGAGACAATCTACAATTGGTCTCACTAGTCAAATTCATGAAGTAAACCAAAAGGGGAAGAAAAATAAAATATTGTGGACAGGAGGATTTCTATCATTGGGTATTGCTTAGGCAGAATAGCCTTCTTGCTGGTTCTTTCTCTGTCCAAGGTGCTGATTGCTTAGAAAATAAACATTAATTTGTGATGATAAAGGAAGCTGGCTGGAACACACAAATTTATTTGGGAAGATCAGAGACTTTTCTTGAAGAAATTAAAGATTTTGGTCTAACTTGATTAGTCTCTTATAACATTCCAATTCCTTAAAAGAAACATTAGCAGTGGAATGTGGAATTTGTAGAGGGTTTCTACCCATCAATGCTGACCCAGCTAGGTATGGTATGTTGGTCTTACAAAATGACAGCAGAGGCAAAAAGGCCTATCTAATCCATGGAACCTGGATAGGCTGGACTCTTTCTGTCCTCTGAGACATTATATAATGCCTGAATCAAAGTGAATGGAGGTTGGCCAGCTGTCCATTGCAGGTTTTCCCCTCATTCTGCTATGTGGCACTTTCTTTTTCTCCATATGCAAGGAAATATAGGGCTATATCCTAAGGGATGTCTAGTTCTGTCTTTAGGAATCCAAATCTGGCGTGTAGAGTAAGCTCTGCCCTTCTCAAGTGTAATAAAAGATAATTTACTGCCGTGCACAAAAAAAATACTATCCTTTTAAAGTGGAGGCAACTTTATAGAGGATATTATGGCTATATCATTTATTGTGTCAAGAAGTTGTGTTCATAGCAGGGAAGCATGGAAATTAATGCAGCTAGTTATGATAGAATGATGTAAGTTAGGTAAGGACATAAAAACATAAGCAGTGCCCTGCTTGGTCAGATCCATGGCCCATCTTATCCAATAGTCTATTCTCACAGTGACTAACAACTGCACAAGGAAGCTCACTAGTTTCCCAGCAGGTGGCCTTCCGGGGAAGTCATGCTTCCATCAAAACTAATAGCCATTAACCCCCATGATTTTTTCTCTAACCAGCTTATTTTTTTAAAAAGGTAAAGGTTTTTCCTGTGTGGTCATGTCTGACTCTAAGGGGCAGTGCTCATCTTTGTTTCCTTATTGAGGGAGCCAGCATTGTCTGAAGATGTTTCCATGGTCATGTGGCTGGCATGACTATATACTGAGGCACACGGAAAGCTGTTACCTTCCCATCAAAGTGGTACCAATTTATCTACTTGAATTTGCATATTTTCGAACTGCTAGGTGGGCAGGAGCTGACACGGGAGCACTCCCATTACTTGGGTATTGGGTCTGGAACTGCCAACCTTCCAGTTGACAAGCTCAGCATCTTAACCACCTTATGAAGATGGTAGCCAGCAGCACATTGTATGGTAGAAAATTCCAAACTTGAATTATACTTGAATTAAACTTGAATTGTGTAAAAAAAAATCCTTTTGTGTGTTCTGATTCTTCCAGGATTCAAACTCACTGGATGGTTGTAGTATCTTGGGAATGAGAATATAGCTTCTCCTTGTCCATTTTATTCACACCATGGATAATTTTATACACCTCAATCACGTTCCCTCTTATTCACCTCCTTTCTGGCTTAAAAAGACCCAAATATTGCAATCTTTTCTTATAGGGAAGCTACTCCAGATTCTTGATCATCTATTCGCCCTCCTTTGCACCTTCTCTATCTTATATCCTTTCTGAGTGAGGTGACCAGAATTGGATATAAGCTCTCTGATGCAGACACACATAGATTCATATAAGACCATTATGATATTGACATCTTGATTTTCAATTCTGTTTCTTATTCCTAACAATATGTTGTCCTTTTTTTAATATAGTGGGTGTACACTGTGTTGACACCTTGCCATTACTAATTTTAAGTCCTGGATTTAAAACAGTCAGCTGTCACAAGAAGTTGCTAACAACAGAGCTTTCTCTGCCCTGATCAGTTTATATTTTACCAATAGATTTCATTTTTTCAGCTATAATGAATAGTCATTTCCTTAACTGTTTATTTTGTGGCTTCCCTTTTCAATTAAAAATGGAAATTATTTCTAAACACTTAAAAGACTGTTTGGGAATAAAAATGAAATTGAAGTAAAAAATGAATCAACACTACAAATTGTTGGCTCAACTGCAAAAATCCTTAATTCCACATTCTCATTAGTCAATTCTGGAGTCAAATACTCCATATACTCCAAATACTCCTGAATCCTTGATTTATGACCACAATAGAGCCCAAAATTTCTGTTGCTAAGTGAGACCCTTGTTAAGAGAGTTTTACAACCTTTCTTGCCACAGTTGTTAAGGGAATCACTGCAGTTGTTAAATTAGTAACACGGTTGTTAAGTGAATCTGGCTTCCCCATTGACTTTGCTTGTCAGAAGGTCACAAAAGGGGATCACCTGATCCCCAAGACACACTGTAACCATCCTAAATAGGAGTCAGTTGCCAAGCATCTGAATTTTGATCAGGTGACCACGAGGATGCGGCAACAGTCCTAAGTGTGAAAAACGGTCATAAGTGACTTTTTTCAGTGCCATTGTAACTTCAAATGGTCACTAAATGAAATGTTGTAAGTCAAAGATTACCTGTAACTTTATCATAGAAATTTGATGCCTTTGTGTACTGCTTATCCAATCTTGTAGACTCATAGCATTCAATAACTTAATCATTGAGAATAAGTATGGATGTCAGGAGTTGGTCAGCATATTGTTACTACTATTATTCATTTGCACTCTTGCATTCATGGTAGGCACTGCATGATTAACCATTTCTTTCTTCTTCTGTTTTTAGCAAGAACTACATACTGTACACAGAAGGCTACAGATGTTCATTTGGTTAGAGGCATTCTCACCAATATTCATTAAAAATTCTTTGCAAGTGACTTCAAGAGCATCAACATCGACAAAATAGTAATAAAAATTTGAAATAATGACAACTGTCTGTGTGTGTGTGTGTGTGTGTGTGTGTGTGTGTTGTGTGTGTATGCGGGCGCACGCATGCACGTGCATGTATGTATAGGTGTATCTGTTTCTTAGTGGGTGTGACCTGAACCTGATAGTTATTTCATATTGTTTCAACTAGAATTAAGAAATGAATTACAGAAAGTTTACTGCACCCAGAGAAGTTAACCTTTCTATCTTTATCTGCTTTGAAACTGCTGGGCAATACAGTCTCTACACCACTAGTGGGGAAAGATAGAGGGCTAAATTATAATAAAGAGGAGCAGCTATCAATGAAAAGCAGATAGGATGCCTTACCTGCCTGCTTTGGTGATGATCATTTCGGTGCCAATATCATGGAATCGCTTCCAGAGATCAGCACATTGCAATTCCACTTGGATCTCCTCCATGGATGAGGCAGGCAGAGACTGAGAGAGTGAGTTGCTTGATGTGAGGTCGGATGGGGAACCAAAGGAGCAGGATGTCCGCTCTGCCAGCACTTCAGTTTCGGATCCTGTGCTCTGTTCTGAATCTAAAAGGAGCAGAAGCAGAAAGCAGAGTCAAACCAACCTGAAATGTCTAAAGTTCCTCAAAGCAGGAAGAGATAAAATGAAGCCATTTGAAGGGATCCGGGGAATTAGAAGAATGTCATCTTTTTCATTAGAAGAGGGTTGTTGATGTTGTGTTGTAAGTTACAATCTGGCTTCTGGTTTTTAGTTTCCAACACGACATCTGGTGCTTTAATTAAATTTTAAAGCTGTTGAATAAAACTGCCCACAGTTAAAAATATAAATAGTAACAAATTAATCTGGATACAGGAAAATGCAGCCTGCAGTTGTAGGCTGAGAGAAATGGGGGACATGGAGGGAGGGGGAAAATCATTCAACACTGGAGAAATAATGTTGTATTTAATTGTAATGTTTTACCACATGTGCTGTTTATGTTTTGAATAAGGGATTTTTTCCCAGATTTCTAATTTCTTTGTCCTCAAAAATAATAAAAGCTGTCCTTTTGTTTTGGTTTCAAGCAGATATATGTTATTTGTTCCTATGTTATAGTTCTTGAACAATTATTTTCCCTGAGAAAATAATAACGTTGGGTTATGGATGTAGAATCCCCGTGGAGTTGAAGAAAGCAAGCATATGGAAAAAATTACTGCCAAAGTAATTGTTATTTCAAAGAACACCTAGACTTTTACAGGGTCTTCAGATATAAACATCTGGACCAAAATGAGAGAAAGCCAAAAAGCTGGAGCTGAATTAAAGGCTCCTCAAGCCTTTTTTTTACAAAGAGCTCTGAACTCATCATTGCGAGGACCCAAGGGGAAGACTTGCCTTGCAGGTCTTGCTCTTGGAGGTTCAGTTGGTTGGGATGCAGGCCACAGGGAACCCCTGACGTCACACTTTTTGTCATGAAATTCACCTCCACCAAGGAACCCAACTGAATTGTGATTCTCAGCTCTGTGCTTCTTTGCTAGTGCTCATATTGCTCCATATTATTTTATCCTTCTCATTTTAATGCTGTCTTGATGTAACTGCTATATGGAATTAGGGTATCACTGAGTGTTAGTTATTTTACAGATTAAATGTTATTTATTTATTTATGGTCATCAATCAGTAAAACATGCTCTCTTCAACTCAAGTATACTCTGGGGCCCTTTCTATATATATATTTTATTTTAATTTTGGGGAAAACATTAAGCCCTCAGCCTCTTTAATTGTAGAGATGTAAGAGAAAATGTCTGTGCAGTATTCACGTCCTCCCACTTCTTCTAGTGATATGAGCTGATATAACACAAGATATTTCTCTGAGAATCTAATTATAGAATGTCCAACACTGTAGCTTGAGTTTTAACAACCAATGTTGAAAAGAGTGGAATATTGAAGAAATCAACTCAGCAAGCACTGCTGGCAATGATATAATTGGCTTGGAGAAGATACTGAATTGCAATTCATGGCTTTCGTGTGAATTGTGCCAGAGTCACATGTAAAGGAAATGTAAGCTGTCCAGCACGCTCCTCTTAAAAATATTTAATGTAGGATTTCAGCAAATCTCATTTCCAAACAATAATGCTTGGCCTTTATTCAGCGTGCTCAAAATGTTTCACATCTGTTATCTAATTGCAGTTCAGAAAGATAAGGCAGCATTACTGTAGATGGAGTTTAAGGCTCTTCCACATGGCATCCTTCAGCTGTTTGCCTCCCATAAATAAATCAGCTGGAAATGAAGCCAGCTTAAGCAATTTCTTCCCAGATGTCTCTCCCTTCCTCCACTTTGGACATGGTGATGGCCAGTTGTTCTGTTGCTGAATAGTGATTAACACAGCTCCTCATTGGTGAATTCTCCTGTTTCTTTACCCTCTCCAGGATGTAAAGCACAACTGCTTTCCTTGCCATGAGAGGGTCATTCAGGCCATAGCCTTCAAGCAGGACAATGGACAGAACATTCAAAAACCCATTCCAGAAGCAGTCAACATTAGCAGTTCACCCTGTGGCAAAACAACTATTATACTGGCCTTACATGTGAAGCGTCTCTGGTTTGAAGCTGGGTAGAAACTACTTTTGTTCATTACTGTTTTTCCTTTCCTAAACGCTCCACTTGTTTGCTGCTGTTCTTCTTTACCAGTTCGCAAGTGAATATTTTCACATTTATCAATCTTGCCCCAGTTCCTAAATAGCCCAAATAAATAAGTGTTGCAAAAGGGCTTATCCCTGAATTTATCTGGGGCTCAAAGAGAGGGGGCGTAGGGGGAGGAAGGAAGGATTGTTTCAACGTTTCAATGGTCTACTACTGATGAACTGATTATAAAATAACAAGCAAAAAAGAGTTTGTAAAATAATTAAAACAATTTAAAAAGGAGGCATGTTGCACGACAGGACTGCTGTTATAGCAGCAACTGCAGCAGAGATTAAGAAGCACCCCGGGAAAGCACAAGACAGGGACTTTTATTTATAGCTGCTGGTGGTGAATGCACGAGTGTAGAGCAGCACTTTAACTTTATAAACTGCAGTGCATCCTTTTTTCCCCAAATTTATATGTAAATAAACAAAATCAAAAGTTCATTTTGATGATGAGTAACTACCAAAGTGAATAAGAGGCTCTATTCACACTGCAGATTATGTGGATTCATCCCCTTCAAAGGCATTTACCTACAACACAGAGAGCGCAGTGGTTGAACCAGTCATCAACCCTTTTTCCATCCATAAGTGGAAAACAGCCATTCTGAAGTAGTCCAGGAAATTACGAGCAGAAGTTACGTTTCCTGCAAGCTGGGGGATGAGTTGAGGACAACCTTCTTTTGGCCCTCAAGTGGTGGGTGGTTCATGCTGGGGCAATCTTAATCTGCCTATGATCTAACCAGCTGGGAGAATGGGATTTTGGATGGGGCATTTCTCTTGTATAGCTGTATCACCTTGCAACACAATCCTACACAGGGCATGCCTTTTCAGAAGAAGGGCTCTTTCTTTCAAATAACCCACTTGTGTTGTGTTTGTTTTGATGAAACCTGTATGGAACTGATATAACCCTTGAAGAATGTTTTTTTTGTCTCCACCATTATGGTGGTTGGAAACTTAGTCCAATTCTAGGAATCTAGAAACAGAGAGAAAGGGCCTTTTTTCAAGAATTAAATCACATTCATTTCATTATTTATTGCTTCCATAGTGAACAACAAAAGTACATTTAAGTACAAAGACTGAAAATCCAGGTGCAAGAGGCATATTGCAGAAGCTCTACCTGTTAACCACTTTTTTTTCTAGAATCATGTTAAGGTGCCAGCTCCTAATTTAAAAAATGTTATGGGTCCGATGGTCAATATTAGCAATAGCACTTAGACTTATATATCACTT
Organism: Psammodynastes pulverulentus; assembly: GCA_025802295.1. Lineage (NCBI taxonomy): Eukaryota > Metazoa > Chordata > Lepidosauria > Squamata > Psammodynastidae > Psammodynastes > Psammodynastes pulverulentus. The sequence goes on from JAOYMU010000192.1 coordinate 35,753,711, forward strand.
TATAGTGCTTTACAACCCTCTCTAAGTGGTTTACAGAATCAGTATATTGCCCCCACAATCTGGGTCCTCATTTTACCCACCTTGGAAGGCTGGAAGGCTGAGTCAACCTTGAACCTGGTGAGATTTGATCTGCCAAATTGCAGGGAGCTGGTTGTAAGTAGAAGTAACCTGCAATTACTGCACTCTATCTTCTGTGCCACTGAGGCTCTTTTATTATTAAAGGAAGAATATTAAAGGAAGAATCCACTCTCACTCATTCAGTCCCATTTTTCCCTCAAACAGATTCTATAAGTTTCTTGCTTCTCCTATATAATATCTCCTCCATATCTCAAAATATGTGGCTGCTCCCTCCTTCAGGGACTTTGACATCCTCAACAAGGAACCATTCTCTGTGGCCCCTTGAATAACTAGAATTGATGTCTCAGAGATGTTCCATAATACCTTCAACTATTCATTTGAGCCACAAAGATTTAAATACAAAAAACAGGCATTTCTTACTTTCATAGTTTATGGAAGAGAGTTTGCTTTGTATTCCTTTTATAGTTACTGCTGTTTATTCTTCATATTTTTCTTTGGGTATTTGGAGATTTATTGTTGCTTGCTTTTTTATACATGAGGAAAATTTAGCTGAGCAGAACTTAATTGTAATTTCAATTAAGGTAAGTTTAACTACAATTAAATTGAATTGATATCCTGATTCTGTCCATGGTTGGAGTTGGAAACCTTTGGAGAAATTCAGAGAAATGAAGTGGCCCTTGATTGAGAATTATTGTCTGTTGCTGATTTAAGCAGAAACTTAGCATCAGACACCAGATGGGCAGAAAAGGAGGAGAAAGGAGAGGAAACTGTAAAAATAATCTGAAATTTCTCTTCGGAAACACCGAGGGAAGCAATACAGAGACAGAATATTTTAATTGAATATATTTAAAAGCCAAGTTTTAAACCTTTGAGAAAAGCCAACAAGGTTGGGGCCATTCCAATCTCAGAGAGAACATTCCACAAGACAGGGGCTACAGCAGAGAAAGCCCATCTTCTAGATCCCACTAGCCAACATCCTTTGAATGGCAGGATCTGTAGCATGCCTAACCTGTTGGATGGGATTGGACAGGTAGAAACTCTTAGAAAAGTTGGCCCCTCAGGTAACTTGTTCCTGAGCCATGTATGAATTTAAAAGTGATAACCAGCACCTTGAATTGCACCTGGAAACACACCAGCAGCCACTACCACCCCCATGCCCAAGAGAACACACAGAATACAAAAGAAAGAATGAATGAATGAATGAATGGAAGGGAGGGAGGGAGGGAGGGAGGAAGGA
>JAOYMU010000192.1:35777291-35788338 GCA_025802295.1 Psammodynastes pulverulentus
AAAAAATGAAATACAAAATGAATTAAACTTCAGAAAGGGCGAAACGCAAGAAACAAACTAAAGAGCAATTTATATAAATTAAGGGAAGCAAGCATGCTGCCATATTTCCTAAAATGTGAGGGTATGCTAGGGACTTGATAGCGTTATAAGACATCAGGACTGTACCACTATTTTTTTTTTGTTTCAAGACCACATGTCCAAAGAATGGTACTGTGTGAAAATAAATGACAAAGTGAACTTTTAAAATGACTGCATAATATGCATAACAATAGTAACAACAAGCACTTTGGAGGCAATCCCAAAGCACCTCTTGGATACCATTGGTGTTGACAAAATCCCCATCAGACAACATCTACCTATCCCAGGTCCTTGGGAGAGACTCAATGGATGGATAAAAATGCCAAATCTATTTAACTGGCTAGCTGACTTGCAACCAACCATAATAACAGCAATCTGATCAAATAAACCTCTGAAAAACTGAAGCAAATTTTAAGCTCTTTTAAACTCTTTGATATGGACCAAGGGTTAATCAATAACTAAGCTATTTTAAACCAATTTTTCACTTTTGCATTTCAGCCAATACCACATATTCTTTGAGAACCAATGTTTTCAAATTAATGTGCACTAGGCAATTAAAGTACATTGCCCAAGTAAAACTTAATTTTAAGTTCTTGGGGCAATTGAAAGGTTTGAAAGCATGATTTCTGCAAGAAGAATTCATCCAGAGAAAGCTTATCAAGCCGTCATTGCAAACCAGTAATCAGAGGGGACACGCCAATTAAATGCTGTCCTCCTTGAGCTGCAGCTAATGAACGACTTGGTTGATCCGCCCCAGGTTCCTCCTCCATCAGCAGCCTGGTGAGAAGGGAGTGCCAGGTCCAGGCCCATTGAACGCAAAAGTGGCTTGCCAGCAGGCTCCATTTGGAATGCTTCCTTGTTCCCCTTCCCCATGGGAGCAATAAACAAACAGAAAAATAGGCTCTGAGTGCTTTTCGGCAACTGCCCGGGCCACCTGCTACTCCCCAAGCAGCCTCTAGCCCCGGGATCATGGGGAAGAGTCAGAGGCCAGGCTGAATGGTCATCAGCTTTATAAATATCCCTTCCACAGCTGCTGAAGCGGAGGTGTCAGGCTGACAAGCAAGAGAGAGAAATGTGGGCACATCTTGTAATATTACGGAGACTGCTTAGATCGCTGTCTAGGATTACACGCACGCATGCACACTATATTTTACAACTTTCCTCTCGGGCTGTGAAAGCTTTTCAGATGTTTGAGGACAATTTGTCATAGACAGCCATTATGCATTCATTCATCAGGGGTTAACAAAACTGGCTGTTTATAAAGATTAAACCGCAGCCCCCCCCCCCAAAAAAAGAGGACGGCATGGTCAAACTACTGAGCCAGCTCACCGTTCCAATTATTTAATGGCTAAAATTGCCCCCCTCCTGACCGAGTAATGGAAGAACCAAGCTCAGCTAAAAAGCATTCTGTCCTCACAGCAGTTATTGCATTTGGCTCGGGAGGGGAAAGTGGCTGACCACTCCACCCATTCCCCAGAACCTAGGGGGGGGGGAGATTCTTCTCCTTCAACAAATCATAAAATGCAACGTCCTGGAACTTTGTTGAGTCCCAGCAGTTTGCAACCCATCTTCCAAAGAGCCCTATTGTGGCTCTGTCTGAAATGCTGACTCCACTGGACGAATAGAGAGATACTTTTGCTTGTAAGGTTTTGTTTCTGTTTTTTCTTATTGCCTCAACAGAAACATCGACTATTGACTATTGTATGGGCGGATGGAAAGTCTTCAAACAAATATGACTGGAAGGGGATCCTAAAACAAGCCGATGATACAATCCACAATAATTTATAACTGTGTAAAAAGTGAGGCCATCACTATTAAGCAGGATAATAGAATCAAGTTAGTTCAATTTTGGTTTAAAAATACATTAAAATGTTATCTTTCCATTTTCCATATGTGAAGACATCCCAAAATATCACATCAATGTGCACAGATGTTCTTAGAAATTTGGCAGCCTTTTCCTATTAATAATTTCTTTACGTTAAAGTTCCAGATAAAACCTAGGAAATTGTTATCAGAAAATAAGAAATTTGTTTAGACCATTTTTGAGTGGGGATTTTAAAAAATGGAAACGATTTGTCAGAGTGTTCTCCTTAGTAGGTATTATTAATTGAAACTATGTTGGATCCTATTCGTGATCTATACTGAATCTATTTCCTATCAAATTACCGGTAGTATATATTAAACAGCTGCAATCTAACACAAATATTTTTGCTGCAGTTTCTGAGGGATTGTGATAAATTTCTGTATGTATGCAGGTATGCATGTATCTCTCTCTCACACACACAGGCTTACATGCATAAATACAGATTAGGAAATTTATCACAGTCCCTCAGAAACTGCAGCAAAAATATCTCTGAATTTTTGTTAGATCGCAGCTGCATTTGAGTGTGTTCTTTCCTTTTAATTATTTTCTGAATTATACTTCCTCCGTAATTGAGGCAGCAAAACACGTTCATCACGCCGTTTAATTAATAAATACAATTCTAATGTGAAGTAAATGGAGATAAGGTAAAGGAAAGGGGAGCGAATAAAGAAGGCCTCTGTAATCCTCCACAGTCGAATCTTTCTTCCATTCGGCCGCGGCGCTCTAAGAACTAAACCCAAAGAGCTGACGGGTTGAATCTATTTCAGGGGGAAAGCGGAGGGAAAAAGCGGGAGCCCCGCCGGGGGACCCTTTCCAGAGGAATCGGTCCTTCTTTCTTCTCTACGGGTGTCTGTCGGAAGAACGGCCCCGCAAGAATTCGTCGCTTGAGACCGGGCCCAGACACACTGAAGTCTCGGGGTGCAGATTTCTCAGCTAAACTTGGGGACGCGTGTAAAGCAAGGGCTGCGGGGGTGGGGGACACTTTATGGAACCCTGCAACACGTCTCGCCACCTTAGAAAAGATCAAAGGGCGCCCTCCCCCGATTTAAAGGGTCCGGCTGTGCGGCTAAGAGTAAATGAAGCCAGGCTTTGCAGCACTCCAGCGATGGCTGGGAGACGTGTTGAAACGCGATAAATCAGTAGAGCGGAGGTGTCTGATGTCCCCGACCCCCAGAACAGGGGCCGTTTTCTTGCGAGGAGACCGCTACGAGAGCGCTGCTCCCCCAAGTTTTTGCCTGCTCAGGTCCGTAGCATCGCAGCCCATGTTCGCAGTCTGAACGGAAGGAAATGGCCCGATTAAAAAAAAAAAATATCAAAAATTCAGTACGCGCCTGTTGAAGAGGGTGAAACGGCTCTCGTAAACCCTCGGAATTCAGTTGCTACTTTGAGAGGCGCAGTGGTGACGTTTCTTCCCTTGTATTTAGAAATTTTATTTAGAAATTGTATGGACTCTTACACAAGTAACTCTCTAGGCGACCAACAGTAGTCAATAATAAAAATAAGCCTAAACATCCGGCCGTCTATGCGACCAACCATAATAATTATAATAAACAAAACAAAACAAATGTTGATAAGACAACTGCCAGCTCCCTACGTCGAGATGTTCCCGCCCGAAGCAAAAATCACGGCCTGTGTTCGGCGCTCGAGCCTGGCCAGCGTGAACCCTCCTGGGCAGGAACAGCCGCCCTGAAAAGCTGGAGGCTCCTCGCTTTTGGAAGAGCTTCGGGCCCTTCCATTCCACTTCACGCAGCCGCCGGCCAGTCAACTTCTCCGGGGAGAAGCAGACCACCGGAACCCGGGAAAAGCTGCCTTTGTCGGGCTACCGCTAGCCTGATTCCAAAAGTGCGATGGATCTGAAAAGAAACCAGAATAGCCAGCCAAGGGATCTTCGGGAAGGAGGTTTGTAGCCTCTCCCCCGCCCCCCAGGTCGAAAATCCCTTCCGGGTCCTTCTGGGGTGGGGGACAGTGTGAAGTTATGGAGGGCCAACTCATCACCCTGACGGGTTTTGCTTCGAATATACTTTTCAATTGGAATCCGACTACGGAATTAGAAATCGTCTTATATTGCGAAGAGTTTTGGACCTGTAGACGGCGAAGAAAAGGCCTGGAGGGGGCCGGGTGCAGGGAAACCCATAGAACAGGCAACTCTAAGAGGCCGCCAGGCAATAGGAATGAGGGTCTAATAGAATAGAATAACAGTCACTGGCTGGAACACAGAGAAACCGGTTGCATCAAGACGAAAGGAAAGGAAAAGAAGAGAAAAAAGTTCAACTTCCTACCTTTTTGTGGGCCAAGGTTCAGTAAATGTCTATTCATTCTCTGAACGTTCACAGAATCTCTGATCATTCGTGAATGTTCAGTAACGCTCTATTTATTCTATACTATTCTAAAGTAATCATTGGCCAAAAAACCCCCACCTAGATTACTTTTCTTTTCTCTAGGGAAGAGAGGGGCTTTCCCACCACAGATTTCAATGAGACTCAAGGAACCCGGCGGCCAACTGTGGTAGCCCTGCCGGCGCAGAGCAAAGGCCTTTCGTCCCGTCGACCAGGGGAAGAACCACCGATTGGGCTTCTGCGCCAGCCAAGAAGAACCTGTTTTCTTTTGGAGGAGAAACCGATAATTCTGGAAACTCCGGATGGTCTCAGAAAATACCTCGCCCCGATAGCCTGCTGGTGGAAGGCCACTCGCTCACCTGCCAGATGTTGCGGAGTCAGGAAGGCAGGCCGTAGCGAGGACTAGGACCTTGCTATTGCACGTTATTCCCGTGGAGGAAGCAAGACCAACCTGCCCGCCACCATCCTCTGGCGGCCTTCAGAGCACTCAACCTCTGGAGTAATAAATCACAAACACGCACGCACACCTCGCCAGGCCTGGCTGCTAGGCTTTAGAACTCAATTCACTCAATTTGTGGAAGCTGCTGGAAGTTTTGGATGAGACACGGGGCCACCGGGGATTGCTTGAAAGGAAGAACGGCAAGATAGGCAGACCAGAGCGGCGGAATGAATTGGTCAGGAGTGATAGAAAAGGCCAGGCTGGGCCGCTCCCCCCCCCCCCCCCGCCGAAGCCCAAAGGCGACCAAGCCGACGGGACGGCTCTCAGGCCGAACTTTTGAGGCGCATTCGCTTGTTTAGACCCTCCTGCCCCTCCGCAGCACGAAGCTGGATAAGAGTGTACAAATTACCTCTAATTTAATCTCTTAAGATATTTCCCATTTTTTTTAGAATGTGTGTAATTGTGTGTGTGTGTGTGTGTGTGTGTGTGTGTGTGTTAAACCTGTCCTCATGAAAATTAGGGATGCTGCAAAACCTCCGGATTACCTGCTTAAAACTGAAAGTGAAAAACGTAAGCAGATGCTTAGCCAACACACTTTTCAAAGCGGATGGTTTTTCTACCCTTTGAATGCTTTTTATAAAAAGAGCGGTTTGAAGACCGCAATGAAGAAAACGACCACCAATCCTCTCCTCACTCCCAATTCAGTGAATCCCAAGGAACTTGCTTCTGGGAGGGATCTGTGCATTTTCCATCCGACAAGAACCCCGAGATCGTCAATAAATTACGTCGATGAGGGGGAGAAGGGGGAGAGTTCGGCCTTGGCAAAGCCCCGCGATCCACTCCCGATAGTTCATGACCCACTTCCCCCACGGGGCTTGCCCGTTGCCAGCTTTGAGGTGTTCGATCCTGCTGGACGCCGCTTTGGCGACCCAACGGCGGCACCGAAAATGGCACCGAGGTTTGAGTGCCACTCTTGGCGCCTCCTCGGCTCTTGCAATTCAGCGAACCCTGGCAGACTTGGACAACTGCTGGGCACCGCCGTGTCCCCGGGTGAACCTCACTAAAGCTGTAAACGCGCGCCTTGTGGGGCGCTCCCCCTAGAGATAATGCCTAGGGCCTGTTCTTTCCCCTTACTGCCTTCCCAGACACACAGCACTGGTGGAAGTGGCCGGCGGCCTTCCCCGAGGTGGGCCCCTTTTAATTCCAGGTGAGGTTTGCCTCGATGCTGGGCTATTCATAGCTAAGAGCCGAGCTATTCCTGTCCAGCGGGCAGGCAGGGGCTACTGTTGGACGCGCCCGGAAGAAGCCCGGGAAAGAGAAAGGCGCCTCTTTAGAAAACCCTCGGGTAAAACATTTGCTTGTGCGAGGGGGCCAAGCAGTCTTCGCATAAACCCCCCCCCCTCCCTCAGTCGATCAGCACTCCATCGATGTGAAAGTGCCCTGTGGCTGGCGGGGAGGGATGGGGAGTGAGGGACTCGGCGGTCTGGAAAGGAAGCGAGGAAAAGGCCGCTGCTGCCTGGACCACTTTTACGGCTGAGGTTCAATAGCTAGCCCTCCCCCGGCTCGCCCGCCCAAGCGACCCCAGCTGTCAGTGGAAGGGCAAGCTCCCGGGTAGCCGGCGCTTAAGCTCTCCCAGATGCAGTTTCTCGTAGGGCAACCGGGGCCCTAAGGGCCGGGCACCCACCGCCTCCCGTCCCGCCTTGCGCCACGCTCACCGGGGTTCAGCTCCAGGCACTGGGCAGGGTCGTCGGCGTCTGGCAGCTGCCCGTCGGGGCCGAGGCTCTCCATGGACAAATCCAGGCCTTTGCCGTCCCAGTCGCGGAGCTTCCTCTTCTTGTGCGAGCCGATCAGGGCCTCCACGGAGAAGGCGTGCGCTCGCGAGCTGAGGGCCACAGCCGAGCGCCTCCTTTCGCTCATCTTAGCCGCCCGGCGGGGGTGCCGAAGCCAGACCGCCCCGCGCCGCCGGCCGCCGAGCTGGCAGAGGACGGGTCGGGGCTGGCGGGCCGAGACGGAAGCAGAGCGGAGAGGCCGTTCCGACGTGAGAGTCCGGCGGCCGCCTGGGCGCTACATGGGTCCCGAGTTGTCGGCTGGCCGAAAGGCACCGCTCAGAGTCACGCTCTCGGGCTGCGCTTCATCTCTCCCCGGGGCCCCCTCCCCTCCGATTCTTCCCTCTCTCCCTCTGATTGATCCAAACTCCTGGGGAACTTTCCCCCTCTTTCCTCCCTCGCCTGGTCCCGGCTGCGAGCGCCCGTCAAGAGTCGCTGCCCAATGGAAAGGTGGCGAATCCGGAGACCGCGGTCGCCGGAGCCAATGAGGAAGGGGCGGGCCAAGCGCCCGGGCTTCCCGGCCGCCCGCGGCCTTAACTCTTGCAGAGCGGGGGGCCGGGCGCCCCCTCCCCTCTAAAAAGGCGGCCAGCCGGCGCCCAGCCTCCACTCAGGCCCAGATGCCTCCTGGCAGCTCGCAGCATAAACCCCCTCCCAAATATGCGAGGCTGCGGGGAGTGAACTCTGCAGCGTCTGTGATCGTAAGCAGAAAAGATTAACAACGTTACACTATCCTTCTGCTCCCTCCCCCCTCCCGCTTCTAGGTCGATCACACATATAAGGAAGAACAGCGTCTTCTCCAAGAAAACCCTTGGAGGAAAAAAAAGTATCTTTCTAAAGTCCTACTCATAAGTGGGACTTGCCACAGTCAGTGCCCTAGAACTTAAATCTGTAAATTGAGTTTTATGTATGGATGTTTTATGTACAATCCAGCCAAACGTCGATTTAGTAGTTTGGGTGATGGAATCTGAAAAGAAGCACGAAGCATATTTACCCTTAGGAACACTATAAACATTTGACTATACTCCAATATATGCCTTGTGCAATCACGGCAATAATTTTTTTTTAAATTGTATATACTGCACGTATAATATTGTATGACCCTATAGCGGCTTTAACAGAACCAAGTCTCGGATTATATACCAGGTAGAACTTTCCTTATTTTATATAACGCAGTATATAAAATACAGGAAATGCTTCACGCCTGTAGTCCTATCGATCGAGCCACATCCATAAACGCGATTTATTAAGTGGCAGAAAACACAGATTAACGATGGAACAAACTAGCAACTTGGACATGTTACCGATTATAGTGGGAGATCGAGGCTCACAATTGGGGCTGCCATTTAGCTCTGCAGCAGTCTTTCCGGCGGCTCCGCCTTAGACCCTGCTCGCTAAGAAATAAGGATTTAAGTCTGAAATCCTAAAATCAAGGGCCAACTAAGCAAATTACTTATCTGTCAAGCTGTGCAGGACTGACTGGGTGAATTCACCAGGGCTTGGCTTGTGCCTTGCAGTTGAAGGGCACAGCCTTTTGTCCAGATTCCCCCAGGCTTCCAGTTATGATTTTCAATGCGACTATAAAGAAAGCACCTCCGGAGCACAGTGTATAATTTGTAATCCTGATAATCTTTACTTTGGCGTTTTATTCATATACCCTGTGCATTTGTTGACTCCCAGAAATAAAGAAACAAGGAGGAAGCAACAAAAGTAGGCGATTAGTTTTTGCACAGAAGGTGAACGGGCAGACGAAGCGAACCTAAAGGGGAATGGCACGCAAGCCGCAAAGCGAAGCGGTTCACCGTACCCAGCGGCAACACTGCAAAATGTACGTGGCGCGAACAAGATGTAAGCGGCGCGCTCAGGGCCCCGCGCGCAGGAGGAAGGAAGCCACCTTCGCCTCCTCTTCTGCGAACCTCCAAAGGCACCGGAGAACGTGCGTCGCCTTTCGCTACAGGACCTACACACACATATGCACAAATAACACACATCCAATGCGTGGATCCGCTCAAACGGGCAAAAGCCCAGCCCAGGACCAGGTCAGGAACCCGGCCGGGAGGGCGCTGCCCAGTTCTGGAGCGGTGCGCCGTCTAATTCCTCCAGGTTTCCCTCTGCTGGGTTGCCCAGCACGACTTCTCCCTCTTCCTACCCTGGCGACGCCTAAAAGATGCCGGGGGAGGCTGAAGAAGCGTCCAAGAGGCTCCCAAAGACTCCCCGCGGCTCAGCCAAAACGGCACGAGTTTTGTTCTCATCAGGGAAAGAAACGGACGCACCAAAACCTGCAGGTTTTAAAAAAGATTTTACTTCCCCTTTTGTTTAATTTTATAAGACCGTTTAAGCTTTCTTTCCTTTAAAATCGTTTGATATTGCCTTCTTTATTAAACAGAATATTAATTTCAGAACAATATTAAATGTTGCCATCAAGGAACAAAAACAGCAAGCACCCTTTTAATTATTTATTTTTTTGTTGGATATTTGGTTTAATGTTTTGAACACTTTAGAGTAAATCCTATGGAGTTCAATGAAGCTTAGTTTTAATAATGAATATATTCATCACGGATACTTTTTTTTCTTTATGCATGAAAGCTATTAAGCAGTGGGGTGGCTTTGGTGAAATGTCCAGTGGAGCTACGGGAGGTATGGCCGGTGATAGTGCGGGAGGGCTGAAGGGACTGATGCTCCCAGCCTGCAATTCTCTTTGCACTGAATCCTGTTACCTTAAGATGAAGGCATAAGGTCTATGTACCTGGCCATCTGTGGCCAAAGGTCTGTGAACCTGGTGAAACTGTTTCCAAGGAGATGCTACCGCCTTGGACTTTGTTGAGTTTCATGTTTGCAGACATCCTTTAAAATACATGGAATATCCTCTCCCCCTCTCCCAGTCTACCATTTACCTGCCCCTCCTCCTGCTTCAAGGCAAAAGGATACCTCACCCCTTCACCAGAGGGGTGAAGGAAATTGTTGCCCCCCCCCCAGGTAACTAGCGAAAGTTGTGCAATTTAGCCAGATTTCTCCTTCAGAGAATCTGCCAGGGCTGCTGATACCCAGGATCAGAGGGCAATTGGCCACACCATTTTTCTTCACCTTCTCTGGAGCCTCACCTAATTTTCCATCTGAAGCTCCACTTGATTGCTAGAAAGCCAGGCAATGTGAATACTGTAAGGACCTCCATTCACTTTGTCAGAGATTGTCCCTACATTGGGGGAGGGCACTGAACCCAGGTCCAATAGATGGTGGCCTGTATTTAGGCTGGATTAAATGTCATTTCTCCTCCCACTGTAGCAAAGTGTCGCAACCACCCAGGTGTGACCTTTCGCAGACAGAAAGAACCTTTTTGACCCTGGTCTGTCACTGACGCCTGCCACTCAAGCATTCCTTCCTCCTAGCTCAGCAATTCCCGCACATGCTTCTGCCTTTCTGTCCAGCACAACTCTGAGAGACTGAGATTCCATAGCTTTCCTCAAGGCCTGACTGGTGGCCCATACAGCCTACTGGCCTGTCCAGCCCCTGCTATGTGGATTGTGGACCTCCAGAAGACAGGAAAGATCCACTCCTGGAGCCCTGGGAACTTGAAGCAGCCATTTGACCATGTTCAGCCTCTGGGTTAGCTGGCACTAAGCCGATGTCTAGTGTGTTATTGCCTTTCTATTAAATGGCCATTAAAGAGGTTGGAAGAGCCAAGCCCAGCATTAGCTCAAGAGAGATTAATTTCTATCTCTGGGGAATGGCAGGTGTGTCAGTTTCCTCCTGCTGGGTGGTGAAAGGGGGGCATTCGTGAAAACTAAAAAGGAGGCATAGCTTCAGAAAACGCCACCCACTGATCCCCGACCCCCATCTCCACCCCTCAACACAGGTATTATTAGCTAACTAGCACGGGGCTGTTTTCCTCCCAGCACCTGAGTGAGTCACCACACACTCTCTCTCAGGGCCTCTTGCTGTTCAAATGGGTTGCTGGGTAGGTCTGGGGAGATGCCTGAAAGCAATGGGGGAACGGCTTAGCAGGACTCTCCAGGGGCTGCTGTTCAGAATGTAAAGTGGGGGAGGGATCCTTTTGCTTGAGCATGTGGATCCCTGATCCGGCTAAGGTTACTGAGGCTAGGAAGCTGATCTGAAGGAGTGATGGCCTCCTTCCACAGAAACACCCTTTGGTTACCTAAAGCGTTCCTCAGTTTGGTGTACCATTAGGACAGAAGCCTTTTTGCAGTTTGCAGTAACCAACTACAAAATGGAGCTATTCAGTCTACCAGACTCCCCCCACCCCTCTCCCCCAGCTTGTACAGCCCCCCCCATTTCTTTCCAAAAGATTCACACACACACACGAGAATTTCTTGGAGGCTTTTTCCTGGGTTCTTTGGACAAGATGGGATTTGGGGCAGTTTCTCTTCTCTTGCTCTTTTGCCCCAAATTAAAACATGTAGTTTTAACCCAACCCCATGCCACTCTCCTTAAAATTGTGACATGTTTGCAACAACATGTGAGGTTTTACCTCTAGAGACATGATACAAAA
>JAOYMU010000192.1:35791626-35801978 GCA_025802295.1 Psammodynastes pulverulentus
AGAAGACAAGAGCACAAGATGCTAAAGGAAAAGAGGTGTTTCTCTTCTAGTTTTATTAAGTAAAATGTTTATCCAGAATGGAAAGCTGAAGCAAAAATAATCATTAAAAATTGGTGTAGGCTTTTGAGTATAATCTGGATTTTAACAGAGATTGGGGTTTTTTTTAATCCAATTTAATTTCAGGTATGCAAGTATTCTTCCTGCTTCTGAATACTAAAGGTACTATTTGTGTGCTGGTATAAATGTGATTCTGGGGGGGGGGAAGATTATTTAAAGAAGCCCACAGCAAATATATGTTTTCTTTAGAGTTTGTTAAGAAATGTTTTGCAGATTTTGTTCTACTGTTGTAGAAAACAGGAGGTCTCCCAATTATTTCCCCTACAATAAAACGTAACTAGTAAAAACATCGAATTTGGGCTGGGATCTCTAGAATCCAAAACACCTAAAAACGCGGTTTCTCCTGTATTGCTTGAATTTTCGATTGCTAGATCAATCCAGCACCCTGCCGACTTGAGCCAAGTGACTTTTCTGACTGTCCCAGTAGGGCGTCCTCTGGGGCGCGGGGAGTCTTCGATGCGGCCTTTCAGAGAGAGACGCCGGGCCGAGCGAATATAGCAGTCGGGAGGAACGCGAGCGTTGCGTGACGTACCGTGGCTTATTCCCTCGAAAGCGGAGGGATCTTGGAGAGAGACTGAGCGCGGTTCCCAGGTTCACCCAGCCTCCTGCAGATCCGTCCCAAGAGGACCGAACAACACAGAAAGATGCGGGATGGTGGGGATGAAGTCGCCACCGCCTCTAAGACCTTGAGCGCAATGGCCTTTTAACAGCTCGCCCCGCCGTGGACTTTCGATCTTGGTTAATCGCCTTTCCGGCTGCCAAAAACATAAGTTGGCCTGAAAGTCAAACCAGGATCTCCAGTGCTTCTGGCTACTTGAACCCAAGTCCGCCGGTTCTCATGAAACCCAGTTGGCGCTGAGCTTCCCTTGAAGATCCACGAGCCGAGGCGGTGAATATCTCTTGGCTCGCTTTCAAGGGTTAGACAAGAGCCGGAACGGTGCGATCGAAACTCTGCGGGGGTTGGGGGGAGGAAACCGGGCAGGCCTGCTATCACACTCAGGTCACCATCTTGACCTTTTTGCCCGTCCGCCGCGGATACTTCCGTTAGCTTTATTTCAATGTGTGGTAGCTCGGGCCAGGTTTCTCCCTTCTTGGTTCAGGCGCCAGGTTGCATCGGTTTGCTTTACGAAAGGCCCGGAAAACTGCCGCCGCGCTTGTGCGCTGCGCCACTGTAGGCAGCAGATGGAACTGTGCGGTAGGATTGATCTCCTCCCGTCTCATACGAAACAAGTCCGTTGCAGGTAGAAATCTTAGCCTGTCGGAAACAAATCGGCGTCGTCTTTTAGGCTGGGAGGTCAAGCAAAAAGCAACAGGTGGAAAATCTTGGATTGTTGTAAACCGTGATCTCCTGGTGGTGCTGATTTCCTTCTTTATGCAAGCCGCTCTGTGGCCGCTCCTTCCGCCAGGAAAAAAAATGCATAGGCGCCCCGGGAGAAGATTGCCGACACCTGCCTTGCGGGGCTCTCGTGACCTCCCCAAAACCTCTTCCTTGTCTAGCTCGCCGCCTTCCTCGCCCAGGGCAAACACTGTCCTAAATGGGACGTTGAGAGGTTCCAGCAACCAGCGGCCTTGCACGATTCATGCGACACACCAGATATCATTTCCCTTTCGCTCTCTCTCCCCGGGTACTTCCTTGGCCTTTACTTGAGTATGGAAGAATTTAGGCTGTTCACCCGAACTTAAATCCAGATAAATATGAGCAGGACAGAAATGCATGATTAATTCGAGGCCCAGCCGCACGGGAAGTTGTTTCTGTGGCGCAGCTCCTTTGATTTGAAGGGGAGCCGAGAAACTTCCTCGCCGAGCTCCAAGCCCTTAAGAGTCTTTGGAAGGAGAGTTTTTTTCGGGGTCGGACCTTTGGGTTGCTCGCTGATTAATTTGTGTGTCGATTGATAGGTCAACATTAGAGCAGCAGCGCGCCACGTGCCTGCCGGGTGTCCGTCTTCTGCGAGCGCCTGGAGCATTTTTCTTAAATGTTGCCTTGTCTCCGCGAGACAGTTTGGGTGGCGGCGGGGCTGGGAATATTCTTCCCGACCGTGATTTCAACGAAGCGCTAACCCTAAAGGACCTTGATACCTTTGTATTTCCCCGGAGGCGGACACCATTTCTGGAGCCCAACGCATCAAACTTCCTGCAAAGCAAAGCGAAGCTCTCCAGAAGCAGGGGCGAATTCGAACCAATTTACAGTAGTCTCCAGCCCGCGATCTTGCACTGAATAGGCCCAAACTACCTAGCGACGCGAGACCTCGAAGCGCATAACCTCGTCCTTAAACCCGCAATTTTCTCTCGGATTTCTTTAGTGAGAAGAAAGACCCGCGGAGCTCTGGGAGTTTGCTTCCCTCGCAAGCGGACTAAGGTGAGTGAGACTTATTTCTGCGTAAAGGCGCACATTCTTCATCGCTAAGGGGCATGCCGCGATTACAAAAACTAACGGGAGCTGGAGACTCCAAACGAGAACAGGCCACACGAGCGAGGATAGCCTCCCGCCGCTTGCAAAAACCACGCAACTCATTCTCGGGGAAAACAAGCAGCAGCTGGTCGCCCCGTCGATCCTGAGCCTTGGGGCTGGATCCCTCGCATAGAAAGAGGAGAGGAGGGAACTGCCTCACCTGCCGGGAAAAAGCTCCGAGGCTGCGCTCGTCGGCGGTTGCCCCGACCCAAGAGCAGCTTAGGCACCCAAAATAGTCCTTGGCGCAGCTGGTACTCTCCTCCGGGAAGGCGATGCCGGATTTTGACCTTCGAGATAGTAATACGCCTGGTTGTAAAGCGTGCGCTCATCCAACGAGGCAGGAATCTCCGGGTTTTTTTTTTTTAAAGCGATCCAGCCTGGAGGACTGTAGCCAGATTCAAATCGCTAGCAGAGAAGACGGGTGACGCGGAGGGTTTTCAAAAACGGAACAGATGGAAGGAAGGGCGGGAAGAGAGACCGACTCTTACCCGCCTTAAGTGGTGGTACTGACGGTGGTAGAGTCCTATCAGAAAGCAGAAATGGGCCTGGTTTAGGCCCCGGAATCTTCCTGCTCGCCCTTCGCTGTGTTAGCAAATGTTCTGCTATTCTCAACAAGATAAAGGGTACAGGTCTTTTAAATACTGAATTAGGACACGTTAATCTGAAGCCATTAAGCAAGATTCTTCCATGCAGGCAAGTATAGCCATTTCTTTTTCTGCATTTTTATTAGTGGCAGTTCAGACCCTAAGAAAAGGCAAATGCCCATTGTCACCTACACTTTCTTGCAGTATTGCAGCTATCAAAAACATAGGATGCTTAGAAGTCTTTGTCTTTTAATGCTGTTCTGGTCTAAGATGGTGTTAATGTTTGAATTGAGATGGGTCCTATTTTAGGCTTGTGGAGAACTACTTCATTCCATTCTTAATAACTGAAAATAAATATTAAAAGCCCACACCCCCACCTACAAATTAAAACAGAAGCCATGTGATATTTTTCGGGACCTAGGGCAAGGACATTTTGAAAGGATGTTTGAATGCAATTAAGAGTAAGTATGCTGTTCAACTGAAAACTTACATGAAAAATTAATTTTGCTATGAAATACTGTTTTCTTGTGCCTTGTTTGTTGTTGCCAATTAAAGTTGCAATTTATTTGAATTCCAAGATTAGTTTCTTAAGAATGCAGAATTCAAACATAAGTTGGTTAAGCTTTTCAAAAAACATCCTTAAAGAAATGATGCAGAAATAATGATTAGGATTTTAAATCTAGCATTGTCTTGCAAATAAACTAAATCAGACAACCTCCAGAAAGCTGCCTCCAGAAAGTCAACTGCTTCCCCAGTCAGTGTGGGGTTGTGGACTTGGAGGATTTTGAGAAGTTCTGCTATTGAGGGAGATGGAAGGTTAGCCCCCACCCGCCTTCCACTTTTGCTGGCTGGCAACCGAGGTACTGGTCGAAATATTGCTTGACTGTTTGTTATCCACATAAATAGTTAATGTCAGTTCCAGACTGATTGGAATCAGACTAAAGGTGGAGATTTCTGTTTTTGTTTATAAAATGTTTACATACAGTATATTGCTTTGTTAGAACTACACCATGACATAGAGAATGCACATCTAACAATGTTTAATTCCAAAGATGGGGGCCTTTTTGCATTCCACTGACAATCCAGATTTTTTTCTCTTTTTATTAGGCTTTGGCAGCCAAGTCATTGTTCATCTAGAAAGATATTTTGGATCTCTGTCAAAGGGATGATGGATGGCCTAAAGACTGGAGCATGGAATTTTGTATGCTGAACTAGTTTCTTTCCAGAAACTCATTGATTCTACAGCAACCCAATTGGAATAAGTTTAATGGGGAGAAAGCATTCCGGTTTTGTGAAAGAGGGGAGGTGTGTGTGGGGGGGAACAGCCATTCTTCAAATGAATGAATGAGCAGTGGAGGAGCACTTCCACCGATGGGGTGGAAGGAAGACCAGTGCAGGCCTGGTTCTCTGTTCCTCCCCCCACCACACACACACACACACACACACACACACACACACACACACTCCATACAAATCTGTAGTGACCTCATACCTGCATGGTTGCCATTAGACCTTGAGTTATGCAACCACCAGCTAGAAAATAAAAATAATGGCATGGAATGACTGCTTTCGGAGATCAAAGCATGTATCTCGCTCAGTGCATCTGGAGCCCCAAAGAGGGTGGAGCGGCAACAGTTGCTGGAGTTCAAAGAGATTTCCAAATGTTCAACCCCCTCCCCTGTGTAAGCCCTCTAGTACTTTTGCAGACAACGGACTCCATGGCAGGCCTCAAAAGAAAAAAAGACCAATTTGAAGGAGAAATGCAGGGTAGATCATCCTGCCTGGCCCAAAATTCTGTGGGGACCTGTCCAGCCCCATCCACTTCTGTCCAGTAGACAGTGGTGGCACAGCCTATAAGGAAAGGCCTTACATGCCTGGACCTCCTGAAGAAGCCAAGTGCTTCACCTCCAGCAGATGTTCAATTTACCATAAATGTGGCTGGATGGCAAAACCCTGACTATCTATGAAAGTTTTCTATATCCCTTTGCTGCCATTTACTAGTGAACCAGATTTTTGCAGCCCACATGTGCCCCGAGCTTGGAAAGAAAAAAAAATGATGACCCTTACTTGGCGTTGCTCACAATGTGAGCCCTTCCGACCTTTGTGAATCTTTGCGTGGTGGAAGTGACCTGGGAATAAAAAGTTTTCCCATTGACTTCCGGTGACGTCGCTGACCTCCATGGGCGCTTAACTTAAGCGTCCGTTTGGTTCCTTCATATAACCGATAAGGAACAGCGTAAATCAGCTGTTTCTATCAGTTGAGTTGCAGGCTTCGGGTGAAGAAGCCTGCCAGAGCTTCGGATCCAAGGTAGAGACCTCGTGACCCCTGGGTTTTTATGCTAGGGTTCGAGAAGAGAGTGCTCCCCAGGGTTCGACTTCTCCAAAGGAGGAAACGCGCCTGCTTGCAGGCATAGAAGGTCTCGCACACCCCTGCTCACCGTTTGAATGCCGAGAGCGAAATCGCCGCAGGCAGACAGCACAGGAGGAATTATTCTAGCAAGTATTTTGAACTCTTAAATCTTCATTTCCTTAAACAAGCTTTTTTAAAAAACTTTTCTTTTTAAACTGACTTGATATATGGGCGGTAAAATGGCGCTGGATGGTTAACATCGGAAAACGGAAATTGGAAAGTGAAAGTTAACGCGAAGTATGGATTACGTTGTTTGCGGCTTGTCTGCCTGCTTCTTAAAGGGGAACTACTTAAATTCATTTTAAAGATTTTTTTCTTCTGTTTTTACTCTCTTCATCTCTTTTTGGACTTTGATCTTGTTGGAAAATATATTTTTTGGGGGGATTGGCTTGCTGGATTCGTCCCTTTTTCTTTTTTTCTTTTTCTTTTTTTTGTGCTAAAATGGCTTCCAAGAAATTTGCAATACCCAGATCTGTGAGTTTTTCCTCTCCGGCTCAAACCTCTAAACGTGCTGATATTGCCTCAGAGGATACTCAAGGTAAATCTCAATCTCCACCGGTTACATTAGAGATGCTTAAAGAAGTTTTGAAAGAAACTTTGAAAGAACAAAAGGTGGAACAAATGGGTGAGATAAGAGAACTTTTTGAAGAGAATCAAAAGTCTGTGAGACAAGATATTTCTGAGGCTTTTTCAATGCTGGTGGGGCATGTGACTAAAATTGATGAACAGCTGGAGGAGATGGAAAAGAAAATAGATGATGTACAGACTAAGCAGGAAAATGATATGATGCTAACTCAATACAAGATGATGGAGTTTGCTGTAAGATTTAGAGGTTTGCCAGAGGATCCAAAGGAGAATTTAATGGAATTATTTTCGGAGGCTTTGTCACAATTTATTGGTCGCAATAGAGCTGATTTCAAATGGCAAATAGATCGTATTTACAGAGTGAATTCATGGATAGCTAAACGAAGAAATTTGCCAAGAGATGTGGTCATTTATTTTGTGACAAGAAGCATGAGAAATGATATTTTGCAGATTGCTTTTAAGGATAAATTGAAGATTAAAGGACATGAGATCTCGGTCTTCAAAGAAATCCTGCCCCAGATGTTGAGGGCTAAAAAAGACTTTGCTTTTCTGGTGGACGCCCTGAAGGCCAGACAGATTCAATTTAGATGGGATGTTCCTGTTGGTGTTTTTGTAATCTTTGAGGGAGAGAGATATCGTCTTAACACAGTGGCAAAGGCAAGAGATTTCTACGTTAATGTTTTGAAAGCCGGCTCGCCAAAAACAAAAGCTGATGCAAAAAAGCCTGATTCTAAAACAGCTGCTTCAACTAATTTGCAACAAGAAGATGACTTACAAGTGGCCCTGATGATGGAAGCCAAAGAGTTAAGGGATATGCAAGCGGCATCTAAAGACCAGATCCAGACAAGAGCTGCTGCTAGGTGACAAATAGAACAAGCAGAAATGCAAGAGGCTATGATGGAGTCCAGACGTACTTATGCAGAAGCTGTGGGAGGGGCAAGACCTAAGGATACACAAGTTGCGTATCAGAGGATGTTTGCCAAGCTTCAAGGGCCTAATAATGGCTGTTAGATTTTTGACTTGGAATGTTAACGGGCTAAATTCACCGCAGAAAAGGAAGAAAATATTTTATTATTTGAAACAACATAATAATGATGTTATATGTCTTCAAGAAACTCATATAAAGTTGGCAGACCAGAAATATTTGATGAACTCTAAATTAGGTGCTCACTTTGTTTCCTCTGCACCGGAAAAGAAGAATGGGGTTGTGATATATTTGAAAAAGAATCTATCTTCAAAGTTGATAGAAGCGGATATTCATGGTAGATATCTTGCAATTGAATTATTGATAGAGGGGAAGAAGTCACTCTTAGTTGGAATATATGCACCCAATCAAAGACAAGAGCAAGAAAAATTCTTCAAATTTCTACACACAAAGTTGCTCAATTGGGATTATAATTCTTATATCTTGATGGGAGATTGGAATGGAGTTATTGATCCTAGAATTGACAAGAAGAAACTTCGTCCATCAGTTAACCCATCGGTGAGACTACCTAAATCATTTTTTGACTTGCAAGAAGATTTGAATTAAGAGATATTTGGCGTGAGAGGAATTTTAAAGAGCAAGACTTTACATTTTTTTCTGATAGACATCAGTCTTTTTCGAGAATTGACTTTATTTTATTGACAAATGATTTTTTTTTTCAGAGTTAAGAAAACAAAGATCTTCTTTAGGACTTTCACAGACCACAGTCCAGTCTGGTTGGAGTTGGAAATTGGCGAAAGATCCAGGAGGACATGGCGATTAAATGAAAATCTCTTTAGATTTGAGAAAAATGTGGAGGAATGTAAGAAAGCAATGAAGGAATTTTTTGCTATTAATATGAATAATGAGGTATCTCTGGACATAGTGTGGGATGCTAGTAAAGCATTTATTAGGGGAGTTTTGATTAATATGAATAATGCACATAGGCGTAAACAACTGGGGAAAAAAAGAAATTTGGAAGAGGAAATTAAGAAAAAAGAAAAAAATATTATATAGTGTTGAATATAAAAAATTAAAAGAGGAGATTAGCTTATTAAAATCTCAGTTTAATATGCTAATTTTGGACCAAGCGACAACGAAGTTGCAATATGCCCAACAACACATTTTGTAATGCTAACAAGCCAGGTAGATGGCTAGCATACATTCTGAGGAAAAAGCAAAAATCTCACTTGATAGAAAAGGTGATTTATAGAGACAAAGAGGTTTATCAGCAGAGTCTGATTAAGAAAGCTTTTAAAGAATTTTATACCAAGCTGTATTCTGCTGATAAAATTAAAGGTATTGATATTGAGAAGTATTTGGACAAACAAAATTTTTTTACAATCACAGAGGAACATAAAATGGTCTGAATCAATTGATAACAGAAGAGACTTTATCTGCAATTAAACAGTTAAAAACTGGGAAGGCTCCTGGTACGGATGGATTAACAGCTATTAACTGCTATTATAAACACTTGCAATTTGAATTATTGACACCAATAAAATTCGACTTGGGGGAGTTGCCCCCCCATCATGGAAATCAGCATTTATATCTCTAATTCCTAAAGAGGATCAAGATTTGACACGTCCAAAGAATTATAGGCCTATTTCATTATTGAATACAGATTACAAGATATTTTGAAAAATTTTTGGCTAATAGGTTGATGGTAATTATGCAAACAATGATTCATACAGATCAAGCCAGTGTTATACAAGGGAAACAAATGAAAAATAATGTCAGGCAAATTATTAATGTTTTAGAATTTTTAGAGAGAAATAACCGGATTCCTGCAATGCTTATGTTCTTGGATGCTGAAAAAGCCTTTGATCAGATGGATTGGCAGTTTTTATTAAAGCTAATTGCTAAAATGCAATTAGGAAGATGTTTTACACATTCTATAGAAGCAATATATCAAGAACAAACAGCTCAGATAATTGTTAATGGGAGTTTAACAGAGAAATTTAAAATTGAAAAAGGTACAAGACAAGGATGCCCTTTGTCGCCTTTATTGTTTATATTAACCTTAGAGATATTGTTAAACAAGATACGCGATTCAGAGGGCATAAGTGGTATTAAAGTAAGAGGCTCTGAATATAAATTGAGAGCTTTTGCAGATGATTTGGTTATGACTCTCACTCAACCTTTGAAATCAGCTAAAGTGCTTATGGATGAAATTGCTCAGTATGGTCAGGTCTCTGGATTTAAAATAAATATTAACAAAACAAAACTGTTGGTTAAAAATATGACACTCTCACAGAAGACAGAGTTACAAAGACTAACAGGATGTGAAATTGTGAAAAAAGTGAAATATCTCGGCGTCTATATTGCATTTTCGAATACAAAATTATATAAGTATAATTATGAGCTCATTTGGCAAAAAATACAGCAGGATCTGGATAAATGGAAAAAGTTACAACTGTCACTTTTAGGCAGAATAGCAGCTATTAAAATGAATGTTTTACCCAGGTTTCTGTTTCTCTTCCAAATGATACCGGTATTAAAAAATGATGCCAAATTGGAAGAATGGCAGAGAGGTATCAATAAATTTATTTGGCAGGGTAAAAAACCAAGGATTAAAATGAAAGTGCTGCAAGATGTTAGAGAAAGAGGAGGCTTGAAAATGCCTAATCTTAAATTATATTATGAAGCAGCTGTCTTAACAGCAGTCAGTGATTGGCTTAATTTGACTAGCTCTTCTATATTGAATATTGAAGGACACGATCTAATTTTTGGTTGGCATGCCTATTTAATCTATGATAAAAAGGTAGATAAGGCATTCAAGTATCATTTAGTGAGGAATGCTTTATTGCGTGTCTGGAAAAAATATCAACATAAATTGAATGGTAAGATACCTATATGGACTGCTCCTAGGCATTCAATGCAAAATATAAGTATTGAAAGTAGATTGGATGCAGTTAAATATACTGATCTTTTGATTACGGAAACAGGCATGCTTAAGTTAAAAGATTATGCAGCTTTGAAAGACGAGAAGATAACCAGAACCTGGTTACAATATTTACAACTCCAAACTAGATGGAAAAAGGATCAGGAGATTGGAATTAATAAGAGGGATGAAAATCTTATCAAGCAGATTAGGGATCAAAGTCCAAAACATATTCAAAGAATTTACAATGTTTTGGTTCAGATGGAT
The DNA here is from genome assembly GCA_025802295.1 of Psammodynastes pulverulentus. Taxonomy (NCBI): domain Eukaryota; kingdom Metazoa; phylum Chordata; class Lepidosauria; order Squamata; family Psammodynastidae; genus Psammodynastes; species Psammodynastes pulverulentus. The sequence continues at coordinate 35,801,887 of JAOYMU010000192.1, forward strand.
TCGGCACCAGATTTAATTAAAGATTGTATGTTAAAATGGGAACAAAATTTTGACCAATCAGTACCACTGGAAATGTGGGAAAAGATTTGGGT
>JAOYMU010000192.1:35872554-35882796 GCA_025802295.1 Psammodynastes pulverulentus
AAATAACCAAATAACTAAACCAGTAAAAAAAATATAGAAATCAATAAAAAAGCATAGTAACACTCTTTAAAACCAAACTAAGAACCCAATTAAAAATAAAAATTTAGTCATTTGGCTCTTCTCTATGCAGGATAGTTGGGCCATCTTTTGACTTCTTCCACTATGGTGCCACAAAGGAGAAGACTGTCATTCCCCCTTAAAGTAACAGTTGTTTCTCCATTGTTTCCATTCCAGCATTTCAAGGAGAAATGAAAACTAAAAAAAAAAAATGATTTGGATTTTGTTTCTTGCAGTCTGTCTTCCTGTTACACTGAAAGTCATCTATATTGATATCCTAATTTAGTTTTGTGAACCCACAGCCTGTAACAGTTCACTTATACTCCTTATGTAGCTTTAATACATCTCCCTCATCGTATGATTTCTGAAATGTAACACTTCAGATCAAGGAAATTGCCTTATAGTTTAGATTGACTCATAACAGTTTCTGGCAAGATTCTTGCTAACTCTTTCTGACTGTGACTGAACTCGAACTTTAGACGTGCTGTTCTCCTATGAATCTCAGCCCTGTCCTATAGACAAATACTGCCTTTATTAAACACATTTTCCACAGGCACTGACCATTGCATGTGGAATATTATGCAGAAAAACCCAAATAAAGGCATCAGCCCACATACGGTAAACACATGTTTGGGCTGCCATTCAAAAATGAAATTGTGTTCATTGTACATTTTTTAAATAAAAGATGTTCAGTTAGTTAATTAATATTTCTGCACAATTCTTTAAGCTAGAACTAGTCCACATTATTGAAATCTGAAAAAATAAAATAAAAAAAACCAGGGGCAGCCTCTTTGTTAAGTTGGCTCTGGGGCCATAGGATGGGTGGCAGAAGGATCTCTAGGTAATAAGTGATACCTGTTGTGACAGAGATACAACGACACAATTGTTTGGTCACACCAAGCGAGGAGTGATAATAGTAGAATAGCATCAGAGAATTACTGACTGCCATTCCAGACAAAAAGATTGAAAGAGAGTGCATTCCTTTCTATACTATAGAGTTATTTTAAACAAATCTACTCAAAAGCATCATATGTACATATATCATAGTATGTACATATATCAGATATACACTTTACTTTAGAATATTTTTATTTTTTCATAGAATGAGACATTTATAAATATATTCAAGATAAGTACATTGATTTTTATTTTTATCTTCACAATAAATACACATTTAAAATAATAATAAGGGTGCAATAGAACTTTGTAACAAAAACCTCCTTTTTTTACTAGAATGCCAGGCAAACATTTGGCTGGTTGTTCTCAGTTAATATTAAGGATCTGATCTTTCTGATCTTTTGCATCTGTTGGTAGCAATAATGTACAGTCCTTACATCTTCATGTTTTCTTTGTGACTCATTGATTCAGACGTATAGTTGTCCTTTCCAAAAAGACTGGTGCTCTCCTACAACCTGATGCTTCTTCCTGTCTATTCAGAGATCCCGGAAAGCAACAATTAACTTATCTGTACAATTGGAATGAATGGAGTCTTGGTCAGATTTCTTATTTAAATGGTAGATAAGTATGTTTAAAACAGAAATATCCAATGTTATTATTTTATATATTAATCTATAATATATTCTTTTTCTGAAAACTCCAGTGAATATACATAATTAACATTCTACATATTATTCTCAAAACACCCTATAAGTGGATTTGGTTTTGAAGGACTGGTGGTGATTGTGAAAAGATTTTGGATGTAATGATTGCTGCACCATTGGTTCTTAAACTGGTTTTCATCTTCATGTAAAATTAGGTTTTGTATAGTCATAGCTCGCTTCTTATGACCCCAAGATTCATATATGCATCTCTCAGTTGATTTCTCATCGCATAGTGACCTCATGCAGGCTAATTCATTTATTTGAATTGATAGGAATTGATATCTTGTCTGCGAGGAGCCATCACTATTATGAAGAATCTGCAAAATATTTCACCTTCAAAATATTTTACTTGTTGATTTCCCATATTTTCCCTTTCTTAATAAAACAAGATGGAGGACACAACAGACAAAGTGGCCGGCAATAACATAAGCAGCAGCAAAAAAAAAAAAAGCAAAGACATTGGAACCTTAATTAAAAACAATTAAAAGCACGTTAATAAAGCAAATGGGGCTTAGAAATGTAGCCTGGCTTGGCATTTGGGAGAAATACCACCACAAGTCATTATATAGTAGTATAGTGTTTATTATCTATTTTAGTTTAAAGGAGAAAAGAATCCAAATGAGATGGCCCAAAGCTACATTGTGGAGAATATTAACTGTTTGACCAAATCAAAGTTAGGTTCAAAGCAAATGTAATATTAACTTTGCCCTCTATGTCTGTTTGCCTTTGTTAACCTTGTTACATAAAGACCTCCAGAGCATTCACTGGATCTATCACAGATTCCACTGAATTCAGGAAGAACAATAATTGGATGTCTAGATTTTTTTTCCTTTATTCTTTTCTACTATTGCTACTATTTTGTTGTTATTGTTTTAAATTTCAGCTCAAATTTCTAGCACAGGGGACTAAGCAGCATCGCCTTCAGGGCTCTGTTTTGAATTTCACACATGCTCTAGTTGGCAGGAAATTTAATTCAGATTTAGAACCTGAAAAATGTGCAGGCAAGAGCTGCAAAAGCTATATTTTTCTAGTATCAAATTTGAAAAGGGACTTTTGCAAAACAAGCCTCTAGACAAACCTTGGGAGGACCAATACCTGTTGAGACAGGCCTTCCATTTTCAGTCACTCCTATTCCTCTTAAAAGCTGATTGATGCATCAACTGATTCTAAGCAATAAGACTTTAAAAAAAAAAGTTGTCCAAAGTAAGTCTAGCTAACATTTAGATCATTGGGCCTTCCATAGACAAATGTTCAAATATTAGCATAACTTATAATCCTGAGGTGGTGCAAACAATAAAATTGACCACATCAACATATAAAGAAGGATATTTCTCATTTCAGTGTTGAAATGCTTCTCATTTGCACTTCAGATTCTGGAATCCAATATCTAACCATTTTTTACTACTGCTTCTTTTAAAGCCTATATTGATTAGTTAATGATTCTCCTGGAATCAATGAATAAACTAATGAAACAGTTTAAAATAAGCAACAACTTAACAATATTAACGGACTTTTATTTTTTTGTTTTTTGGTTCTTCACTATATATTTTTTTAACATATCCACTGTAGAATTCTTTTATATACAATAATCAAATAACTGCTTTGTTATATTATTTTGATGTATACAAATGGTTATATTTATTACACATTATTCATTTTCAAAAAAGGAACTTTGACCCAAACTACATTTTAAAATGGCCGAATAACAATGTATAATATTAAAATAAACGATTCCATTTCTTTTCCAATGAATGGATCTACATCCTTTTCCCCCCTCATACTTTGACAGATTTATACTTAATTATTTATAGTCTTAATTATTTTAAATTGAAAGTGGTATGTCTTTGCAATACCTATATATTGCATAAATTTTGATTGAAGAAATGTTTAAATTTTACAATTAGTTTTGAAAGTTGAAAATAACAGCCTCAGATAAAAGAATTTAATTCTACCTCTTTACCTGTTTATTATGAACATTATTAGTATTCTTTTTTTTCATTAAAACTATAAGCATTTAAACAAGTATTTCTGCAAGTCCCAGAAGGAAATGGACCTTAATTATGAGAAGGAAATTTAGGAAAATCTACCCATATCCAAATTCATTATAATCCTGTCTATTTAAAAAATGGTTCAAAGTTTTATTATTTCTTCAAGTCAATAGTAACACAATTTCAAAGTACTAAAGTTGGAAAAAAATATGTTCAGACCAAATGTTTATACTCAGTTCATATATCTTAATAGTAAATGCACATGGGCTGCAATTTTCAGAATGTTATGCTGTTTGAAACAAAATATATATATAAAATATATATATAGAAACAATAATACTAGAAATCTCTTGGAAGAAAGATACATAGTAGAAAATATATGTTCAAAGTGAAAATATTAATATTAGAAGAAACGTGCATTAAGTAAGAATCAATCCGAGGCAGACTTTTTTTAAATTTTTACCAATCCATTTATTCTTGCTGTTGTTTTCTGCATTTCTCCCATTTAGTTTCAGGAGTCCACCAGTTTGGCAATGTGCCCCCCCCCCCCCCGGTTCCTACAGTGAAGCTGATCAGTGCATGATCTGATGAGAGATTTGGCTTTCAGCCAAGGTCACTCAACTCATTTCCATGCCTAAGGAAGAATTCAGACCTGGCTCTTCTTTTGTCTAATCCAACATCTTAACTACTTCACCACTTCGGCCCTCTGCCAATCCCGATTTATCCATGAGGATTAGGAATACTTTGATAGTTATTGCTCTTTTGTGGTGTTAGTTTGAAGTGATATGCTGGCTGATATACTATAAGCAGCAACAATGTTTGAAAATGTGGATTTTCTGCTAACAAGAAAACACCCCTAAATCTAAGTTAATCCTAACCTAGGTAAGCCCTTCCTTTCCCAAATCCAGATAACTTTACCAACTGATCTGTTTATTGTCAGCAGCACCAGAATCAAGGACAGTTGGTTCAATTTTGATTGAGAAATAGGGTTTTTGTCTGTTTCATCACAAAGGCTGATGTGGTAATATTCCTACAATGGAATTTTGAAACTTCCTTCTCTCCAGACAGTAAAATCTATCAAAGGTCTGGTTGAGACCTATCAAAAATGATAGCCAATCCATAATACATCTATTTAGATTAACATTACATAATAGGCACCGGGGCTTGTTCCAGGCACTGGTTATCCTTAGGAGACCATAACTGTCAAATGATTTGTTTCCTTATCCTTACTTCCCATTTGGTATCTGGCACAGATAGATGAAGTTAGCTCAGCATTTTGATCTAGCCCAGGAAACTTACCAAAGCCATCCCTCCTGTGGCTGTTGTGGATAGGGACATGACAGTTTTGCCACAATTCCTAAGAGAGTAATTTGGGGTTTGCATCTCAGCAAATCCATAGTGGAACAAACATTAACTGGAACAAATTTGGTTTGTGTTTATGTTTGCTTCAGAAATATGACTCACTGTTGAAAATGGATGCAATAGTTAATCTTCTTGGTTTATATCTTTTTGCAGCAAGTATATTCCATGCTTACAGAAATGCTGCAAAAAAAGCATGTGTGCTGTGGGCTCCAGCTTGTTATGAGAATATTTGTAGGACATTTCTATTCGGAAAAACAAAAATAAAGAGAGGGAGGATGGATGTAGCAGGAGCTGTGAGACCAAGAAGACCCTCATATTTCATACCAACCTTAAAGAGGGAGGTTCAAGGTCAAAGGTGGAATGTCCCCAGATCTGGGATGCCCAAACACCTTCAGCCACTCAGTCTTGGTAGGAATGAATTGGAAATTGTTCTTCCCCATCCAAAGCTGCACAGCCTCCAACCACTTGGACAGAACCCAATAACCTCATTTGTCTAGCCAGGATCAAAAGATATAAATGGGGATCGTCATCATACTGATGTTTCTAAATCCCAAAGCAATGGATGATTCCCCCAGGGATTTCATGTAAATATCTAGGGCCTTTTAACTGAAAAAAAATTTAAAACCTTGTCAAACACAAATGTAAAAGGGAAACTAGAGTTATCCCTTCTGTCAATTCAGAATGGTAGCATGATGTACAATGTACCACCACAATTTGTTCCCTCTCACTCTACCATTACTTTGGAGAATTGCATTGATCCACTGATCTGTGCTCTTAATGGTTTTAAAATAGTAGCAGAAAAAGTCCACTAGTCAATGTTATTTAATTGCCAGATGCCAAAAAAGTTTTTCATTGGGAAGAATAGCTGCATGAGTCAGTTAACTCTCCATTAGCTAAGTCTCCTGGGAAATCCTGTTGATTTAAAATTATGCAAAATAGTAGAGGTGTTGGTTGGATGGGTGCTTAAGCTTTATGATGAAAACAGAAATCTGTAGTATAAGAGCAATTATGAACTTCATTCACAAATGTTACTTATCATCACTTTCCCTTTGTTATGTTAAGGAGACAGTAGGGAGTAGATTCTAGGATCCAGATCTTACTACAAAGGGTTGATAAGCAAAATGTATTTTACTCAATTGTTGCTGTTGTTTGAAAACCTGCATCAGGATTTAATACCTTCTATTCTGAAATGCTGCTTGGGATAGTTTTAAAAATAAATAATTTTAAATTTTAAACAGACCTGAAGGCTTTTCTGCTCACAAATATTCTGATAAATAGAATTCCCTCTTTAATCTCATCAGATCTTCACTTTATAGTAAAACCACATTAGACAGATATAATAAGTACTTTTGTCTGATTAATTTTCAATGAGGTTTCGATAGAAAGTCTTCTTAGGAACTGTGCCTAAAGTGACAGGGCATTGTCTTTCCTGTACTTCATATCCCTATGCCAATTTAGGGGGATGAATTGTGCAGCTTTAAATGCTGGCCTCTGGTACCCAACTCAATCCATGAAATAAACTTACCAAATTGCCCACCTAGTGTTGCAAAGACAGCAAGGTCAGTCTACAGATCAAAACTAATCAAGTGATGGACAGAGAAGACAAGACGCTATTGCCTGGGAAACCAAATAAATAGAAGCACAAATTCATCCATCAGTGCCATCTGGAAGAGATTGGCCTGGATGTCTTTCTGTCAGGCTCTGCTACAGTATTTATTTGTGTAGCTGGGCTCTGGCTTTAGGGATTTCAGCAAAATATTTTTGTCGGCAATGATTTGGTGAGAACATCATCCAAGTTGATTGTCAAGCTACAATTAAAGAACCTGTTGCTTCAGACTCACAATTACAAATGAAGCTGGCTTTCCTTTTTAGACATACCTGGGGGACAACATATGTGGGATGATCTCACTTTGGACTCTGTACACATAGCTTTTATAAAAAAGTAAAAAACATGGATAATCATTAGTTGATGACATGCACACATATAAAGAACTCATGATGGATGATCATTATGAATGATGTATATGTAAGGTTTAGCAAAGGTTGATGTTTCTGCTTAAGACAAATAATCATGCATACTTTACCGATATCATTAGCATGGTAGAAACCATATTTTTTTTATTTAACAGCAAAGGAAAAATAAGGAGAGAATGATCATATTAAAAAGCATCTGTGTACACATGAAGCTTCAAGAATAAATGAAAGGAGTTATAAAAGATATCCTAATAAATGATGCACATTGTGATATCATGGAGACAACCCTCACAAGTTGAATGAGTAAATTGTGTGAAGCATTACATTTCGACAAAGAAAGAAAAATCTGGAAACAAGCTCTTGTCAATGAGTTACCTTTCAGTGACTAAGTGGTGAATTCTGTAGACAAATGAGGAAAAGCAAGAAAGTGAATCCACCATCTGATCATCACAAAAGGAAAATATTCTGGAATATTTAAACATATTGTATTATGTTAAGGAAAAAAATGAAATAATGATAGCAATAATAACAGTATGGCTATGTCATCTTCAACCTGTTTCAGTTCTTTATCCCAGAACATCGCCTGATGTAGGGATCTGGCTCCCTACAGAGGCTCTTTAGGAGTACCACTGAGTTGTCTAAGTAGCCTCAAAAGCAAAAGTAATGAGCAGGTTAATTTCTTGGGATGCCAAGAAAAAAACCTATTGGACTGTTACATTTTGTAGTATTATAGGATACACATCAAAAATCATTCAGAAGAGGTACTTAGGAACGCACAGGAGCACATTTTAAAAAAAATTTCTGTATTGTTAGAAAGTCTGAAAATGAACTAACACGGCACCAAGGATTCTTCAGGCCATACCTCGATTTCCCATGTAGATGAACCTGATGGTCCTTTTTAGCATTAGTGAAACATAAGAGAGAGGATACTCCTGGCCTGTCAAGACTGAAGAAACCAGTAGATCAACTGGTTTGGAGTTGATGTGGGTGGTTCTGGGTGGTGGTGTGTCACCATAGTTTACTCTGAGCAGTCAGTCACACTTTTTGGATAGAACTTAGTGACCTGTTGGAATAGCTGCCATTTGGTTGCCAGTGATCATTCAATTAGACAACATCTGTAAAATGGCCATGCTTTATGAAAAAGGTCAGACAGTGTTAAGAAATGGCCTGGGAACCTGGTGGAGAAAACAACAGCATTTATCTGTCAGCTCCTTTGGGGACATTGGAAGGCAGGAAAAAGGGAGAAGATGGGAGCATGAGAGTGAAAGAATGGGAAAAGGAAGTGTTAGATGTGGGTTTAAAGACAGAAGAAGGATAGCCTTTTCCAGAAGCAGTGGCTTGCAATGAAGGATTCTTGGAGTGAAAGACTAAAGGTGATTCCATACAATTCCACTTCTTATCAGATTTGGATGAGAACTGAACCAGGGGAAAGGTACGGGGATTGGGTTGGGTTGATAATGTGAAGTGAGGGGTGAATTGGAAGTTGGTTGGTGGCTTGGACTGAGTCGCTTGCTGAGTGACTTTTGAGTGTTTTGTCAAGTTCAGCCAACCACTAATAATGATGAGTAGATGGAAATAGATATTAATGGTGATGGGATGGTCAGGGAGGTTAAGGAAGCTTGCCTTGGTAGGGGATGGAGAAGGTAAGAAGATCATTTAGTGATGGGCAGAGGATGATATCATGGGTGAAAAAGGGCAGACCACTTGTATCAAGTGGGATTCGGCAATTGGGACCAATCCCTAAACCTGGCTCCTTGGCTCCCAATACCATGGAGTCTCCGGGTTCCAGCTGCTGCTGTGGAATGTTAGTTCTGACCGGAATCACATTTTCCTTATCCATAGTCTTATTATGGGTGCAAGGTTAGACATGGGTTGAATCACTGAAATCTGTATAGATGAGGAGAGGACCAACCTTTCTTAGAACTGTGCCCATCCAGGATTTAAGTCATGCATCAGCTGTAAACCCAGGGCTGAAAAAATGGAGTGGCAACTGCTATGTGGAAACTGCAAGCAACCAGAGACAGTGCTGTAGTTAACTGGTTGTAGTGACCTCTTTTTTAAGTTAGGCTCCAAGTATGAGTTTCAACTGCAGCTATTATACCATTCCCCCTACTGCATAGTGCAGGTGTGGGCTTCAATTGGCCAACTCAGGAATTCTGGGAACTGAAGTCCACAGATCATAAAGAGGTCATAGTTGCCCACATCTGGCAGAGTGGCATCCATACCTAAGACTGAGCTCAAGATTAGTGGAAAGGTCCCCAGATTTACATGCTGGGAGACTTCAACTTCCCTTCTTTGGGGGGAGAGAATCAGAAGCAGATGGGCAGCTATAAAAATGAAATAAATAAAATATTAATTGGTTGATTTTCTCTGCTGCTGTATACATTTATTTTGTTTTATTGTTTTAAATATTTAACTGTTTTTATATTTTTAAAACTGTAAGCTGCCCAGAGAAACTGGTTGAGATGGGCAGCTAAAGAAATTAGATGAATGAATGAACGAACGAACGAACGAACGAACGAATGAATGAAGTTCAGGGCTGCTTATGGCAACCATAGGTCTTATTCTAGGTTATTAGACATCTGATGTGGGAGGCTAATGGCAGCCTAGTTCAGACAGTAAGTATGCCCAGATGAACTAATTCTACTTTATCATAAAATTAACAGAAAATTGCAAGTTTTCTGAAACGTGAAAGTACCTTTCTCCCCATTGTCTCCTTGTTCAAACAACTTTTGTGGCTCTCTTCTCAGAGGTTTGCCATGCCCACATTCTTTTTGTGGACTAAGCCTTCTCTTGTCCGACTGCTTTCTTGGTTGTGGCTATCCTCCTATCTTTCAAGGCCATTCCCACATACTACCATACACATTGGATCTGTTTGCTTGTTTTTTAAAATTTCAGAGCAGATACGATGTGATCTGAAAGTGGGGGACATTAAAATCTGCCCATTGTTATGATTAGATCCCTCTCTGCTATGGAGTTTTGCAATGCCCCCAATCTTTGCAGAGAGCATGGACCCATTTCATCAGTTTATCCCAGACATCTAATGGAATCACATGGTTTCCAGAAGGCATTTGGGGAATTTCCATAAAGCCATAGCAGGCAGTTCTGCTGAGGCCTTAGATGTATTCTGGAATATGAAAATGATGATGACTTTGAACAGGATTGCACCTAAGGCAGTGGTTTTTAACCTTGTTGGAGGTACTGAACCCCACCAGTTTCATATGCGCATTCACCGAACCCTTCTTAATTGGAAAAATAAA
>JAOYMU010000192.1:35884301-35895102 GCA_025802295.1 Psammodynastes pulverulentus
AGGAGAGGGGGGAGAGGGAGAGAGGGAGAGATCAGCCCAACATAATTTAGCTGGTTTTATGCTTAAGGTAGGACTAGAACTCATAGTGTCCCAATTTCTAGTCTGATGTGACTTCAGGTGTGGAAGCATTCCAAATCCCAAGTCATCCAAAACACTCCAAGTCATGGCACCTTTATTCCTGATGGTGCTGCTCTTCCCTTGGCAGAACTGGTTTCTAATATGGGGTTTCTCCTGGGCTCATAGGACTATGAGGGCAGCATCATCTTGTGCCTGAGTTAGGAGGTCATTTTGACAACCACTCATGCTTTAATGACCTCTCATTTGGACAAATTCAAGGCACTGGACATAGGTTGAAGTTGAAGACATTTCCAGAAACTTCAGCTGGTCTACAATACCATTGTTTGGGCAGTTTGGGCAACAATTATTTTTCTCATGTAACACTCCTGCTTCAAGAACTCAACTAGTTACCAGATTCTTTCTGTGTTCAATTCAAGATCTGATTGTTACCTTTAAAGCCCTCCCTGGCTCAACTCCTGGTTATCTTTGGGACCATTTATTCTGAATGATGTAACTCAAACTCAAAACAAACCATCTGCACATGTTAATAGGGGTAAATAATATGGTCAATAAAAAGTTACTCACTGATTTTAATATTTGAAATTAATTACAAAGCTCTCTTTGATAGTGGCTAGGTAAATTAGTCTTTGCAAGGCAGATTTGGATCTTCAGGATGTACAATCTAAATGCACAGAGGGCTTGTTTGAACACGGATTTAATAGTTACACCCAATGTGGCACTTGATAGACAAGCTAACTATAAATGTAGATATATTCTGGAAGTTCTGAGCTTAACAAATTCCCATTACTTTGAAGGGAGGAAAAAAAATGAGGTAAACTGTGGATCATGCATGAGTAAAAAGGTAAACTCTCTCAAGTCAACCTCAACCCCTAATGATGAGAATATATGGTATGTGGCCCTTTAACAGATCTTCTCAGCGGCTGTGTTTCCATAATACTACCAGCCCAGCATCCCCTTTCTTGATCTTCAGGATCACCTTTGTGAGCCAGCAGTCTTCAGTACAGGATGCCTGGCTCTGTGATAGGGCAGCCAGTTTTATTCTCCTAGTTTCTGCTAAAGAGGCTGGGAAGTTGCTACTTCTCTCCTTGACATCTCCATTTAAAAAAAATATATGTTTACCCACATTGTAGATGTGTGACAGTGTGAAATTAGGATCGGTACTCCTGTGGACAGACTGCAGAGCAAAGACTTACCTATTTTACCACTTGCTGTCCTTCTTTTTTACTTACTATGTGGCTGTTGATTTGTGAAAATTATGGACAATGCAATGAGGGTTTGTGGAGATGCCCCCCCTTTTCCCGTGTCTTTAGGACACTGTTAGCACTTTTAAGATGAGAGAGATCAACTTAGTTCCCGGTAAGAACCCATTTTTAACGATACAGAGGAATTAATAAAACAATCATTAATTTAGGGGAGTGGCATGCTGGCCTACAGGTAGAGGTCCTGCCTCACAATCAGGAGGCTGTGAGTTCCGTCCTAGGTAGCAGCACATATTTCTCTCTCTGGGCATAAAACAGAAAATGTCTGCTGTGAGCTCCTTGTAGGTACCCAGCCAGTATACACTCAGCTCCATTCAGTTGCCCCGAATCTACCCCAGTGCAAGAGATTACAGGGTCGTCAAAAGAAAAATAAATAAAACAACCAGAAGGAATATTTCCATCCCAAACAAGGGGTGCACGGGGGTGGAGGGCCAAAAAACTAACCTTACTTGGGTTAATTAAGTATGTCATTTGTGTGATCTACAGAATTTTCATTGTGCACTTAAATCATCTCATAGTGAGCATGGACAGGGAAAATCAGTGCTACCAATAACATGTACCAGCCGAGAACATATGTCACACGTATCAACCGCCTGCCTTGCTGGAGGGTCTTCACCACAAACTACCAAAAATAACACATCTGTTGTTAGTTTCTAGGACATGAATCCCTATTTTTTGCAAGAAAAAAATCATTCCACCAACATCTGAGAGTCCTTTGTGCCATCTTTATTGTCGCTATTTCATCTACTAGAAAGGTAAGTTCCTGAAGATAGTAGGGGAAGCAAGATGTATCAGCAGTTACTATGGTTGAGCTCAATTTTGCTTACTAGTATAGTCAGTTCACAACTTATATGAACACCCTTATAAGTTACTTACCCTATTTTAGAGGGAGAACTACTTTTAGTTCCATCTTGGCAAGGTTGGATCTCTGCAAAATACCATGCTCTTCATCACGGTCTGGCATGCCTTTAGCAGGCTGCATTATCTTGGCAGTCTCAGCAGGTGGCAGCATCTGACCAACCTTCTCTGGATTTAGAGGCTCAAAGTTAGTACAGTATATGTGAAAGGGAGATCTCGGGGGAATTCAAGAGCTGTAGATAAGCTTGTCAAGTTGATTGAAACTTCCCAAAACAAATAAATGGCACACCTCTTTCTTGTTGCTGCTAAGAAAATTACATAATCATAGAGGATTTCATTGAAGTCACCAGGAAATGAGTTCTACTTGAAGGAGAGTTAAGTTTTATTTTATTTTCTTGGCACGCCCATAGCCAAATCTTGAGTAACTGGGAAGTTTGCTCAGCTTCTTAGTTGGCTCAACCTTATAGCTTGCATGATCTGACTTGATCCTCCCTGGTAGCCAGCACAAGAAGGATGCTGACATTCCAATGAGCTTTTAGTCTTGAGTTCTCCAGATCTGCAAACAGTCATTACCTAAAACCAGAAAAGAGATTGAATGTCAATTCGCTTTTGAGATCAAAATAAGGTATGTATTGACTCTAGTCAGCATTAGATTAAAAACTGCATTTCATTTCATTAAAACTTTTGAAAAGGAATCTTAGTACTCCAGTTAAAAAAGGGAGAATTAATTATTGGCTTAATATTAAGCAAACTAATTGTTGGCTCCAAGTTAGTGCTGGAAATAATTGCTTAGGATTTTAATTGCTAACTCTGTGTGAATTATTGCCAGGTAATCTATTTATAATTGTGATTATTTTGAAGTTGAAATTGAGCAACATTAAGGGTTTGCAGATCATGAAACTATGAAAAGAAGTTGACGTGTTTGAAATGAGAAAGTTGGACAGTTATTTGAGAAGGAAGGTGCACAATTGGATGTTTTAGCTTGCTGTGTCTGCAATGTTCACAGTTCTATTGTGGATTGAGTGGCATCACAAGACTATTGTGTCATATTGGACAAACCTGGACCGGTTAGAAAAGCTGAGTTTCCAGAAAATGAAAGAGATTGAGATTGCAGCAGTATTCATAAACGAAGACTGATATATTGGAAAGCAATATTGGGCTCCGTTTATTATTTAAAGGAGGTCTCATAATCTGAACTCAATATTGATTTTCAATCTTTGACCCACATGCATATCTGGAAACCCATTTTTTTTCCAGTAAGGTAAAAAAAGTGCCACTCCTATCATCATTATCATTGGTTCCTTTTGCACGAAATGCATAGGGCATCAAGTTTCTTCCAATGAATCCTACCCGCAGCAGCATCTTTGGCATCTTCCCATTGTCCATAAGTCATCTTTAAATGTCTGATGCCAAGTTATGCATGGTCTACCCCACCTTTGCTTTCCCTCTGGCAGCTCTCATCTTATAGCATTTTTCGGGTATCAATGTTCTAGCAAGCAAAAAATATGGCCAGCTAGGTGCATTTGACATTCTATCACAATTCCTGCAACTTCCTGGATCCACTGAACTGGAAAATTTCCTCATTGGTGACACGGTCATGCCAAGTGACACCCAGAATTTTCCATAGGCCACATTGTTGAAATACACAGAGCTTTTGTGCTGTGCATGCTGTAAATGCCTATGTTTCACTGGCATAGATCGCTGTTGGCACAATGATTGTCTTATACAGCTGTAACTTGGTCTTCTTATCTATCGTTGGAGCTGACCAAATAGGTCATAAGCCCTGGAATACTGCTGAGACTTTCTCAATTTTTGTGTTTGATATCCACATCTGTGCTGCCATCTTGTGATAAGATGCTAGCGAAATATGTAAACTGTTGCACATGTTCTATTGGCTGACAGACAATTGTGATTAATGTGTTGGGTGGGTGACTCCCAATCAACATGACTGGTCTTATCTGCACTAATACGTAGTCATACTTTCTAGCCTCATTGTCTAGGTTGGTAGTCATGTCCTGCAAGGAGGCGCTAGTTACCGACAGGAATGTAACATTGTCAGCAAAATCAAGGTCTCTGAGCCTTATGTGATTCTTCCAGGGAATTCCAACACTTGGCCCATAAACCGCATAACAAAGTATATGGTGAGAAGAAACAGAAAGGGTGATAACATGCAGCCCTGTCTAACACCAGTATTGATGTTGAAAAAGTTGGGAGCTCCATTATCAATCTTTACATAACAACTGTTGTCATGATAAAGAGTTTTGAAGACTCCTATAATCATTCCTATGACCGCCCTTAAATTTTGCTGTGAACAGGAATGGGTTTTCTGCAGTGTTTTACCCTGCCTCCTTGCAAGCTTCAACCCCCTCACACAATCTATAAAAACTTTGCTGATCAGGGTTCCTGAAACCTGGCCCTCATTGGCTTCCTCTTAACTTCCTTTCACAGGTGAAATAAGGCCATTTTGAAGTGCTGCCAATTTTTTCTTCCAGTGAGCCTGCTTCTGAGGAGCTATTGTCTTACCTTATATGTGAAAAGGGCAACATTTCTTTGGACACTCTGACCATGTGAAATGATGTCTAATATATTTTGGGTGCAATTAGCTTATTATTGAAGAGATGCTCCATGAGCTCTACATCATACAAAACATTACTATCTTGGTATGGTGCAGAATTCTACTGTTAGTGACAGATGAAATAAGACAACACAATATTTTCATTTTTCTTCACGTTTGTATACCTCTATTGAGTCATATGGTCTTTTTAAGAACAAATTTGTAGAATTTCATGCCTCAGATTGATAACTACATATCTGAAGAAGCCCAAGAAAGACATGAAAGGAGTTAATCACTTGAGGGCTTTGTGCATAAGTAAAACAAAGCAATGGAGAAATGAAAGGTCCCTAAGGCAGAAAAACAGTAAGTGACAGGTGCCATTTTCCATAACACTTCCCTACTATTTGTACAGAAAGTAGGGTGGGATAGACACATCAACAGATAAAATATGGTGAGATCACAAGTCAATCATTTTCATTTCTTCTTCCCAGAATATTCTTCTATATTCTGCAAGAGTTGTGATACCAGTCACCATTATAATTTATTCTGAATATTGTGCCAACTTCATAGATCTGAATTCTGCCTCTGTCCTTACTGGCATCAGTAGTTCTCTAGAATAATGGTCTAGGGTTTTTCTTTCTCTCATTATAGTGATTATACAGCTGGGACCAGGAGGTTGTATATGTCTTTTTGAGAGAGGGAGCTGTTCCAGCCTCTTTAAAAGGGATGAGGTGTTCTGACCACCTACACAAGCTGACAAGTAGCCACATTACACACCAAAGACATGCTTCGAGTCCTGAAAGACCACAGACTATTATTGAGCTCCCCTCATTTTATTTTCACAATTAAAGTCCTGTGAACTTGAGGCTGGACTAAGAATTGGGACTGGCCCAAAGACAAGTGGGGACTTGAGTATGGCGCTCTCACTTTTGCAGGGAACATAGGAGTCTTATTATTGCAGATACATCATGCCTCATTATTCCAGCAGAAGGCCTGTCGTCTCCTGTTTCACATTCCCACAAACTGCCCAAGTTGTTCATTGTTCTGTTTTTCAGGGGCTCCCAGCATTTTCAAATTACAGGTTCACACCCTATTTTGCTAAACTGAACATTCCATCTGCATCTTTTTACTATATGTTATTCAGACCAGTGGAGAGATAGGATAAGGAAACTAGATCCTGTAGCTTCATTTCCTCTGTCATCTGAACTATCACTTGAAAGACTGAGTTGCATTTTCATTATTTGCAAAACTTATTTACAGCAAGAACCAATTTTTGGTTACTTTCATGTATCATCCCCAGGATTTATGTACTTTCTGGGAAATGACTGGTGTACCTCGGCAGAAGTAGATCCAGCTGGAGAGAACTCTCTTTCTTCACATTTCTATTTCTTTCTTTTTTTTTACTTTATCCTTTGTTACACCCCATGAATACCTACAATTCTACTGCTGCTGCTGCTTCTTTTCTAGGTTCCGGATAGTTAGGACCATATGGAAGAGTGCAGAGAATACACAAGAGAAGATGCAGGAAGGTCTCAGGCAACAAGATGTTTTCAGGAAAGACCTTCCTGCATTTCATGGAACTTGTCAGAAAGGAGGAAGGGGTTGCATTTGACACAGCAGCGGAAGCAGACTTTTCTGGCTTTATAGGACTGGAGGAGGCCGTATAGCACGTGCAATGGACTAGGAATGGCTGTGGAGTCTTAACCAGGAATTTGGAAGTTGAATCATGGCAATGTCTTTTCTTTGGGGTTTGAAACACAAGTGAAACATTTCGGACCAAAAAGAAAAGAAATTCAGTTGCCGACTCAACTTCCAGACCACTCTATCTGGATGACTGAGGATCTTCATTGACTTAACCAAGAATGTCCTCTTCTCCAGACAAGTTGCACTACCCTTTGCTTCCCAGGAAAAAAATCCTATTTCTGTTGGCATTTTATTTATGTATTTATTTAAAATGTTTACATAGCTGCTCATTCTATAATTCTGGGTGGCTCCCAATCAAAAATTTTAACAACAATTTCTGAGAAGTGATTTCTTCTGTTTCTTTCCCAACTTTTCTGTTTCTTTGCCCCCTTTCCACTCAGTCTCTTTTCTTTGACTAGGGCACCATCACCTTCCTTTATGTTGTAGATTTCTTGATCTGTGCCATGTAAGACATTAGTTCTTTTATATCAACAAAAAAATTAAATCTGTGTCTGTGTGTTGAAAATAACATAGAAGACTGCGTGATATGACAATTTTCTAAAAGAAAAACATTTTCATATGTAATATTTAATAATATAAAGTGATTCAGCCTAAATACAAGTTTACTACCCCCGTAAGAAGGGTGCCTAAATTCTTTGCTTTCCACCAAGAAACAGGCTGTCACTTTCTCTTCTGTCGTGCTCTTCTTTCTTTTTTTACATACGAAGTAATGAACACAGTAAACTTGAATTTTTCCAGGATTCTCTCCCTGTCAAACTGAATACCAGCCTAATTCATGCATGAAATAAAAAAAAAGGGGGGGGGGAGAGAAATGGAAAACATCCAGAGGAGTGTGGTACTTGTGCATGTATGTATGTGATGACCTATTCCACATGATTAATGAAAAATTCATCTGGCAACAGCCTCTACAAATTATTAAGTCATCCCCAATCTTCCAACAATTCTTCTTGGAGGGCTTAATTATATAATTTGATTGCACACTATGTTTTGGCAAGTCTTTAGACTCTCAAATCTCAGCTTGTGTTCAGAGAAACTTTCCTTTGCTTGCCCTGATGCTCACATGCTGGATGTCAGTGCAAATAACAATATGAATGTTGTGCCTCTGGCATGAATGCTGTGGTTTGGAAAACCAGCATTTACTCATGTAAATAGCCATTAGAGAAGAATCATTGAGCAATATGAAAATTCATCACAAATGGTCTGAATAATGCACTTTTTGAACATACTGTATGCATCTGGTCTATATTCAGTAGAATTTAATGGCATTGGCAAGAGTAAATAACTCCTTTGCTTCATGCATTGTTTTTTGTTATCTATTATAAATTGCATGTACTGTATATACTCTCTTTGATTAAAATTAAAGGGATATATAGTTGTGTGTGTTTGTGTATGTGTGTTCTAGTGCTATTTTTTAAAGAAAAGATAAATACGTGAGTTTATGGTCTTAAGGTGAATCCATTGGTTTGCAAAAACTGCAAATCTTTTGTACTCTGGCCATATGTTCCAGCTGCTTATCTTCCCAATGGGGTAGTTATATTTTTCCTTAGAAAGCAGAATACAATATTTCCTTGGAGAAGGGAATGTCCAACTGGAAAGCAAACCAAGGAAAAAGTGTTAAGCAACCCTTCTCCCTTTCTAACTTCTCCATTTAAGTTTGCCACTTCCCATGGCAGTTTTAGTTTTGTTTCTTAAATATCATTCGGCAAGCTTTTATCCAGTGTTTCCCCAAGAAATGGCATATTTCAGTCCTTGTTTACCCTGTGGAGAATAATTGAATCTGCCACATACTGTATAGCCAATTAATGATGTGGTATTATAAGTTATAGAAGAAATGTATTGTGACCAAAAAGAATTATATTTATTTGAAAGGAAGACAATTGTAATTTCAAGAGGCTGTTCCTCTAAGAATAATAGGAAAGAAAAACTCATCTGCCTCATTTACCATATTGTCAACAAACATAAAATGACCCCACTATTTCAAAGATGAATGATTGGGGGTGGGTGGGAAACGTTAGGCTTCTATTTAATGAATTCAGGCACTATCTGCAGATTACTTAACAAATCTGGCAGTATGAAGAGAGAAAAAAAATATAAAGCATCACAGTAAGAAAAAGTCAATTTGGAATAGTAATAATAATAAGCATGAATAGCCTCAAGAATTCTGAAGAGAATACTCTCTCTCTCTCTCTCTCTCTCACACACACACACACACACACACACACACACACACACAACTGCATGCATAAAATACTGTATATGAATTGAAATTTAAATTAAAGTTTCATTTAAACTTCTTATCTATGGCTGTGGGCACACCACAAGCATGTTCAGGCAGTATTTATTCTCTCTATAAAACATTTGCTGGTCCACAGGAAGAGTTTGTTGCATTAAGTAATTTATAGAGTGCTAAGAAGTTCCTTAAGCTATTATTAAAAACATACAAAATCTTTTCTGGTTAGAGTTCTAGTAACTTAGACTTCTAACTAAGCAGAACTGATCGAGCTGCCTTTTGATGTTTAATGAGTTCTGAGGCAGATGTGAGATGTGATAGACAGGGGAGCAGCAGTGATTTAGTGTTCATGAAAAGAAACGGTCTGATTCCCCCTTTGGAAAAAAGAAAATGTAGCTAAAAAGGACACCCCCCCTTTTTTTGTTCTTTTTTACTCCATGTGGTTTTGATTTCCTCATCTAATGCCTCTCAGTGCTGGCTCGTTTCCATTCAAGCACACACAGAACACTGAAAACTAATTAGCCTTGGATGCCGCCACAGGAAGTTAGCCTGCCAAGATCTTTTCCCCCCACAATTCCTCAAACTTTCTCAGCTTCCCTCAGGCCAAGGAGCTTGTGCTGGGCCTCTCTGTGAAGGTTGCCAGGTCTAATTTTACAAATTCCCTTCACCTTATCTAGTATGCCCCAGGACAAACCAAGGAGCAGGATCAGAGTCAGGTTGTGTTGGGAGCTTTTCATCCTCACACCCAATCCCCTCCCTCATTCTTTTCTTTTCAGCCCCAGTTTGAGGAATCCTGCTCATCTCCAGTTACAGTGTTGACTTGTTAATCTGACCTCTGCTAATACTTTTTAAAAGAACCAAAGGGGACTTCACCATCTTGTAAAACTTGAAAGTATTTCTACCTCAGAGACCTCTTTCGAAGGTTAACAAATTTTCCCAAGAGTCCATAGTATCACAAGTGTCAACCACTTGCAGGCATCGTATTTCCAAGTAAGGTCTACTGGATGGTTACTCTCACCAATGGGACCCAGTTTTAATTTCCAGAAGAAATAGTAAGGTGTATGGTGGCTAGGAATAAGGTCCCACCAATAGAGAGTGCAATCAACCAATGACCAACAGGAAACAAACAACAGCAAGCTTCACAGTATTGATTATGGGTGGTAGTGCCATCTAGGCCAAGAACAGCCAATATTTGTAATCTTAGGACCCAATGTATTCTATACAAATTACTAGAGGATGGGCAAATTTCACATGAAAAGCACAGATGTACAGATGATTGAGGACTGAATTAGGTTTAATGTGCTAAACTAGGATTAAGGAAACATTTGTCCAGACACTCTCTTTTTGCCCAAAGGGTTGCTGTAAGGATGAAATTGGAGTTGAATCAGAGGCACACTTAAGAAATTGGGATATGCACTGATTTATTTGTTAGATTTATATTTCATTTTCTTTATCATAGCTCCAAACATCATGGTAAGCGCTCCCTTTTTTATTTTTCCAAGCACAGTACTGTAAGGTAGAATGAGAAACTTGCCTAAAGTCACTCAAGGAGCCTCTATCTCTAAAAAGGGGACTTGAACATGATTTTAACAAAGACAGGATATTAGGTTTCAGAAATAAAATTAAGAAGGAAGGGGGAAAGGAGGAAGATGAATTTGACCCCATAGAAATAGTTTGGCAGTGGATATTTTCCTTTTCACAATATGGGTAGGTGTGATGGCTCAGCAATTAATAACACTGAGTTTGCTAGCTGGAAAGCTGACAGCTTGGTTTCAAGACGTGAGCGTCACACAATGGGTGAATTCCTGCTACTTGCCCCATGTCTTGCAGTTTGAAAGCATGCAAATGAAAGTAGATTAATAGGTGTCACTTAGGTGGAAAGATAACAGTGTTTCAAGCACCTTTGACCAGTATAGCCATGCTGGCTATGTGACCACAGAAATACCAATAGCACTTAGACTTATATACAGCTTCACAGTGCTTTACAGTTCTCTCTAAGTGGTTTACAGAATCAACATATTGCCCCCAACAATTTGGGATAGAAGGCTGAGTCAACCTTGAGCCTGGTGAGATTTGAACTGCCAAATTGCAGGCAGCCGGCAGTCAGCAGAAGTAGCC
>JAOYMU010000192.1:36019450-36034572 GCA_025802295.1 Psammodynastes pulverulentus
CAACTCTGCCTAGAGCTAGAAGTAGTAGAGTCAACCCATCAAGTATCTGGATACCATCGCATCACACAGGAGAAAGAGTGAGGATTCCTTCACTAATTAAATGAAGTCCATCTCCTACAATTCCCGCGCCCTCTCTTCTGCCAAATAAAATAAGGCCATATCAAACACATTCTTGTAAAACCAATTTAATGTACATTCTTTTTTAAATATTATACACATAGAATGCCAACTTGGGAATAGCCCAAGGTTTCCCAGGTAACAAAGCTGAGTCTTGCATCTTTTACTAGTTCACAAGAAAAATAAGGACCTTGGAGAAGAGAAATAGGCAGACTAATCAGCTTGCTTTCATTATGAATTCCACCACTGAAGGTAGCAATTTTAAATTTATGGAGAGGAAACTCCACTGAACTCAAAGCTTCCCAAACTTTTTCCTTTATTGCCCAAAAGCGCTTAACAAAAAGGCTTATCACACACTGAAAGCTGGTTGTGAATCCCTCCTTTCAGCACCCTAGTGCTAAATGATCATAAATCAAGGTCTGTCATTTCAACAAATTAACACTTTTTCATCTTAATAGGAATATTTTGGGAGACTTTCAAATATTTTTAGTACATGTGGCAATCTTTATATCGATTTAAATTTCTCTGTTGTGAAAGGGTAGTGGTTTGTTGTTACTCAAAGAAAAAACACTTCTACATAATTTGGAATAATTTAACCAGGATGGGGATGCACACAGAGGATCACACAGGGTACCAAATAGCAGAACTGATCAACAATAGTTCTACTGCTGCTTTATATTTGTCTCAAGAATGAGCCAGGTTGTGTAGCTTGTTGCTGAATGTCCAATGCACAATATTAAAAAAATATTCACACTAGAGAAAAGGGGAGTCTTTTATCTCTTGTGTTGTCCTATGGTTGAATGAAAAATAACTGGGCAAGATATGCAAAAGTATATTGAGTACATATTAGCCTAACTACAATATTTTTTTAAAAATGTGGAGGTCTTTGTTGTCTGAAAAGGATTGTATCCATCACATAACTTGTAAACATAGAAATTGTTCATCTGCAGATATTAAAACAAGCATCATGCTTTTGTTAAATGAGTCAAGTTTTTTAAAAAATATGGCTACATTTTTCCTGTTATTGTAAATATTTAAAAAAAACCATTTTAAAAACAAAAACTGAAGGAAGAAAATGTTTACCAGCTTGCAAGTCTACTCATCCTTACCTGGGAATAAGCTTGACTGAACTGACATGATGCACTTAGTCTTTCAGAAACAGAATCTTTAATATTCTACATTAAAATGCTCAATTGAATTGTGATCTGGGGGTGCTACTGAAAATTAAAGGCTGCTCATCAATTCTCACAAAGGTAGCAATCTTAAGTGCAGTAGACTTGTTTCCAAGCAAAACTATATAGGATTGACTTCTAAATGTTTATTCACATTAGCACATTCAACAGTTGGGAAATTGCAGCTGTGAAAACTCACCCAAGGCCACAATGAATCTACTTTCCAATGTGGTCAAGTCACACATTCAGCTGTCAGTCGTTAATAATTTCAGGCAGAAAAAAAAGGCCCCATATGAACAAGTAGTACTAAGTGTTCTGGCTACATTCTAGGGTAGGTCAACTTAAAAACAATTATACATTTACAGGCATGGCATAGGGCTTGTTTCTGTTAACATGTTTTTTTTTTCTTTCTGAAAACAAAAATTTAACATCCTATACTTTTAACAATTTAGAGAAATTAGACTGCAGCAAAAATATCAATACACCATAAATTATTTAAAGTATATTATTCTCATTTTATATAAGGTCTCAAATCCAACTGTTGCTAATAATTTTGTATTTTTACCTTACTGAAAGGCAAATACGATCAATATATTAATTAATTTCTTTAATTTCTTCATTTCTCCTGAATTCTGAAACACTGAGAAATGAGTCCACCAAAGCCAGCAGTAGTCATGAACCATACAAACTCTATTTTGTAAAAAACCAAAAAAAACCCAAAACCCATGGAATCTCAATATTGGGTACAGTTCTCTGAATGAGACTTGACCAGGGCTGCATACTGAGGAACAATCACGGCTGGTGACTTGAAAATAGATGTTTAGCATCACTGAAAATGATACCACAGTAGAGAGCTTGCAGAACAGAGATGTCAAATATAATATACAAGGATCCAGGTGGCCTAGAGGTGGTGCTCTTGCCTCACAATCAGGAGGCTGTGAGTTCGATCTTAGGTAGAGGCTAATATTTGGAATAGACTCTTCTGCTTGAGCAGGGGGTTGGACTAGATGACCTCCAGAGTCCCTTCCAACTCTGTTATTCTATGTTATCTGTTACTGCATGTGAAGATAGCATCAGCCTTTTTCACAACTGAATTGCACATCTGGCTCATGTTTAATTTATGATCACCAAAATTCCTTTTATATGCTCTATTGCCCCTCCAGGTTTCCTCCATCCTATATTTGGGCCTTACTTTGTTCCTAACCTGCTGCAAAATTTTGCATTTCTATTTATTAAATTCCATCCTGTTCATTTAGTTTGTGGTCTAACATCTTTCTGAATTTTCTCTTTCATCTAAATATTATGAACCACCTCACCCAGCTTTCTGTCACCTGCAAACTGAATAAGTAGCCCATCAATGTCCTTATCAATGTTATTCATCAAAATGTTGAACTATGGAGGCCCAGCACAGAGCCTGTTGGCATCCTACTTAATACTTCCTCTAAGCTGAAATGGAGCCCATAAACACTCCTCAATGCAGTCATTCAGCCAACTGAATCCATAATAGTATCATTACATTTACTTTGAAACAGTTCAGAATATAAAATTAAATTTGTGACATGTATTATGATTCACATTTATGTGAAGAAATATACCTAAGTGGGTCATAACTCATATTAAAAGAAAAAAAGTATCAATGAGGTTGAATTATTCAACCTTTCTCCATGGTATATATCAGTGATGGCGAACCTTTTAGGCACCAAGTGCCCAAAGTGTGTACGTGCATGCCCAAACTGCAAGGCACGTGGGCACACATGCACAGCAGAGACCTGAAGACCAGCTGGCCAGCAGTTGGCACGCACACATGTGCAGCAGACATCCAAAGACCAGCTGGCCAGTGCGAGGCAGGGCATCCCAACACTAGCAGCTCTGCAAGAAGTGAGATCTTTTTCTTCCATGAGCCACGGAGAAATGTATTGGAGCTGAGCTGGGGCGACGGCATGTGTGCCCAGAGAGAGGGTTCTGCGTGCCACCTCTGGCATGCATGCCTTAAGTTCGCCATCATTGGTATATACATTTATTTTGGGATATTTGTAGACATACAATACGTGACCTCTCTTTTCCAGGTTTTTTCTTATTCTTCCGAACACAGCAAAAGAGGAACAAGAATATGATAGTATTTCTCCATAAAACCAACAATGGGAATAGATTAACCAGAGCAAAGCTCAGCTTCCTAGCAATTATAGAAAACAGTAAGTTAACTTTAATCTTTTTTCTACAATGGAACAAAAGTATTTTTAAATAATTAAATGCCAACTATTTTTTAAAATAATTCTTAGGACTTGAGATGATTTCATCCCACTTCTAATTTTCAAAACATAGCCATAAAATTATAAGTTAATTGAAGGGCTATTAATTACATTCTTAATCACTTTGAACTTTTCTATTTATGAATAATTGAATTATTCACCTATACTGTTGGGTCTTTATCACCTCCAACTCTCAAAAGGTTTATTTTTATTTAGCCCAGTAGTCATCTTCTGATGGAATATATATTGCGATAAATGTTGGAATGCTGCTGAAAATAGCAATTTTTTCTTGCAGTCAACCCACATTCTGCTTACACAGTACTCCATTATGTCATAAGCTCTGTTTTCTTTCCCCATTGTCTGCTCTGTTCATGGAATGGTGAAACACATGCCATAACTAAACATAAGCATAAACAAATGTAGTGTCTACTTGGGGAGCCCCTAGGCACCAGCCCTTGCCCTTGAGTTGCCACTTCTTTATTACTGCTTCTGCGCATTCAGATGCACTATCGTTTAGACCCAATCCACAATGGCCCATTCTTCATTCCTTGCCTGGACAGGTGGAGAGGGCAGTAGAATTGGGAAAAGCAAGAAGGGACTGCAGCAGAGCCCCTCGTGGAAGTTGACAAAGGATTCCCTGAATAACTGAGGTTCTTGGAAAGTGGCCAGCAATGCTAATCCTGAATAGATGTTCAAGACTTTGGCTTTGCCAAAAAGGATGGTGAGGTCCATATGACACTGACAACTTGGAGAACTTTTAATTTTGGATGTTGTGGATGAATGCTTAGTTTTCAGTTTGGATCTTTTTCCCTCTCCTTGTAGTGTTTGCACCTGAACACAATGATTAATTAACTAAGCAAAAAGACACGTTGAAGTGTTCAAATTATCTTTCCAGGATTCCTTTCTGACAAGTTAATTAAACTGTATCTATCTTGAAATCAAATCAGCAAACCTGGATTGCACAAGCGATGGATATACAGTAATCAGGCTCCTAGAATTAATCAAGGTAGGGAAATCATGCAGACCTTGGCTTCTAGAATTCTTTCCAAACTTGAAACTCTGCCTCACTGGGAAGGGAAACAGTGGTCTTAGAATGAAGGAGTAAACTACATTTCAAACAACTAGCCAACTGCCTCTTCAAAAATGGGGGATTTTTTTCTCTTGAATTTCTGTCTTCCTAGCCCTACCAGATTTGCCCACTTTTGATCAATGTTTCTATTCTCCCTCAACACTGAAATTTGCTTCCATTCTGTTCAGTCATTGTTCTGTTCTGTTTTGGGAGAGTGATCCTGTTCAGGGAAGCCCATGACCCTTCACAGAATTTTTGTCACACATTTGTTTGGGTTGGAAAGAATAATCCATAATGCTTGCAGAAGATGGCTATTTACTTATAATTAAGGAACAATTTATCTCCAAGGATATAGGTTGAACTAAGAATTTGTGACCTTTCCTGTCAATGAAGGCAGACTGTGAACAATAATCCATTTTTTGGCTTCCTGTCTTTTCTTCAAGCAATTTCTTTTAAAAAAAAGAAAAATGTGTCTGCTTCTTGAACACATTGTGGTTATTATTTCTGGTTATCAGGAACCATGATATCTTGCAGTTTTGTTTATTAATTTCTAATCATTTTTAGATTTAAAATACTTCATAAGAAAGTGTAAAATCTTAACACAGAATGTTGAAATGTAATAAATTTAAAATTATCATTCTCCTGCAGTAGCCCAGAAAGATAACATTCATGTTTTAATTGCGTGTTTTATAATCACTGCATTCTTGCACATTAATAACCAGCAAGGAGAAGAGAAGCAACATGAAAACTGATGCAATAAATGCACAGTGGTCTTTAAAAGCAACTTTGGAAGTAAAGCAAGGAAAGATTGACTGATCATGAGAATAATAATCATGCTATTATGCAACAAGGTTTAAGAACTTGTGTAATAATTCTTAAGACAATATTGCACTGCTTACAACATATAGTTCTGTCTAAAGTGGGGAAAAATATTAGTTCTTAAAGGAAATATTTAAAGGAAAGAAAATAATAATAATGTAATATTTCAAACACAATGATCCAAAACCTATTATGTTTTATCCATTATTTCCATTCACAGAATGTAGCTGGAACATTTTCATTTCATTTCAAGCTAAATTTCATTCCATGAATTGAGAACTTTTAGTCACTGATGGTATATTATTTTTCAGCAGATAAATTATTTTTGATATTATATATAAATTTATCAGATTTCACTAAAAATACTATGTTTATATGGATAAATATGACATCAGTTTCCATCTTACAAGTCAATTCAAGACTCAGCAGTACTAAAATTTATTTCAAATTCTACAACCTTGTAATACTGTTTCAAACTGCACATGGGTTTGGTTTAAAAACTAATTTTAGAATACTGATTTTGAGAAGAGGAAGAGGAAGAGGAGAAGAGCCTGAATATGAGTATGTGAAAAATGATTATGGAGAACAGTAAAGTGAATGCCAGAACCCAAGACAGGTGCATTTCAATGTCCTGATATCTAGAATACAACTTGGATATGTTCATTGCAATTGGCCCACAAAGTTTCCAATACTGTTTTAAATTTATCTCTACAATTAGGTGGGCCAGAAACATGTAGAATATGGATTTCACAGTGGAATGCAACACAATTTGGGCTGGGCAGATTCCCACTCACCTGCACCACACTTGCAGTCAGCAGTGCTCTCTGAAAGCACCAATCTTTTCCCTGGGACAGCAATATGCAACATGCATTAAATTATCTTTCTCAATAATTGAATTGTTATGTTTTTAAAGATATGGCAAAATGCCAATAGGAAAACTTGGTCAACAAAGGCTATGCCAACCAGCCTTTTAAATTTCAGTATTTTTAAAAAGGAATCATACCAACAACAATAATAATAAAGATGTGTTATCTGTATTCATCAAGAATTTTGATTCCAATATACATAAATAATATTCACATATTTTATATATCCTGCCAGAAAAAATTATGCTCAAGTCTTTTTCTTTAACAGAAGTGGGGAGCTCGTTGAAAGATCCATTTTTTAAGTTTTGAAAAAGCTATTTTTATCCCAAAGTGTTGTCTGTGATATCTACTGTAGTAGACAAAAATGTATTGCAAAATAAATTTTACTTTCAAATTCATTTTGACGTGTTCTCTGTTGTCTTGCGTGATATTGTTTCCAGATATTTGAAGATCAAATAACCAGATTTCAGATTTTCAAAGATAGATAGGTGTGAAGGCTGAAAAATTCCTCTGCCAACTCCAGCTTTTACAAAAAATCCCTAAAGAAGCACCATTATACCCAGGTGAGTCTTAATCACAGGAATTAAAATTGGTAAAGAATGTCTCTTTACAGGATTATTCTACACTTTTTGAATACTGTACAAATAAAAAGAGCGACGTCCTTGTGAAACTCCAGGATTCATAGACAAATGTTAGTTA
Source organism: Psammodynastes pulverulentus (assembly GCA_025802295.1). NCBI lineage: Eukaryota > Metazoa > Chordata > Lepidosauria > Squamata > Psammodynastidae > Psammodynastes > Psammodynastes pulverulentus. The sequence continues at coordinate 36,026,442 of JAOYMU010000192.1, forward strand.
TTGCAACTTAGTTGAAAGAAATCTTGGCCGAATGATAAACATCACTGGGCAATTTTGCATGATGGTGCAAAAAACGCTCTGCACTGAATGAAGATTTCCATATCCTAAAGTGACAGATTGAAAGAAGTTGCTGATCCTTTCCTTAATCCATTTACTCATGAACAACAAGAACAAATGGTCGGTCCATAGCATTATTGATAATAAAAAGAGGCAAGGGTCTCAGAGGCACTGGGATTGGTTGCCAGTCTGAACAGACTGATGATGTTTAGAAATTTCAAAATAGCAAAGAACTTGAAATCTGGGTGCTATTAGTACACTTTTGTTGCCTTGCATTGCTTTGCTCATGCCACCAAATAGGGGGGTGGGGGAAAGCAAATGATAAACTATCAGGAGTCCACATTATTTGGACAGGACAATGTTTACTACAACGGTCAATCTCAATAGTTGCAGCTTGTTCCTGTGGCTGGTATATTAACTCAGCCTTTCAATCCTTCAAAATCATGCGCCACCTTCTTTGTTGCCACATACTGCACAAATTGTTTTGGTCATATAAAATGGAATTTTTGAATTATCTACACGCTGAAGAGTGCAGTACTTCTCTCACCATTCTGAAGGTCTTATTTAAACATATATAAGTCTTCTCTCAAGCCTGAAATCTGAAGTGGTCCATGTAAACAAAACACAGCTAATGTAGATTGTTCTGTCCTTTTTCTGGAATAGTTTTTATCGATATGCATTGTTTCCTGAAAGTGTCGTATTGGCTAGATGTAAAACTGGCAGGGGATGAGCTTCTGTGTTAAAAACCCAGTGATCCAAAGGTAAGAGATCATCATTGGAGAAGAGCAGATATAAATACCTACAAATAAGAGAAACAAGATCTGTCACTATACACGATACCCGAAAGATACCATTGAGACTGCATTGAACACTGCATGATCAGAGGTCTGCTTGTGCAACAGGGCTATCTTCTGTTTGCCTTCACTATCTCCTCCCATCAGCCATCTGAGAAAAGAGGGGGGGAGGGAGGGACTCAAGAAAATTCTGTTGATGGCATCAGGAAACAGATTCCATTGTTGACTATTCAAACCCATTAACTACACAGTATAAAATAATGCATATTGTCTAATTAGATACAAGTATTATTAAAATACATTCGTTTTCCCTTTGAATAAGATGCTTATCACTCATGTATTGTAAATGTACTAAATGTTCCACTAATTGGTGATGATTTAAAGCATTTGTAATAATACACTAAGTTCTAAACAATCATGATCCACACTACCAAAAAGGTTCTTCATTTATAATGAACATCTACAATCTGTCAGTGAGATCCCATTCTTGTGTCACAGTTTGTAAACTCTCTGTTGGTGGACCCAAGCTTTTTCTTCAATTCTCCTGTTCTGCAACATACTAAAATCCAAATAACGTGTCAAGAATTCCTAAATTCTGCACACTTGCACAATTTCCCCTTCACCACTTTCTGGCACAATTGCAATATCTGTTTTCACTATATTCATGTAGGCAATTTCAATTTGTGATATTATGAGATAGATCCAATACGTTCGATACCATCTCATTCACACCCTAAAACAGCTGATGGCATTCTCACAGAAATTACACAGGATAAAGAGCACCCTTGTGTAAGTGTTGCAGAATAAGTTAGAATTCTTTTTATTTTGGAGGGAGGGGGAAGGAAAAAATAACAAGGAGACTATAGTCAGATGCATTGGCAGCCTGATGGGATAAAATCTCCAGCAGTGGTAATATCCAACAGTTTATAGCCATTTAATGCAGCCATTTTCCTAGCAGGCATATGTATTTTATAAATATAAAAATCTATTTTTCATAATATTTATATGAATATGTAAGTGCTGAATGTTTCTTTCAATTTACTAAATTTACAAGGTTGCCGAAATAAATATCAAAGAGAAAATTCTACTTACTTTAGAGTTTCAGCAAGAAAGAAGCTTTGTTGTACATCATCATATGTAGGAGCTGAAGAGTAGACATCCTTGACCCCAGAAAACCCACCACTCACTCGGCAGTACTTATCAATGGCCTTAAGTGGAACAAACACTTTATTAGCCAGCAATTCAAAATTGGATGTAGCTGACACAGATTCAAATTATGTAGATATTATATACTTAGAAATGAAAGGAGAGCAATAGAGTAGAATTTGCACTAGATAGTTACAACTACATGATATAACAAAAGTGTTATTGCCAAAATGTCTACAGGTATTTCTTGACTGCTTAATGACAGTTCAAAGTTACAATGGCTTGGAAACGGTGACTTACAATCCATCCCTGAAGTTATGGCCATTGCACCATCACTCCACAGTCACATGATCACAACTTGGGCAACCTGGTTGCATTACAATGGTTGAAATGTCTTGTAATCATGTGATCACAATTTGCAATCTTCCCAGCTAAAAGCAAAGCCAATTGGGGAAGCCAGATTTGCTTAACAATCTTGTGATACACTCAACAACCATGCTGGTAAAAATGGTCATAAAATTGGGCTTGGTCACGTGATGACTTGCTTAATTACTGTATCATTTAAGCAACCAAAATTCATAAGTACCTGTGTCTGTAAAGCAATAGCACCCTGAAACACAAGTTTCAAATTTTGTACAGGGCTCTTTTTGTATTTTTAAGCAATAAGTATGGAAACAATTAAGTTTCCCAACATATGAAATAATTCTTGCTCTTAGAATTATTTTATCAGCATTTCAATTATATTTGCATTTGATTGCTTCCACAGTACTGTTTAAAGATGTTATGTGAAGTATGTCTAAAAGGGGAATGATAGTCCTCTGTCTACTTTATACCACTATTTGAGATAAAAATAAAAATGATTCATTATATAACAAGCCACAAGAACCAACAGCAAACCTAACAGCCAATGACAAACTGCAAACTTGATTTACATGTTACATGCAAGCCAGTTTGACTTTGGGAACTTGGCCAAAAGCTGAGAATGAGAATTCTCAACCTAATCTTAAATTTTAATTTAAACTGAATGGCATGATTGCATGTATTTTGTTAATGACAACAATAAAGGCAAAAATTAACAATCTCTGCTAGGATTACATAGAAATAGATCACTTAAGCTGTGCCTTAAATTTCTGCAATTAGTTGTGTGAAAAATAGCTATAAAGCAGTCTTATGTCTCTACAAAAAGCATTCAAAAATAATAACAACAAAAAATGTTTTCCCCAGAATGGAGATGCTTGTTCTCCCTGTTCTTGCTCGGCAAGAATATAAGCATCCAAAAGTAAGACATGAGAAAAAATATTGAGAATGGTATGATTTAAGAATAAATGGAAACAGAATGATCCTTAGCTGGAAATAGATAACTATTCCTTTATAAAATGAGATCAGCAAAATTGTTTCTATTTTCCAATATTTTTATGTTTGATTCCTTATATGAGACAACTAATAATTCCAGAAAGAAATAAAATATTTCACTATCCAGTAACAAAATAACTCTCTGAAAACGGAACAGAACCGAGATTAAATTTGGGAGCAGCATGAAGATGATAAAATTCTGAAAATGGCCAAATCTAGCTATGAGCTATGGAGAAAAATAATCCAAGAAAAAAACTTCCCCAGTGCATCCCCATGGAAGATAAATAATTGCCTGGAATGTTGACTACTCTTTCATTCCCAGTTTCCTCCCTCTTTCTTTTCATTGGTGGGGCCCAGAGCAGAGCTATAATACAGAGCTATTATAAAAGAGTTGGAATTGGGGGGAAAGCCAGGTGTTGTGCCCTGCACATTTTTTTCCCTAACTTGATTATTTTGTATTTTTCAAAATTTCTTGAAGCATTTCTCTTCCAAAGTTATTAACTATTAGAGTTATTAGAAGATTAACTGGAATTTAAAAAGCCCTTTTATAAACAGAAAAGCTTCTTCAATAACAAAGAGAGGTCCAAAGTCCCTCTATTACAGTGTTTCTCAACCGTGACAAATTGAAGACATGTGGATTTCAACTCCCAGAATTTCCCAGCCAGCATGCTCTGTTAGAATGCATTGAGGTTATCTCAATATTCCTTTCTAGAAAGTTTCAAAATACACACAAACCCTTTTTCTACAAAGCAGCCTCTATTTGGCACACTACTTCTGATTGTGAGGGAAATTGGATCCTGGCTGTCCTTGGAAAAGCCTTGAAGCAGACTATTTTCTTGTGATGCAGCTGCTAAGTTACATTGTGAACAAGCCTCCATGAAAAAAATATATCTAATTTTTAATTAGATTTTCATTTCAATGCTCATTTTACAATTGAATGCATTATTGTAAGGCAAACTTTAAATCTTTTTAAAAAATCTAAATGTAAGATAAAAACATTCTGTAGGTAATATTATAAACTGGAAATTAGAAGTCTTTTTTCCCAAAATTCTCAGTGATCAGATTTTTTAAAAGCCATTTTTCCTTAGGTCTCCACCAGCAAAGAAGGAACCATCCAGGGGAAAAAAATGAGCATCCTGGTTTTGATTTCTTACTATGCACAATATGAAGGTTGGCAGGTAAACTTTTGTGACGTTTTTTAGAAGGCTAGTTAATAATTACCTGTGCTGCCTCCCAGCCCCACTGTCTGTACTTAGGATCATGTGTGAATCGCCACATATACCAGTATGTCTCAATCACCTCCGGTCTTAATATGTAGTATTTTTCATTTTGCCGCACTGCTACTGCCTCTAAACCTCCATCAAATTTGAAAGCTTCAGGCCCCAATTTTAAAGCTGCAAAGGAAAATGAAGAAAATTAATGCAGCAACTTCTTATATAACTTCTAAGTTCAACAACCCTACTCTAAAGAAACAGTAATATGTGTTTTTAATGATCCCAGAAATAGGGATTATGATGCTTCTTATGAAGCTGGTCAGGTCTGTAACAGCTTGACAGAAATTTAAATTCATTTCAGAATTTTGAGTATATGCATGGTTGTAGAATACTGTATTTAAGAAGTATTTAACATAAGATTCATATCTTAGAGAACAATAAGTGAATAGAGAATTCACTGCTATTTTATATTCATATATTGTTTGTTTTCTGTCCACATCCTTGAAAAAAATGGGCACTGTATAAAAAAAAGTGACTATATCTATAGAACTTTTATGGAGGAGTGAGCAGCACATCACTTATTTCCAAAATATATATGTTTTAATATATGGTTCTTTTCAATCTCTGAAATTTGGGCCCACTGAGTGGAGCCTAAATATCCCCTTTTTCTCTCCTAAAAAAGCAAAATCTTACCTGAGTTGTCTGGGTTGGAGAGGCCAACTTCACTTTCCTCACCTTCTCTGCCCAGAATTTAACTACTAAAGGAGATACCACAATTTCTCTTATTTGAAATCTTGGGAAGTGAAATATAGGTTCACTGTCTCTCTGCATTAGCATATTTTCCTGGCAATTTCATGATTCAATTCCCGCAAGGAGATGTCACAGGATCAAAGCTAGCAACAGTCTTTTCATCTTTGAAAGAGCTAGGGAGATTGGGAATGAGGGCAAGGGCCAGGAACTAGATCCTTACTATCATATTGTTGGGGCAATAACTACTATCTCATCCTAAAGTCAGACTTTTGCTCCTGGTTGAGGTTGTGGATTTAAAAGAACATGGGGGGGGGGTGTTAATGTAGTTACTGACAGACAAGACAGTCACAGTGAACCTGTTGGACGAAAATACCCATGTGCCACCTCAGTTACTCCCCCTGCATCCATTCCACAGGCGAAACCATCTCAATTAACACAAATACATATCTTACAATCAAGGCCCATTATTACTATAAATATCACTACTTGCCCCATGTGATCTTTAAAATGACCCAGTACAGATTTGAACCCAGAACTTTCTTCCAACAAAAAGGACATTGGTCTTACCTGTGAATGTCTGTTCTCCTGGGGTCCAATGGAGAATACAGAATGGGTAGTCTCTAGTCTTCTAGCTCTACTGACTGAGTTGGAAAGCTGAGGACACGCCCCTCCCCTGGAAATGGTCCCCAGTTCTGACATGAAGCTGAAGCCAAGTCTCAACGTCCATATACCATTCCACCGGTCCTTAAGTAAAATGCCAGACCTCTTTCCGAACCCTAGGGTGGGTCTGGATTCTCCATTGGACCCCGGGAGAACAGACGTTCACAGGTAAGACCAACATCCATTCTCCCCTGAGTCCAATGGAGAATCCAGAATGGACATACCAAAGCTTGGAAGTCCTATGGATGGGAGCCGGTCTGGCACCTTGACTCTGCCTCTACATGAACCTGCTGTAGAACGTGGTGCCCAAAGGCAGCCTCTGAAGATGCGACGGCATCCAGCCTATAATGGTGGATGAACGGAGATGGAGAAATCCACATTGCTGCCCTACAAATGTCCTCCACCAAAGCTTGAGTAGCCCAGGCTGCTGAAGTGGCTGCAATTCTGGTGGAGTGTGCTGTAATCCCCCGTGGCACAGATAAGGCTTGGAGATGGTAAGCTTGGGCTATACAGGCTCTGAGCCAGCTACCCAACGTAGAAGGTGACACCTTGTGACCCAGCATTGACAGTTGAAAGGACACGAACAGAACCTCTGTCCTCCGAAACGAAGCAGTACAATTTATATAAATACGAAGGGCCCTTCACACATCCAGGCTATGCCATTTCTTCTCCAGGGAATGATTAGGCCCTGGGCAAAAATCAGGCAAGATCAATTCCTGTGATCCGTGAAACAAGGAGTTGATCTTTGGAAGAAAGGCCAGGTCCAAGCGCAACACCACTCTATTCATATGAAACATGCACAAATCCTTTCACAACAAGAGTGCCACCAACTCCGAAATCTGGCAGATGTAATGGCCAATAAGAAGACCACCTTGCACAATATGAGTCGAAGGCTAGCCTCCCTCAACAGTTCTAACAGGGGAAGCATGAGCGCCTGCAAAACCTTAGAAAGGTCCCAGGTGGGATAGCGGTATACCTCCGATAGTCTTAAATTGGTGGCCCTTCTGAGGAAAGTCTTTACTCTCAGATGCTGAGATAAGGACGTGAAGCTTTCTGCCAATAGTACTGATGACAAGGCTGCTATCTGGCATCATAACGTACTGGGGGAAAGGCCTTTCTCCAGACCAGCCTGTAGAAAATCCAAACTGCGACCAAGGCATTGCGACCAAGAGAGGGTCCATACAATTGGTAGCACATCACTTGCAAAAGACAGTCCAAGTCGCATTATACAGTCTGGTAGTGGAAAGTCGTTGTGCCCTCTGCATAGTATGTATGACCTTCACAGAAAACTGTTCACTTCTCAGAAGTTGCCACTCACATGCCAAACGGTCAAGTGGAGCCACTGAGTCTCTGGGTGACTTATGGGACCTTGAATGAGTGTGACCCTGTCGGTATTCTCCACAGCCCGCCAATCAATAGACCCACCAGATCGGCAAACCAAGGCTAACAGGGCCAATGGGGAACTACTAGCAACACTTCCACTTTCTCTGACAACATTCTCCTGATGATTCCCGGGATCAGAGGAAGTGGAAGGAAGGCATAGAGGAGACCTCGGGGCCACGGGCAGCAGAGGGCGTCTACTCCCTCTGCCCTTGGGGCTGGGAATCTCACAAAAAAACGAAGTTGAGAGTTCCCTGGTGTTGCGAAGAGGTCAATTATCAGGTGACCGAATCTCTCGGTAAGTTCCCAAAATAGACTGGGGTGGAGATACCACTTGGACTGGTCTATCAAAGCTCGACTTAGCCAATCTGCCTGCACATTTTTGGTGCCTGAAATATGTTCCGCTCGGAGAGACAATAGATGTCTCTGAGCCCAAAGGCATAGTTTCTCCTCCTCCAACATGAGGGCCTTCGACCGAGTGCCCTCCTGTCTGTTTTTATGTGCTTTGGCAGCCATGTTGTCTGTCAATAGAAGAACATGTCTGCCTGCAACCTGCTGATGAAAACTCTGGAGAGCTAGGTGCGCCACTCTCAGCTCTAGCCAGTTTATGTTGTGAGCTCTCTTCCTGAGTCCAGCAACCCTGCGCTACCTGTTTATTTATTTTATTTATTTATTAATTACATTTATATACCGCCCCATTTCCGAAGACTCGGGGCGGTTTACAACAGAAACAAACAACATCTTTCAATTAAAACAACCTATCTACTTAAATTCCAT
>JAOYMU010000192.1:36079097-36105539 GCA_025802295.1 Psammodynastes pulverulentus
TATCCATTATTCCTAAACCAGATAAGGATTTAGAAAGGATTGAGTCCTATCGACCCATTTCTTTAATTAACCAAGATACAAAGATATTTACCACGATAATTAGTAATAGATTAAGTAGATTATAAAAAAAAAGAAAAAAGAAATTGAAATGGACTCTTTCTGCCACAGATGATTATTCTAATTATGTTTTTTAAAAGCTTGAAATAATTCTTTCAGATTGGAATAGCATTGCAACAACTAATTTTGTCCATCTTTAATTTTAATGCCTTTAATTAAAGGACTGTGTTCCCACATATATCTGGCTTTCTTCTGATAACTCACACAAATATACCATACCTATAAGCCACCTTTTGAGGTTTTGTTGTGGGTTTGAAGTCCCAACATGAAATATGGAAGATAACAGGCTGGAGGCAATTAATTTATTCATTATTTAATTTAATCATTATCAAACATTAAATAAAGTAGACTACTACCTTAGCACTTATTGCGGGTTCAGGGTGATATCTTGAAAAAAATTAAAATGGATGTTCATAATGATTTTCCCCAATGCTAATGCATTACCTTGCTATATATACAAACTTGGCCAGGAAGGTAAAAACTTAAAGTTTTAAGTGTCAAATCTTGCGCTGCAGTTCCGTAGTATTGATGATAATACTTTTATGCCTGCTATTTTATTTGAAAATTAACATCACCATTATCCTTCAGGTCCATACTTTATCTTAAACAAGACTATCATTTTCTGGATCATGCCCTGGCAATTAAAGATGTCCATTTTTGCATTTGCTCATATTTGTTATTCACTGAAAGTGGATCCTAAGTAGTCTGAAAATATCATATCCGTTCCAATGCTAGAGATTGAGGAAAGGCTGCTTTTTAAAGAAGATGATATCTTTCAACTCCCAATATGCTCAACAATATTAATTAATGATATTAATTTGCTGGAACAATTATGTCTAGTACCCTTGGCCCCTCCTGAAGTCTCGCATATTTTCTTATTTTGTATAATGAAATATACTAATGCAATTTATCAGTTTGGATCCAAAATTCAATCCTTATTTGCATGAGTATTATTTATTAGTCACCGAAACTTCAAACAGTATGCAACATCCCTCAAATCATGTCTTAAAACATTTATGCAAATAAAAAATTGCTCCCCATACCCCTGGCAAGCGAAAAGCAGATTCTCAGTTCCTACTATTCTGCTTTCTCTATAATTTCCTTCAGTGAAACAGGTCATTGCTTGCAAAAATAAAGGAGAGAATGTAAGTTAAAAAATAATACATAGAAAATAGATTCAAGACATGTGGATGGTGCCTATTAGTAATAATAACTTAAGATAGCAAAACCAGAGGTGCATAGTTTTCTTTATGCATGATTACCAAGGACTACTCATTAACCACATGCTGGATAAATCACAAGACCACAAAACTTTAAATTTACATGTCAGTTTGATTTTTTCAGTTTTTTTCAGTTTTTTTTCATGAGTCTGTCAGAGTCTAAGACCATTACATTTTAAACTATGCCTAATAATTACATATTATGTTTTAATTAGAGTTCCACCTAAGATAGGTTTTACAACATTAAACCAATGATTTTTTTCCACACTAACTAGCGTGACCTATTTAAAAGGTGCTGAAGATCCCTACCATCCTTTGGGAATTCTGCTTCAACTTAAAAAGATTAGATCTCTAAAAGAATTTATTTTAACATTTTAATTGTGGCAAACGCTACAAACTAGACATGTTTTATACCATTCTACCATTTGTTAATAGAAAAACATGTAACATAAAAACAGAATTTTTGTTAAAATCCATATAAACTTAGATTCATGTCTAGAGGACCACAGAAATGATCTTGGAGAAAGAATGTAATGGAGGCAGTTAACAAAACATGAAGATGTTAGAAATAAATTGAAAATGATCATGCTTTGATGCTCTTTGATCTAAGAAGAAAAGAGGCAATACTGTCAGTCTTTCAATATTCTGTAACCCAGATCAATGGTATTGGGCACCAGTTATGCCCTTACTTGGATTGTGAGTCCATGTGCCCTACTCATCTCTTATTTAGATTACTGCTCTACCTGGGGCTACTCTTGAAGAGTATTTGCAAGCTACACACAGCCCTGGGAGTCCCTAGGGCTGCACATTTAATAACATTACTGTGTGAACTACATTGGTTACCAGTTTGCTTCCAGATCCAATTCAAGGTGTTGCTACATTTAAAGCTCTACATGGCATGGATCCAGGATATCTGAGGAATTCTCTCTCTCCAATAGGACTAGCCCACCCTACTCACGCTAGTAGAAGAGGCCTGATTCCTGCAAAGGAATTCCAGGAGAGAGAATGGGTGGCTTGCAGGCAGTGCCATTCTAGTTGTCAAGTCATCTCTTCCACTAGTTACATGTAGGAATGTATGTACAGTATGTATTTTAGGAGCATGTGTTTACCCTAATTATTTCATGTGCAATATGAGAATGCAGCCACTGGCTTCACAGTACAGCTGGATAATTGTAAACTGAAAAAATCCAGTTATTCCAATAATTTGCTTCCAAATAAAAATGGATGGTTCAGGAAATAACCTTTCATATTTTATGCACTCATTTATAAGTGTATTCCAATTTATTTCTTACATCATTATTTAAGAGAGAGCCAGTTTGGTCTAGAGGTTAAGGCATCAGGCTAGAAACTGGGAGATGGTGAGTTCTAGATCTGTCTTAGGCCCGAAAGCCAGCCGGGTGACCTTGGGGTTGTCACTCTCTGTCAGTCCTATTCATTTCACAGGTTTGTGGATGTAGGGAAAATAGGAAGAGTATTAGGTATGTTATTTATAAAAAAAACAATAAAGGCAGAATATACATTAAAAATGAAAATAAATATATGCTAACACATTGATTATACACTTTATTTTGGAATATATTTTAATATAAAGGCATATATTTATTGATATATTTTATCTCAATACACATAGATTTAATTTTGTTTTAGGCTAATTAACTTTTTTAAAAATAAAAAAAAGAGTTCCAAGGAAAAGTGTGTAGGACTAAGCTAAGAGTTACTTTTTAAAAGCATGCTTAGAAAGATTCAAGTATGCTTCTTCGATGGAAAAATAAACACACCTGGGCTTTGTTGTAGCTGTCAAGGGCTCTTTTTTTTTCAAAGGTTAATTAACCTAGGAACAAAAAAGGAAAAGTCCAAGACTTTAAATAGCCCTTAAAGAATTACATCACTAATCTATTTAGGTCAACTTTATTTATTCAATTTCTATAGCCACACAACTCAACCAAGAGACTCTGGATGGTTTACCATTCTAAAATTAAAAAATAATAAAACAATTTAAATCAATAAAATAAATTTGGTTTAAGTTAAATGAATAAATTACCAAAAAAAATGCAGTGTCAAAATTTATCCATCCATCCTTAGCAAAACTGAGTTTGAAATTAGGACATCCTACAGGTAAATCATGTAGTGTATTTTTGATCTAAACACTATTCCCTTTTGTTGGCATCAAAACTCATAAGTTGCACCCTTCTTCTGCTCTCTTTTTAAACAGCACTAATGAAATGGAGCAGGTTGTTTTTCACCTCTTTATCATTTTCACTGCTAGCCATTTCTGACAAGTACTTTTTTTTAAATAAAACATGAAAATGCTGGGCAGAATGTAAGAAAAAAATGGAGATTTAGTTTTTATATTGTCTAGATAAATATTTCTAACCCCAAAACAGGTAGTCCTTGACTAACAACCACAATTGAGCCCAAAATTTCTGTTGTTAAGTGAAATATTTGTTAATTGAGTTTTGCCTCATTTTGCCCTATTTTACGGCCTTTCTTGCCACAATTAAGTGGCAGTTGTTAAGACAGCAACATGGTTGTTAAGTGAATCTGGCTTTCCCATTGGTTTTGCTTGTCAGAAAGTCACAAAAGCCATTAACATGACCCCAGAACCTGCAACCGTTATAAATATGAGTCAGTTGCCAGTATCTGAATTTTAATCACATGACCATGGGGATGCTGCACCAGTCAAAAGTATGAAAAATCATGTCACCTTTTTCAATGCTTTTGCAACCATGAAATATCATTAAACGAACTGTTGTAAGTCAAGGACTATCTGTATTAGAAAAACTAAGGAAGCATCTAAGAATAAAAGAATTTTTAAAAAGCTTTAAGTCAGGAGACTGAATGATATATCTCAAGCATGAAACTAATTATTTTCTGTGCTGAAAGTAATTTTCATGTATAGTTTCATTTCCACGTGGAGGCCATTTCACTTCTCAATATCACCCTGTTAGGGGGCTGACTCTATCCTTCTTGATCGGTCTCATGAAAGATCCTGTTTTTGCCAGCCACAATTGTTTATATTATCTAGCTAGCTGCTTTATAAATGATGCTGCTGTCCTCTCCATTAGAAAAATAAGGATAACAATAGCATCTATAGGAGAGCTACTCAGCTTATTTAAGCAAATTCTTCATTTTGAAGTGTTGTTCTCCTGTTTCTAGAATTGCCCAGTTCTTTATTTTGTATCAAGGTTCCCCCCCCCCAAACTATGAAGTGTATCACCTTTGCAGAAATGCAGACTGAATCCAAGGCAGATGTGATGACAACCAGTTAGCAAAACCCCTATTTTATATCAACCTTGGGTAAAAATGACAAGGCACAATTAAAATGGATATGTTGACTAAAGGGCAATAATCTCATACAGTATATATATGTAATGCCTGATTAATAATCACCAAAGTACTTGAGGGTGACACTGGACAGATCGCTAACTTTCGGAAAACACCTTTTACTTGAAAACAACAGCTGCAGAATTGAAAAGATGCATCAATTTATTGAGCAGACTGGCTGGAACATCCTGGGATGATGATGCTAACACCCTAAGAACAACAGCCTTGGCTTTGGTTGATTCTGCAGCTGAATATTGTGCCAGTGTGTGGCTTAACAATATCCAACTCCTCCAGAAATGTGTATCCTCTCTGGCACATTGCATCACTCTCTTGCGCACTGGTTACCAGTATTTAGCAATATCATACCATCCCACATTAGAAGATAACACACTCAATTAGGCTAAGATTGAGGATGCTGGACAACAACACCCTCCCTAATCACCAGGACAATGCACAGTAAGTCAAAAGATTGAAATCCCATAGGCCAGCATGGCAAACAACGATTCACTTAACATTTATCCAGTTTAACCCTGAGAATGTCTGGAGAGAGGAATGATCTAAGGTGCCTTCTTGTGGCCTGACCATTAGTGAGCCCTCTACCAAACCACCTGGTTTTGGACTTGCCTCACTTTTTCTGGTTGAAATTGAATAGAATTAGGTGTGATATTGGAAGAAGTGCCTCTGCTTCTATCAGTGGGGATGGAAAGATTCTTCTTGTTATGATTGTAGTGCTGATGTGCCAACTATTAAACATATTGTGCAAGATTGCCCACAATGTGCATTCTCTAGTTCCCTAGAAGATCTGCATGAAGCAATGCCAGAGGCAATCATCTGAATAGCTGAACTGGACATTCAACTATAAGACCACTGTCATACCCCTATGGAAATTTTATATATTTATATAGAATACATGGACTATGTATATATCTATTTACTTCTCTTCTGTAACATTCTAATAATACTGTAAATAATAAGCAAAATAGTACAATAGGAAATATCAGACCTGATATGCTGAAAAATTAATATACTGTAAAAATTGCATGTCAGTATAGAAATGCACATGCTCTGTACTTTTGATACTGAGTTCTTTTAACAGAAATGAAAGTCCTTAGTCCATATGTAATTTCAGTTACTTAATGCCTATGACAGAGCTTCCTTATTTCCTGAAGCTCAGATGCTGGAGAAAGACCTGGAATCTAAGGAATACTGGCTGAGGTTGCCCAGTAAATTGTAGCACTTCAGAGCTTTTTAAGCCCAAATGGCTGGGCAGAGAAAACGTTAAAAATTCCAAAGTCAAACTGAATTCTCCCATCCTTAGTTCTGGTCCCTCAGATAGAAAATATTATGAGAAGCAACTGCTACACTTATCCAGGACTTATTGTGATGACAAAAGTATCAGAACCCAAACCTAGCACTCTCTGACTCCTAGAGGACCCATAACTGATGCTTCATCTGTCCTGTTTAATTTTTTCTAACCTCCATCTTATTTACAAGGAAATATAAATAATTAAAACCAGACACTGGTAACTAAGCTGACTAGGATTCATTGACAAAGCCAACAAGAATCCTTTAAATCTAACAAAGTCTTGGAAACCTGAAAAGGCATTAAAGTTCTTTTTCATCTGGCATAAGTTTTTATGGTTCTATGTCCTTCATGATCTTTAGGCTGAAAATAAATGTATGCCTTTATATAATAACTCTTTCTGCATATATGTGCATATGCTTGTGTGTGTTTAAAACTGCACCATGTTAAAACATGAGCATGTTGAACGTGAAAGACAATGTGAACTATGCCTAAAAAAACCAGTGGAATAGAGAAAGACTGTTAACTCCAGTATATCACCCAGCAAGCTGTACGAAACCAATTTTAAATACTGTAATAGCTTCTCTGGCAAAAAGCCTCAAGCTTTTAGAACTTAGCTGATTATTTTAAATAAGATTGGCTCTTAGTGGTATGAAGAAAACAGTCTTCAACTAAGTGAAGCTGCTTCTGTAATATAATAATAATAATTAAAAAATAAGGATGGATGGACGACTAATCACACTAGAGAAATGATGCAATTCTGTTGGGTAATGTGTATGTAAAGAGCAGTACAGCAACGCAAAAGGATTATGCAGCATTATTACTATAGAATGTCTATTGTGAAAATGTTGCTGAAAGATGGAAGATACAGATATGATTCAAACATATGTATCCTGACTGCTTTTTTTTATAATGTTTCCCAATCTGACATCATCTAGAGGAGTCTAGGACAACTTGCCACGGCCAAATTGCCACAGCTGATTCGCTACAGCCAATTCGCCATGGAACGATTCAAAGCAGGATAACTCAAGAGAGGGACAAGTAAATTGCAGCAGGCCTTCTCTTGCTTTACGTTTGAACCTTCTCAAGTTAGAAGTCTAAAAGCTGGGGGGGAGCTGCAATTCTGCTTGTCCCTGTCTTGAGTTATCTTGAGTTGAATTGTCCCATGGCTATGGCCGAGTCAGCTACGAGTTGTCCCATTCTGTTCTAGAGATGTTGGAACAAGCTTTTTCTGAGAATGATTATAGGTCACTGGGATTTTTGTTTTGTTTGATGCAGCAAATAGGTTGAGAAACACCGTTGTAGATTGGGTTGATGGACTAGTTTGAGGATGTTTATTTTCTTCCTTATTTACATAATCCTGATCAACAAAAAGTAGTTGCTGGATCTTAATCTCTGAATAGTCAAAGTGTACTTTCAGAGGCATTCACAAGTTCCTGTTGCTTTTTGTCAGAATGACAAAGCAGTGTCACACCAGAAGCTGTATTCCTCACCAGAGGGATTCTTTTAAAATTGTACATCCCTGAAAGGTCACACAAGAAACCCAAAAGATCCTGGCTGAGTGTATAGGGCTGCAGGATGTTTTAGTCCGAAAAGTCCAGGCAACTTATCTTTCAAAGAAGGTTCTGAATAATAACTGTTCTTCAGACAGCCTGTCCATTATCTAGCCCTTGGAGTTATATCTGTCTATTCCCATCTTTAGCCTCTGTTTCTCAATTTTTTGATCCTTGTTGACCTTATACTGGAAATGAGATTTTAGAAGAGATGGAGTAGCAGTTAAATAAGCTAGCAGTTTAGTCTTTCTCAAATTGGGAGAGGTATGTATTTCAACATATGAAATATTATAGATTCCATAAACAATTTATGTAAGTGTATGTGTTTTTTTTAGTAATGCAATAACCTATTTGAACCATGCAATTGTCCCCACTCCACCTGGGTGCATTTTGGCATGGAGGTGGAATTATATACTCTGCAAATTATTTTAATTATTTAACATGCATTGTTTTATGACGAAATTATACATACTTAGCCTTTTTCATATCAAGCTCTTGAAAGAATTTTTTCATCTGCTATGGATAACACAGTGAGTAAAATATTTTTGATTTCTTGAATAAATTGATGGCATTATCAGGAATTAAAATAGCTTTACTGGTTGTTAGTTTACCAGAATCAGGCTGTCACATTGTGTTTTTAGGTATGTGTGTGTATGTGTATGTGTGTGTATATCTGCACTTGACTAAGAAGCACAAAGAAGTTAAATGAAGTGATGTATCCATCATATCGCAGGAATGGTTCAGACATCACTACAGCCAAAATACTAATTATTTTATCAGAACGGTTCTATTTTAACTTCAGAAAGACAGCAGACTCTAGTAGAATATTGCTCTTCCCACCAGATCAGCTTTACAAAATGACTTCATCGAGAAGACACACAAAGCATAGATCAAAAGTAGGACCAAAAGAAGCCGACGGCTTAAGCAAACTATATTTTAATTCAGCAAGGTAACTTCAGCTGTTAAAAAACTGCTATGTCCTGCAGTTTTCATGACAATACAAAATATGAAAAGAGTTGAAAAAGCAGTATGCCAGTTCACTCTTGTAAATTGTAGGTAACACAAATCTGCAAGCACAGGTAGATTTACTATAACTTGGCAATAGCTCAGCATTTGGTACGATATTTGTAGATGGGGAAAGGAGGGCAACCAAGAAACTTTATGATAAGAACAAAAAAGCTAATTATCAATGCTTATTTCTTGTATTAAAACTCCACAGCTCCAAGAGCACTCTAGGCCAAAAGTCTCCAACCAGTGGCCTGGGGACCACTGGTGGTCCGCGAGAAATTTTTGATGGTCCTCATTAAACCCAGGTGGAGGAGCTGCTCCAGGATGACCAATGGTCTAGTCCTGTGACTAGAGCTCTGGAATATGGGACCGACCAGGAAGCGTGTGGTGGGGCTGAAAAGAGAGAGATGAGAGAGAAAAAGAGAGATGAGAGAGAGAGAGAGAGAGAGAGATGAGAGAGAGATGACAGATCCCAGTGTTTTATTTTCTGTGGGAAACAGGTCCAAATGGCTCTTTGAGTGTTTAAGGTTGCAGAAACAGATGGCCAAGCTAAGTGCCTGAAGGACCTCATCCTATCACTGCGAGTCCAGACGCTTCAGCGAGAGGCACGCTGGATTCCTATTAGGGTCCACGGGATTTAAAATTATGAATTTGGTGGTCCCTGAGGTCTGAAAGGTTGGAGACCCCTGCTCTAAGCAATAGACAACAAGATCAATATATATATTAAAAGCATTTTAAAATCACAATAATATTAAAGTAAATTAATGTCAATTTTATTTTTTGGGATAAGTATTGGCTCAAGCATTCTTTCCCCATCCGTATTCAATATTCCAATGACAAATATTTTGCCCCAAATGCATCTGGGACAAGCTGAGTTAAAGATTACTGTTGTAGAAATATAGCAAATAAACACCAATTTAAACAGCTTTTACTCCTCTAAAAGAGGAATTAGTGTCATAGCCCACGCTTATATCTGTTTGATATAATCTGATTCATGTATAAATTGTTATCACAAAAATGTCTTAAAACCAATCTATTATTGTTTTTCTCTTGTTGATGTTTCTTGGAATTGGGGCTACCTTTCTGGATCAAATTTAAATAATGAAATATTTCCACCGCAGCAGAGTTTTCATATGTAGCGCACTATATTTACAGTTCAAATAGCCTAACTGAGATACAGTACATCATTTCGACCCCAACCAACAATTTCTATTAAAATTTTGGCATTCTGTTATACTTGTCTTTCCAGACAGTTATGTTTGTCCCACTTTAAAACAGATATCCTGCATTAGAACTAAAGAAAATCTAAAACATTTAGTACAGGTAATTAACTTCAATTCTATACTATTCAGGAGACTGCCTTACAGTAGTAAAAACACTGCCCAGGTAAGAAATCCCCGTGTCCTCAGTTGCACCCCGGACCAGGCGGCCCTGGGGTGGGGCCTGGATACCGGCCTCCACACAGAGAAGGAGCATATCAGGTAGGACCAATGACCCTACTCCAGTGTGTTAGGCCGGTATCCAAGCAGAGTATGGGACATACCCAAGCTATTGTAATGCTGGGTGGGATGCCGACTGGTCCAGGCTCCTAGATCCTGTCACCACGGCTCCCAAAACCCGGCGTCCAAAGGCAGCATCTGCCGAGGCATAGGAATCTAGACGATAATGCCTAATGAAGGAAGAAACCCTCGACCAGGTAGCCACCCTGCATATCTCCTCCACCGAAGCTTGTGCACACCAGGCCGTTGTTGTGGCCGCGCTCCGGGTAGAGTGGGCTGTAATCCCTTTGGGTACCGACAATTCCTGGTGTCTATACACCTGTGCTATGACAGCCCTAAGCCACCTCCCAATGGTCGATGAGGAAGCTTTTTGACCCCTAGCCTGGCCCTGAAATTTGATGAAGAGGGATTCAGATCTTCTAAACGATTCTGTGCGATTGATGTAAATTTTCAATGCCCTTCTCACATCTAGTTTGTGCCATTGTCTCTCTTTATTATGCGATGGCTGAGGGCAGAAATCAGGTAAAACCAGTTCCTGAGCCCTATGGAAGACCGAATTAATCTTGGGCACAAATGTCGGATCCAGCCTCAAAACTACTCTATCCTGATGGAACACGCATAAATCATCCCTGACTGATAGGGCAGCGAGTTCCGAAATTCTTCTAGCCGATGTTATGGCCACCAGGAAAACTACTTTGTATGTCAGGGCCTGCAAAGATGTAGAGTGAAGAGGTTCAAACGGTTGCTGAGTCATAGCCTGTAAAACTAACGTTAGGTCCCAAGAAGGGAATCTGTGTACCACCGAAGGGTGTAGGTTGGAAGCCCCCCTCAGAAACCTCTTAATCACTGGCAGTTGATTGAGCGAAGAGAATCCCTCACATACCAACACTGATGACAAGGCGGCCATCTGCCTTCTCAGCATGTTTGGTGAGAATCCTTTCGCTAGACCATCCTGGAGAAAGCAAAGCAGTTTCATCACGGGGGGATGCTTGGGGTCGCATCCGTTTTTGTTACACCACCGGCAAAAAACTCTCCACGAGCTGTCATAAATGCATCTCGTGGAGGGTCTCCTAGCCGCTAAGATTGTCTGAATGACCCCTTTGGGAAAGCATTCGTGTCTTAAGGCTCCGCACTCAAGAGCCATCCTGTCAACCGTAACCACTGCGGCTCCGGATGACTGATAGGTCCCTGGGTGAGGCGAACCAGAGTCTCGGGAAATGTCCAGGGCTCGGCTATCGATAGCGACAGCAGATCCGCCAGCCATGGTCTCCTGGGCCAGAAGGGAGCCACAAATATCACCTTGCCCCTTTGTTGTAGTATCTTTTGTAATACTGCTGGTATGAGAGGTATTGGTGGAAACGCGTATAGGAGACCCTTGGGCCACTGGCAGCGAAGGGCGTCGACCCCCTCCGCCCCGGGCGAAGGGTAACGGGAGAAAAACCTCGGGAGTTGGGAGTTGTCTGATGTGGCAAACAGGTCCACCCCCGGCGTCCCGAAACGTTCCGATAGAAGGCGAAATAAGGCTGGATCTAATTGCCATTCCGCCTGGTCCACCCTGGCCCTGCTCAACTAGTCTGCAGTCTTGTTGAGGCTCCCCAAGATGTGATCTGCCCGAATAGAGATTAGATGTGACTCCCCCCACAGACACAGGGCTCGTGCCTCCTCCATCAGTCGTTTGGAATGGGTTCCCCCTTGCCTGTTTACGTGGGCTTTGGCAGCTATGTTGTCCGTTAGGACTAGTACATGGGAATTCTCCACCTCGTCCTGGAAACTCTGTAGGGCCAAGTGGATTGCTCTCAGCTCCAGCCAGTTTATATTGTTTTTTAGATCCTCTGGGGACCATACCCCCTGCGCCACCCTGGAATGGATATGGGCACCCCAGCCGAACAAACTCGCATCTGTGGTTATTGTCAGGCGTCTTGGCTCGAAGAAGGAGTTGCCCAAGTCCAACGCCCTTGAAGACCACCACCGCAGGGATACCTTGACTGGAGGAGGTAAGAAGACTCTTCTCAATGACGTTTCCTGGCTTGCCCGTTGGAATGGTAAGAGGAACCATTGGAGTGGAACCTCGCCCAGGGTACTATATCTATACAAGAGATCATTTTCCCCAATAATTGGGACAAGGTTTGTAGCCCTATCTTCCGTGATGTTCTCACTTGCTTGGATAAAGTTTTGATGTCCCTTATTCTCTCTGGTGATAGGGATACCACCCCCGCTACAGTGTCTATTACTGCCCCCAGATATTGTAGTCTTGTGGTCGGGCTCAAATGGCTTTTGCTGTGGTTGACAGAAAAGCCGTGCTCCTGTAGGATCCGCAAGGTGAAGGCTAGATCCCCCTGTGCTAACCTGGCCGACGAGGACTGAATTAAAATGTCGTCCAGGTAGCACTGGAGCCGGATGGGCTTGGACCTCACGAAGGCTGCCAGGGCTGCCAGTATCTTCGTGAAGGCTCTGGGGGCGGATGAGAGACCAAATGGAAGGGCCCGATATTGTAAGTGCATCCCTGCGTAACAAAACCTGAGATAGCCTCGATGTTCCGGATGGATCGGAATGTGGAGATAGGCCTCCGTGAGGTCTATCGATGTCAGGAAGTCCCCGGGTCTGATGCCTAGCAGAATGGAGCGCAGCGAGTGCATCTTGAACCTTCGGTACCTGATGAACTTGTTCAGGCCCCTCAGGTTCAAGATGGCTCTCCAGTCGCCCGATGCCTTGGGTACCACTAATAGCATCGAGTAGACACCTTTCCCTCGTTCTGTCACTGGGACTGTCTCTATGGCCCTGATGGAGAGCAAATGTAGGTTTGCCTCCTCCATTAGTCTCTGTTTGACCTCCCCCCTGGGAAAGGGGCATTTGATAAAGGAGTGAGGAGGGGGAGATATGAACTGCAGCCGGAGCCCCGACCGGACCGTCGACCTGACCCAAGCGTCTGACGTGATCTTTTCCCATTGATCGCAGAACCTCTCCAACCTGCCACTAATGGGGACGTCGGGCCAAAAGTCAGCGGCCTCGGCGAGGGGGAAGCCCTCCTCCTCCTCGAAATGGCCGTTTGGATTGAAAGGGGGCCCTATTCCTGTCCCTGAAGGCTTGACGGGTCTGGAAGTCCTGACGGGATGAAAAGTTCCTATAGGGGCGCTGGTAGGCTGGGCCTGGGAAGGGAGACCGAAAGGGCTGGCTGCGAAAGGGAGCCGGTGAAAAACGTTCTCCCCTCCTAAACAAATTGGGCAACTGCTTTTTCTTTTCCCTTGTTTCAATTAAGACTGGGTCA
The DNA here is from genome assembly GCA_025802295.1 of Psammodynastes pulverulentus. NCBI lineage: Eukaryota > Metazoa > Chordata > Lepidosauria > Squamata > Psammodynastidae > Psammodynastes > Psammodynastes pulverulentus. Next base: position 36,092,387 of record JAOYMU010000192.1, read on the forward strand.
AGGGCCGGGCCAAAAAGATTGTCTGGCTTGCAGGGAGCCGATGCCAGCCTCCATTTCTTTTTGGCATCGGCTTGCCACTGCTTTAGCCAAAGCAGTCTGCGAGCAGTGATGGCCGACGCCATAGCTCTGGCCCCGTACTTGGCCGTATGCAGGGTGGCGTCGGCGGTATACTCTGTTGCCGCCACTATTTTGTTCAAATCCTGGTGGGTCCTAGAGTCTTGAGTCGGTATCTTTTTTTGCAGGTCTCAGAGCCAGATGAGGGCAGCCCTCGTGAAGAAAGAGGCTGCCGTGGTCGTCTTGACAGCCCAAGCTGCGGCCTGATGCGCCTTGCGCAGGGTCAATTCTGCTCTCCGATCCTCCGGCTTGAGGACCTCTTCGGATTCAGAAAGGGAGGCTGAGGGGGTCACTAATGCCACAATGGGCCCCTCCACTTCTGGGGTGGCCAGTAGCCCTGCCAAGTCAGGAATCATATTAAAATACTTCTTATCAAATGCCGAAGGGCTGGCATAGGAACCAGGCACCTCCAGCTGTTGTCTTACCATCTGAATGAAGAGACCAGGGGCTGGGATGGTCTCTGTATTCTCAGATGTTTCAGAGAATAAAAGGCTGTTCTCCCCCTTGCTGCTAAGCCCCTCTCTGGGTGTCTCCAAACCCAGACCCATGGCCGCTTTGGCCTTCCTTAATAAGGAACTGAACATGTGGGTCTGGAAAAGCCCTTTAAAGGAGGGCTGATCAACCAATAGGTCTTCCTCATCCTCCGATAGTTCATGGTCGATCTCCCCCTCTTCCTCTTCCTCCACAGGAACAGCGGAAGACAGCCATCTGCCAAAACCTTGGTTCGATGGAACTTGACTGGGAAAGGACCCGGAACATTCCTGCGGAATGCCTGAGGACTGTGCGGGGACTGTTGGCTGTGTCAAAGCAGGGGAGTATTGGCGGCCCGCCTCAAAGCCCCTTCGCATGGCCTCATTTAGCATCCACTCAATATCCAAGGTAGGCATACCCTCTGGGCGGAGCCCCGCTGCCGTAGGTGTAAAGGTGGCTGTTGGTGGAGCCGAGGGAGGTGGCTGGGGCCTTGTGTGAGGAGGAGAGAGCCCGGAGGGCCACACAGACGGTGCCAAGGGCCCAAGGTCTGGGACAGTAATTAGCAATTGCTTGTAAGGGGGCACCTCTTCAGTTATATTCTCTTGTCTCCGTTTGAGAGGCTCCCCAAGGGAAGATGGAGCCTGGGTAAATCTCTCCTGTATATTCAGGGGCTCGGGGAGAGAAGTAGAATCCCCGGGCCCAGCGCGCTCCTTGGCTGCTTTGGCAGCTTGTTTTTCCACCGCTTTTTGCAGTCTCTGTTCAGCTCTCAATTGAGACTTTGAGACCCTAGACTGGGAGAGTGCCTTGGCCCTAATCTTTGCGGCCTTGACTTTGGTCACCAGACTGGGTTTAGGATTGGAAGAGGCCTGATCTGGAGAGTTATTGTCCTTCATGGTGGTAAGGCCTTGACTGGGTTGGGGCTGTGGTCAACGACACCCGGCTCAGGCCTCGATGAAAAGAGGAGGGAGAGATCAGGACCCTCAGGTTAGAAGCTGTCTGGATGGTAAAAGGCAGCCACGATAATCAGCTCCACTGAGACTGAGGGGAGAAAGATGGTGAGGAAAGTTTTTGTTAATTCCCCCCCCCCTTCCAATTAGATCACCCAATCCGAGGGTAGATCTTATGGGTCTACTGTTTCTCCGCTGGTGTGGCTTGTCTCCTCAAGGAGAAATAAGTGCAGTGGAATGACAAGCTCTCAGTGCCTTTGAGGCAGTCAAAATGGCAGACGGCAATTATGGCCACAAGATCAATCACTGTCAGCAAATCACTCACAGTCTGTAGAAAACAGTGTCGGAGACTCCTGGGTGGCAGGCGACGCTGATGGCATGAAACAGGTTGTCTCTCTTCTGTCTCTGCGCTCCGCTTATTTTGCTTGTTTCTGGGACAGACCGCCGGATCGCGCAGCCCAAAAGCCCCGTAATTAACTTGGCGGCCGCTATCTCTCCGATCTCCACTTGATCGGCTCCTGGACCCTAGAGAGCTCCGGGCTTGCTGCCGGTCAGATGACTCGCTCGGCCGTTGCCGCTCCTGGCGCTAAGCGCCGAAAAAGAAAAAAATCCTACTTCGCTATGTCGTTTGCAGCCGCGCGCGCCTGAAAAGGTCTTTTAAAATGAAAGGCGCGTGCGGAAAAACTGTGATAAAATGGCGGGCGCGACGATGGTCTTGGGCCTGGGTACACACCCCGCCCGTCTCGTCCTCTAATCTCTGATCTCCCTAATGACGGTCTCGGGCCGAGGACCCTTCACGTCTTCCAGAAAATAATAAAATTAAATTCAATTATCTAAATCTCTCTACACTCTCTAATGCTCTAAATCTCTAACTGGTCTCAGAGAGACCAAAAAATTCCACTCTATCCTTCTTTGAGACAGAGTCGAAACTGGGATTTGAGTGACAGCGGAGCCGTGTCCTCAGTTTTGCCACTCTGTCTGAAGGAAGGAGGAGGAGTCAACACCCATGCTTTGCCTGGATACCGGCTAATCCACACTGGAGAAGCTGCTATTACATTTGAGATAGATCACCTACACATTACATCTTGGACTCAAGAAGAACTGGAAGAAAAATTGGATGTGCAGCCAACATCTGAAGCTGGAACATCACTCCCACACCCTCCATTGCAAAGCACAGTAACTGCTATGAGACATAAAATTATAAAGTAGCTACACTCTTGAGACCAATTACCAACATTTAGTGGAGAAACACTATCAGACAGTAAGCTAGAAGATACTAATAGAGCCTTCACAACAATCCCTACTACAACTCAAACCAATGAACTGGTGGTATACACTACAGCCATTATAATCCTGGAGATGTTTGCTACATGATCAAGAGGAGGCACAGTGCATATCCCAAGTGGAAAATGAGTTGGAGGCTAAAATCAAAGCAATTCAGAGAGAAGTTACTCAGCTGGTGGAACTTCTCAGAACAGGAACCAGTCATCATCATAGTAGCAGACATCTAACAGTGGATCAAGAATGTAAAGAGCTGGGTAGTACCTGGCCTGGACATGATCCATACGTACTTGCTAAGAAACTCATAACAGTACATGAAAGCCTAGCAGCACAGATGAACCAGCAGCTAGCAGCAGGCTCCCACCCAGACTGGCTAACAAAAGAAAGAACAGTGCTGATCATGAAAGGCAAGGAGACAGTATCAGCCAACTACCAGCCCGTAACTTTCCTTCCAAAAAAACATGAAAAGTCTATCAGGAATCATAGCCACCAAGCTAAAGGATCACATAGGCCAGTAAATGAGCACAGCTCAGAAACATTTTGGAAACGCCACCAGAAGCTCAAAACACCAGTTGCTCATAGAGAGCAGTTGCCCAAAACTAAGTTTAGACCGACTAATGTGAGCATAGCCTGGACTGATTACAGGAAAGCCTACAATTCATGGATCTGTGAAAGTCTAGCACTATACAAAGAACTTCATCAAGAACTCATTGGGACTGTGGAAGTCAACACTGGAAATCAACTCAAAACAATTCACACAAGTGACCATCGAGTGTGGCATATACCAAGGTGATGTATTGTCCTTTCTGCTGTTCTGCATAGATATGACTCCCTCTCAATCAGATAATCATGAAGACTGGGTACAGAGACAGGTTCAAGCATGGAACTACTATCATCCACCTCCTCCACATGGATACATACAAGCTGTATGCTAAGAGTGAATGAATCATTGACAAGTGGCTCAGCCACTTGACACACATCTACAGTAAGGACACTGGGATGTCATTCAGACTAGAGAACTACAGCCTGATAGTAGTAAAGAGAAGGGACGGAGTGGAACTACTAGTGGGCCACATAGCCAACATACAGACCAGCTACAAAGTCAGGGGCTTGCTTTTGCTGGCTTCATGCAAAGAAGCTCCTTGCAGCAAAGGGCTAGGCTAGACCACACACATCTTGTCAGGAGCAAGAGCAGGAAGAGAGTAAGGAAGCAGGAAGATAAATTGGGGGAGGACAGAGCACAGGTTGGTAGAGGTCTTGGAGTGCAAGGTGGTAAGGGCAACTGGACTGGGATGGGACAGCTGCAACTTCCTGGGGCAGGACAAGTTGCCCCAGAGCCATGCAGGATACAGGGCAGCCAAGAGGGCAGAGATGTGGGGGAGGAATAGGGGGGGTTGAAGGCAGTCCCTTACCTTACTGAGGCTCAGAGCTGAGAAGGACCAAGCCTGAAATGACTTGGATTGGGGAGTTGGTCCTTAGGTAATGACAGGTAGAATTTGCTTAACAACATCAACCAAAAGTGCCATTGCCAAGTGATACAGTCATGGAAAGACTTCATTGCTCAGCAACAGAAATTCCAGCCCCAATTCCAATCATAAGTCAAAGACTACCTGTATTATTTTTAATGTGAAAAGCCATCTTAAAACTAGCTTAATAGCAGATAATTCTTTTCAACAAATTGGCAGTTAACACTGAACTAGATTAAACTATACCCTTTGCAACTTTTATTGTTCTGGCCTTAATACCAACCTGCCAGTAGTTTAGATTCCATTTATTTCCCCTTTCTGAAAATGATAACACTATAGCCACTGCACTCTTTGGTTTAAACAAACACCTCTGCAAAAAAATTTCCATTAGGATGAAAAAAGCAAGACATCTGTGTTCTTAGCAGTTAGTGCACCATCAAAAGCAATTTTAGTACAAACCAGATAACTAAGGACAACTATGCTAATCTATCTAGAAATACTGTAAGCTAAGGAAGAATGTATTTTCTTTTACTTCTAGAATCTAGTTCAAGGCTATTTTCATAAAGTATCTTTGGTGCTATCAATTACTATAAAGTATACTAGGGCTGTGTTCATTTAAAATATACTTCAGAAATGCTTCAAATTTTAAATGAGCACAAGTGGAGCTTCTCTGCTATTCAATAAAATATGATTCCACTTTTAGTACATGTGCTGCCCTAAATGTAAATAACAAAATTCTCAAGGCATTTAGATTAATTACTTATTTTCCCACAGACATACATCCTTCCCTCAATGTTGCAAAATTTTATCTTATAATTTGGGTTACGGTTAATAACCTGATGCCAAGTATGTACTACCTTATTGCTCTACCATTTATCCCAGGGGCCCTGCTGTTTTTATGTTACTTTGTCAATGACTACAATATCTATCTATATTAAAACACTATAACCCCAGTTTTTCAGACTTCCAAATAAACTTGAAAGAATATAAAACATTAAGTAATTCAATCATTACAGATAACGCTATTCTTAAAACAGCATTGCCTTTTTTTCTAATTCTGATAGAAGCCTGAAAAAATTAATGAATGTTTAATTCATTAATGAATAGCAGAATGGTGCTTGTATTTGCATAGGATCAGAAGTATTGCCCAATAATTTTCAAAGGGTGCAAAGTTTAGAACAGCATACACTGCTCTTTACATTATTTCATGTAATTTTCTTGTAAAATAATACAAACTTCTAAAACTTAGGTACATCAATTTAATATTATGTATAAGAAAGTGCGTTACTTTTCTGCAAGCCAAATATTGCTTTTCTCCTCAGAGGGCAATCAAGTTAAGCTTGGAAAATATACAATTTTCATTAATTAAAAATGCAGGTTCATACTCATCTATCTTCAGTGGATGGCACATGAGCTCATTATAATTTACTCATTCATCAAAAAGTACTGTAACTATAGAAGTTCTAAAGGAATCAACTTAGGCATAATGTATCTTGGTTTATTAAGCTGAAACATACATACATCTTGTGCCAGTACTCTGGACTCAAGAGAATCTTTTGCAACTTTGTTAGGTTCAGCAATCAAATATATTTTAAACTTATTAACCATAATTTCCTAATATATCTGACCATGGTTATCAGATTGAAGAAAAAACAGGATGAGAAAACAATGTCAGTGTTTCAGGTTTCAACAAATCAGACTGCAAAGGTAATTAAAGCAACAGATTTGTTCTGCTCCGGCAAGTAATCAAAACATATTGCCTAAGCCCAGAGAGGCTTTTAAATTTTAATACAATACTGCCTATCTTATCTATGCCATTAACTGCAGCATCCTTAAAATTAAGAGTGGAGAAAAGAGCTTGATATTGGCTCAATGTAACTAGAGAAAAGTGATTTTCATATATTCCAAATGACCAGCTTAAACATAAAGGCAAAAGGTGCAGTGAGAAATCTTATACTGTATATGCTAGATAAGACTCCTTTTCAGCTGAAGTCCCTTACTTCAGATAGCAGTTTTAGCTTTTTTATAAGATTACATTTGATTTTAATTAAAACTAAATATTGTGTTTGAGAGAGTGGCATCAGCAGTAAACCACAAAGAAGCCAAAATAACAGCATATCCGGGACATTATCTACCTGCCATTGTGTATTTGAATTCCAATCAAAGTATATAAATTATGGCATTTGAGTGATGACATAACATCTTTGTAATATTTGATTTGTAACTCACTTTTCACTTTAGAAGCTCAAGGAGGTATATATAATGCTTCCTCCTCTATAAGAAAAAACTCTGAAATAAGATGGGTTCCCGCTGCCTTTCCTACATATACCTTCAATTCATATGACCCAAGAGTCTTTTTTAAAATATTCTTTATAGGTTTGTACTTAGACAGAGCAGAAAGTTATTTAATAAAATTACACTGGCATTTCTCAAATCACTTTTAAGAAGTTATTCAATTTGATTCTATTTATTGCAGTCATAGACCAGCTAGAAGTTACCATTCTTAGGATCCTAACTTAATACTGGCTCCAATAGAAGAGAATATTTGTAGCCTAGGGTTTAGGTTTATCTGGTTGCCTGTAAAAAACTACACAAAATTTCAGTGTAGTTTTCCAGAAAATTTTCATAATCCAGACTGAAAAATGATTTTAAGAAAGCTCACAAAATATTTAAAGATGCCTATTTAAAATACATTTAATAACATTTCTTAGAAAAAACTAAAATAATGAAACTATATATTTACATTTTATTACATATACAGTACATATACATTTTATAGATACAGCAGAGAACAATAATGTGAAAATTAATATTCAGATTCGCCCCCCATGTTATTTTTGTAAGGATTATTTTGTCTAAATCATAAATTATACAGTTTTAGAGAAAAGGTGGGCAATCCATAACAAAGGCTACTGATTACTGTCAAGTCCTCCACCCCATAGCACTCAATGGTCAGGAAAAGAGTTTTGAAAGTAGGACGTCTGCAATACAAAAACAATGTCCACCTCTTCTTTAGAAAATATGGCTAACATAAGCCAATATCTGGCAACCAATTCCAATAAATATTATCCCCTTGGAAGGTAGTCAGAGACATACACAAAAAAGAATAAATAAGGAGCATGAGAACTGAATTGTGCATACAAAATATTTGTTTGAATATTAGACTGAAATCAGCGAAAGCAGATCTGACAACCTTGGCAAAGATCAAGGAATCAGTCAGTAAACTAGTTCCTTGGAACCTCTCTAGATAAAGGAGGGATGGGAGATTGCCCACATGTGAGCCAGACAGCTGTTATCTAAGAGGAGACTATAGAACCCTGGTTTTCTATGAGTTTCAGAACGCTGAGACAATAGGATTAGCCATCTTGCTTGCAACTGCCACAGAGACTTTTAAAAGTGCAAACCTTATTTTCTACTCACTTTTGAAAATCACTATTAAGTACTTGTAAGCTATTAGACAACTCTGGAATGATTATTTTAAAATTGAAGTGAGTCTGTCTTCAATACTGAATGAAAGAATATTTTAATCATAAGTTTCAGAATTTAAAGAATCTCAAATAAACAGCAAAAAAAACACATGAGATTTTGATCTTAGAACATTATAAATGGACTAAGGGTCCAGATTATTTTGAAATTACTTTTGGAATTAATTATAAAAGGCAACCAACTTCTCATGGGAAATGGATCCTGTTTTGGTTTTTACAAGAAATATAAATAATTTCATGATTTCAAAAAGTGGACACTAGAGGGGACAAAGATTTTAAATAGAGAAAGCCTGCAAGATGGAACAAAACACTGTCACAATAAAAATAGTGAAGAGTCTTTTGAAGAACGGAATCCGAACATAGTAACTACAATATCAACAATGTCAGCAATGATGTTTGTTTCTATGGACAGATTATATCCAAAAGATGTAATTGAAGAACATAGTATATCTGACAACGTGGAGATAGTATCAAAAATGGATTTACAACTGAGACTGACTTGCAAAAGAATGTTTCACTAGATATACAAAAGGAACTAACTGGCTACAGTTTTACAATTTAAAAAGGCAACACAAATGACAAACCAAGAGACTGTCCTAAGTAATGGTACATAAGAAAGCCTTGGAACAAATTCTGCCTAAGGAACAATCAAATAGGAGAAGGCATAGCCCACAACTGGGTAGAGAAAGAGAGTGGGAAGGAATCCTCCCTAACATCTCAGAATGTAAAAGAGATAGCAGGAGATTTGTACTTGCAATTTTGCAAGATTCTGTTATTGTATGCAACTTTAAAATAAAATAATATTAGTCTAGTCTGCCTAGGGAGGCTGACACCTGGATTTGTTTTATAGATAAGAGATGAGATATGAGATGAAGAAATAAATGTCTGTAACTTTAGAGAGGAAAAGTTATTAAATTTGTTTCTACTTGTTGTGATAAAGGTTGGAAATAACTTCGTTACATATTTCTTAATTATATTCTTACTCTTTTCTTACTTTTTCCTTGCATTTTTTTACTCCTTTCTATTCTCTTCAGTTTATTTTGTATTAATTGTACTGTTATAATCAACATTCTTAAATATACTCACTTTTTTTTGTTCAGTGAAATGAACCAGGAAAGTATTGCAGACAAAAAACATTATGAACATGAGATAACAGATTTTCCAGCATTTTTTCCTACAAACATAACTATTAGATTAAAAAATAGTATGTCTATATTCAAGTCTTTAGAAACTAGGACTGCATCCAACTGTTGTCCCTCCGGATCACTGACAGTGGAATTGAGAGAAAAGGTTTCATTTCCAAATTATTTCTATTCCTACATTTCAAACTATTCCTCATCTTTTCACAGCAGAATACGTGGAGAAGGGAATGGTACATATGCCTCCTTGAGCTCTTGGACAAACGGAGGAAACAACTACAAACAGAAATACATTCATTTTTGGAGAGTTCAGGTGCTTTACATGTAATACTTAACACATAGTAATACTTTGTATTATCTAAAGTTAGATTTGTAAAGTCAGTTTCTAGTGTAAAGTCATCTAATGTTGAATAAAACTGAGTGTGATCCTTTTCAAATTTTGTTATAATTTGTATTGAATAAGTACACTGAATTACATACATTCAATAATATCCCATAGATCTGGTATCTTACTTTTTTTCTTGAAATAAGCTGAATTAATTGTTTTTATTATTTCATACATCTTTAAAAAGAGAAACTGATAAAAGTATATATAAACAATCTAAGTTCAGAGTTTATTATTTCATTGATTATATTGCTTGTTGTTTTTTGTCAGTCTTTCATCCTGTTGCATTTAAAAAGTTTGGACATTTTAAAACTTCCTGATTCAATTTGCTAAGATTCTTGATATCTTACAAGCCTGCTTATAACTGGTTTCGAATTTATATGAGAGGCAGGTTAAGTATTTACATACTGCCAGCACATTGTTGATATCTTTATTATTTATTTTAGAACTGATTCAGCTCTTTGTTCAAAAACCTGACTACATTCCAGATATAACAAGATTTCGCTAATACTTTATCACCCTATGTCAAATTAGCAGAGAAGAGACTACTGCACCACTATCTAAAGCTTTTATACTCCTGGACTCTCAGACATGTTCCAGAAAAAAGGCATGTATCTTCTCTTTTGTGGATTTTTCCTGTATTGCAGTCCTTGAATGGCAGTGTTCAGTTTGTAGGATGCCACATCTGTGATTTACCTTGAAAGAGAAGAGTCACTGCTAGAGAAAATGGGATAAAACTGCAATATTTCAAACATCAAGTCTATGACAACACATAGAGGGATGCTTCTTCTGGACAACCCTAGGCAACCCTTCTGGCCAACACAGAAACCCATTAGCATACCATAATTCTTCAGGAAAGCACTGCATTTCAATACATACAGGCATTGTATTTCCCAGAAATATATGGCATCCCAGAAACCGAAGGCGACAGAGTTACCTGTGTCTGTGCTGGTCGTGGCCCTGCCCGTGGATCAAGAAGCCACCCGCGTTTTTCCCACCGTCGCTGGTATCCACGTGAGGAATCAAGACGTCTTCCAAGCCCAAGTCGAACCGTTTGTGTTTCGAGGAGTCCGGCAAAAAGAAGAACGCCCCAAAACACAGCGTGATGAAGGCACTGAGAATCAGCAGCAGGATGAACTTCTCGGACAGTCTCAAGGTAGCCCTGTGATGGGGGAAGGACGACGACGGACCCAAGTTGCGAGGCGGGATCCGGCGCCCAGAAAGAGGCAGCAGAGCCGGGGTCGTCATCGCGCCGCGAAGGCGGGAGGGGAGGCGGCAGCAGCAGGAGCAGCAGCAGCGAAGATGACACTGCTGGCTCACACCCGGGAGCGGCTACCCGTCCTCACCAAGGCAGCCCGGACCCACGCGGGGAAGCCGGCATCACAGCGGCTTCCGCCAGGCCGGCAGACCCCCAAATCCCAGAGGCCTGGGATCGATCCGGCCCGGCCGCGCTCATCCGGAGCCAGTAGAGGCGGCGCGGGCGGCAGCGGATGAAGACACTGGCTGGGAAGCGGGACTTCAGGGAGGCCCAGAGCGGCGCGGAGATGGCGGTGGGAGGAGAAGAGACTCATTCAATCACCGCCGCCGCTGGCCCAGGGACAGACTCGGTCTCATGGCCTTCTGCCCGGCACGACACAGCCCCCGGGGTCAGCCGGTATCGCGGCGGGGACCAGCGGGACCGAATTCGGCGCCGGCGGCGGCGCCTCCTTCCTCCGGCCAGGCAGCGGCGACAGACGAGCTCCTCCACGCCGCAGCTTAAACCCTCGGCCGGGCGACGACTCGTTCTGGAATCCTGCGCGAGAGTCAACCCGCCTTTGCGGCTGCGCGCGACCGGAAAACGGAAGATGCTTTTTCGCTCACGCCCACGTCCGTGGAATTGCAACGTAGAACTCGGCGGCGGGTTCTGTCGCTCTCGCGCGCCCCCCTCACGTGAAAGGGAGAGGTGGCCGTCCTTAGCGGGCGAGGGCGACTGCACACTGAAATGTGCTTTCTTTCATTTAACGCTATATTGAGAATGTCTCATCTTATTCTAAGACTGCAGGGTGAAGAGTTTGTTCATAATTGCATGAGCAAGTCTACCGTTTCCAACGTGTCGAGTCCGTAGCTTGAGATGCCTGTGTGTAGCCGTTTCTCCATTACACCTGTTTCGTAAAAACTTTTTTTTTTCGTTTTTCTTATTTTCGTTTTTTTTTTCCTCCTAGAAGAGAATGAGAGTTTATTAGCGAAAGCTATAGATAGGCGTTTTCCAAATCTGGGTAAATTATTCAAAATTGAATAAAAGAGGGGGGGTTCCCCTTTGAGTAAGAACGCATGAACCGTTCCTCAGTCACAACTGGAATATTTCAATACGTTACTAAGAACTGATAAACATTTCTGGGTATGAAGTAAAAGTTTAGGAAGCACTGCAACCGATAAACCCAGGAACATAATGGTAGCTTTTTTAGATATTAGCCTGCCCCACCAGCAACGTGACTACATTCAGATCAGAGGCATGTGAAAATTCCGTGGGCAGCCGCTGCATTCTGGATTAAGGTGGTAAAATGTTTATTGCAATTTGAGGTGTGTTTTGAAGGAGTTTTCTCTGAAAATCCAAACCAGTTTCAGCCTACCTTTTTCAGCTTGGAATAAAGCCTACAATATCAGCATTTTAGGGTGCTGTAGAACTATTCAGCCTTCAGATTATGGAACATTAAAATAATGGTTGGTATTGACCTCAATTTACAGTGATGGCTGTTTTTTATTTTGGAATTTATCCAAGACAGAGCAAAAACTGAAAAAGAGCTAATCAGGAAACTGGGAGACAACTCTTATTGGCTATTCTTGGCTATTTTGCTCCAGGAAGCATGTCCAACTACAAGTAAAGAAACATATGCACATTCTCTTTCATACACATTTTCATATCAACATGAGGGGCTTTTAAAAATAGGCTTTCCACTATAAACTCAGATGTGTATATAATTATAAGGTTTATTTCACCCATCTTATTTCATATGTTCAAAATCAAGATTACAAAATAGACAATACTGTATCTGTTACAGTTTCATTCAAACTTCAAGACAGAAATAAGACCTTTCCATTAAAAAATAATTGAATGTCTAAGGTGTTCCCAGTTCCTAATCTCCGCTTGTGCCGAATAAGCACTTTCAGTGTGGAACTAAGTTTATATCTCAATGTAAGCTTTTAGATCTTATTGCATCTTGCTTTGGAGAAAATGCCCTTCAAGATCCACAACAATTATTTTCTATCAATTTGTACAATGAAACCAAATGACAATTATAAATATGGATAATTGTCCCACAAACTGCTTTGGGCCTCCCCGATTCAAATACCTTTGGTAAACCAGATTCTTTGAAAAACATTGTACCACTTGATCTAACATTTTGTTGAGTTCAAGGCACCGTCACTGATAATAACTAGTATATATAGAAATATTTATTTATATAGACCTGCGATGGTGAACCTATGGCACGGAAAGTGCCACGCAAAGCCATGTCGCCTGGCATGCGCAGCCTTGCCTGTTTGTCTTTTGGGTTTCTGGCGCAGTGGTGGGATTCAAAAAAATTTACTGCCGGTTCTGTGGCCGTGACAGGGGAAGGATATTGTAAATCTCCATTCCCACCGGTTCTCCAAACTCAAAATTTCCACTACCGGTTCTCCAGAACTGGTCAGAACCTGCTGAATACCACCTCTGTGCACGCGACAATCAACTGTCCTTCACATGCATGGCAGTGCTGAAAACCAGTGTGGGCATGTGCGCTGTCCAGCTGATCATCGGGCAAGCATGTGCGCTAGAACCCGGAAGTTCAGCTTTTCCAGAGCATGGCTCCAATGAGTGTGCGCCAGAGGTAGTATTCTACCTGTTCGG
>JAOYMU010000192.1:36133387-36149549 GCA_025802295.1 Psammodynastes pulverulentus
CCCATTTCCTAACTTGATAAATCCCAAATCATGGGAGCGGACCTATACTGAAAAGAAGGAGTCAGTGAGGAAGATGGAAGAGCAAAGTAGGGGACAAAGATGACTGTGCTCTTAGAGATGGTAGCCACCTCAGACAGGAGATGCTGGAAGACACTGGCAAGGTGTTAGGGAACAGATGAGAGTGGGAGGCACAATCCAACTTTCTTGCACCCCCCCCCCCAATAACCTTCTGTTTCTGACTGTGGGAAGGCTGATGTTCCACTGTCATCATTCCTCCAGTCAGTTTCTGTACTGGAAACAAGGGGGATGCTATCTTATTCTTGGCTTCAAGCAGCAAAATATCTTGGACTAACAACAGATGGAAAACATATGCAAAGTAGATTCAAGCTTGACACAATTACATCAAAATGGACCTTTTGCAGTGGTTGGCCAGTATCAGAGGCAAAAGAATCAACAGCAGGGATATGCTGTGTGCTTCGTGGTCACAAAGCAGATCTGGCTCACTTAGGAAGCTGAAGCAGCAGCTGAGCCTCCCTATTTTGATGTGGTATTTCAGTAAGAAGAGAAAAATGCAGGATCAAGGAGAAGGAAATAAAAAGAATTGTAAATATTTCTAACCATAAAGGAATTATTTGCAGAAAAACTAGGAAAAGTGGAAAGATTTTGGAGCATTGATCAATAAAAACAACTACTGTACGTTATCTAACAACAATAACAAAAGAACTGATTGAAAATCTTGCTTTCTTCACACCTGTTAATGTTTCACTCTCTTCCCTCTTGTGATGTCATTGTTTTATTAGTAGAACAGTTACCATAGAATCCATTGGTGTTGGCAATTTTTCCAAAATGTTAAAACATTTTTAGCCCTTCTTTTTGCATCACTGAGACAATGGCACATTAGCCGTATTTGGTCTTAGTTTCCAATTCAGTTTTAAAGTTTTCTTGAGAGAGAAAAAAAACTTGAAGGAAATGGTAATTGTTCTAAATATATAGATCTCATTCCCAGGCCAATGAGTGTCTGGACTTTTATGCTTGTAACCTTTGATGATTCAACTTTGATGTTATAAACATGAAAACAAAGTTTGAAACGTCTAAAATGCAAAGAGCAGAATGACTGGAGGATACCTAATTTCTACCCTACTAGAAATTAATATTTAATCATAAGTTTCTTTTTGTGACTCTAATTATTCACTTTCAGTGAATTTGATCTATGTTTCATTTAGCCTTTGAGACCTAATAAGCTTTCCTCTTTGCTGACAGAGCAACCTCAGGCTTGTTATCTGAAAATCAACCTGGGCTTGTTCTGCTTCACTTCAGTATCTCCCACAGGACAACTGTTAGCATTTGAACTCATCTGGGTCTTTGAATACAAACACAGGTGCAACTTTCTCATAATGCTGACATAAAGGGAAAAACTTGGTTAAGTAAAATGGAGTCAAGAAACAGATATGGGCAGGGACCTTTAAAAAACTTACATTAGAATTATAAAAAAATACCAAATGGCCTGCTATGATATTTATTGACATCTTCACTAGATTGAGGATTTTGTACATCTATGTATTTTCCACTGTCAGATCTGGATATCCATTTCAACTATCTCATTCAGAAAATCCTTTGTTGATTTTTAAACTGCTTCAGCATTCTCCACTTCTTATGGAAGAGACAACTGTTTCCTCATCTAGAATAGAATCTAGCATCCCAAAACTAGATGAAAGTTAAATTTGGGACACAGCATAAAGAGATTCCCCAGTAACAATATGATCATCAATGTATGTTTAAAAGGCTGTTCTATATAGCAGTGTTAAAGTTGATTACATGTCTAACATTCTGTGGCTTCAGGAGCTAAGCTCCTAAATAGCATTTGGGTGGGAGACCACTCAGGAGGCTGTGAGCTGCAAATAAGATGGGAAAATAAAACTTTAAAAAATCCCCAAAGAAGGGAATGACAAACTACTACTGTTCTGTTGCCAAGGAGATTGTAAGCGTGTATCCATGACATTTTCAAGGGTCAGATTCAGTCTTGCTAAGAATTCTGAACAAAAGCAATTTTATACAAGTGAGAATGTCCTAATATTGCCATTATCTTTCCTTTCTTGCCCACCAATTGCTGAAATATAAAATATTTCCAATTATAATTGGAAATAAATAGTTTATACAAGCTCAGACAAACGTATTACCTCTGGGGTTTTTGGAGAACCCAAAGTTGGCTTTTGTCATTCATACCTAAGTAATATTTAAATTGGCTGCTACATTTTGACCAAAACACATTTTTGTTTCTGAGGTCATCTCAGGTTGCTACCGGTAGTTTATCTCTTGAAAGTCCTAACTGACTTAGGACCAGTTGTCAGCATGCTCACATTCAGAGAAGAGTAGCAATAAACATCTTAACTTCTTGGTAAATGGCTGTTCCAAACAATCTCTGCTATCCAATTGAGGCTCTCCTTGTGGCAGAGGGTAGGATAGATTTTTCTCAACTGTTTGAAGAGCCTCAACAGATAAAAGAAACTCTGCTAGATACAATTGTGTGCAGGGATGTTGTATTGTTCTTCCTAATCAGAAGAATGCTGAAGAGGACTCCATTTGCCCCTTTTTGAATCTGGCAGCCATAGCCATGTGATAAAAGTTATCCTTACCCATTATACAAACTTTTAAAGAGCATTTGCCTGGGAGACCACTCAGGAGTCTGAGAGCTGTAAAAAAAACCTGGAAATAGATGCTTTAGAAATATAAATAAACCTTTAACATCTGTTAAAATATATGTTAAAATATATCTTGTTCAACGTTATTTTAAAAAGTTAAAAACAGTTCCCATACAATATCTCTTTAAAATATCTGTTGCTCCCCAAAGGTGGTATTATTGTCCAGTTATGTTCTGCCTTTTATTCTTGTTCTTTTGTCAGTAATGATAAGTTCAAATAAAAATGAGAGACATTGCCCTTAATTACACTTTAATAGATTTACAGTAATGGAGAAAAATGGAGAAAAGGGGTGGAAAGAGAAGCAACATTTTTTCAAGATTAGAAAGAAACAAAAGATAAATCACAAGCCCTTGGCAAGATTAATTACAATATCATTCTTTTTAACTTAAAGGTAAACCCCGTACAGTATTCAAAAGGTCTTTACACTATGTATAGCATTTCATCACTTATTTTTCTTTAAGAGAAGTATCATTTTTCCTCTTTTAGCTGTACATAATAACGGCTCTTTCAAAAACTTGCTTTTAGCAGTAATCTTAAAAGCTTCTGTATGTTTCTGGAATGTGTTACTTTGATACATTTGTAAAATGTAGGACATTATAGCAGCAAGAACTGGCCTTCTCTATTATAACATCCAATATCCCTATTTTTAAATTTCTTTAAACAATCCTGGGAAATAGGTCGTACTTAGAGCTGGAGACTGCCTAGATGAGAAAGTAGTGTGTGTAGAACTAATGGCAAAATTCTTCACTTAGATTTTCCTGTGTAACATTTCTCCCCATCAAGCAAAATGATTTTCAGAATAGCTAAAATTCGATTCTGAGAAGTGAAAATAAAAAACTTTTGAGTTGAATGAAAGCAATTAAATGTTGCAGGATAAGAATCACCCTTAAAACTTTGCAAAGAAGCTGTGTGAGTTTTGTACCTTCCTTTTTCATATTTGAGGTGATACCATTCATAACATTACTGATAGTACCGGTCTTTGAAGAAACGCTCTTAAGTGCATGCTTAAATTTTTTTTTTTTAAAAAAACCTTCTCTTTCCAATGGCATAAATACCCACCACCAAGCTAGTTTTTAATCACACTCCTGCCCCTGCATTTTTCCAGTCCAATTAGGGCATTACCAGAATTAAATGAGGCATAGAGCCTCCAAAAGTCACACCGTTGTCCCGGAGATGGAACGTGTACTGTGGTGAACTTGGCAGGGAGGTGAGCTGATGCTGCTCACTGGAGGGTGACTCCAGGTGTGTGTACATTCCAACCTGGGCAGAAAGATCACCTTCACATAAATGTAACATAGTAGATATTTCCCTTCCTTGCAAGCTTGCTTGTTTTTTTTTTAATATATATATACTTACCAAAATCAGACTTCAAATGATTCCTAAAAACACACCTAACTGGATCAGTAAGCAGTTGTCGGTGTACCAAAATAAAAACAAAGGTCAATTGATTCAGTTAACTAAGCCAGTGGGTTAAATTTAACCCAAAAGAGAGCTGGTCAGGCATGGGTTGAACTAATGCCACCCAGTCAATTGTGTTGGAGGAACAGCTAAACTTAGGCAGTTGACCTTTACATGAGTCTCCATGTAAAAGAACTGGAGGGGAGAAAGTGGCTGAAAAGCAGAGGTCTCCATTTCTGAACTCGGGGCCAAGGCTTGAGAAAACCAAAATACAGGCCAGGCACTATAGACTAGCCATGCTTATTCTACCTATCTGACCAATGGAGAAAGGCTTGGTGATGTTGTGGCATATTGTGTCTCCTTTGGTGAGATACTCTGCACCTTTTAAAGCACAGGTGTCAAACTCAAGGCCCGGGGGCCAAATGTGGCCTGCCACGTCATTTTATGTGGCCCGCGAGAGCTGCAAAATTCCGATTTTCTTTAAATAAATAAAGCAAAACATTTAGGAATTTGGTTACATTTATATTGTTTTACAGTTACATGTGGCCTTTGGGGGCAACCATTACGCTGATGTGGCCCTCAGTGAAAATGAGTTTGACACTCCTGTTTTAAAGAAAGTGAAGGAAATGCCAGTAATTTTTAAACTGCTGACTTCTGACCCAGTTAGGGTGATTGTGTGTTGCCAGAATATGAGGTAAAGGGATTTCACTGGGATAGCGGCTGTCTAGGCTAAGTATGCCACAAGGAAATCAGACTACTGGGTTAATAAGACTGAGATTATTATTATCTCTTAGGGAGTATGCTGGGGAAATCATGTATTACTCTTCATCATCTCAACAGCTTGTACAGGCTGCAATAAGGATTAGATTATTATAGCCCCATGCTGCATAGTTTTCTACATTTAGGCAGAAGACTTTCTTCATAGACCTACCTTGGAGTGTTGTGGGGGATATATTACTGGGTCTCCACGATTCCCCCCCCCCAGTACAAATTCATTCCTAGTGTATGTTTAAAGCATACTTTGGCATCTGAGATGCATTACTATTGAGTTTGGTCTCTCTGATGGAGTGGGTGGCACAAAAAAGCATTGGGGGCACACACATTCCCTATTTCTGCACTTTGCAAAAGAACTATTCCAGACTCTTAGCTGCCACTTAGTTACTTCTTAGTCTTCTCATTTGATCTGCCTTCTATAATTCATTACCTCAGTGGATTCCCCCCCCCCAAGTTACAGAAAGAATGCAACCTTTGGTGAGGCTTAAAGACAGCTATTCTGCTAAAAGCAGGAGATGCAGTCCTTTTATATAACTAATGTAGGTAATAAGTGATGCTTATAAGTGAAGGAAACATCTTCTTTCCCCCCTTATCTCAGAATTTGGAGACTGGCTAAGGGTATGGAGACAGTATACTCTAGTTGGTTTTGGCCTTATTCCTATTTTCTTCTTTTGTGTATTTGCCAGATCTGACAATGGGAGAATGAGGATGATTTGTCCTTCAGATCAAGGAAACCCAAGAAATCAGTTTTCTTTGTTTGTTTGAACTATTTAAAATATTCAGGAGTCTGTCTGACTATGGTTGTACCATTTTTTTCCTGTACCACTTCATCCAATATACAAATACTTAAAATGCTAATGTGATGGTTTGTGTGAGTTGTGGGCATAAGATAGGAGTAACATTTTAGAATGGCTATGTTTTGCAATTGTTTTCCTTTATTTAATTTTGCATAATGTGAGGATGAGAGAGTGAAAAATATATTGGAATTGCAAATAATGGAAAATTATGCACTTGGTTTTATACTGAGTAGAAACCTCTGGGGTTTCCTTTCCCTTTCCCTTTCCCTTTCCCTACTCTTCCACCTAATAGTAGTATATGAAGAAAAAAACATCTCAATTTACTGTTTTATATCATAGGGGAACCATAAATCCATTTATTGTTTTATAGCATAGGGGTACCTTCTCTGTTAAACATGAAATATTCATTTAGTAGTGGTGGCGCCAAAGGGCTGTGGTGGCACAGTGGTTAGAATGCAGTATTACAGGCTCACTGCTCTCTTCGGCAGTTTGATTCTGACTGGCTCAAGGTTGACTCAGCCTTCCATCCTTCCAAGATCAGTAAAATGAGGACCCAGATTGTTGGGGGCAATATGCTGACTTAGAGAAGGCTGTAAAGCACTGTGAAGCAATATAGTCTAAGTACTATATAGATCTATGTGAGTGTTAAAACCTATTTTTCTTTGTATATTTTGGTATGGATTTCTTTATCTGGACTCACTGTCATATAATAATTTCAACAACTCTTCACTCAGATTCTTTAAATGGGTATACTTTATCTCAATGATCGTCCTCCTTGAACTTGATGCACATTTTGGAATTTCTCATTGATTATTGTTGAATAGGGAGTACTTTAGCTGGTTTTTCACTTGGGGAAAATGGGTGCTGAAACTAAGACACCATTTTTAGAAATATCAAGCCTGAAATTATTTGTTTGCCCTGGTAAATATAATATGTTGGTCATTTATATTTTTTTCTGTACGTAAAGCAAATGTAATGTTTTATGGAATAATTATAAGGAAAAAAAAACTTAAAACAGCTTTAGAACAAGGATGTGATTTGTGACTTCGTGATTTGAAGGTGTCTTCAGATGTATTTGTTCAAATATATGCCATAAACTTTTATTACAGCAATTTTGACATTTTACTAACAAGGCAAGAAAGTAAATATGTAAATATTCAAGCTACATTTGTCTTTCGTATTCCTGGAGCGTCTGGTATTTGGGAGGGATTGATTCTATGGACAGTTCTACACTCCTTTGTATACATGAATTTTTTACATTTCAATATTGTTTTAGGAAATCTTGAAGATGAACTCTGCACGATCTGCTAGTGATACTGAAGAAGCAAGGAATTTCTGGATCAGATAAATTGCAATGGAGAAGTCCAGTGAAGAGACATCAGAGCGATCATTATTGTCCAGTGACTTATTGGACTTCAAGCCTGCCCATCTCAGCCATAGCATATGGTGTTTCAAACAGAAAAAATATGTCAAATTATATTAGGCTTATGTTGCTTCTTAGGTACCTGATTTGAAATTTGCAACATAATTCCTTTTGTATAAAGGAGGAACGATGACTTTTTATAGTTTCTGTTTGATCCTCTTTGCATTTACTTGGAGTAGCTCTGCCTATGGACCAAATCAAAGGGCACAGAAGAAAGGAGACATTATTCTTGGAGGATTGTTTCCCATTCATTTTGGAGTGGCTGCTAAACATCAGGATCTGAAATCTAGGCCAGAATCAGTAGAATGCATAAGGTAAGTCCAGAAATTCCCCAAACTCACTCATCACCCAGACTCACATGTCAGAGGCCTTGAAAGTTTTGTAATTTCTGCTGCCTAATAGTTCTTTGGTTAAAAAAAAAAGCCACTTCCAGGCTTGTAGGGAAGGAACTGAAATCTTATTATGTCTCCAACACCTTATATATGGGCTTTTCTGAAGTATTTGACTGATCCCTTTTGAAGTAGCATTTTCAGACTGATCTGGCTTTTATTTACTGAATTCAACTATATATGCAGATTTTCAAATCATGTGGCTTACAAGATAAAATATAATTGCATTTGATATAAAATATTCAATTCAGCACAAAGAAACTTGCAATGGGGTTTGGTTGCCCTTAGAAAGCAGCTAGTACATGAAATGCTCATTGGAGAGTATTCTGTTTTGGGGGGATGACTGGTAGGAAGCCTGCTTCATGTGTAATTTGAGCCTTGGATCTCTAACCATTGGAATAGTGAGCAAAACTTAATAGTGGTTTGTTATATTCTTCATCCTTAGCCCAGAAGGCACTTCTATTGCTTTGATGGTAGGCAGGAATATTTATGAAGTAGGAGATTTAGAAGTACGGTAGGTTGAAAAGAAGATGCATCTGACTTCATGCATTTGTTTCTCTTTTAGTTCTTTTGAACTGTTCCTGGCTGCTTTATTATTTTGCTTTTGGTTAAGATTGAATATCAGATTGGATCAGAACAAAGCCCCTCTCATTTATTTTTAACGTATCTGTTTCACACGTAGTAAAACAGCGTGACCTCAGCATGACTGGAAGAACAAGTAGAACCGAATCTCTCATTGCTGAGGAAAATCCTGCACTGCCCTTGGAGGATCAGGTATCATAGAATAACAGAGTTGGGAGGGATCTTGGAGGTCATCTAGTCCAGCTGGCTGAGGAACTCTGGGGGTTGAAGTCCACAAAGTTGGACTTCACAAGTCCACAAAGTTAAAGTTGCCAAGGTTGGAGACCTCTGATCTAGTCCAACCCCATCCATCCAGCAGGAGATTCTATTCCAAATATTAGCCTCTACCTAGGATCGAACTCACAGCCTCCTGACTGTGAGGCAAGAGCTCCACCTCTAGGCCACGGCAGCTGGTGTAGGATTTGGGATTTCTTACAGATTCCTCACCATCACTAGAAATATTAATAATCATGCCTGATAGATAGTTTGGGGGCTTGTATCCCCCTCCCCCCAATTAGCCTGTAACTCTAAATCTTGGCTAAGTTATCTAAAAGTTCTATCCATATTTGCTTCTCTGGATTATCATGATGGCGTCGCCTGTGGCTCTTCTCTAGGTGCCCCACCAAATGAGGCAAGAGAGCCAATCAGAGAAGAAAGGATCTTTTCATGAGTGGCATCTTGTTTGTGGAAAGTCTCTCCAGAGGTTTTCACCTGATATTTTCATAATGGCCTTATAGGTGCTGTGTGAAGACCTCTTGAAGATCACATGCTATTTTCTTAATTTTTAAAAAACATTTTGTGTTTGGTTAATTTGCTTTACTTTATATACTGTCTAGAGACATTTAAGTATTGCAAAGCCTCCAAATATTATAAAAAAGAACACACTAAATTGTACAATTCTATCCTGCAATCAGAGGTAATGATGATAAGTTATTTAGGTTTACAAAAAATAAAAAAGGATTGTAAAGAGCATCTTAATGGCATTTTCAGATTAGAGGAATGAATTTTATAATAGGGAATGCAGTTCAGTGTAAACAAATGCAAAGTTGTATAAATTGGATTAAAAATCTAATCTCTACATGTGGGCTAATGAAGTCCGAACTGCCAGTGACTAAGATAATTTCTGCATTAGTGATTTGCAACTTCTTATAGCATCACTTAGCTATGGTTGAAATGAAGTAGCCTGTTTGCTTAAGCTCTTAAATTTGGCATAATAGTTGGGTGATTCTAGAAGATGTTATAAATAGAAACTACCTAAAAAAAAGAGTTGTCAATGTTACAGTGTATTAATATACTGATACAATGAAAATGAAAATGTCAACCCAATGTGTTGTTTGTTTAAAATTATGAATCCCATGCTAGGATTCATAAGAATTGAAAATAAAACTACTAATATTGTAATCAAGATTCTGCAGTGATTTTGCTTGAGTTTTCCAATGCTTCATAGCAATCACACAGTCCTAGGAAAAGCTATAGAGAGTTACTATATTCATGCTTCTATATATTCCAAAGCACCTTTTGGAGACTGAATCTGCAGGTTATTCAGCCCTAACTGTAATTCCCTAAAATAAATATATAGTGGAAGACAACATATGTTTTTGGTCACAATGCCTCAAGGGAGTGGTGGCTCAGCAGTTAAGGCACAGATTCAAGACCCAAGCACCATGTGACATGATGAGCTCCCATCCTCCACACAACTCCTGCTAACCTAGCAGTTCGAAAGCATACAAATGTGAGTAGATAGATAGGTACCACTTTGGTGGGAAGGTAACAGTGCTCCATGATGTCATGCTGGCCCTAAATTGTGTCATCGGTTGCTGAGAACTCCAGGAAGAGGGAGAGATGGGGGAAGAGAGAGAGAGAGAGAGAGAGGGAGAGAGAACCTGCCATTGTTCAAAATGCCATTGTTCTGATCCAACAGGGCTCTGTTTTGCATGTGGTACAGCTGCCATGGTTGTCCATGGGAGGATCAAAGAATCAAATTATGTTCTGTGCATTATTACCTCATCACACATATGACATGCACTCTGTAATTTATACCATTTGCTTCATAATGATGTAATACAAATGATTTACACAAGATACCAGTTGTCATTGTGATTTGTAATGGATGCCTGTGTGAACTGGCCCTATTTTTGGTTAATTATTTTGAAATATATAGTTGCATTTCTCTTTGGAAGAAAATGGACTTAGGAAGTGCTCTTCCATTCACTCAGAAACAATACATTTTCCTGTTTCTCTCCTCTACCTCTATGTAAGACATTGTGCTTATTTTGATTTTTCTTTCTTTTTTGTAGGTATAATTTCCGGGGTTTTCGCTGGTTACAGGCAATGATCTTTGCCATTGAAGAGATTAATAACAGCCCAACTCTTCTTCCCAATATGACTCTTGGATACAGCATTTTTGACACCTGCAATACAGTATCTAAAGCTCTGGAAGCCACACTGAGTTTTGTAGCCCAAAACAAGATTGACTCTCTGAATCTGGATGAGTTTTGCAATTGCTCGGATCATATTCCATCAACAATTGCAGTGGTGGGAGCAACAGGCTCTGGGATTTCCACTGCAGTTGCCAATCTTCTGGGTCTCTTTTATATACCTCAGGTGAGCAATGTTGTCTCTGTTCATTGCTAGAAAGAGGATGGTCCTGGGTAGGTGAGCTCATTAATTACACATGTTTCTACTGTTGCTATGGCACGTTTCACCATCTCGTCAGTCAATCTCACAATGTATATAAAGTCTTAAAGAGCTAGTGTAACATTTCCACATCTTCCTTTTTTTTAAAGAACAAATATCCCTTTTCCAATTTTGAACACCAACAGCATTCAGCGAGTCATTGTAGCAGTCTGTGCCTATATGTCTGAGTAGCCCTTAAATTCAAAAAGGCAACCATTATAATCATAGGATAATTTCTCTATAACCTCTTTATTTTCTTATGCCCATATTAAATAGCATTAATGCACATTGTGTATTTACATCAGCCATAGCAATTCATTTTGCAGCTTCCTGTTGAAGTCTATATAACAACCCATGATGAGATAAGATTCCATCTGGCCATTGATTTTCTTTCATATTTTAAAAATATTTATTGTTGTGGCTGCTGTTTGGCCTAATTTTTAAAAAGCTACTTTGATTGGGTATCGATTGGGTATTTAATCAGGAATTGGTTATGTCTAATCTAGTGAAAAGAAGGTCTAGGGATGACACGATAGCAGTGTTCCAAAGTTTGAGGAGCTGCCACAAAGAAGAGGAGGTCGGGCCACTTTCCAAAGCATCAGAAGGCAAGACAAGAAGCAATGGATGGAAACTAATCAAGGAGAGACACAACCTAGAATTAAGGAGAAATTTCCTAACAGTGAGAACCATTAACCAGTGGAATGGCTTGCCTCCAGAAGTTGTGGATGCTTCATCACTGGAAGCTTTTAAAAAGAGGCGGATAGACATTTGTCTGGAATGGTATATAAGGTCTCCTGCTTGAGCAAGAGGTTGGACTAGAAGATTTTCAAGGTTCCTTCCAATTCTGTTATTCCATTAACTGTTCACTGATTGTGACTAAACTAGTTCAGATGCTGCTCAGATTTTAAATGCATGGCCTGAAAATAAAAGACTATTATCTGATATAACTATGTGAAGTATCCCATCTGTGGAGGGGAAATGCCTGAACTCAAAACAACAATCTATTGTGATAGCGATTGTCCCATCCAATAAATTCAAATAAATAATTTAGAATGCTTTTGTTCACATCTTTTATTCCCTCCCCCCCCAAGCAGGTGATTATTTTAACTCTGCGTTTCAGAAATTCAAATTCATCCCAATTTCTCTAGTTCTTTCAAAAGATTTTCCCTTCTCCCTCTACATCAGGGGTGTCAAACTGGTGGCCCGTGGGCCGGATGCATCATACGCAGGCCAAGCCCATCCTGGCTCTGCAAAGGCAAAAAACATCACACTATATCATGTGATGTCACATGACGTGATCAAATTTGACACCTGTGCTCTACATATTTGCTCTATGTCAGTGATATCAACATACCTGTCTATATCTTGATACTATCAAGTCCCATAAAGTATTTACTGTATAGTCCTATAAAGGACTGTGCAGGACAATTTAGGCCAAATGAGCATTGGGAAAAGCCATATCGCCTTGTCAGTCCAAAAAGGAAGATTATAGTAAGAGACCAAGTATGAGGCATGACTACTTTTATTATAGAAGCTATAGTAAATGAATATTGCCAGTCTGAATGTGTTTCCCCTGTCCCTCAGTTGATCTCTGTTTGAACTAGGAAGGGGGTCTGTCCCAGACATTACTTCAAACTATTTTCTTGGCCCACACGCAAGGCCTCTTATCTGATCATTATCTTGGTAACAGCTCTTCTTCATGTCCTTCAAGGCCATTCCTTAAGTCTTCTGCACTCCCAAGTAATATATCTATTTTTTTATCGAGCTGAATCTGCCAAAATTCCTAAAATAAATGCAGATTTGAAAACTCGCAGTGGTTGCTTGTAAATGTGATTGGAAATTTTCTTATATATTGAGGATATTCTGGATGGGCTGAGGAATATAGAAATAATCTGACCATCGTTTCTAAGTACTTCTCTCTCTTTCATTGATCCAAGCAAGCCTCCTGATACAATGGAGAGCTGAGGATGATGAAGTAGGATGGTGTAGCAATTTAATTGGTGGAAGAAAAATCCTGGGATAAATGAGACACAATATGATTAGAGCCCACTTGAAGGTCTGCTCTGAAATGAAAAATATCATAAATTACCATAAATTATGTAATATTGAACAATGGGAGAATATGTGGAAGAAAGGTTTAAAATTTACATTAAATTATAACTTAAAAGAAAACTTCTATAAGTTGATGTATCGTCAACTGATGTAACTCCAGACAAGTTGTCAAGAATGTATAAAATGAATGTTGGAAATGTAAATGTAAAGCAGGAACTTTTTATTATTTATGATGAACGTGTGATAAAGTGAAGAAATATTCAAGTAGGATTCATACCTTAATACATAAAATTCTTAAAGTGAATATAAACAGAAAACCAGAGACTTTTCTTTGGGGTTTAATGGAAAAAGAATTTTTTTGGGAACTTTGATGTTATACATATTGATGGCAGCAAAACTACTCTACACATAGGGATAGAAGGCCACCTTGATGCCCACAATGGACAAATGGCTGCAAAAACTGATGGAGTTACTGTTTGACAAAAAAAAAATACAAATACTTCTATTTCTACTTGGAAACTGCTTCTAGACTTTGTGGGGAAAAAATGAAACTTGGTTTTACCGATTAGATATATTTGTTGTTACAGAAGTGGCTAGTTTAAACTATTATGTAAAAGTAAAAAGTTGAGGTTTGATGTTAATGTCTTATTCTATAGTACTGAAGGGATTTGGACGTCAATGCCTTTTCTTTCTTTTCCCCCTTTTCTTTCCCTCACTTTTCTCTTCCCTTTTTCCCTATCTTTCCTATTATTTACTTTTGTATTTTCTTTGTATGCTACATTATAAACTAATAAAAATCATTAAACATGAATAAATTACCAATTTACCATTAAAAACAACTCAATCTGTGTTCCCTGATTAAGGGAACGCTTGTCCCATTTGAAGACCATTTTTCAGGATGATAGGAGAAAACTTTATCTTTCTCAAATTATGGGGTGTATTTCCTAGTTTGGCTGTCATCAGTCCAGTGGATAGATTGATAAAAACACAAAATCTCAATTAGGCTTTAAAATGTCATGATTATTAGAATGGAAATTCCAATCGATATCTCTTTTTGGATTAAAGAATCTTGAACTTTTTGTTTAAGGTGATCTTTCTAAGGCATACATTTGGCAACATGCTGCCCATGTGCACCACTGCATCTGTGAGCAATTTCTTAGTCACCTGCAAACTGTGCTGCTGATACAACATTTTTCCTTCTTTAATTAAGGATGTGGTCATGGGGTTGCATCCCGTGTGAAAAGTTTCAGAATAGTTTTTACTTAAAAGTGTTGCATAAGAATTTATTCCCCTCTTTCCTTTTCCAGGTTAGCTATGCTTCATCCAGTCGGCTCTTGAGCAACAGGAATGAGTACAAATCTTTCCTGCGCACTATACCTAATGATGAGCACCAGGCCACTGCTATGGCTGACATTGTAGAGTACTTCCGCTGGAATTGGGTGGGTACCATTGCAGCAGATGACAATTATGGCCGGCCAGGTATTGAAAAGTTCAGGGAAGAAACAGAGGAGAGAAACATCTGCATTGACTTCAGTGAGCTCATTGCCCAGTACTTGCCTGAGGATCAGATCCAACAAGTAGTGAAAGTCATCCAGAATTCCACTGCCAAAGTCATTGTTGTGTTCTCCAGTGCACCTGACCTAGAACCATTGATCAAAGAGATTGTCACACGGAACATCACTGGCAGGATTTGGCTGGCAAGTGAAGCCTGGGCCAGCTCGTCATTGATAGCAATGCCACAGTTCTTTCATGTCATGGGGGGCACCATTGGATTTGCTCTTAAGGCAGGACAGATCCCTGGCTTTCGCGACTTCCTGCAGAAGGTAAACCCTAAGAAGTCTGCTAATAATGGATTTATTAAAGAGTTTTGGGAGGAGACATTTAATTGTTATTTACCTGAAGGAAACAAAAATTTCCCAGTTTTTTTCCACAAAGGCCATGAAAAAGGCACTAGAGCTGGAAATGGTACAGCTTCATTCCATCCCCCATGTACAGGGCGTGAGAACATCACTGGTGTGGAAACACCATACATGGATTATACCCACCTACGGATATCTTACAATGTGTACTTGGCAGTATATTCCATTGCTCATGCTTTGCAGGATATATACACTTGCACTCCTGGGAAAGGGCTATTTGCCAATGGGTCATGTGCAGATATCAAGAAAGTTGAGGCATGGCAGGTAAGATTTGTTTTACTATAATTATTGTACTACGTAGTGTCTGATATAATTTGCAGAACAGTTAGCAGATTCTCACCTAATTGACAGATTTGTACTGCTATATGTACAGTATTAATATGCACAGTAGCCCTAAGTTTAAATTAAATACAATGTGAAATATAGTCAATCAGATTAATTTTCCTTGCATTTGGAGAGCACCCAATCTTCCTATGTTCTTTTCCTTATTTAAGCATCCCCGTCTGTTTTACAATCATGAGGGCAATGGGACAGATTCAAATGCTCTTGGAGCTTTTTATAACCTGATGAGTTAATAATAAATTCCAGAAAAACTTCTCTCAATCTTCAAATCGGCTACATGAAGCTGCTATCTACTCCGAAAATCATTATTTGAGAGCAATAATTCTATGCGGAGTTCCTTAATCATAAACAGTGTTAAACTATGGTTTTGATTTCAACTTGTCTGTGTTTTGGATGGAATTTCATTCTCTAAGAATAATCATTTTAGCAGCTTGGGAGCATTTGATGACATTTTCTGTTGTGGTTTTGGTTCTTGATTAATCATCTTGAGTGATTCAGGTTTTCAACATGAAAGGCAAGCTGTTGATAATCACATGGGTCAACCCTATTTTCATCATTTGCTTGAGAGCAGGTTCTTTTCATCCAGACATCAAAAAAGTTCCAGGCTAAGGTGAAAAGATTTAAAGAGAGAGGAGGGAACTGAAAAGCAAAGGGAAAGAGGTAATATTTCCCAAAGCAGCTCTTAAGTCTTAAGTCTCAATAGTCAATCTGCATTTGTAATCAAGCCAACACCCACAATCTACTCAGTAAATTTAGCATTAGCCAACAAGCTCATGTAACTAACACATCTTCACAGTGTCAAACAGTTGGACTAAGTCACTAAGATCCTTGTTTCTTCAAACGCCTATAATTCCACACACCACATTTAGTGAGTCTAGAGACATGAAACATACTGAAATGCATCCCCATTTCACAACCCATGCCACCCAATAATTCCTATCACTGCCATGTCTTATGCCACTGATTTTCACATAGTTGGCTACCACTCTCAATTCTGGATTGACTGCATGTGTAATTAATGTCAGTATTGCTCTGGACGTATATTGATAAAGCAAAAGAAGAGAAAAATGGC
>JAOYMU010000192.1:36202228-36215611 GCA_025802295.1 Psammodynastes pulverulentus
GCTTCTGCCACCCACCTCCACAGACCAAATGTAGCCCGTGGTCTGCCCAGGTCCTATATTTCTGCTATTTGGGGGATAACATCCCATGAGGACTGAAAAGATTTGATCCCCAAAGTTACCAAGTTTTATCAGTGAAAACGAAACATAAACATAATCTCCCTGATAGCTTATTCATTTGAGCAGAGGAAAGAGGAGGTGTGGATAGGAAGAATCTGAATAACAGTATTTCGGCATTTTTCAGCAAAGAATCTTCTAAATACAAACAATATTTTTCTGCTACAGAAATTACTTTGTCTAGTACCATAGAAACTGTTACCGTGGAGCCTATACTTGTGCGCTACTGTTTCTATTTTCTTTCCAAATAAAAATAATATTGGCCTGCATGTGACTGGTTCCCTAGTCTGATCTATCTTGAAAAGCTGACATGGTTGTTGCCTTACAATTAAAGTTCCTTTTACACACATCAAACTCCATCACTTGTATTCCAGTTCTGCTGCTACATTTACTTTACGTTTCGACTGCACAAATCCTGACAATAGCTAGCTGATATCCAAGAGACATAGAAAACCAGTCATCTAGGTTGAAAGGCAAATAATCCTTTGTCAAAATATATTGGGGGGGGGGGGGGATGGAACTTTTCAGCATAGCCCAACACGTGTTTTACATGGCAATTAATGGCAGCTTTTCCTGTGGTTGATGATATTCACTTTCCTTTGTGTCATGCAATTCAGGTACTCTTTGTCTTACTACCACTATTGGGATGGGAATTTCTGTCACTAAGTGAGATGGTTGTTAAGTGAGTGACATCTGATTTTGATATCTTTTGCTGTAGTCATTAAAAGAATGCTGTGGTCATTAAGCAAATCCAGTTTCCCCCATTAACTTTGCTGGTCAGAAGCCGTCTGGGAAGGTTGCAAGCAATGATTATGTGACCACAGGATCATGCAACCAATGTAAAATATGTGTTGGCTACCAAGTGCCTGAATTTTGTTCACATGACCACAGAGATGCTGCAATGGTCATAAATGCAAGGACCTATCATAAATCACTTTTTGGAGCACTTTTTGTAACTTCAGACAGTCACTAAACAAATGATTGCAAGTTGACAACTACCCATGGAGCTATATGGACAGCAGCACAGCAGAACTCTACTGTGAATGTACATTAAGAGCATATTGTGAAGGGAAGAATGATATTTATGCTGAAATGATTTCCTACAGCACTGGAGAGGGAGGCATGGCAAAGAGATGTTGGACAAGTCTATTTCTCCACTAGTAATTGATTATACTTTTATTGAAAAGCTGCACTGGAATCTTGCTACGCTGGTGTCTGAAAAAAATACTGCATAGTTAATTATAATTTCTCAATATAACTTCCCACTATATTGAGGAAAAGAACAAAAAATGCTGTGAAACTTTATAGACTAATAACGGTATTAAGGTCCTGCAGAATTCTTTCCCTGGAAGTATTTAATCAGATGCTATTGTAGATTCCATAGTAGCAGATTTCTGCACTAGATAGGGTGGGACTAGATCAGGAATGTCAAAACTCGCTTTCATTGAGGGCAGCATCAGGGTTGTGTTTGACCTTGGGGGAGGCGGGGCGTGACCAGCTCGATGTCACTCAAGTGCTCTGCCAGCGAAAATGGGCTCCTGAACTCCGTTTTCAGCTGCGATGGCCTCCTGCAACCCTCTGCCAATGAAAATGGAGCTTGGGAGGGCCATGCACAGCCCTCATGAGCTCCATTTTCACTGGCAAAGGCACTGTGGGCTTGTCCTTTGCTGTTTCCAGGGCAACTCCGCACGCCAGATCTAAGCACTTGAATTTGACACCCCTGGACTAGATGATCTTTAGGATTTCTTTCAACCCTTTACATGATTTCTTGATGGTTTTGATGTAGTAAATTAATATACAATAGCTACTCCTATAGGTAGGACTTGGCGCTGAATTGTTCATATTGTGCTACTATCCTGGTCAAGATTAATTTAGGTGCCTGTGACCAATTTACATTACAGGTAGCTTTCAACTTATGACCACAACTGAGCCCAAAATTTCTCTGGCTAAGTGAGACATTTGTTAAGTGAATTTTGCCCCATTTTACGACCTTGCTTGCAACATTTGTTAAGTGAATCACTGTAGTTGTTAAATTAGTAATCCAGTTGTTAAGTGAATTTGGCTTCCCCATTGGCTGCTTATCAGAAGGTTTGCAAAAGTTGATCACATGACCCCAGGACACTGCAATTGTCATAAATATGAGTCAGTTGCCAAGTGTCTGAATTTTGATCACATGACCATGGGGATGCTACAACAGCCATAAAAGTGAGAAAGGGTCACTATTTTCAGTGCTGTTGTAACTTTGAATGGTTACTAAATGAACTTTAAGTCGAGGACTACCCGTATTACAAATTTTAAAAAGATTTTCTCAGGATGATTTTTTTTCTCCATCTTTCCACTGAATCCTAAATTGATTTTTCTGTTATCTGGCTTAGAGCTACCTTTTGGACTTGACGCAATCTCTGTCCAAACGGAGGCCTTATGCAACATTGTTGACCCTGGAAATCAGCCTGCAGGGTTTTTTTTTTTCTCCTTACGGTGCTATATTAAAAAGAAAAGAGCCCGTTGGCATCATTTCTGATTTCCTAGGTTAATTAAAACACAGAGTAGGATCTTGTGCAACCCAAAATCATGGGATGGATTACGTTTTTTCCCCTTTTTTCGTATGTTGCTAGTTACATATATACAGAAGTGTACAATACCAAACTTGTGAATTGAATCCTTCTTAAAGTCCTTGGATAGGGCCCTTGGGGTCTCTTTAGATTCCGTACTTAGGAAATGGCATGCGATTGCAATCAGTCCAGGTGAGTTATGCCACCATTGAGCCTTTCCCCTTTGTCTTCCTTGTTTCATTCTGCGTATGGAAATGCATGTTCCCAGAAGATACATTAGAAAAAGAATATAACTAATTTGCCATCTCATGACTGCATGCTTTACTTTTCTCATTTTATGAAGGACTTGTTTTCTCTCTTGCCTTTTGCCTCCTTCAGTGAGATTTTCCCTGTCCCCTTCTTGGATATTATACCTTCATCTCACCTTCATGCATTCTGTCCCTGATGAAAAGGCTTTGCTTAGATTCAACATCTTTCAGTCCAATAGGCTATTTTACCTCTGACCACATCAGTGTTGTTACTTTTGGTTCCATGATTGGCCACTCATTCCTTGCTCACTAAGGGAATGGTGAGAAAATGTGTAGTGCAGATTTTATTCCATGGGACTCCATTTTCTGGCCATTTCCTTTTCTCTCTGGAGCCAGCTTGCAGAGGTCAGTTTAATGGAGACTGCTCCTATAACTGCTGCTCCTTCTTCCTGCCTGCCATTCTTCTGCTAGTATGGGGGTCAGATGACTACAGAGGGGAAGGCCAGAGAGTCAGCAAGAGTTCCCCATACTGCCAGAGATATTGGAATCCCCAGGTTTTGTCTTAGTGTTAAGAAATATCCAGCAATTATAGAAGCCCAAATTATGGTATAGTGAAGTAGAAAAAGAGTTGTACAAACAGGCACCAAAAAGTAATTTCTAAACCTGATTTTTTATAAACACAGGCAGATGAATGTAAACCTATCCAGTTGCTAGTCAGTAAGACTTTTTTCTCAGCAAATCATAAGATGAAGTTGAGTGTTATGATTAAGAAGCTGGACTGGAAACTCTGAGATTCTGATTTTACTTTGGGCATGAAACACAGCTGGGCTAGTCTTTCTTTTACTCCAAGCTACATCACAGAGTTGTTGCTGTACAGAAAATAAGAGGAAGAAGCATTCTGTATATTGTCAATTCCATAGTAGATATGGCCAAAGATTGAACAAAAAGATTATTTATTGGACTACTACTGATTATTTACTGGGGTAAAGAACAGTTGCCAAAGTGCACAGTAGCAGAAATCCTGCAAGCTGTGGCAAGACATGCAGGCAGCAAAATAAAGCTCGTTGAGCAATTTCTAGAAGCAAAGTTCACGAGTTTGGATCTTCTCTCTCCCCCACCCCCCCTTTGGCATCTGCTTGGAACCACGGAGCCAAGACGTCAGCATGTTAATCAAGTGCAAATCTGGAAACTGACGCATATTCATATAGCAGAGCAGCCAATGGAGAAAATAAAAATATAGGAGAGAGATGAAAATGATGAGAGCTGCTATATCAGTCCTGGTGGACATAATCACACATATTCCTACTTTCCCAATCAGTTTTCTTTTGATTGTCATTTTTAACTGAAATGTCTGATCTCTTCAAAGAATAAAATGTTTTAAATATAGATGCATTAATTGAGCTTGCAGTCAGAATAAAATGAGGGATTCTTGATGCTTTTTCTCTATCTTCTTCTCACATTGTCTTTGGTAAACTGAAGTTTATTGTTCTTTTGGTTAATATACCAAACAATGAATGACTAAATTTTCTACTGGAAATAACAGATAGCAGGTATATTTTTGTCCTTAAATATATGCTCAATCAAAAGTCCCAAGTCCATTTTGACAATTTTGGGGGATGGGTGAGTAACACTACACTAAAGACTGTCTCTCACCCTTGATTGGTGAAACGTGTTGATTGTGCATTTCCTTTCTGTACTCCCACAGATTAGGTGGGACAGCAGGAGCCATTTTGACTTGCCCATTGGAAGTGGTGAAGACCCGCCTACAGTCCTCCACCTTGGCCCCAAGACCTGTTTGCCTACCTGCAGTACAGTTGCAAGGAGTGAATGGAACATTTGTCCGCCCAGGACTCCCCAGGATTGGCTTCCTGGAACTACTAAGGTGAACAATGTGGGAGAACAGATCTGTGTTACATGGGAAGCCTTGCTGATGTTCTCAGAAATTTCCAACTCTCCTCTACCTTGAAAGAGAGGACAAAAATTAATGTGTTCATTTACTCCTTTCTGAACAGAGTCATTCTAGAGAAGGAAGGGGTTCGCTCCCTGTTTCGAGGCCTGGGACCTAATCTTATTGGAGTTGCTCCTTCCAGGTAAGATGGTTTGATGCAACAGGTAGTTGATCCAAGCATAACTTTACAGACTTTCTCATTGTAAGCACCTATATATCATCAGAGAGTTCAGATCATTTTGATGCACGGCATCAGTGGACTTTTAAAAAGCCCACGGCCTTCGTATTTTTTCTTGGTTTGTCATCCAAATTCAACCTTGCTCGGTGTTCGAGATGCAATTTCCCCTTTCTACTTCTAGGGCCATTTATTTTGCTGCATATTCGGGAGCTAAGGAGAGACTCAACACGGTGCTTATGCCAGAGTCCAAGAAAGTTCACATGATTTCAGCAGCCTGTGCAGGTAAATTAATATCCCATGCATACAAATATGGTTTGTCACCAATCATTAAATGCCTTAAGCTTAGTGAATGATCAGTATATACATCAGTATACATCAGCCTTTCTCAAGCTTATTACCCGGGAGAATTCTTTGAAATAATGTTCAGGTCTTAAGGAATTTTATAATCAATGTTTTATGTTGGTCCCTTTGACTTTTTTTCATCTGCTTCTTGCAGGCATCACATCCGCCACTTTGACCAATCCTATCTGGTTAGTGAAGACTAGGATGCAACTGGAGCGCAGGTAAGGACAGTGGGAAATGCACCTGTCCAGGACCTGATTTGAGTCACCTGCATTGCCTGGATTATTTCCAGGCATCATAGAAAACCAGCTTTTAAAATAACTGCAAATGTAAAAAAAGGGAGATTTGTCAACTGTTTAAACTAATCAGAGTGCAAATATAGGTAGTCCTTGACTTACTACCACAATTGAGCTCAAAATCTCTGTTGCTAAGTGAGACAGTTGTTCAGTGAATTTTGCCCCATTTTACAACCTTTCTTGCCCCAGTTGTTGTGACTCACTGCAATTGTTAAGTTAGTAATACGGTTGTTAAATGAATCTGGCTTCCTCATTAACTTTGCTTATAGGAAGGTCGCAAAAGGGGATCACGTGACACCGAGACACTGCAATTGTCATAAATATACATTAGTTGCAAAGTGTCCAAATTTCGATCACCTGACTATATTGCAACAGTGAAAAATTGTCATAAGTCTTTTTTTTTTCAGTGCTCTTTGTAACTTTGAACGGTCACTAAATAAACTTTTAAACCAAGGACTACCTGTAGATCATCCTTTGCTTAAACACAACATTCAGAGTCCTAGGAACTCCAGTCTTCTTTTTTTTTTTTTATTTCCCTTAGAATTACAAATAACTGCTTGAATGCCTGGGGCATTTCAGAAGCTCAAGATATGCATAATGCTTTGCATGGTTAAAATTTCAGTTCTTGCAGTGTCCCTCCATGCCTCCCAAGGTCTACATTACGTGAAATAGTAAAAACGGTAGATATTACACCAGTTTGGTATAGTGGTTAAGGTGCTGGCCTAGAAGCCAGAAGACTTGTGGGTTCACGTCCTACCTTAGCCGTGAAAGTCAGCTAGGTGATTTTGTGCCAGTCACTCTCTCTCAGCCTAACTCACCTCACAGGGTTGTTGTGGAGATAAGAAGATACAAGGAGTAATATGTATGTTCGCAGCCTTGAGTTATTTATAAAAATAATGAATTATTTTTATAAATGACTCATTTGGGATAGAAATCTAAGTAAAGAAAATCCTCCGAAACAGGTTATTTTTAAAAATTGCTTGATTTGTCTGATTTAAACAGATTGCAGAATGTAGGTTTTTGAATTCAAGTTTTAGCTGCAGCATTAGACGCCCATTTTTAGCATTGAAAAAGCATCGCCAGTGACATTGGCAATACGAAGCAAAATCTTTCCTCCCTTCAGGGGCAGAAACGAGAGGTGCACCAGTGGCCTTCAGTGTGCCATGCGTGTCTACTACAGAGAAGGTCTGCGTGGCTTTTACCGTGGAGTTACTGCCTCCTACGCTGGTGTCACTGAAACGGTGATCCATTTCGTGCTTTACGAGGCTTTGAAGCAGCGACTCAGGGAACATCAACTGCTCTTGACTCCATCGGTTGTCTTATCGCCCAGCGGCCAAGACTTCTGCGGGCTGATGGCGGCAGCGGCTCTCTCCAAAACATTTGCTTCCTGCCTTGCCTATCCACATGGTGAGTTGCTCTGAGCTCCAGGCTCTCCTTTGATCCCATCTGACCATCACAACAGGTTCCTGCCATCCTCACACTCATTTTCTGCTTTATTTTCCATAGAGGTTGTTCGGACGCGGCTACGGGAGGAGGGCTATCGTTATCGCTCCTTTGTACAAACTCTCCAGCTTGTGGCCAGAGAAGAAGGCCCCTTAGCTCTTTATCGTGGACTTTCAGCTCATCTCCTTCGTCAGATCCCCAATGCTGCAATCGTCATGGTTACCTATGAGCTGATTATTCACTTGGCAACCAAAATGTGATACCATTGTATTCTTGCCAGATGGCCTTAAGTTGTTAAAGGCTTTGAAGGGTATGGCGGTTTAATGGGTACACTTCCCCATTTCTTTACAGCACATAAACCCTGTAAGAAAAGCCTGAAAAGTTAGGAGCCTTCTGTAATGAGCAGGTTTGATAAGTGAAAGACATGTTCAGCTGCTCTTGGCCTTTATCAGACATTTAAAGGCACGGACAAAGGAGAACATACCGATCACAAACCTGGATAGGTGTGGAATTTACTACGCAGGAATGTTTTGAAGAAAACGTCTCTAGTGGATGCTTGCAAGGACTCGCAGGCTAGAAGATGGTCAATATTTCCATCATGCAGTTTAGTGCACTGAAAGTGTTAACGCTGCACATTTTGTAGAGCTGGGACTAACCTGGTCAACTGCGTGGGAAAATAGTTTTTAAGATAAGCAGTACAAAGAAGACTAGGATACTTTATTGGAAGGACATTAGGAATTTGGATCTCAAAATTGAACTCTCCATCAGTATCGGGACCTTTACAGATACAGCAACGTTTCTCTTTTGAGCCTACCAGAATAGCAAGTTGCTTATCCTCCAGGCAGAGATTCCCAACCCCTGAGCTGTGGCCCACTAACAGACTGTGGCCTATTCAGAACTGGGCTGCGCAAGCAGCAGGTCAGTGTGCATATGCCATGGATGACACTCGCCCTCATGCGCAAAGCAACATTTGCACAAGCGGCGTGTGCCCGCCACTCATGCAAATGCCACGTCATGCACACTCGCACTCGCCCACCGCTCTGAACCATCCCCTCCCCCGACTGCCGGTCTGCCAAACTAGAAAGGTTGGGGAAGGCTGCTCTAAAAGGTGGTGGGGGACTGGTGCCCTCCCACTTCATGTTTTTCTCCATGTTCATAGGAAACATAGGGACATTAAGGACTGCAAAACAAGTTTCTTGAGATGATGATGATGATGATGATGATGCTGTTCGTGGACTACCTTTGTGTTTATCTTCTCAGGCTTTGTTTACATGTCTTGATTTGTAGAGTTTAACCTCCCTAACAGAAAGGTAAAAAAAAAAAAAATCAAGTGGAGAAGAAATATGTTGGCAGCTATTATTCAGAATTCTCCATGTGGGAGAGAGCTATACAGTGTTGGTGAAGAGAATATCCTGAAATCGGACTCTAGCACATCCTCCAGTTGAAAGCTTGTGCTTGGACTTCTGTCTGTATGAGGTTTTTAAAAATACAAAAAAAAAAAAAAGTTATGAATAAAACTGCAGTTTTGAGAGTTTGTTCAAACGCACTGTGACATATTTTAAGACATGAAACCAGGCTTTATGCTAATAGGATAGATAGATTGGGGGTTTTATCCCACCACAATTTTGCAACTTTTAGTATTTACTTATCATAAATTAATATAAAGGAGAAATGAAAGGGAGTGACTCCCCTTTGACTATTTCAGGTCGCATCCACAAAAGGAAGCTCTGGCCTAGGAATTTCCACTTGTGAAAAATTGAAAGAATCCCATGGAATTCTCATCTCAACACTCATATATTTAGAATAAGCTCTTCAGCTCAGGTCTTCCAGGGTCCGCCTCAGACTTTGACTGTCCTCCCTGTAGGAACCTTTCATTCCTAAATAGGTGCCACTCAATTCTGGAGCAACACGCAGAGCAGGGATTTTCAAACTCTTGTTTTCCATGGAATCTCCTTGGGTTCTGTAAGAAGTTTATGCTGTTCCCCAAGAGACTAAATGCAAAGAGAAAAAAGTTTACTTGAACATTGCAAATTTTCTATAGTACTAAAGATTTTCTTTCTAGATTGGGTTGAGTTTATTTTGTGTGTGAGACAGAGACACAAAGATACAGAAGACTCAGAGATACATGTATAAAGACCCTCTTAAAACTTCAGCTGCCAACCTCAAAATATGACTGACATGAACTACAAGAGTCATGTTGGCTTGGACATAGACTAGATTAAGAAGTCCAAGTTAGATGTTGAGGAACTAGGACAATATGATAAGTGAGCTACTGGAGCAAACCATACTGTGATGAGACTAGAGAACCTGGAACTGATGGAATGCTACCATGTTTCCCTGAAAATAAGACCCGGTCTTATTTTTGATCAAAAATAAGTACCAGGTCTTATTTTCCGGGAATGTCTTACCCACTTACCTTAGGACCACCGCAGCCACACCTCCCACACCCT
Organism: Psammodynastes pulverulentus; assembly: GCA_025802295.1. Lineage (NCBI taxonomy): Eukaryota > Metazoa > Chordata > Lepidosauria > Squamata > Psammodynastidae > Psammodynastes > Psammodynastes pulverulentus. Next base: position 36,211,800 of record JAOYMU010000192.1, read on the forward strand.
GACACCTGTCATGCCACTGACCGACTTTGACCACTTAGGGCAGGACGATGCATGGCTCGTTGCATTGGTACCGCCGCTTGCTGCAGTAGGCTGTGCAGTGCATTGTGCCATTGCGCAAGCGAGCAGTTGCATCAGCGCAACAAGCCTCATGTTCTGCCACAAGTGGCACTGCCACAATGTGTCACATGGTATTGCTGCAAGTGGCCGCAAGCAGCTGCAGAAGTGATGTGTCCGGGTGTGGGGGGCCTGGCTGCAGCGGTCCTAAAGTAAGCGGGTGTGGGGCATGTAGGGCAGCTCCACCTTCCACTCCTGCCCTAGCTTGTTTTTTACGCCTGCGCCTCATCCCAGCTCGTACAACCAGACATGAAAATCGAGCTAGGGCTTGTTTTGGGGATGTGTCGTATTTTCAGGGAAACATGGTAGTACAACAGCAGACCTAATGAGAAGGATATATGAACCGTATGAAGGAACTATGGATAGACAGAAGACCTCCATCCATACTGAGAAACAGTTATCCTACATTTCAACATAGTGAAGAGAAAGCTGCTATTACAACTTGAGATAGGCCAACTCCACATTACATCCCAGACTCAAGAAAGCAGAAAAGTAACTGGATTTGCGGCCAAACCCTGAAGCTGGAATGTCACTACCACCCTCTCCACCGAGTAAGAGACAGAGGAAGACACACACCATCCATCCATGTTAGAAGGTTGTGTGTGTGTGTATATACTGTATATATAATACATAATTATATACTTCTGAATAGATATATAGACACTATACATACACACGTAAAACATACCACTTTAGATTACCAGATCTTTAACCAAAGTTATCTTGTCCAGCTTCCCTAAAAGTCTTGAGCTCTGCACATTCTACTGTGCTGCTTGCCAAATAAATCCCACAATTCACAGACTTTAGGCAGAGGAGACTTCTGAAGTGGTCAATGATGAACAAATCTCTGCTGACTTGATGTATATCCCTTTGCCCTGTTTTTGCTGCACCAGGTAAGAGCATTTGCAAGACAACAAAGCTCCTTTCTAAAGAAAGAGGCTCCAAAATCCAAGAGTATACATTTTTAAAATCCTTTATTTTAAAATGTGTTTCATTCCCTTTTCCATATCATATTTCCTTTACTTGCTTGAATATTATTGACAATTTTACAAAGCGACACAAGCTGCAGGGTTTTTTTTTTCTTTGCATCAAACAAGAATCTCAAACAACAACATTGAAAAAATATACAATATTATATATATATAGTATTTTGGGAATTCTGATGCATCCCTTGTGTTGTCCCTCCCTGCTCCTTTCTCATTTCTCTCTGCTTTGCTTACATAGCATGCCAATTCAGTTTATCCTTCTCAAGTGTGGTGGCAATCCTAAACTGGGAATTGAGTCAGGGGGCCCTGCCCCACCAGTCCAAGCAAGAAGCTTGCAAGTTGAGAAGAACTAGGAATCTTGGAAGAGAGAAGGGGTCTTCTGAGCCCTGCTGTTTGATTGTTTTTAATGAGGATCAAAATTGATACACTTTGGGCCCGGGGAAGCACTAACCTCAAGAGGCAGAGCAGAACCAGAGCAAAATCGATGGCTAATAACAGGATAAACTATACAGTAATGCTCTCGCAGAGCTCCCAATTGTTTCAATGAGCTTTGGCTAAGGAACTTCCTTGAAGATTGACCCCAATGGTAATTTAGAGGGAGAAGATGCCAACTACGTCTTTTGCCTCATGCACCAAAACTGCCCTCGCCAGTCCACTGTGCAAACAATGGAGAGAACGGGAGGAAGGGGAGGGGGTAAAATGTAAATAGAGAAAATGTGTAGAAACAGGCCATATCCCCAATTATTAAATGTAAGCAGGAACTTTTGGTGGTGGTCTGCTTTTACCCCATCCATTACATCCCTCTAGTAGCGACAAGAGGCATCATGCTTGCCCACAATGCGCCGCTCATCGATGGCATTGCTGGCTAGACTGTCTGGTGATTCAGAATCGCTGCTGTCTTCCTCTTCCGCTGCTTCCCTGGCTTTGGATTCATTGGCCTCTGCTACTCTCTCCTGGCAGCTCTGGTATGACTGCGGAAGAGAAAGGATGCAGGGCCTGATCTGAGTTAAAACAGGGCGCTCTTCCCACCCGTCCATCCCTTCACTCACCTCCATGGGGTTGACGATAATGGTGAGAGCAGAGTCATCCCAGAACATCTCGTTCTCCTTGGCCCTGGCACTCCCTTGGCTCCCTGCAGACTCCCCAGCGCCCTCCCGTTCACTCCCTCGCCTGTGCAAGGAATGGATGCGCAGCACACCTAGGATTACCATCAGTGCCAGGAAGCCCACGCACACCACAATGATTATAGTGGCAGCACTAGGAACCACTGCAGAAGAGAGAAGAGAGAGAGAGCCCAAATTGGTTGGGGAAATGATGTTTGGTGGGCACTTTTGAGGGGGAGGGTCATATAAAATGCATAAACAACTTTTATATTAAAAAATTGATGGTAGGTACAAAGGCTTGATCTCTGTATTAAAGTCAGTTGGAAAGCAAGGGTAACTGGAAAATACTACTAACAAAAATTTAAATAGCAGTAGAACTGTTTAAAACTTTTCAAGATGGTACAGTTGCCTGTGCTCATAAGCAGATGTTGAAAAGCAGTTGTTTGTGCCTGTAAAAAGTAAAGGTAAAGGAGTCCCTGCAGATTTTACTCCGCCAGTTGACTAGCAGGTACTCTTCTCCGTTTCAAGGGCCACTGAGCCAGCACTGTCTGAAGACATTTCTGTGGTCATGTGGCTAGCATGATGTCACGGAGCACTATTGCCTTCTCACCGAAGTGGTACCTATTTATCTACTTGCATTTGCATGCTTTTGAACTGCTAGGTTGGCAAGAGTGGGGATGGGAGCTCACCCCATCACACGACTCAGGTGTTGAACCTGGGCTGCCAGCTTTCCAGCTGACAAGCCCAGCATCTTAACCACTGAGCCTTCACCCTGCCCTCTGCACCTGTTAAGCAGCTGCGGAAAAAATAATGGGCAAAGGGAGGGAATCCATTTTCCTTCTCCCCATTTTATTTAAAAGAGGAACTCAGAGGAACATTTGAGGCCAAACCACCCACACTGAATCCAGTTGCCTTCATTCTTCCAAACAGTTACATTTATCTTCACCCAGGTTTACAAAAGCCAGGTTACGCTGTCTTCGAAGAGACAGTAACAGGAAGTGCTACAGTAATTCTGTAATGGAGAAAATAAATGTAGCAAATAAAAGAGTTTGGTTTAGTGTTTAAAATGCCAGGCTACTAACCAGTGAGTTCTAGACCCACCTTAGGTATGAAGCCTGCGGGCTGACCTTCAGGGTCCCTCTCAGTCTTAGGAAGGAAACACTGGCAAACCATTCCCAAAAACCCTTGCCAAGAAACCTGCAGGGACTAGTCCAGGCGGCCACAAGGAAAAACTGACTCAAAGGCATAAAAAGAGCAGCCTTTACCTCCCTATCTTTGAGACATGACCAGGGTCAATCTGAGTTCCTTTCTTTCCTTAATTCTATCAGACCCAAAATGATCCCCCTGCAAGCTCAAAGAACCAAAGAACATGAGCCGTGAGTCCAAGGGCAGCTCAAGAAAAGCAATTCTAACATCCCACCCACAATCAGCCTGATGACCTCAACACTCCCTCTCTTCCTCCTGTTTCCCAATGCTGCTGCTGCTTCTGAAAGGGCAGTTTTGCTCAACAATAGAAATAACCCCAAGGACAGACGTAAACTTTCCTTAAATTGCCCAGCAAATTGGATTTCCCTTCCCCTTCTATAAAAATATTCACTTTATCATTGTT
>JAOYMU010000192.1:36221854-36234891 GCA_025802295.1 Psammodynastes pulverulentus
TGTTAAGTATGAAAATAATGGCTCTAAAGAGAACACAATCATTTTTTAATTTCAAGATACTAATTAGCTGCTTTCCTCCAGTTTTATAAACAGAACAAGCAAAATATGCCAGTTCTGAACTTACCAAGATAATAGAATTAACTAAAGCACTGCAGGCAAACAATGGCTGGTTTTATGTAAGCCGTTGTTTCAAAACTTTAATTTTCTCCTTATGTGGTCAGCATCATATTGTAAGGATCACTGTCATAACAATTGTAAAATGCACTATATAAACAGTAAGCATTCTTACACGTTTTGGGAAATCTGGCTATTAACGTATCAATATATCATTTTAAAACTTGCTTCTTGTTTTAACATGATGGGATCACTCAAAAGATTTCCTATTGTTGCCATGTTCTGTTTGCTATTCTCCCTATCTCACCTGTCTTTTTCTTAATTTAAGCATGTATTATTTTCATATCTTGCATAATCTTGCCTTGTGGCTCTCTCCTCACTTTCCTTCTGCTATTGGTAAAGTTAACAATAAGTTCATTGTGCTTTATAACCTTTTACTATTTTCTGTTTCCATCCTTCTTTTTCCTCTGAGAGGAAAGGAAAGGCTAGGTTTAGTTTATATATTTCATTAAATATATTCACTGTTTGGTTAACTATGATTTATTAGACAAACCACTATTACACTAAATTAATCACGAGCAATCCAAAAACATCATCATCCCCCAGCTATATCTTGTGGCTCTGAAAATCTCCCTGATCACACCATTAACATTTGGAGACCTGATTTTCAACTGTGCATTGCTATGACCTTTTAAAATAAATTAGCCCGCAAATAGCTGTGCTAAGCTTCTGGTAGGTTTGTTTTAAGTAAAACATCATCCGAAGCAAAAATGTTTCTTCCAACACGTTCCATAGCATTAGTGCTACTTATTACTACCACTGCTACACTCCTAGGCCCCTCCAAAGCCAAAAACCGTTTGAGATCTTTCAGCAAAATCATTTTCTCTTTCCAATGCCTGGCTCTTCCTTGCCCTGCTGTGTCCCACAGAATCTGTGTCAGAAGACATGTCCCTCAACTCACCTGTGCCATGCCAGCTCTCATCTTTTTTGGCCTCCACCTGGTGCGAAATGGAGCAAGAAATCTGGAGGTCGGGGAAAAGGAGAACTCCCTCCGCATCTTCAAAGTCAGAAGCAGGCCGGGCAAAGTGGGAACTGCCACGCAGTGAGATCTGTGGGGCATCTGGCTGAAGCACAACCACATAGCCTTCCACGTCTGGTATAGAGACACACGATTCTTCACTAAAGCACCTAAGAGGATAACAAAAAAATCCATGAGGTCTTCCTTGCCTCTTTCTCTGCCAAGGCGAATGCATTCTAAACTGGGGGTATGGCTGTTTATTTTAAAAGAAAGTCTATAGTGCATCCCAGCCTTGGCATACTCCTGGGCAGCTGATAGTACTTAACATTGACAAAAATTAAATAAAAAACAAATTCATTTTAAAAGATAAAAACAGAGAGAGTGACCAGCCTAAAAGCAAAAGGACAGCTACCACAAATAGGTAGATCACCCAGTTTGGCCTGCTGAAGCTTCTGGCTTATTTAACTATATATTTGGTTTCGGCCTGCTTTTTAAACAATTTTTGTATACAGATGGCTTATAATCTAAGCAGATCAGGATTTCTGGAATGCAAAATGAAGTGATTATACATAAATAGGCATTTATATCTACTTTGGTCTGGGCTAATCGTTCTGAGCTGGTGCTTTTCTCTCACAGTTTAGCAACAGAATCTTGGCTGCCAGGCCGATGCCTGAGACTAGAATGTCCTGCTCAGTCCCAGGGCAATTACCATTAGCTGCTGCTGCGTAGTCTATCTGGCAGACAGAAAGAATCACACAATTGTGTTTGTGATACCATCGCATATTCTTCTCCAGTAAAAAAATAGTTCTGCTTTCCTGTTTAGATTATTTGTATTAGAACTAGAGCTATTAGCCGGAGGAGAAGGAGAAGATTTTTCTGGTCTGTCTTATCCTCTGCTTATTCAGTGTAAATTCAACACATTCACCCAGAAGTCTTTTTGCACTCCTAATCAAGAGAGCCAGTTTGAAATCAGGAAGTTCTTCCTTAGGCATGAAAGCCACCTGGGTGATTTTGGGCCAGTCAGGCACTCAGAGTTCAACCTATTACTAGGCATACAGTATAAGCCCTTAAGCAAAGGGCATAGAGCAAAACAAAGACAGGATAAAAATCAAATAATAAGTAAATGTAAATAAAATAATCAGGAACAAATACAATGCAATGAGTAAAATACAAATAAGGAAACACACATAAACACAGTCCTGGTTTCATTCTCATTTGTACCATAAACCCAACAGCTAAATTTAGAGCATTGGCTGCCATCTTTTAGCTCCCAAGTGGCTATTCAAAACAACAGTTTTAGGGTTAGAATTTAGGTCAAGGGAAGACCCCCATCTTTAAAAAAACAACCACCTTATTTTCCCAATTCAAATCTTACCAACCCTCAAGAAAATAAGACACACACAGAGAGGGCTAAGTCCCATCATCTGATCCCCCACTCAGTCCTCCAGAGGCTTTGGAATGAAAACAAATTGATCTCCAGTATCTCATTATCCTGGCATATCACTAACATGTACCTAAAATAGGGGGAATTTTTCACATTTTTCACAGACGATGTTCTAAGGACAAATGATCAGTTGTGAAAGACGGTGAACTTCACATGATTTCTCCTGCTCCTACATAATTTTTTCACCTTCCATAAAGAAATCATTACCAAAAGATTTGTTTTCCCTTTGCCTCCATCTTCCCCCCACTACATCCCCCCTTTCCTCACCCCAAAAAGTCCCAGCTGCCTCTTTAAAGCACATACACGTTGAAAGCAAAGAAGTAAACTGACAATCGGGGTGACAGTAAAGCACCGGCTCTGAAATATAAACCAGAATTACAACTGTCGGGAGGCTGTTGCACATCTTCAGTGGTTCTACTTACTTGACAGCGGTGGTCAGTTTGAGAGGCCGGACTCCAGGAGTAGCAAAGCGCAGGGAATTCATATAGGCCACATGCTGAATTGCCCGGTTGAAAGTTTCCACATCATCCCCCTCCAAAATAAGAAGGGACTGAGAGGGGTTGACATGCACCTGTGGGAAGAAGAGGAAGGCAGCTGTGAGGCAGCTTTGCTGGAAGTTTTAAGGGCTGCCATCAAGAGACATGAGGAGACTCTCCGGTGGGCAGGAGCAGGCACGATCTGGGAAGCCAAGCCAAGGTGCTAACAGGGCAGGAAGGAAGATCATGCCACCAGAAGGCAGGGGAAGGTATACCTTCATCCCTTTGCCAAGGCTGTCAAAGTCGCTGTAGTCCAGCCCTTCACGACAGGCATAGAGACACTCTATCACCTCCCGGCTCTCAAGGCTGCCAGGGCGAATAGTGAAGCCAGCCAGATAACCATGGAAGAAGTGATGAATCGGCAGAGAGTCTCCTAAAGGAGGATACAGGAGGAGGGGTGGTGTGAGAGACAGGTGAAGAGACAGGAGAAAAGAGAAGAGAAAAGGAGGAAGCATGGGAAGAGCGACAGCGAGAGGGAGGGAGAGAGTCTTGGATAGGCAGCCAGATGTGAAGCAGAGCAACTGCCCCAAAGAAGATGGAGGGTGGCATACTGCGCAGAGCCAGTTTTCTCTTGGTGCTTTCAGAGAAGAATCGGTTCCCCAAAGCTATCTCACCTCTTAACACCAACCATAGCTCAGATTCGGTGAAAATTTTAACTGTGTTTTGTCTCGGCCTCAGTCCCCCTCACAAGTTGCAAAACCACCATCCTATCCAGAAGCTGCTACGCTGCTAGGTTATCATGGTGCCAAGACTTTCTTCCCAGATGTGAAGGGAAGGAAAAGATTGTGGGGAAGGGAAATCTCATGCATGAACAATGATGAGAGCCATGCTTGGTGGCACAAGGAATGTCGTGTACCTTGTCCCAAATCAGTGGAGTTCTCATTCCCTTTTATTTTTTCCTTGTTTCTCTCCTCTGCACAAGGAAAAACAAAATCAAAACACTGAATGAGAGTCATCCTGTGAGGGTTGCCTATGACCAAGGAAGGCTTAGTATATTACTAAATCAGAAGCCTCGGCTTGAATAATACTTGTATGACTATTGAAACCATTTCATTACATTATCTGCTAGAATAAAGCCTTCCTTGATTTTTTTTTTTAAAAAACCACTTGCAAACTTAACCAACACTACCCCTTTATCCACTCCATCTCCAGGAATATTTACATAGACACATCTTCATGTAAAACTAATGGATGTTAGGGTTTTTCTTTTTGCAAAGGGTTTTGTTTACTTGCTTCTTTCCTGTTGTTGTTGTTTTTACTTTACATCTCTCTTTCCTTCTGGCTGCTTTTTATTCCTGTCATTAATGGACCTTACTTACCAGCCCAACATGCTCCAATCATGAGGGAAGATTCACGTCGTGGTGGGTGGATGAGACCATTGTCATGGATCAGAGCGGGGTCATAGGAGACACCATCCACATAAAGTGTAACAGTGGGGAACTCCAGGTTCAGAGCATAATGGTGCCACTCGTCATCACAGACCTGCGGCCAGAAAAAAGGGCACACTCCTGTGAGCTTGGTGCAAGCAAGAGAGAGAGGGCCATGGAGACAGCAAGGGAACTCATTAAGGAACAAGCGGCCATCTTCTCACCTGCTCCAGTTTCCACAGGAACTTGACGGGCCTTGCACTCTCCAGCAATGGCCAATACAGGAAAGCGATGCGGCAGCCGTGCACAGTTAAGGAATAATGAGAGTACCCATCTTCTGCAGGTAGAGAGAAAGGAAACCAGGTGAATCAGCAACATTGTGATTGCTTGTCCCAATTTATTGAGATTATTTGCAGTGTCATTGATTTTAGTTCTCTTTATTTACCAGGAACAAGCTGTGGTACCTGCTACTTGAGCCTGAAATAACATAGATTGTTCAGTAGACCTTCTTTTCCCTTAAGCTCTCAAAACAGCTGTATATGTCACACCCTTATGCTCAAGGCTTACTTGATTTCCACTCTGAATGAGAGCAGTGAAATCTTTTTATTGTTACAATGTATGTCTCACTGGAGAAAGCAATTATGTTTGGAAGAGTTAGAGTAAAAGGAAACTAAGCCGCCAAAGAATAAGATGGCTGGATACCATCAAAGCTGACAACAGCCAGAGTGTAGAAAAGCTCAAAGAAGTAGTGCAAGATTGGAAGATGTGGAGAGACCTCCAAGAGTTGGACAGGACTGAATGGATAACATCAACAATACTGCATTTCTTGTATTGACCACCAGGAGGCGGTGCATGAACATTTTGTCCTATTTGGAACTTACCAGATATACATAGCCAGAGATGCTTCTATAGAAGGGGTCCCAACCTGTGGGCCAAGGCCCATTAGTGGGCCATGAGGGGATTGCAACCAAGCCACAGAAATGGTCAGCAAGTGTGTGTGCATCCTCACTTGTGCGAGCAGTGGGTGAGAGCATGGGTGTGGGTGCTTCATTTGCGTGAGTGGCAGGTCTGCCCTTCCTTGCTTGCTTGCCAGCTGCTCGCATGGAATCATCCTTCCCCCCCCCCGCTAGTCCGTAAAGCCGGAAACGTTGGGGAACTCTGTTCAATAGGGTTGAATCCTTTGGAACTCACGGGCCATTAAACTTTAGCTACATTAGCTTTAGGAGTGATCCAAGCCTTGGTGCTCAGTGGTATTGTAGGAAGGCTTACTATACAGAGAGAGATTATCTTTAGGATGGTATGTATAGTCCACTTTCTTTTTTCTTAAACTCTCAAACCAGAAAGATGTAGATGCTACCACATATCATTCCCTCATGAAAGGGGAGTTTCTCTATTTTTATATAATGTATATCTGTGGTGTTTCTATTTATAGTCATCATCAGGAGGCAGTGGGTGACTAGTTTAATACTGTTTGGGACTGCTTGTCGTAAAATCTCATATTAAACTGTGAAGGGTAGTGGAAGTCACCCAAAACCTCATGCATGAGGGGATGGCATACATCTTTATTTCTCTGTGCGCAGGGCCCCAAACAGATGGAAGCAGTCACGTATTGCCTCCTAGTGGTCAGTATAAGTATAGCCTTGACTATATTTGCATGCCACAATAAACCGGTGATGGAGAATTTTGGCTTTCAAGCAGAAAGACCCGAATGCTAGAATTAGCTCAGTAATGACAATATATCATTCCAGTGGTTTGGCCTGCTTGTTCCAGAAGCAGAAAAAGATATTTTACTACAAAGTACAGTAGAGAATAATCTTCAGAAGCATGTAGCAATATAAGGGAAAGCTGAAAGTGTATAGGAGCAGAAAAGTATTGTTTGCTTTTCATTTTGACCTGGATAATATTAAAATCTCATTTTCTTGAAAGAGGCACATTCATTTACAGAATATTGGAGAACATTCCCTTCCTTTCAGTTAGGAGGAGAATGAAATTGAGGTAGAGGATTTCAACCTCCACTCTGCTTCCGGCACCATTTTTATTGATGTCACTCATTTGTTGGTATAGCAACATGTAAAAAAGCAAGCAAGCAACCAGTGGATAACAAAAGCTTGTGCTTGGTTTTTAAGGAAGAATAAATGTCCAATGTTAACAAAGAAGTTAACAAGTGGCTCTTATTTTAACTTATTTCACTGTACACCTTTCACAATTACAGATAGTCCTCCATTTATGATCATTTATTTAATGACCACTTGAAGTTGCAGTGGTGCTGAAAAAAGTGACTTACAACCAGTCCTCACAGTTCCGACCATTGCAGCATCTGTGCCATCACATGATCAAAATTGGGGCATTTGGCAATCGGCAAGTATTTACAATGATGACTGCAGCTTCCCAAGATTACATGGTATCCACTTGCGACTTTTCCAAGGATTTCCGTCAAGCAGGGTCAGTGGAAGAAGCTGGATTCATTTCACGACTGTGTAGTTCACTTGAGGGCTGCAGTTATTCGCTGAATGACTGCAGCAAAAGGTTGTAAAATCAGGCATTTCTCACTTAACAACTGCATCACTGAGTGATGGAAGGTTCAGTCTCAATTCTGGTCATAAGTCAAAGGCTCCTATATGCACTTGCACTGAGAGTCTACAGAAATTCCTCCTGAAGATCAAAATGTAATTTCCTGATCCTCCTCACTTGTCATGGTTTCATATCTACAGGTTGCAAACAGTTAGACATGATGATAGCCAAGAAACCTGATCTGCAGAAACCCATTTTGATCTGATTTTGGCACCCCGACAGAGAGAAGGGCCCTAGTCTCAAAAGTAGCAAAAACACTGCTCTGTGTGGACTTGCAAACCAAAGATGCTTTTACTCACATACCAACACACATGCTTCATTTACTCATACACAAAGTGCAATTAGCATTCATTGTGAGTGGAAACTATATTAACACGCATTACATTACAGCATTGAGAATGAATGCATTATATCCCCATGCTCCTTCCTCATAGCAATCGGGTATTAAAATCCATTCACTTAGGTCAATTGAGATCATGCCAAAGCCTCACTTAGCTGCAACCTCTCTGTGGCAGGGAGAGAATCAGGAGCTTGGAAGAGCTGGGGAAGAACCCACAAAGACTCCTGGGTTCCTACAGGATGCCACAATAGCAAAAGAGGAGGCATTGTGCAGCACACTGCCAATATCATCATGTGTGCCAAAACAATGGGAACCCGTGCCAACAGCCACAAATGGTTTTATTCAATAGGAGAAGTGAGTTTTCATGGGAGATCAGCACTTTGGGAAAAGGTGAATTATCTAGTAGTGCCCCCCCCCCCGGTGAAATTGCCACTTCAATAAAAAGCTTTACACAACTTGAACTAATATAGATAGACCTGAAGATATGACCACAACAGAGCCCAAAAGTTCCATTGCTAAGCAAGATAATTGTGAGTTTTGCCTCATTTTATGACCTTTCTTGCTACAGTGATGAAGTGAACCACTGCTGTTGTTACATGGTTGTTAAGTGAATCTGGTTTCCCCACTGACTTTGCTTGTCAGAACTTCGCAGAAAGTGATCACATGACCCGGGGACACTGCAACCATCATAAGTTCCAGTTGCCAAGTGTCCGATGTTTGATCACATGACCACGGAGACCCTGCAATGATCATAAGTGTGAACAATGGTCACAAGTCATATTTCTCAGTGCCATTGTAACTCCAGATGGCCACTAAAACAAATGGTTGTAAGTTGAAGACTACCTGCCATGAGAGCCGCAGTAACATTCAATTTAATAGACCATCTGTGACAGGGAAGCGTCTGTTAAATCTGGCTGTCTGTTAAACCCAAATGTCTATCACTGACATAGAAATTGTCACAGTTTCTATCAGTGACTAATTGATGCTTTTATGCAAAACATGTAACTTGAGGACCCAGATTGTGGGGGCAATATGCTGATTCTGTTAACCGCTTAAAGAGGGCTGTAAAAAGCACTATAAAGCGGTATATACGTCTGTGCTATTGCTATTGATGCAAAATGATATAAAACACCCATAGAATGAATTTGTACATTTCTACTATTATGTCTAAACAACAACAAGGTACATGTAAATAAAGAGTTTCACAGCATGGCCAGGATTCATTTTTTCATTATTGTCTGCCTATGCTGAATCTATCAATGAGCTTGGAAAGGGTGATTACTTTCCATGGCCCAGTTCTCCCAACGTCTTAACTGAGTAAATAGACACATTAGTTTACTGTGGAAACATAAGGAAGTGCCAACCTTAACATCCTCACTTCAATGGGAATACACAAAGGCCCAATAGGTTTATAGCCCCTGAACCCTCTGACCTACTGGGAATCTCTTGTTATCCTGGTCTAGGTCAATAAGAGAGTCTTACCGCTCCTCATGGTGCTGCAGATGACAGTCTCCTCCTCCTTCTTGCCCTTGTTTGGCATCACCCCGTGTTTCACCCACAGGGACAAGGTAAAATGGTCACTCAGTCCTTCAAGAGCTCCGGTTCCACTGCCCATGGGCACCTGGGTTGCCTGGCTGCCATTGAACCAATAGATGAGGCTGCTGTCCTGGCTGTAATGGACCGAAAGGCGTGCTGTCCAGTTGGCCATGGGGCCTGGCACTGGCAGAAGGTCTACCTCACCTCGGGCAGCACCTGGAGGGATAAGATGGAAGACTCAGAATTGGAAAGGTCCATCTGATGGTGACTTCTTTTGGGGTAAAGCTGACAGGAGATTTTGATGCTTAAGGTGGAAAGCCTAGAAGGAGTTTCCTACCTCCCTCTACAAATTAACATGAGGCAGCTTTCATTCTTAAGCAACAATCTTCAAACTTGGCAACTTTAAGACTTGTGGACCTCAACTCCCAGATCTCTTGAGCTAGCATGGCTGACTGAGGAGTTCTAGGAGTTGAAGTCCACAAGTCTTAAAGTTGCCAAATTTGGAGACCCTTATTCTTAAGCAACCCCTTTGAAAATTAAAATAAAATAAAAATAAAAAGCAGTGGCACAAAATACTCCACAGCACACCGAAATCTCCTGTTGGGTTGAATTTGCACAGAGAAATTTCCCAATAAGTTGTGATCTTCAAATCTTGTGTCTATCATTTTTAACAATGCCTCCATGTCCTTCTGACTATCCATAGTTTAGAAACTCAGTCATTAGACTTTCTGGGTAAAACATTCTAGAGACCTTGATTCATTGCCTTCTCTTGAGAAGGTTGACCTAATTTAGGTAAAGACTCTTTTAGAATACATTTCTATACATTCCCACACACTCGCATACACACACACATATTTCTCCTCCAAACATAACTGGATATGAAGTGAATATATACCACAGAGTTTACGCAGCGACTTCTCAGAGTAATTGTCCCGATCACAGCCTTTGGCCACATGATTTGTCTGCAACTCTACAGTAGCTTGGATGTTCCACAGAGGCTCATCACACGTCTCCAGATGGATGCTGGGAAAAAGAGCAAGGCTGCCTGTTCCAGGGATGTACTCAATTCTCTTATTCCAACCTGTGGCAGATTAAATTATGTTAGGACATAGAGCTAGAGATTTTCTTCTGCTAACTACTCCAGCTTAGACAAGGCTCTGAGCTTCCTTTAAAAAAACAACAATCCATCATTATTCTAATTACATACAGATTATATTTTACCCACTAGGAAGCTGAGGTAGCAGGGGTGAAGGCCTTTTCAGTTCTATTTAGAAATTACAGAGTTCATTTATGTATTAGAAAAAAAGATGTTTCTGCTGGTAATAAAGACATACAGTAATATTCAAGACTCAGTCTTTTGCCTGAGAGTTATAAGGATATAAGGATATAACAGTGCTGCAAAATTTGATGTCAGGTGTGAAAGATCAAGTCCACATGTGAAGGTCTAATTAAACTGATTTATTGCTACTCATACCTATGCATGGGAATATTTTCAATTAAAGCTGCTAGGAGTTAGATAGTCAATGGAATTTATTTAAGGGTAGGTGGACTTCGCTGATTGTGGCTATGTAGAGATTGTAGGCATGCGCAGAAGGGGGAGCACACGTGCACATTCAGCAAACTGGTGGGATCCCACCACTGAACAAATCCAACCACTGTTGGCTTTTGCTACAACATGAACTTATACACACTTCTTATGTAAGGCCTTCTCATTGCATTCTGACAGACCCAACTCCCACTTCCATATAACTAAGCGGGAAGAAGTATATTCTTATATATAACTGTTTTATGCTTCTTTCAACAAAAAATCATTCTTCACAACAGATTATTTATCAGCCGCTACCTTTTAACACCATTTACTGGTCTTAGACTTTGCACATCTGTTTCTCTATCTTTAGAAAGCATTCTACCAAGGAATACATATTTCCTGTAATATTTTGCCATTTGTGTATTACTTGCAATATTCTTTTCATTTTCCCTATCAAGCACCGCTTTATTTTTGGATTCATACTCCTTGTGGCATTATACAATTGAACAATTCCTGCAAATCTTTTAGGTTTTCAATCAGTATTCCTGTCCCTGAGGCATGTACGCATAATATCACAAGTATTAGAAATATATTCATAAATGCATCAAACACCTAAAAGGACATCACACAGTCTTACCTTCTTCCAGGCTCAGCGTTGAATCGCTTGCTAAGAATTCTTTTTATTCTCGTGCATAATTTACTTCCATCACATACCAGCAACACTGCGTTTAGCAATCAACTTTCAGCTCCATAAACACTTCATAATTCAAGTCTATCCATTTTCCCATACGAACAAATGAACAATTACACTGGAACATTTGTTTTACATGTTCATAGGCTGCATGCTGCTACTTCTCAAATCTTGCTCATTGTCATTTCCCATTCTTCCTATTGGAATTCTGCCGTGCACGTTTCCTGGCACGCTTTAATCTTGTTACCTTTCCATTTGTTTAAGGGGACAATTCTGGCATTCTTCCAATCATCAGGCAAGGATGTAGTCTTTGCCCAGAGACACCCTCCAATTATACCCTGTACATTTGCAGGCTTTTCATTTTTCAACATGCTCACAGCATTTATTACTTCTTTTTCATCATTGTTTCTTACAAACATTTACAATATTTGTTTCAATTTCACTCTGACATATAGGTAGTCCTTGACTTATGACAACAATTGGGACCAGAATTTCCTTTGCTAAATGATGCGATTGTAAAGCATGACTGCATCGCTTGGCAATGGCAATCCCTACAGACCTGGTTGCTGTCATTAACTGAATCCCACAGTAGGCAAGGCAACTTCCTGCTGGCTTCCCTTAACCAAAGTCAGTGGGGAAGTCACAGACCAGCAGGCAAGTAAGTGGCTGTTCCTGGGTTGGGGAGAGAAAGAGGGGGTCCATGGGGGGTGTAAAAGGTGCTACAGGGGTCAAGGAGGGTATGTGGCAACACATGGCAGTGCACAGGAAACATCAAGGGGGTCAGGGAGCATGCGTGGTGGTGTACAAGAGACCCTGTGTACTGAGGAAGGTGCACAAGTGTGCATGAGATGGTGTGCAGCAGTGGGTGTGAAACAGCAAAAAGGCTGAGGAGGGTGCATGGGAATGCACAAGAGGTGCCATGTGAAACAGGGAGGGTGCATGAGTGTGCATGGGATGGTGCGCTGGGAGAGGTGGGATTCAGCCAATGTGCACCGGTTTGGGAGAACCGGTTGTTAACCGGTTGTGCAGTTCGGAGAACTGGCTAATCCCACCACTGGCTGGCACTGCCCGGCCCCACCCCCGCCCAGGAGTCCCAGTCACTCCTTATCTCATCTCACCCACTTTGGCCGCAACATAGCTGCTGCTGCTCTCTGGCTTCCTCACTCGCTAGCTCGCTTGCCTTGACAACACGGGTCCCATGGCCCAGCCCACTTGCCTACTTTCGCTCCAGCCTCCCACAGGGCCCAGCTCCCTGCCAAGCCTTCCTTCACCATTCTCCACTGCCTCGCCTGCCTGAACAGTGAGCCTTCCTTCACCTCTTTGGTGGTGAGAACAGCCTGCCACTGCCACCTCTTTGCTGGGATGAATGGCCTGCCACCGTCTTTTTGCCAGTGAGAAGGGCCTGATGCCACCACCTCTTTGCTGGCATGAACGGCCTGCTGCCACCACCTCTTTTCTGGCCCAACTGAGGTGGCAGGGGTGGCAGCAGTTTGCGCCTCTGCAGGCCACTCATGCCAGCAAAGAGGCAGCGGCTGCAGGTGACTCGTGCTGGCAAAGAGGCAGCAGTGGCAGGCCATTCGTGCTGGTAAAGAGATGGTGGCAGCAGTGGCATGCCAGTGTCTTGGGGCAGAGTTGTGCCCAGCTGCATCAACAAAGGCCGGAAGTATCCGCCTACCATTTCCTGTTGCAAAAATCTTTTTAAAAAACCCTGTCGGGCAGCGAGATCCAGCAAGAGATGGGGCATCGGAGAATCACCATTGCTGTTGCTGCACAACAGTAAGTCTAAAGCTCCAACCATTGCCACCACTGCTTTGGCCCATCTGCGCCGTCCCACTTTGCCATAAGTGTCATCAAGTTGGCCATGCCCACTCAGTCACATGACCTGCCCCCCC
>JAOYMU010000192.1:36295429-36313266 GCA_025802295.1 Psammodynastes pulverulentus
GGTTGAATCTCTCCTTGATCAGTTTCCATCCATTATTCCTTGTCTGGCCTTTGGGTGCTTTGGAAAATAGCTTGACCTTCTCTTCTCTGTGGCAGCCCCTCAAATATTGGAACACTGCTACCGTGTCTCCCCTGGTTCTTCTCTTCACTAAACCAGCCATTCCCAGTTCATTGTATGTTTTAGCCTCCAGTCCCCTATTCACCTTGGTTGCTCTTCTCTGCACTTTTTCTAGAGTCTCAACATCTTTTTTATAGTGTGGATGTGTGGATGCAGTACTCTACGTGTGGCCTTACTAAGGTTTTATAGAGTGGTATTAGTATTTTATAGAGTGGTATTAGTATTTCACTTGATCTTGACTGTATTCCTTTGTTAATGCAATTTAGGATTGCATTGGCTTTTTTGGCTGCCGCCAGACACTGCTGGTTCATATTTAATTGGTTGTCCACTAAGACTCCAAGATCTCTGTCACAGTTACTGTTACACAGTTATCCTTAATTAAACTGTTGTTTCCTGTTAGCTTCTTTGTTTGAGTTGGTAGATCCTTGATTGGAGTATTGGTTACTTCTTGATTGTTGGTCTAGTAGTGTTAACCTCTCCTCATCTGGGTGCTGATTTATGGCGAGGTGCTAAGAACTTTTTGTTTCCTTTTTGGCTTTTTAATTGCATTATTTGATTGGAATATAGATGTTATTTATGTCTATATGCCTGTTAATGGTTGACATGTCTTGAGCGTCAGGCTTTCAGGAATTCTCTGGCATTTTTGGACTTGGCTTGGTCTAGGATGTTCAGAGTTTCCCAGTTGAAACTATGTTTGAGTCTGTCCATATGTTGCGAAATTAAGCATTTTCATCATGTCTTCTGACTGCTACTTGGTTGTCATGGATTTGCTCTACCAGTTTTTTGCCTGTTGGTCCTACATAGTGGCTGTTACAGTCCTTACACTGTACATTGTAAACACTCTTCTTTCTTCTTCTTCTAGGGCTACTGGGTCTTTTGGTTTATTTAGAACATTTTGGAAGACTTTAGTGTTGTTTCTGTGTTTGGAGGGAAATTTATTATCCAAATGTGCTTAATCCGGTGTAAAGCTACTAGTGACTTTAACATTTTGAGAAAAAGGAGAAAGATATTCCTTACAGAAGTAACCGGAACAGCAGTAACATATTAAATTGGGACTGTGGGACTTTGAAACAGAGAAAACCTTGTCAGTAAATATTGCAATCCCTGAAGAGGACAAGATTTCAGTCTAAAACAAAGTATTTTGATATATATTTGCAGCAGAAAAGAACTGTGGGCCAGAGTACACAAAGTTCTGTTCTAGGAAATGATGATGAAAAAATACACAAAGATCCACAAAGGAGTAAATAAATCCTTGGCTTATGTGCAATTTAACATAACACAATTGAATTTCAGAATTCTGAATGGAAGTTGCTCAAGAATATTTGGCAGTTAGCAATATTCTGCCTCATTCTCCGAGTCTGTGTCAGGTGAAGAACAAGGCTGCACTCGTCATTCAGCATATGGTGTTTATTTTTAGTAAAAGAGTTTGTCTTATGGGGATCATTACTTTCATATTTAAAATAATTCCTTTCTGTCCTTTTTTTAATCTGCAAATAAAGATACTGTGAAGCTTCTCTGGTAGCCTACAGGGGCCTGTCCAGGCTGGTTGGCTGGCTGGCTGATGGTTGGTTGGTTGGTTGGTTGGTTGGTTGGTTGGTTGGTTGGGTTGGTTGGTTGGGTTGGGTTGGGTTGGTTGGTTGGTTGGTTGGTTGGTTGGTTGGTTGGGAGAAAAATCCATCTGGTTCAGTTCCTAGCTTGGAGAAAGATGCTGGAAACAACATGGAGGTTGATTGGAAAGAAAGTTTATTAATGAAGCAGGAACCACCAACTGCATGTGTCGCTGGGACAGCTGACCAAATGGAGTTTTAAGTGGTTTTATATCTTCTGTAATCCTATGGGGTCATGTAGGGGTCATGGCTGGTTCTATAGGCAAAGGGGAAAATGCAAATTCTAGGTGTTTGTCTCAGCTAATTTTATCAACCTTTGGCTTGATTGTATTGCTTATTGTTTTGCTTATCTGACGTTTCTGCCTGACCCAGTCTTTCTGAATGGATTACCAAATCTGCATTTCTATAAGTTGGCCTCCTCGGTTTCTGCTTGGGGCAGAGAAACTGGGGCTGATTTCTGCTTTTCTTAAGATTTTTTTTTCAATTTCTCCTTTAGGGGAAATATTCTATCCCGCCTTTTTAATATTCCCCAAAATATTTCATTCTTATAGGGGGGGATTCCCACAGTTTGTTTGTTTGTTTGTTTGTTTTAGCCCACCTGAGTTATTTTTTATAAACTCAAAACAGCAAACATATCTAATCAATACAGCAAACATATCTTCCTATTTTCCCTACTATAACAACCCTGTAAGAGTGACTGGCCCAACATCACCCAGATGGTTTTCAAATCTAGAATTCATAGCCTCCCAGTTTCTACCCTAGTGCCATAACCTCTAGATCAAACTGGACCAGTATGGTGCTGGTTTGGCTACTTTCTCTAAAGCTGGTCCCCATCGGTGTTGATAGGGAGCCAGGTGTCCAGTCCATGGCTGCTCCTTTGCAGCACGCGGCACAGTTCCCTACTCTCCCTGTTCCTTTTCAACATCTACATGAATTTGTTGGGTGAAATTATCTGATACCATAGGATGCATGCTGATGATACTTTATATGTCTATTTCAAGTGACCCAATTATGGCTGCCACCCACTCTGGCAGGGCATACTATGGACCCCATTGGCCAAAGAGATTCAGGTGGTGGGGTCCAGGAGAAGAGCCTTTTCTGCAATGGGTCATCTCACCCTCTGGAACATTTATGCCCCTTGAGATGAAGTCATCCCCCACCATCCTGTTGGCCAGAAAACTTGGCTCTGGTTTGGGGCTTTGATGGGGATATCCATTCTGGAGGTGGCTAATAGATTAGGAGAATTCCCCCACCCCCACCCCGTTTATCTATTGGTCTTTTTTTAATCCAGTTTGTCGTTAATATTAATGTTTTATCTTTCAATGCTCATTGTTTTTAATGTTTTTTTTAAAGTTCTAAGTGTTTTGTATTTTGGGGGGCACATTGTAAATTGCCCAGAGTGGCTTGATAGCAAAATGGGCAGCAGTAAATAAATAAATATAAACTAGACACTAGACAATGACCCACTTTTCTTTAATGGAGGCTTTTAATTAACTCCATGCCTGCTTTTCTTCCCTCTCAGGCAGGAATGGCTCTCCGTTAAAAACCAGCAACAACTTTATTTCAGATGACACAGGTGCTTGAAGCCGTAGCATGAGAGGAGCAAGACAAGACGGCCTCTCTAGCAGGGTGCTGATGTGGCTTGGCGTAGTACATTTCAAAATAATTCAAAAAGGGAACACGATTATTAAAAGCATTAGAAGAGTACAATTAAATATTCTGGACTAATAATTAGAAGGCCTTCCCAGCGCTATCTCAGATAAAACCATTTTCTTAGATCCTTGGCTAAATTTCATTTTTTTTAAATTCTTCCTAGTCTAGTGCCTCTTTTTGTTTCTGTTCTTCTGTATTACATTACTGCTGTTGGGTTGAAATTATATCTGTGGCCTGTAGGAAAGGAGGCAGGGTGGCTCAGGGGCCTCATAGATGACATTCTCCTGTCACTGGTCTCTGTTCCTGCCCATCTAGCAGTTTGAAAGCATGTAAATGCAACCACAGGTAGTCCTTGGCTTACAACAGTTCACTTAGGGACCGTTTGAAATTACAACTGCACTAAAAAAAGTGACATGACCATTTTCCACACTTATGACTGTTGCAGCATCCCCATGCTCACTTGATTTACATTGGGATGCTTGACAACTGACTCACATTTATGATGGTTACAGTGTCCCAGAGTCATGTCATTCCCTTTTGTGACCTTCTGACAAGCAAAGTCAACGGGGAAACCAGATTCACTTAACAACCGTGTTACTAAGAACTACAGGGATTCACTTAACAAATGTAAAATCGGGCAAAACTCACTTAACAAATTTCTCACTTAGCAACATAAATTTTGGGTTCAATTGTGGTCAGAAGTTGAGGACTACTTATAGATAAATAGGTACCACTTTGATGGGAAGGTAACAGTGTCCCATGTTTTGCTGTACGCTCTGAGCTGTGGTGTGATGTCATGCTGGCCACATGACAGCGGAAATGTCTTTGGCCAATGCTGGCTCAATGGCCTAGAAACAGAGAAGGGCACCACTCCAGAAAGTCTGTTAACGACTAGCAGAGTAAAATCAACAGGGTCTCCTTTACCTTTACTTATCCATGTATGAAAGATGATATTCCCATTGTTTGACACTGATATTACCTGTTGAAGCCCTGAAGCAACCTGCCTCATACGAAGACTTGTAAAATGAAAACAACAAACAAAGTATCATTATCTTCATGAGTGTATATTGGTTTTTATGCAAGAAGGACACAAAGAGCTCCTTTGGGCAGAATCCATGAGACTGTTCTCTTGCAAAAGTTAATCACAAGCCATACAAAGATGAAGGCTGGCTGCCACTCATTTCAATGAAAAAGAACCTTTGGGTAGATTATGTTCTAGAATTTTCTGCTGGCCACAGTGGCTATGTACTCCAGATCTATGGTGTAGCTGGCTATTTGTTTTCCAATGGTCAAAACCCAGGGAGACTAAAAATGCAATATTCTTGTGTGAATTAAAAGTAATTTGGTCTATAGCAGCTTTCCCCCCAAAAAGAAAATAAATGAAGCTGAATTAAAGAAAGCGAAGACAAAGCAATTCAAAACTAGAAAAATGTAATATGTCTGCTATTACTTTACTTAAGAAAGAGGAGGCAGGCAATGTAAAGCGACTTGCAATAATATGGATCTTAGCTGCAAAGTTCCTTTTTTGTATGTTAGATTTATGGATGGGACAAAACCTCTTGAGAGTCAGTAGGTGCCTGGTAGACAGATAATGCATGAGGAGAGGAAACATCTACTCTTCAGGTTCTTTATACTCCTTCATGACTTTTCTGATCCAATCCACGTAATTTGCCACTTTAGTGTAAAGACCATAAGTGCCACATTCTGGCCCCCACGAAACCAGTCCAGCAACATAATAGCGTGCCTCGTTTTGGGGATCTTTGATAGCAAATGCCCCACCACTGTCTCCCTGACAGCTGTCCTGCCGGCCATCCCCAGCACAAATCATATTTTCTGTGAAGACATAAGCTGTCGTGTTTTTCACATTTTTGCATGTATCCATGTTCACCACGGGGATCCAAGCTGCCCTGAGTCTCATTGATAATTTGGGACCTGATCGAGTAGCATCGGTCTTGCCCCAGCCAGCTATGTAGCCCAAGGTCCCTATCTGTGGGTCATATTCTGAGGATGTACCAGGTAGGCAAATTGGTGAAATAGTGGGGCCCATTGTCAAAGGTTCTTTCAATCTTAACAGAGCAATGTCGTGACTAAAGTTTGTCCTGGGCCCTGGGCCACTTTTGGCCCATTTAGGATGAATGAATGTATCCACTATCTTCAGTGGCTCAGTAGCACTCTTGGCCCTTTGACTCACATTGAATAACCCGGCATAGAGAATCGGATATGAAAAATCATCCAGCACATGTGCCGCTGTAAGTATCCATTGTTCTGAAATGAGGGCTCCACCAGCTCGTGGGTCGTCAAAGTAGATTTGCCAAGGAAAATTTCCCTCTTTAGCAACTGTTCCTCCATAAATCCTCCCTATTTCTTCAATACTTCTACTGGGTATTCCACAAACTAAAGCGAGAACAGAAGAAACCATTTTTAGTCAGAGAGAAAGCAGAATAAATATCAGAAACAGGTATATTCGATTAACGTGGGAGAAAAAGGAAAAATAGTATAGGTTCTGCAACGCTATAGGCACAGCCCACTAAACCTAAAATCCAGAGCATGATTCCTTGACCCATATAGAAACTATTAAGCCCAGGCATATCCAAGCAAGCTTCAAGTTCTTCTTTGGTTCCTCTTTGGATTGTTCAATTGTTCTTTCCAATTTCCTAAGAAGGATTCCCAAAATGATTCCTGTTTTAGAACTTCTGGTAGGGTTGGTATTAGAGGAAGGCTTAAATCTTCCAAAACAAATTAAACTAATAAAATTCAGAGCTTGGCAGATCATTACAATTTTATACAACTTTAAACTGGAGAAAGTTTACTAATTTGCTCTGGCAAAAGAGATACCAGAGAAAACGCTGTTATTTTGGAATAAAAGAAAAGCAACATTATTATTTTGTAATTGCAACTTGATATGCTCTTTATTTTCAGAGAAAAAGCACAGAGAATTATACAGTAGGTAGACTGTACCTGGGTCACAAACTGGAAGCCCTGTTTTCCCTTCTTCATCCACCCATTTTCCACTGGCTGAACACTGAAATGTTTCTTTGGAAATAAAGCAATTATTTATAAATATAATGCTATCATTAATTCTGATTAAAAGACTGTAATATACATCACAAACTCCAAGAAGCATTAGCTATGACTTACTATCAACCCGACAAAGATGTGTTTTAAAAAAGTAATAATGATTATAAAAAGAATTTATCTGATTTACCAAACTTTTAACCAATAATTTCACCAAAAGCCCACCTTCCCTTATTTTGCTTTAAAAGTATTAAAGACAAAAAAAATTATTAATGAGAATGGCATTCTAACTGAACAAACGTTAAAGTGGAATGTGATAAATGAAATACTGAGATAATATAAGGAGATAATGGAAACAACTGAAGGAATACACAGTTGAGATTTGAAAAATAAAACCAAGGGGCTCCTGGGGAACAAAACAGCTGTGAGGGGCAGGTAGAAAGGGAAGAACTGTTGTGTGGAGGCACACAGGGAAAGAGTCACATAGCTTGCAGATACTTCAGGTGGCAGCCTCTGCCATGTAGTGCCCAACCACCAAGCCGAGCAATAAGGCGAGGAAGACTCATGATAATCTTGTTTCTTTCTATCACCAAGCTTATTGTTAAACCCGGATACTTCAATTTTTGGCAGGGTACTTTTGGTGGTTCCCAGCCTACTGAACCGTCCCACCCCAATCCTGTCTTCCTGAGGCCGGCAAATGTGAAAGGAGCAAAATGATTTTCTTAATTTCTGAATTGGAAGGTTTTAGTGGAGGAAAGAAAAGATGGGACATACCTTTGCCCTTCAGGGAATAATAAGGTTTGTGGCACTCGTAACGGATAGTGGTTTGATACTGTGTCTCCTCCAATCCTGACAGGTATACTATATCTCCATGTTTAATGGGATCCGGCACACCACAGTCTACAGCTGCAAGGAAAATGAAAAACAGAGGCAGTATTACAGTAGTTCACCTTCCCATTACCACTTTTCTTTACGTTGCATACATTCATCCATCCCATGTTACATTATTTGTTTAGAATAGCCCTCCTCAAGGAAAACTTCCATATGTGAGTATTTCATGTCATATAAAGATTTTCAAACTGTACTGGATTAAATGACTGAATCCTTGTCAACCTCCACAGCTTCTGACTCTACAGCACCCATGAAAGATAATATTCTGTGGCTGATCCAGCGTGGTAGTGGAAGGTTGACAGGCAGACTGGGACAACTCTCCACGGCCAACTCTCCACGAAGAACTTGCTGTGGGAGAATTCACCTCAGGACAATTTAACAATTCAATTTAATTATTTAAAATAAATAAAAATTTTGTCCTTCCTTTTGCATCCATTCTTTAATTATACTATTCCACCATTTCTTTGATATTAGTGTAACTCTTGTCCTACAATGAGTTGACCCATGGCAACTTGTCCCGTGGTGAGTTGGCTGTGGCGAGTTGGCCGTAGCAAATTGTCATAGACCTGCTGACAGGTGTGAGGAAAATTATATGTAACAGCACTTTAGATTTATATACCGCTTATCAGTGCTTATCAGGGTATTTCTCTGAGCCCTGCAATTCATCTACTTTCACTGCTTTGGCAAGACATCTATGTCTGCTTCTCCCATTTTATTCATTATCATATTTTATCATATCATTATCATCTTGAGATTGTAAGAAAACTGGAGATCATTGTAAATCACTTACGAACACAACTGTAATCTGAGTTGCTCCATTTGCCATTGCTCTGACAGCTAGAGTAGAAGGATGTTGTGCTGCCTCGTGGCTGAAAGAAGGATTCAGAAATGGCAGAGCTTATGAAAATTTTCTGAAATAGTAGAGATGACAAAACTGACTTGTTTGGCTATAAAAAGGGCAATAAACACATTTATTAATGACTGGAAACCCATTATGGACTTTATGCTGAAAAAAGAAAAAATGAATGTGATTTATGGGTATAGTGATTAGAAAGGACAGATTATAGAAAGAAGGAAACTATGTTATAACTTTAAAAAAATGAAGGCAAAGTATAAATGTATTTTAAGTTTTTTAAGAAGACCAGAAATGCTTTTTTTAACCTTTCCTTTCCTGCTTCCCTTTCTTTTTCTTCTTTCTCCTTTTTCCTTTCCCCTTTTTTTCTTCTCCCTTTTTTCCTTTTCCCTTTTTTCCTTTTCCTTTTTCTATTTCTTTCAATGCTTTTCCCCTCCACTTACACTGTATTTATTACTTTACTTTACTTACTTTTCCCTTTCAAAATTTTTATAACTGTATGTCTCTGTGTGTGTTTCAAGCTGCCTGTGGTATGGGGTGGGGATGAGATGAACTCCTGTCCTGGAGACAGGGCAGAAAAAAATGAGGTTGGCATGACATGTTTATCTTGTAGCTAAGTACAAGTGGGGAAAAGCCCTGGGACACTTCCAAAGGAATGAGGAAGAAACTTTTCCCCACTTGCACCTAGCAATTCACGGCACTTTCAAGGTGCACAAGGTTTAATTCATTTTGCCATCAGCAGTGTTGTCAAAAGGCCGTAGGTATTGGGTCAACACCTACTAGCCATTTCAGGCTGAGACTAGCAAACCACTTGTCTCCTCTGGAACCTCTGGACTCTTCCATGGGGCCTTTCTCTTTTGGGGAGTTGGGGAACCTGGCTCTTTCAAAATGGATACTCCCACTACCCACCATTTCCCAGGTGGATATCTGGTGGGCTCCAGGAGAGTTAGAGTTGCCTTGTCAAGAGAGAGAGGGAGAGGCATATTACACACACACACACACACACACACAGAGACACACACACACACACACGAAGGGCTGAGCACAGCATCAAGCTTACTTTCAAAACAAGATCACCCACCATTTTGTATTTCATATTTCTAGACCAACCATCTCTTTCAAGGAACAGATGTCCCCCAACAATTCTCAATGCATTTAATCCACTGTAAAAAGCTCTGCCCATAAGGTTCCATCACTTTACTGGGCAATAACCCAACCTGATAATCAGCAGTCTAACAGGCTGGGCACAAACCTTTGTTGAAAGATGGCAAAGTTCAAAATCAAGGCATTTCTCAAAACCATCCCCCCAACCACAACCTTACTGTAACTGGCAGATGTTTTCTTGCTGATGGGTATATTAAAAAGAGGGAAGGGAAATAAAAATAGAAGGTTTAAGTAATGTTTTTACTGAACATGCCATCCACATCCAAAAACACTCTACACACACTCACACACATACACACACACACACCAGAATAGATGGTATTGAGGCAATTTAAGGATCCCCAGTGGAGACAGCAGATTTCATCCTGCTGAAGTTTTTGTCAGCCAAAGAGAGGTATAGCACTTCTGAGAAAAGCTCTCAGGCATGACCTCCATTCTTGTAGAAAGTGGGGGGAACACGGAGAAACCATGTTATAATAGAGTATTAAATAACAATGATGGTTTTTATATACTGCCCTAAGAGAAAAATGAATAAAGTTTTGTATGAAGCTTGTTTCACCATTTCTCATTCATAAAGTATCATGATTAGGGTTACGGTTAGGATTTCTCCATGTCCAGGCTTCCTATCATGTGTTCTGTCTATTCTTAACACTGTGGGGAGGCAGGGAGAATCCATTAAGAAGGCGAAATAACTGAAGCGTGTCTTTTAACTGATGATGCCAGGAACCCTCATTTCCTTGAAACTTATTCATGTGCTTTATCTACCTTTGATCCTGTAGAAAACAGAGGGAGGGCATGTTGGGAGGACAAGTTATGAACCACACAAATGGTTCAATTTATGTTTCCAATGCAGATTCTAATGCAAGTATGGCGTTTCTAGGATGATTTCATTGCCCTCACAGCATCACTCTGATGTCATCACAATTTGTTATGGACTCTTTCTTTCCCTCTTTTATCTGTCACCTGGCCTTGCCCTGATTTTTACCAACATGAGCATCGTAGCAGGTGCTGGTTTCCTTCTATTTCCCAACTTTTGTCTAGAAAGGTGTAGTGTTGGCAAGTTAAGATGGGAGATTGCTGAAGGTCCTCCTGTCTTGAAATGGCAGGTAAGACTTGGTCCTGTGGCTGAGCCAGGCTTCCTGGAGTTGATCTTTAGCCTGTCCATCATTGCTTTCTGGTCTTAACTCATGGTCAGAATGAAGAACCAACCCTTTTGCCGAACTGTGGGATCTGTTATTGTCATTCAGGGAAATAACATGATGTTGTTTACATGACTTCTCAGAAACGATGGTTGTGCCACATAACATGCTAATGCATGGTTGGCTGTTTCTTCCTTGAACAAATCGAGAACCACTGTAATACCAGCAGGTTCCACAGGAACTTTATGGAGAGCCTTCAAATGAAAACACAAATTACTTACCATTACAATCTCATGGCCTTCTATGCAAGTCACCTTCACAGAATCCTTAAAGACATAATGGTCTCTTAGGGGATGCTGAACAGATCTTGAAGTAACGGTCTGTGGGCAGGGCATTGCTTTAGAAAGGGAAAAATGTATCAGAAATCAATCACCTCGTGCTATACAAACATATACAAGCACTTTTCTATCACCAACAGTCAGAATCAGGACCAGTAAAAGTCTTGAGCTTGGCCAACACTTCTTCACTGAGACCAAGTGTGGTTTTTTTGTCCTAGCATTAGTGAATAAGGAGAAAGAGGAAAGGATGATTTCACTCCACCAGGATTGCAAAGCTTTCTGTTAAAACCTTCTTGCCTTCCAGACTTACCTTGAAGATAGGCTCTCTCTTTATATAACATGATTCTTTTTTATTAAGATGATTTGGTTTTCTTTGCCCTAACTTTATGCAAAATGGGGGAGGAACTGATAATGTAGTGACACAGGAGGGTAAAACCCTCTGCTCTGCACAGTCCAGTTTTGATGGAAATTGCATTCCTAAACATTGCACAATAAACATCCTAGATACGATACTGCATTTTGCCTCTGGTCCTGGTTTTAGTGGAGCTGAGTTGGGGTTAATTACTCCAAATCAGCCATCAACTCAAAGTGTTTTCATCTACATTCATAGAAAGCTCCTAGCCCCTATAATCTACCCATTCACAATTTGTCCAGGACAATATGTAATTAACTCCTCAAGTAAGAATTCTTATAGACAACATTCCTTCTGTTGATAGTAACTCATTCACCATTCTGCAAATATCATCTTTTTTTCTTTGCCCCTTGGAAACAAACTCTTGTCCTGTTATAAGAACCCAGTTCCCTACTTCAGCAATTGAGTTCACCCCATTGTTTCCTCAGAAGAGATCTACTCACGGTCCCCAAAGTAGCGGATTTTCCAGCCTTTCATTTGTACGACTTGATCCGTTCCAAAGAAAATGTCCACAATGTTGTTCTTAGTGTTGATTTTAGGAGGCCCAGGAAATGCGCTGCCACAGTAAGGACCAAAATTCTGATCTCCTGCCGAAAACTACAGAATATTGGAAAAAAGGTTAAACAAGAGGAAGAAAAAGAAGCATTGTAATACCGGTAGTCCTGAACTTACAACAGTTCATTTAGTGACCCTTCAAAGTTATAACAGCATTGAAAAAAGTGACCTATAACTGTTTTTCATACTTACGACCACAGCAGCATCCCCATGGTCATGTGATCAAAATTCAGATGCTTGGCAATATTATGACGGTTGCAGTGTCGTAGGGTCATGTGATCCCCTTTTGTGACCTTCTGACATGCAAAGTCAATGGGGAAGCCAGATTCACTTAACAACCATTAGTGTTACTAATTTAAAAACTGGAGTTATTCACTTAACAATTGTGACAAAAAAGGTCATAAAATGGGGCAAAATGTACTTAAGAACTGTCCTGCTTAGAAACAGAAATTTGGGGCTCAGCTGTGGTTATACATTGAGGACTACCTGTAGTCGAAAGAGTGAGGCAGGTATTCAAGCAGAACTAAAGATCCAGCTAAGGACACATTCAATATTAATGTACATAGCAGCAAAACCCAAACAGAAGTGGGTTATTGATGTTATTAAATACGTTTAATGACATATAATGTAAGAATGTGCTAAGAGTTTGTCAGTCCTCCCAGAGACTGAAAGAACACAGAACACTCTGGACAATCATCTTTCAGTTCAATAACTGGATATGAAATATTGACTGACCTGGATTTGGTCCTAAAAAGAAGATTGCTATTTCAATTAGAAATGCCATGGAAGAATATTAAGCATGAGACATCAATATTCCACTCACTTTGTTGTCCTAAAATGTCTTTAAATATTTGGTAGAGAAGAATGTCAATGGGTTCGCTTCATTCCCTTAACGAATCAGCTGCTTTCCTTGGCCCAGTCTATTATTACTAACCTGAACTTTTATTGATTTTTTTTATTCAAATAAAAAGGGACACCAAAGAACAATTTTCTTTCCTGCTTTCTTTTCTCTGATTAAGTATTAACACAGAATGCAAGAAACATAGATCTTGATATAAAAACAGAATACCATTTAATCACTTCTTACTAAATAACTAGATATGAAATGCTGCTTAGATCTTTGTTTCCGTTTTTTTCCCCTAAAAGGCTTGAAAACTTCATTTTTTTCCGGAGTTTTTAAGCTGAGCATTACTCAAAATGGTCTGAAATATCTATAAGAGAACTAGATGTGTCAGTTCAGAGTCCCGGACACAATATTTACTTATGTATTTCATGTATGAAATATCATGCTGATGATATTGTGTTAAAACCCTTACCCTCAGTTAGGCACCTGAAGAAACAGTAAAACCCATAATGTCCACTGTGTTTACTAGATATGACAGTAAGCTAGTAATCCTTTGGTGGGAAACTAAGATGTGATAGAAAGATTTTGTATTTTGGGATACCTATAGCACTACAGTACAATATTTAAGTCTGTACTCATTTGCAGGACCCAGGTTTTAACAATAAATAGCCACTGCTTGTTTGAGCATGGAAATATTTCGACTCCTTCTTATTTGATTTCTGCAAAAACCCATTATTCATTGAATATGGAAAAGGGAGATCTGAGATATCTTGCTGGAATTAACTAAACATGTAGGAGGGGAGCTTCAGCTGTGATTCTCTCAAAGTGTGTTGATTTTGCTGTTAGTTCTTTGAGGTGTTATTTGATTTCACTGTAATCTACCGGTATCTGCTCTTGAACAGAGGCCTAAAGATTATTTTTTAGCATCCTAAATGAAAATGGTCTGTATTTATAGAAGAGCACTAAAATGTCTGCAAGAAGAAGAATGAACAAGAGAAGAAAGGGAATTTCTAAGGCAACAGAAGCAATTCTTTCCAACAAGGTCAAGAGTATACAAGTGTCCTTCTGTTGCATATGTTGAAGTTCGGTCCATTTATATAGACCTCCTTTCCCCCTTCTGATTTTATTTAGCAGGAGAGCAAAACTGAACACACTGCTGGAAAAGCAAATCCACCATGTTCCTGCTCAGACATTCTACACTGCTACAGCTCATACATTCCAGGACTCCAGTGGATTGTGAAAGTCCCTCATTTTCATAAGGAACAAAGTTAGGATACAGTCTAAACAGGAAAAGCTGATAATCAAGAGCCATCACGACTACTTACTCTCAAAGCATCTGGGCAAGTTCCTTCGGAGTCACTTGGCTCAACATCAAAGTCGTTGTTCCCAATGCTCAGGATCACCTGGTATCCTGGTTCCAGGATGACACGGTAATCACAGTGAGAGTTCTCAGGATACGGCCTGGGATAGTTGGGACTGGTAATCTCCCCAGACAGCTCAGTAAATACATTCCCACTGCAGTTCACTAGAGTTTAGAAGAAAAGCAATGGCAAAGAGAATAGAAATAATGTTGACAGAAGTCTGTGGTTACTAACTGGCTCTCCTTATGGTTTAAAGGCCTATTAGTAGGCAAGAGCAGTGTTTTGGGTGATATGAAAGGGATATAGTTATATGTTTATCAACCCATCACATATGCCATTTGAAGTTTCTGCATTTAAATCCCTTGGGCTTTTCCTTAGTTAACTCCATATATTTTCTCTAAGTTCCCATCTCATTCATTTCTGAAAGAGGCTCACAAGAGAATGACCCATATTAATTCAGAATATTTTTTTTCCTTAAAAATTAGCTCTTGTCTAAGTTTTAAGGAAAACTTGCCCAGCAAAGTTTTATACTATATATAAACCTTAATATAAGAATAGATATCCATGCACAATTTCTAAATGGGAAATCTCTGAGAAGTTCAGATCAACCATGGGAACCAGGCACTTACCTACATGCATCAGGGCATACTCTAGATTTGGTATTCTGTTTAAGAGAACGTTGTGGTGTGAGGATGAAGATCTTATGAGCTAAGTTGAATATTGGTAGCAAGGTTTGCAGAGTCAGAGGACCAATTAAAAGGTCTATCTCAAATATTTCATGGACTCAGTTTGTTTCCTGAATGCATGTGGGAATTTTTTAAACTCTAACAGAGTTTAACAGACTCCTAACAGAGTCATTGTTGTGAGATGGGTAGCCATATAGACCTGCCTGCCTGCCTGCCTGCCTGCCTGCCTGCCTGCCTGCCTGCCTATCAAATGTGACAGCCCACCTATTCCTATATGAAAGTGTTGGAAAATTAGGATCAGCAACTTCAACTTTCTATAGTCTGTTTTTCAGGTTCATAGGAGAAAGCCTCTGATTATATTTTCATAGTACAACATCTATTTGGGAGTTGTGGTTAATCCTATACTTTCCATTTTTAGGAAATTCTTCTATGTAGTCAGCTGTTTTCATTTTAAATTAACCACAATTTTAATGAAGTGTTCAGATTTTAATTCTTTATCTTTTGGGGTTTTTTTTTACTGTTAGCTTTCCCCTTGAATGGTCTCTGGACAAAAAGGCAGATACAAATCCAATCTATTTCTAATCATGATGATGACAAATGTGCATTGCGATGTCAGAAACACAAGCCTTATCCTTCTGCACTTGCAGAGTGGTTTTGATTACAGAGAGGGAAGGTTTGTTTAAGGGACCACCTGCCTGCCCAATTTGATCATGCAGGGTTGGCACACTCTGGGTACCTTTGATTAAACAGTGTCATCTATTGGGACCCTAGGAGCCTGCCTTCTCTGAGGCAGCACATGCCATCTGGAAGGAGGTCCCCACAGAGAGCCAGATGGCTCCCACTTAGCTGATGTTTAGAAGAGCTGGGAAGCCCTGGCCTTTGGCAAAGGGGAGAGAAACTTCCCTCACTTCATTCCCTCATGCTTGCCATTGTGTGCAGTATCTTTTTTTGACTTTTATTGTAATTTCTTTGTTTGATTGTTGTGAACTGCCATAATCATTGGGAGTTGAGCAGCATATACAAGTTTAATAAAGTGTTATAACTATTAACATCACAATGTACATTTTGTCACTGTCTCCACACCGGTGATAATCTATAAGTCACTCAATGGTACCTCCACATGTCTTGTTATCTTCATGCAAGAAATATTCAGGAGGACAAGAACAATAGTAGCCACCAATATAATTATTGCAGTAATGGCTACAGGCCTCTTCCACAAAATCTGTGCACTCATTCACATCTGTAAGAAAGGAAAAGAAATGTTGAAAAATCCTCAATGGAATAGGAGCAAAGATGACAGAAACAATGACATAATTTACCACCCCAAGATTTTACCAGCCTGGTTTGGTGTCCTAGGAATCCCAGTAGTGTCTTTGCCAAATCCTGAGCCCTCATTTACAAGAAATAGGGCTTTCCAAAGACTTGCATGTTGTGGTTAGGGGGAGGGGGAGCTTGGGAAAGTAGTTTTTGGCTTCAATTTAAAAAAAAACCAACAGATGACAAATGCTTTGAATACCCTGTTCTTTTGCAATATAATCATGAACAGATTTAAGACTGAGCTCTTGAATTGTGCAGAGAGCTTACCTCTTCTTTCAGAGGAATCAGAAAGGGTTCCATTTTTAAAAAAAAAAGAACTTGTTTTTGGTAACTCTCCTCAAGGCACACACCTTTATCTGCTCAGAAGAGGCAGCTAATGTAGAAGAAGGTGTAAGTGAGGACACAGTCAAAATAGGAATTAACCTAGAGTCTCTACATGGTCACAAACAGACTAAGTCCAACCTTTCTTGAATTCTGTTGCCCCTTATCTAATATCAAAATAGTACTAACAGTAGTTGAGTAGATTCTTGTGCAAAGGCATGATTAGTAATAAATCAGTTCAATTGGAATATCATGTGTGGTCCTGATCTTTTGCCTCTGACAGCTAAGGACTTACCGACTGCAGTGTAATAGGCAGCAAATCCTGTGTATCTCTCTTCATTGGAAAAGTCAGACTGAAATAGGACAGTCAAACTATGGTAGGGCACATGGAGTTCTTCCAGGATAGGGGAGCCCCGTGCGTGCCTCGTTTTTCGCCCACAGAACTGACCCTCCACCTGTTCACCAGACAGGACCTGGAAGGATCAGATGAACAACAATACAAAAACATTGTAAACCCTCCTTGGGTCCATAGAACATCCTTCCTTCATATTTCCGTGCCAGCCCTTCAAGGTAAGCCAAGTCAGGAAACAGACTTCATAAGATTGACTGGAAATTGACAATTGACTAACAGAACCTTGAAAACCTCCCTGTGTTTTGTTTTCTCTCCGTCTTATACCCACCAGAGTCATTTTAGGATTCTTCTCCCCCTTCTGGGCTTCAAACATGGTTTTCTACAGTAATGTTGTGGCAGAGGTTGCCCAAGGTCATCTTTGTGTTTCATGTCAGCAGCCCTTGGCAGCAATTCTTCAATGGTCTATTGCCAGAATGCAAAAGGTGTAGACCATGCACTCCCCTTTTGTGGTTCTCAGAGCAATAGAGACTACAAGGTTGCCTCTTTTTTGTACGCTGGGATGCTCTGAGGAGATTTAAAGTAAAAACTGCCTTTTTGCATCTCATTTACCATGATTTCAAATAGCCCCCTAATGCCAAACATATTTTGTTATCTAAATGACCTGAGTATCATCCAGCAATATTTGCCTTTCTTTCCCTTTTTGTTCATGTCAGCCAAGTTTTTTCCTCAGAACATGGCTGCTTTTCTAAAATCATTGAAGCCAAGGCCTCTGTTCCTAACATACAGGGTTATCCAAATGATGAAATGGGGACAGTGACATCACAACACAAGCTCCATCCATTCTTACTTGCATCAAGACATTGCACGTATAAGTTCATAAGGGGTAGAGCTTGGGTTGCGACATTACAACACATGATTCATCACTTGCCTCCATTTCCCCATGCCTGCAGATAAAGATCCAAAGGTCCAGGCATTTCAGAAGCTACTCTCTTCCTGAAAGCTGAGACAGTAGATCCAAGACTTTGTTCATGCCTTCAGTTTATCATTCAATCCTCCTTTCCCTCTATTCCTTCGGAATACAGATGAGAGCCGTCCTGGGCCAGCATAGTGATAACAGCTGTACTGGATGGCTTCTAAACATTTCTCTGACCTTTATTTTAAACATTCTTGCTATTTAAGGATAGCAGCAGATTAAATTTACTGGGGGGGGGG
>JAOYMU010000192.1:36358117-36370105 GCA_025802295.1 Psammodynastes pulverulentus
CAATCAGCTGCTCGTGCTAAATCAGGCTGTGCTGAAGCTGACCAGGCTGTTTGCTGTTTGCTGCAAGGAGGCAAATTGCTGGGAGGTAGAGTCAGATTTTTCCCCCTTGTTTTCCTCCCCAAAAGCTAAGTGCGTCTTATGGTCTGGAGCATCTTAGTGCAAAAAATACAGTAATTGTCAATTAACTGTAATAAATCTGTCCAGTCTTCCTCAGACTTTGGAGAGGTCTGGAATCTCTCTTTCCCTTGTAGTCAAAGCCTAGTTGAAAGAATGTGCAGACTTAAACTTTGAAACAGCAGATAAAATCCACTTTGTTGGTTCTCCAGCCATGAAATTATCTCTTTGATCTGGAAGTGGATCAAAGTCCTTTTGTGTATTTTCATCCACATCCAGAGATAAAGTTTTAGATCTTTAGATTTAACAATCATTAAAGTTTGTCAAGTTTTCGAGGGAGGAATCCGGCTAGGAGCTGCATATCTCCCCACCCTTCTTTCTTAGGTTTCAGAAACTGTTCAGCCATCTTAGTCTATGTAACGTAACCAGGGAACAAGTACGTTTGGTTCTATATGTCCAAGATTATAAAAAAGTTCAATGGAAATAAACTCCAGGTGCTTTGCAAATTCACAAAATACAGAAAGCAGGAGTGAGAGTCTGAGAACTCTTCAACCCCCAGCTTAACTTGGTGGCAAGGGGTTGAAATAAATCAGCACCCAACCATTAATCAACTTTTAAAACAATAAGCAAAATAAAAGAATGAAGTAAAAAAGTGAAAATGAAAATTCCAGTTTGCTTAGAAAACGAGACTGCTTGACAGGATGATCAATACACTCAATGACTTTTGGATCAGTTCCAGAGGGAACTGGAATCGTTAAGACCCTCCCCCTGCCTGCTGGGTCCAAAAGTTGTCTTAGCTCACTTCTAAGTGCTATTCAAAATCAGGGAGCTGCACTGCCTTAAGAACCAACTAAAGTTGGATTTACTTTAGATTTAGGTCATTGGAAAGAGAAAAAAGAAACAAGATGTGCAGCATCTTGAAAAGCCAGTAGTAAGCCCAGTTCTTTAAGAATTATTATGGCCAATCTTTTTAGAAAAACTTATTCTTAAGAATGTAAGAATTTACAAAATAAATAAGGTCAGAAAAAGGCAATGAGTACCATTGGATAATTAAAAACAAGTTATTATGAAAAGAGACTGAAAGGATAGTAAATATTTAATCTTTAAAGAAAAAGGTGAAGGGGACATGACAGCACCTTTCAGATATCTGAAAAGCTGACATTGAGAGAAAAAACACTTTAAAGAACAGTTCAGATTTATGACTTTTTAAGTTTATTAGATTTAAATGTTGTTCATCCCACTATCCAAAATTACAGGAAGGCATGTGATGTTTAAATATCGAATGGTAAGAGCAGTTTAACAGTAGAATCAAATCAGACAGGTGATGGACTCCTCTTGCCAGGATCTGTTGGAGCATGAGGGGGGATAGGTTCTTGTATCAAAGGGATAGATGCAAGGATTTCAACGGCCACTTCAGCAACATGATTCTATGACTTTTATGATTTTGGGACTTTTTCTGGGCAAAAGAAATTCCTTGAGCAAGATCTGTGGGTTTATTTTTTCAGGTATCTTTGCTTATCCGACGGGAATTGACGGAGCGAGCAAAGGACTTTAGCCTTATATTGGATGACGTAGCTATCACAGAGCTGAGTTTTAGCCGAGAATACACGGCAGCAGTTGAAGCCAAGCAAGTGGGTGAGTTGATGCTTAAGTTAAAGGAAACTAACAACTGGAGAAACCAGAAAAAAAGAAGACTGGGTTTGAAAATAGGATCACGCTAGCAAAGGGCTGCAGGGAAAAAAATTCCTGAAATTTTTTTTTCAAGACATGAACATAGGAGAGGCAGGTGGGCAGCTGCTCAAAATATTCATAAGTTCCATACAAACAAATTCTCCTGTCCTATGATCCAGAACAGGGTGTGTGCAGTCCACCTTGAGTTTCTGAGTGGTCACAGGCACACAGATATAACGGGAGAACAGAAACGCACAAAAGTATAATTGTGTAGAATGTTACTTTGTTATGTAGGAACAGACATCACCTATGGTTACTGCTGGTAAAAAGATTGACAAGAATACTAGAAGGCACAGTTTATATCATTTTCCAATGTCATTTTTTAATTGCCTATTTTTCTGAAGGAGGGCTGTTTAGTCCACGATTCATATACATCTTGAAGCTTCAGATGAGAATCCTTTCTGCCAGGTTTTGCTGCAAGGCTATGTGGTCATTTGAACCATTTGCTTGTACTCTTGCCACAGACTGCAGCACAAAACACCCATATTATGTCAGCTTCTGTCTTTGGTCCTTTTGTCTTTTGCTTTCTGTGGCAGCCATACTTCCCACCCCCTCCTGTCCTCAATTCCTGCCCTTCTATTCTCCTGAATTGGATTCCAGGTTATCCCCAGGAGACCATCTGTGATTAATGTCAGATCACGCAGTGGTTGGGGCTTTTTCCATTTTGTTTGATAAGAAATCAATTCAACTTGAAGATGAGCTCGAGTGGAATATTGAGACCATTATATTAATTGAATTTACTTTCCACCATAATTTTTATAAGAGGCAGGGTGTAGGTGTAAGCCACGTAATTTTAAAGTTGAATATTCTAAAAGGATTTTTAAAGTGAGATCAGTTTAATGCCAGACATATTGTACTTTAATGTAAGCAATTGGAAGAATTAAATAACTATTTAGTGTTCTGATCCCACTTTTAAAGTGATGCTTCCTATAGCACCTTACTCAAATGCTATATTAGTTCTCTGCATGAAAAAGGTTGGATTCTTGTTTTAAATTGGGGATCTCCAAATGGTCAATCTCACTATCTGTCTTTTATTATTATGGTTGATTGCACAGTCAGCTAGATGTTTAGACTGAATTTGGTATTTTTATTCACCTATCTGTTGTTATTTGTAGTATTATTAGTTCAGTATTATTTTCACATAAATATTTGAGGGTTGATGAAAAGTCTGAAACTATGAAGCAGTTGAAGAGTTTGGGGAGACCTGTTTCAAATAAAGAATAAAAGTTTATTTATTGTAATATCGTGTAATTCATTGTAATACTAGCTGGGTGACCTTGTGGCTGTCGCTGACTCTCGACTTAATTCACCTCACAGGATCGTGAGGAAAATAGGAATATTAGATAAGTTCACTGGCTGGAGTTATTTATAAAAATAATAAAGGCAGGATATAAAATTAAAGGCTATCTAAAAAGCTGGAGATTTACATTTGGTTTTCCAAGCTGAAAAGTCCAGTAATTTGTTTGTGACGGAATGTTTAATAAATACAAGAAGTAATTAGCAACATCCTGGCACTTCCACGTACATATTACATGACTGGTTCTTGCCAAGATATTAATTTTTTCTCTGTACTCTAGCCCAGCAGGAGGCTCAGCGAGCACAATTCCTTGTGGAAAAAGCAAAGCAAGAACAAAGGCAGAAGATTGTTCAGGCTGAAGGTGAAGCCACAGCTGCTAAAATGATATCCTTACTTTGATGTGAGAGGGAAAGATTTCTATGGGTTTCAGGCGCTTTGGATGCAGCAGAAGAATGCAAAAGCATGCTAAACTTCACTTCATAGTGTGGTTTCAGGTAAAGTGATGCAGCTTAAACATCGCTGAGGGAATGGCAAAAGATGGGCCTGAGTTCAAAACTTTTAAGAAATGCAGCCTTAACTGATCATTCACATTGGAGAAGCCCTCAGCAAGAACCCAGGTTACATCAAGCTGCGCAAGATCCGTGCTGCCCAGAATATCTCCAAAACGGTAAGTATTGGACTAGTGGATTTGCTTTCATATTTATATGTACGCGTATCCACCTTTAGCTGCTGCTGTCGCATTCAACCAGGCCAAGTGATGACTCCAAGGCGAATATGATCTGCTTCTCCTGATGTTCATTTTTAGCATCGGTGCTTGCTGATCTCCCCATCTTAGCAAGAGCCAAGAAGACTTTGACTCTTGTTGTAAGAGCAGGCCTACATCATTTCAGTGAGCTATATCCAGTCATGGTCACTTGCAGAATATGTGTCACAGACTAGGAAAAGGCTCACAGCAGGAACAAAATCAGATGGAGAAGCAGAATGAATTTGGGCATTTACAATACTGATGGACCTGGATCTATGTGAAATTTGTGACAGAAAACAAATTAAAATTCCACACCCATTACCTTTGTTCTGGGATCTGATAAAACAGCCCATACTGAGAACATCAAAAGAATTAATAAACTTTCAAAAGAGAAGAGATAATTTTGTCCATAGCGTGCTTCTACAGAGACCTTGCTTTTTTTTTCTTGTGTATGGTGACTCTCGACCCATGGTTTAGCTGCTATTACATCAGTCTTCCCCAATATACTTGATTCTGGTTACACTACTCTTCATTGTGTTCATGCACCATATTTGCAGGGGATCATGGGAATTAAAGCTGCAAACCACCAGAGTGCATGAGTTTAGGGAAGGATTCTCTAAATGTTGAAAGAAATGTCTGTGATTATGTTTCTGCCAAACCCCCATGTATTTCAGGATCTTTGCTAACTGCCTTTTTTATCCACTGCCCTGAATTTTTACAGATTGCAGCGTCTCAAAATCGCGTGTATCTTACAGCTGACAATTTGGTGCTTAATCTACAGGATGAAGGTTTTACAAGGTGAGTGGCTTGTGAATATCCAAGTAGCTGATCTACAGACTTTGGATTTTCTGCTATGATGAGATGTAGCTTAAGATGATTTAGGGAAAGTTCAGAAGACTGCAGTTCCTCTGGAAAAGTGGTGGGATGGGGACCACTAGGAAGTTATTTATCTTACGCTGCTTTTTTTAAAGAAGAGCAAAGAATACAAATATAATAATATATCTTGCTCTCTGCATGTAGCATAAATCCAATTCCCAAAGCGTGTGCCATAAACATGGAGGTACAGCAGGCTTTGTACATTTTTCTAATCCTTTTTTTTCTCTGTCCTCTCTCTTCTGGTGCTACCCTGTGTTGATCCGGATCCAGAGGAAGGTAAGACACAACATCTCTTTCATGCAGTCTTTAATTTGAG
Organism: Psammodynastes pulverulentus; assembly: GCA_025802295.1. Taxonomy (NCBI): domain Eukaryota; kingdom Metazoa; phylum Chordata; class Lepidosauria; order Squamata; family Psammodynastidae; genus Psammodynastes; species Psammodynastes pulverulentus. Next base: position 36,363,197 of record JAOYMU010000192.1, read on the forward strand.
AAAATGGTTTAAGTTATTTCTGATTCATTTGGTAACGCTATGTGATATATTTATAAAAGCTGTAGGCGGTAAGATATTGCAGCATCTGCTGTTTGTAATACCCAGTCCCACTCTTGAGAGTGAGAGAGAAGTTGTTGTTCTGAGAAGCCATTGACTGAAATGGTGCTTTTTTCCTTCCTTTATGTTATCCATACACCTTAATTAGTTAATAAGTTTTGATAAAACACCTTCCTAGATTTTGATAGATGTAAAACAGGACTCTGGCAAATATGGAGGCATTTAAACTTCTGGGAATTATAGTGTGAGGAGAGAGGACCACAGAATGTAAGACATGGGTTGGCTTCTCTTCCTGATCAGTATGCCTGTATAGCTGTTTGATGAGGTTTTATTCTTTGGGAAAAGAACCAACATAATAAGTATGGGCTCTTCTTTGTAGATTGTGGAACCTTGTTAGGTTAAACTGCTCTGATACATGAACAGACTCCCAAAGATGCTTGATTCTAGCTTATAGGCAACCACAAGGGCTGTGAATTTATTAAGAGTTGCCTGGATGGGTGTTTGCTTCGGGGATAGGTTCCCTACCGGTGCTGCTACCGGTTTGGTGATCGTGTGCAGGCGCGGCCCCTACCATGCATTTGTGCGCACACCTACCACCAATCAGCTGAGAGGAGAACGAAGAGTGAAGTAGAGGGACGACCCTCCCTCCTATCTACTTTGTTTTCTTTTAGCCTCTCAGCTGATCGTTGGAGGTTTTTTTATCTACCAGTTCGGCCCAACCGGTAGCTTTTTTTTTGCCACCAGTTCGCCTGAACCGGGCCAAACTGGTAGCATACCACCTCTGGTTTGCCTAGTTTTTTCCCACCTATTTTGGAGGTCAGGCAGACTATTTTTCTGATCCAAACTTTTGATTCCCCATTGAGAAAGTCAGTTTATGAAAATTTTTAAGCTGCACATACTTTTTTATATCTATAGAGAAAATAGTGGGGTCAAGAGGAGGTTAAGCCACCACGCTTCCTTTTTCTTCTGCTGAAAACAGCAAACTTCTGGTGCTTTTCAGCTGAAACTGGATGGAAAGTTGCTCTGTGTCCAGTTTGACCAAGCACTCCATCCAGGGTACAAAAGCTTGGTCATTGTCATCTCCAAAGTACAATAAGTTTGTGAATTCAAGGCTATCTTTTCTCCAGGCTAATATTATTACAGTAAGTTATTGTACTTACTTTCAAACTGTAGAAAGTGAAATGCCCAAATGAACAAACTAGGTATAGCTTCCCAGAATATCTAAGGCAGCAGCTTTTAGCTGGTGTCCCAATTCCATTAAGTTTCATAGCAACTAGGTGTTCATAAAAGTACAGAGGAAGGACCCATAGTTTGGCACCTTCATATGAATTGAGCAGATCTCATCTAAATGTTTACCTAAAGAAAGCTATGTAGTTTGGAATGTTATGTTCTGGGTCTTATATAAAACATCTATTCATTAATACAGTAAGCTGCTACTTTTATGTTTCACTTGGGGTTTTCTTTCTTTTTAATAATGTTTAATAATTTATAAAACACCCAGATTTGTTGAGAGTCAGGTTGCATATAAAATTGATAATGATGATGCAATGATTATGACATTAGGAGAAAATGTTCAGTAAGTGGGAAGGAACATGTTCAAGAACAGCTTGTTATATAGGCTTCCATAAATAAAGTAAAAAAAAGGAAGGTTTTCTAATGGTTCCGTTATTTTTCATTTAAATGACTATTATTTTATGAGTCAATCAGGCAAGTTTACAAAGGTTTGGTCTAATAAGGGATTCGGAATAAATTTCTCATACATTGGACATCATTGTCTCTCTTCACTTAATAAAATCAGTTACCCAAAGCTATGAGTTAACTTACCTTTACTCCCATCATGGAGCAGGCTGACAAAAAATAGAAAAAATACAGAATTTCCATATCGAAACAACAATTACAAAATAATTGTAGGAACTAAACACAAGCATAGGACAAACCTGCTTTTCTGCCTCAAGGAATTAATCCACTAAATTACATATATATGCTTGAACTCTTAATTACTCTTGTTCTGTGTTAACCATAACAATTAAGGTTTGATTTCATGCTTGGTTCCAAGCCCATATTATGGTTCGTTTCTCAAAGTTCTTTGTTATGTCTTTGTTTCTCTTCCAGCGACAGTCTTCTCATCAAACAGACAAAGAAATGAAACAGTGATTGCCTCCTTGAACCACGCAGATGACTGACAGAGTGAGAATTCTGGGCTTTTGGATACTGCACCTGTTGAGGCCCATAGATATTCTCTTGGGATTTCTTTTCAGTTGTCATCTTCACCCTTGTCAACTTCCCAACTCATCCCTCACTAAAGGACCTTTTCTAGCTAATGTGGCTCCATTTTTCTGAGAATATCAACAGTAGGAATCAGCTTTTCGAATGGAGTTCCCTTAGATACTTAATCCTATCCTGATGGATCAGATGTTTACTGGGAGAACCAAAGAGGGTTGCATTATGCAATTTTCTCTATCCGGGCTGATTTTTTAAGTAAATCAAATCGTTGCTGTTAAGTTTCTGATGGGTCTGTGTGTCATGCCTTACGTTTAAAATCCCTGGCTCTTCCATTTTTTCATTTCTGACTTACTTTTCCATTCCCCGTTCCCTGTTGAACATCTCATCTCAGGAATAGATGGGTCACAGGACTTTTGCAAGTGCTGTGATACTTTATCTATGTAACTTCGGTTGCCTTGTGATTCACATCTTTATTAAATAAAATCAGGTCCAAAACTCTTCTGATACGACTATGTTTGCTTTCATTTTAAGGGATGGATTTCTTTCACCAGACACTACTTATGCAAAAAGGAGAAAAATTAGCCATTTGAATACTTTTAAAGATCGGTTCACTGTAACACCTACTTGTGTTAAAGCATGAGTGTAGTTGTGAGGAAATGCAGAGCAGGTGGCAGTGCTTTGCTATAGTTCTCAGATTACAGGGGTTTTCCCCATCTTCTTTCAGAGTAGTTGCATTTTCCATTTTCCACACACTATTTTCTTTTTGTCAGTTTTTGCTGTTCTATTTGGAAGTGCTTTGCCGTTGCCTTTTTCCTAAGGTGGAGAGAAAGAGACTAGCTCATGGCCACACAGTTAGCTTGGGAGGAGGGGGACACTAAGGTAGAGTTCACAATCTCTCAATTTCAAACCTGCCTTTAACCACCAACTGAATGGTTCCTGAATGATGCTTGACCAAACGGCATTACTATACACCCACCAACATAATGCCAATCAATCATGCTTCGTGTCCTACTACAGATTTGATTAAAAATCTGGTATCTGCAATAACAAAGTATTGGAAGAAAAAGTGGTTGAATGTCTGATTAACTGATAAGGAGAATTCTTAATAGCTTTGAAAGAAAAATATTTGCTGGCAGATAGTTTCAGAGTTTTTATTTTTAAAGTACTATTTTCTTTACATGAAAACTATATAAATAATATCTGCCGGTGTCTCTGTGAAGAGGAATAATCTAATGTGGTAATTTGGCCTGTTGGACACATTTAGGATTTTTAAAGCATGTGAAGGATATTCTCACAAAATGGCTGCTATAAGATGATGCCCTAATACAAAATGGCTGGTATATTAAGCATGGAAAGACAGAACAACTATTCTACCTGAAGGCAACTTGAATTACTTTCTGTTGTACCCAGGAAGTTCTAGCTTACCATGTGTCCTTCCCCACAAAGGTGAACATATTTTCCATACCCATATCTGCAAGGTTTTATGGAAGACCCAGAGAATTTCTTGTAAATAAAGATGCTGGAGGATGCTTTGCCAAATCCCAAACTGTCTGGATTCTCAGCGCAGTGTCAACAAAATCTAGGTTGCAGGAGCTAGAAGAAGAATGAGAAATATTTCAACTCTGCTTACACCTGTTGGCACACACGTAGGAAGTATATGATGGGCCAGACAATGATAAACCATAGTTCTGAATTGTAAGATGTGCAGATGGGAACAGATGTTTCTGGCTTTTTAGCACCATTGTAGAGTCAAATGTTGGAAGTTGTTGGAAATTAGGTAGTGTACAAATGTAATAAATACACCGAACTCCCATCAGTTTCCTTGTCTGATCTTACAAATGATATTAACCATTCCTTAAAGCCTGACTTTTGCCAGGACAGGCGACAGCTCCTCCCATACCGGCTGACCTTGAGAAAGCTGGGTAGAATTGGATCTTGCTCAGATTTGAGTAGACGACTTCAGAAAATTACAAGACTAGGGTAGAAAGGGAAGTCATTGTCTCCTTAGCAGTCAGTGTGAGTCCCATTTTCCTGTTGCTACGAGAACTACATCTAGTGATAGCTCTATGCCACACTGGTGAGGGCACATTTGGAACACTGTCCAGTCACCCCCATAAAAAAGGGATGGTAAAGCCCTAGAAAGTGCTGAGAAGAGCAATAGGGATGCTAGGCGGTCTAGACTCAAATCCTATGAAAAACGGGTAAAGGAACTAGGTATGTTTAGCTTAACAAAGAAGACTAAGGGGGATGTGATAGCTAGAAGGGCTGCCACAGGAAAGGGTGTCGATTCATTTTCCATAGCACCAGAGGATAAGGCAAGCCAGTGGAAGCTTGTCAGAGGGAAATCCAATCTGGAAATACGGAGTAATATCCTGACAGAACTATTTAGCAGTGGAACAGTTTGCTTCCTGGAGTTGTGGGTGCTCCTTCACTAGAGATTTTCAAGAAATTTGTCCAAAACAGTATGAGGATTCTTCCCTGGGGCAGGGGTTGGACGAGAAGATCTCCATGGTCCCTTCCAACCCTCTTATTCTAGTCCAGGTAGTCACTGAGAGTTGAGAAGAGATCATCTTTTTAAACAGAAAAAAAAAAGGGGGGGGGAGGAAAACACCTTCAGGATAAAATAGATCTTAGACTGTGTACCAAGAAAGTCAGTAAAGCAGGGGCAATTTTATTTATTTATTTATTTTCATATTTCTAGCCCGCTCCCTCTCCCCTAAGGGACTCGGGGCGGGGTACAACCCGACGACATCGTCGTATACAATAACAATAAAATAATCATAAAACTCCCAGTTAAAAACCCCAAAAATTATTATAAACCCTATTTAACTAAAAGCCCACGACCCCAAGAATCCGGACCAGGGGGTACTCAGGTCAGCCCAGCCTGAATAAATAACAAGGTTTTTAAATCCTTTCGGAAGCGGGCCTGTTCAGACCAGATAATAGCATCAATCATGCACTTTCTCCACAGGGGAAATTGGAATGATTGCAGTAGATAAGAAAATGAAAAGGCTCTATTTCTGTTGGGTAGGGCTTCACCAATTCGACCTTCAGTACTAGTGGCTGTAGAATAGATATGAAAATGCCTTGAGACTTTCTCAAGCAGCCATTTCAAACGATGTAATCTGATGGTACAGCACAAGAGGGCAGTGTGGTGATAGAAAAAACTTCTCCCAAGGAATGTGGAATTATGTGATCTTTTTGTGTGAGGGTTCTGTAGTTTAGGAACTGCAATACAAAAGTGGATAGGGAATAATGGGAAATCCACCAACTCAGTGGATCCACAGAGAAAATCAGTGCTTTACATTTTTATTTTCAATACTTATAAACTGCCCCAATTCTAACAGAATCTGGGTAGGTACCAATATACGGGTAGTCCTCGACTTACACAACCATAACAGAACCCAAAATTTATGTTGCTAAGCAAGACAGTTTTAAATGAGTTTTGCTTCATTTTGTGGCTTTTCTGGCTAGAGTTGTTAAATGAATCGCTGCAAGTTGTTGAGTTAGTAACACGGTTAAGTGAATCTGGCTTCATTTCATTGACTTTGCTTCTCCAAAAATATCGCAAAAAGTGATCACATGATCCCGGGACATTGCAATAAATACATGCTAGTTGCCACGTGACCAGATTTTGATCACGTGACCGTGGGGATACTGCAATGGTCATAAGGATGAAAAACAGTCATATAGTGGAACCTCTGGTCACGACCACAATTCATTCCCTAACTTTGGCCGCAACCCGATTTGATCGTCACCCGAAATTAATTTCCCCATTGGATTGCACATAGATCCGTTCTAGACCCCTACAAACTTTGTATGTTTTTAAGATTTAAGATTTTTAAGCACAAAAAACACAAGCACAAAAATAGTAAAATGTAAAATCCTTTATTACAAACATTGACAAAACCTTGAACAATGGAGAAAAAACAGAAAACTGTTCAGTCGGTCGATTGTGTGTGTGTGAGAGAGAGGTTTATTAAGAGAGTCTGCCTCCGCGTTATAAGGACGCTCTCCGCCTTCACTTTCTTCATCTTCTAATGCTCCAGGAATTTCTGGATCAGGGGTTATTTTTATCCCTTTAGCTGATTAGAGGCCATGTAATTGCAAAATTACTGCACACATGTAAAACGAACTGTCAAACAATCTCTCAAAATGGCACAGAAAGGGGAAAACGGCTGGATGTTAGATCGCGACCCGAATATTTGTTCGTGACCAGATGCTAACATTTTGCAAAAATTGAGGTCGTGACCCGATTTGGTCACGAACAGAAGTGTTCATGACCAGAGGTTCCATTGTATGTCATTTTTTTCAGCACCATTGTAACTTTGAACAGTCACTAAATGAATGGTTATATATCGAGGAACTGCATGTAAAATGTAGCCTGAATATTGTTGCAAAGCATTTTTCTGATCCATACATTCCCCTCGCCCATTTTAATCCAAGTATATTTTGATTTTTCCCTTGCCCTTCAAACTCATGCAGAAAAGTACTGTATTTTTGGGACTATAAGACGCACCGGAGTATACGACGCATCTAACTTTTGGGGGATGAAAACAAGAAAAAACATCTTACCTCAGCTTCTGCCTCCCAGCAATTTGCCTCCCTTGCAGCAAGCAGAAACAGACT
>JAOYMU010000192.1:36463155-36475337 GCA_025802295.1 Psammodynastes pulverulentus
GTCACGTGACGCGGACTCGAAAAAGGTGCCGGAACGCAGTACCGCTGCGTTCCGGCAGAAAAAAAGCCCTGCATTTATATGTATAGAATACCTACATAATCATTATTTCCATGCGAGAAATGTGCTTTAAGTTCCTCTCATATGTTTGCACGGTAGTATTTCTCCTGTTATAATTTACATTAAGCCAGGTCATAATCTAGCAAAGTAGGTTGCAACCTAGTATGGAAACAATTTTGTATCATTTACATCACTATCTTGAGTCCATGCATCTGATGATCAAAAGATCCACAGTCTCTTCTCCTCTACTTAAAACTTAAAATTAAATGCATTTTAGTTACAAAAATGCTTGTCAAACCCCTATAGGCCTTTCATGATTATCTCTTTTAGACAACAGATGTACAATGGTTCATTATTTGTTGTGCCAAGTTGTAACAACCTCCTCTAGAAAGAAATTATTACAGCTATTCTTGTCATTCACCTTTAGTACATAAATGGCTTTGACACTGGCATTTTCAGGAATGTTTTCTCAATTTCCCAATGTAACTGATAGCCTTCAGATTTGCTGGTCTTCCAAGCACTAATCAGATCCGACACTGCTTAGCTTTTCCAGGATCAGCTGAGGTCAGCAAAGTGGAATACCTGCTGTGACATAGTAAGAATACCAACCAATCAAAATACAGGACACAAAATATAGTATCTATTCCAGAATGGGGGCTTAGGGAGTGCAGTGCAAATACTAACTTGTAAAAAAAATGCATGTGATGGTTAATAATCCAAAACAACCTGAGCTTAATTTATTTAGTGGATACTGTGATTTTTGCAGATGAGATTTTGTAGCCCTATTCAAATATTGAAAGCAATGAGAATACACGCAATCCAGGGCTATGGAGAAATATTTTACTTTGAGGAAGCATACTACAGGGCTTCCATCAGTTGAAGAGCGTCATAGAGACACATAATTCTTCTTCAACCAACCACGTTTTCTCAGGAGCAGTAGTTTCTGCACACCAAATGCACACAAGTACCTGCTGGCAAGTGAAATGGTTGTTCACTCATTAGAAGGTGGCACCAATTGACACAGCAAAGGGGTGCTCTACATGAATGTTTTCAAAGAATTGTATGGCTGTACTGCTTTTCATAACCCAGTATTACATGAATAATATTGAACATTATGGTAGACTGCATATTCCCTAAAAAAAAATTGAAGCCAACTTGCTGGTAGTATGCAGAGGTAGAATTTCACACTGTTACTCTTTTTCAAATCTGAAATATTTGTTTATTTATTATATAAATTTGTATGGCCAACTCACACAAAGTTTACCCCGGACAGCTTACAACGTTAAAAAGTATTTTGGAATAGATTTCAAATAATACACTCCCTGCACTCATACACTTTCTCAGACATATATATCATCTCATCTTTTATCATTCTTTATTACTATTCCATTCTACTTCTTTTCTCTTCCCCTTTTCCTCTTCTATCATTCTCTGCGACCCCATTTTTGCCTCCTTCCGACAAGAATTCAAGGCTCTCCAACTCAAAGCTTTTCTGTTATCTCCATTGCTATAGAAAACACGAGAGACTGACAGGCATACACATAAACCTGAAGATTTTTCCAAAGGTGGTTACACTGTTCTAGACAAAAAAGCTCCCATCAATCTGAGGGATGCTCTGAGGGAGCTGCCTTGTCATGCATTTCTTCTATCCTTGAGTTATCTGAAAAGCATGCTCACATAAATTACACAGCATCAACAGCCAAATTCTACTCTGCCCCAACAAGTCTTGAGGATAGCCCTGTCCCTACATCTTAAATGGGGTGTAATTTAAGGAGCAATTATTGATGGATTTCCCAATTTCACTTCCATGTTTTTATTATTGTTCATTTACCTCACAGGTGGTATTCAGCAGGTTCTGACCAGTTCTGGAGAACTGGTAGCAGAAATTTTGAGTAGTTCGGAGAACCGGTAGTAACCTTCCCAAAGGAGTGGTGAGGGAATGGAGATTTTACAGTATCCTTCCCCTGCCACACCCACCAAGCCACACCACACCCAACAAGCTACACCCATAGAACTGGTTGTAAACAAAATTGAGTCCCACCACTGATTTACTTCCTATTGAGTATCATCTATCAGCAGGAAAATCAACTCAAACCCTTTTTATTTAACATGTTGTAGAGCTGGCTGGGTTAAACTGGTGCTCTGGAGAGAGGGTTTAAGCCATCATTGAAGTTGGGAAATAGTATGTGTCTGTGGCCAGTCAATCAGGGGCTTTTCAAACATTGCTGAAGGAACATTAGACCCATCTGCTTAGTGTGCTAATGTCTTCTGCAAGAATGTTAAACATATATCCAAAAAATATCCCAATGGACAGATTCACAGAGGGACACACTGTAGAATGAAGTGAAAGAATTTGGGGATCTTACTCTCTTTTCATCCTGCAACTCTCTTCTGTGCATGTGACCTTCTCAGTTGGGCTATTTTTGCACAAGGGATTACAACTCTTCCAGAAGATCACTAGGCACAGAAATAGATCAGCTGCAGTAATTGGCTGAAAAGTAGTAGAGGGATTGCCAGGGGTGGCAGAGGATTTGTACCATGAACTTTGGCTGTGGCTCCTACCTATCACTTGGGCTAAAAGAAACAGGCAAATTCTAATTAGAGTTAAGCTCATCTCCCATATTTCCCAAATCAGAACTGCTACAAAGGAATGGCAGTGTTTGCAGCAAGTATCATGGAGTTCACAAAACGATTTTGCCTTAGGCCAAATAGCCTCTTCCCACCAAATAAAATCTATAGAAAATATGGCCACGTGATACCTCACCCTCACCCACATTGGCATAAGCCATGGAAAATCTGCAATGCCCTCATTTGAGATGGAAACAGCAACAAACAACTAGCAGAATGTGGCATTCTTTCCTGATTTAAATTGATTGAAATGTTAGCCTTTTTTTTTTAAAGAGTCAGGTCTTGTGTTTTTCCAAATGCTATTACAAAATCTGAGAATACTAAAGCTATCATATCTTGGCAGCAAAAATCTGAACATTCACTAGATGGCTTCAAAGAGATCTAGAAAATGTTACTTCCATTCTGTGGTCATCTAGATTACTGAAGTCTATATATAGTAGTGCTACTTGAGACAAGTTGGAGGTTACAAAGAAAGGAATGGAAGGTACATGTTTAATGTGCTTGAAAGAATTAGAGAATATATAGTCAACAAATTGCCCTTGCTTACAATCTTGTCAATAGATGGATTCAAATTGGGACAGATAACTACCAGACCAATATTGGCTCCCTGTTTGTAAATTGGATGGAAATGAAGAACAAAAAACTAAGTTTGTGCCTACCCAAAATGAACCAGTTCCCAACTACAGTAGTCCTTGGTTTACAGCCATTTCTTTAGTTACCATTCAAAGTTATGACAGTGCTGGAAAAAGTGGCTTATAACCAGTCCTCATACTTACGACCACTGCAGCATCCCTGTGGTCACCTGTTGCACTTCAAGCATTTGGCAAGTGGCAGATATTTATGATGGTTGCAGCATATTCAGCCACATGATTGCCATTTGCAAATTTCCCAGTGCCTTCTGGAACGCAAAGTCAATGGGGAAACAGGCAAGAGGTTGCAAATCACGGTCAGGTGGTATCTTGCTTAATGACTGCAGCAAAAAAGGTTGTAAAATTAAGTGTGCCCATGTAATGTCTCACAATGACCGTACTGCTTAACAGCAAATGTTTGGGTCCCATCTATGGTAATAAGTCAAGAACTACAGGTAGTCCTTGACTTACGACCACAATTGAATCCTAAACTTTTGTTGCTAGGCGAGACAGTTGTTAAATGAGTTTTGTCCCATTGTACCAATTGTTAAGTGAATCACTGCAGTTGTTAAATTAGTAACATGGTTGTTAAGTGAATCTGGTTTCCCCCTTGGCTTTGCTTGTCAGAAGGTCAAAAAAGATAATTACATAACCTCGGGATACGGCAGCCATCATAAATATGAACCAGTTGCCAATCATCCAAATTTTGATCACATGATCATAGTGGTGTGAAAAATGGTCATAACGTATGTTTTTCAGTGCCACTGTAACTTCAAATGGTCACTAAATGAACTGTTGTATCTGTAATAGCTAACATGCATGTAATATATGAATTACATGTAAAGCATACTTCATAGTTTAAAAAGGTTGTGCTTCTCTTTCAATGGAGCATTACTCCAACAGAATATAAGCCTAGAAGTGTGAGTAATACTTACTATGTGTTCAGTGTATGTTTAGTAAGTATGCCACTATTTGCAGCTTCACCTTAGGTTAGGATTTAGCAACTGTGATTTCCTTTGCCATATCTTTCCTTCTCTAATACATCTCCTAGCCACTGCCCAAATCTGTCATGGTAACTGCTTTTCTCTACCATTGTTCTCATCTCATCCCTAGCTCACAGATGAGGCAAATAAAAGTTTCCCCAATTTTTCAAATAGTGTTTTCCTCTTATCCCAGCATAATCTTGGCCACTGATACAATTTGGCTTCACTTAGCAGGATGGCTACTGATATAGTCAAGGTTGGGATCAGCCCAGTGATTGCCACTTTAGGGTCAATTGGCCTGCACTGGTTGCTGGACCTGCCCTTCCGGAATCACCTGGCATAGGGTGCAGGAGAAACCTACACACTCTGCATCCATTGTGGTATCTGATTGCATAAACCTGATTAAAATGAAATTAAACTTACTTCCAATTGTATCTTTTAGATCTTACATGCTCTTTTTGTAAAAACAGATTTAAACTCTTTTGAGAGAGCCTTCACACCTGTGTTTAAAGAACAGGACTACGTCTGTGCTGCAGAGAAGGTTCATTTAAAAATCTGGTTTTGCCATCTGTGTGTTGCAAGTTCTGTCACCATTGTAGGTATATTTCAAGTTTTCTGCTGCACCTGCCAACAAGGGGATTTACCAGCTGGCATGTTTTCATGATTTTGGGGAAAGTTGGGCATACCATTTTACATATTCCATTCTGACTTTGGCTGCACCAGGGCTGCAGCCACAAATTCAGATCTGAACTCCTTGGTCACTTGTTACTTGCAGCATGAGGCAAAGATGGAGTTTTGCTTGTTGTGTTAACCTTGTGCTTCACTCTGCAATAGAAAAGTGCTTCCTCCATGCTCAGAAATCGACTGTAAACTGACTGTTTGTACACATGGTGGAGCTGTATTGAATGGGAGCACTGAAATTGCTTCCTATTGCTTCACCCACCTGCTTAGTTGGGCAACCACACACTTCTGTCTATGTTATATACATGGAGTGCTTGGTCGTTGTTTTCCCTCCAATAGGCAGGAGGGGAAACAAAATCAAGGAAACCAAACTTTCCTTAACCTGGCCTGCAACATATTCATAAGGACAGCATCCTTCACCAGTCCCACTATTGTTGTACCTTAGGAACTATGTAGCAAAAAAGGCAGCCCGAATTATGCAGAAATACTTTTCTGCTAACTCAAAGATGATGGACAGCATATTATCAAGGCAATAGACAGAGGCATTAAGTGGCTCCATTTGGCCCATGCAGGAAAAAAAAGTACATTGAAGAGTAGAATAAAGTATGCGATACCCAAATTAAAAACATTAGAAGAACAAGTTGTTCTCAAATCCCTTCTTTAAGTGAAAGATATGGCCAAGATTTATGTGTAACCTCATTTTGGGCATGCATCAAAACAAATACATGTGAATTGATTTTTAGCCGCAGTGTACCCACAGCAATCCTTCAAGCATTGATGTGAGTCATTGTTGAAGTCAACTTTCTTTTCAGGGGAGAGAGTGCCCCCTACTGAGTCACCTGCTCCACAGCCTGCCATCCTGAACATGTTCTCCCCATGGCTCCCATCTAATTGCTTAGTTTTGCTGTGCCTTCCATGCAAACAGGTCAGGACTCCATGCCTGGTCTTTGGTTTTACCGGCCTGCGACTAATCAACATGCAGAGCCTTGCCTGAAGGATTACACAAACTGCACACACTTCAATTGCTTTCCCTCTCCACTCCCCCCCCCCTTACTTTGCTTCTCTCCATCTTTCCCTCCTGGAGCCTGTCCCATCCCCCCTTTTTTCCTGGTTACCAAGCAACGGCACAAAGGGAAAGAACTAGTGTGGAGGCCAAGAGAGGGCCCTGAGCCCTTGCAAGATTGGAAGAGAATGTAATGTAACCCAATTGGAGCCTCCTCCAGCAAAGCAAGCACAGAATTTTTGAGAGCAGAACCTATTGAAAGTTGAAATGGGGAAAGAAGAACACCTAGTGATCATGTTACACAAAGGGCAGCCAGGCCAAGTAGCCAAAATTCTGTAGCAGAAAATAACAAGAAGTAACACCTACTAAATTAGAATGAAGATAACATAGGTGACAGTACAAAAGCACAAAACAGTGGCTGGCCATGCGTTGTAGCTTGTGATTGAAAACTCTGGTTATGTCTTCTGTGTTATTCTTTCCCCTTTAGAACAGCGGTAACCACTGCCACGTTGAATTTATATATGGAGGGGTGGGGGAGTTATCTTCAGTAAAATCACTTAGTCATGCTCCAGCATTGCACATTTTTTTCAAATTTCATCCCACTCTATCTGAGATCCTTTAACAAGAAACACATAATACGTATAATGCTACTTATTAACCCAAGCACATCTGAACATGTACAGGGTGCATTTACTCATCACTGAATAAACCGTCAACATGCTAACATTAATGAGAAGATCCTTTTATGATTGGATGCTATGATTCCAAGGAAGTCTTAAATTCCAACAGCAGCTCTCTTTAAAAATACAGTCATCTGTCCTTATACCATTTCAAAAACAATGCAGGTGACCATCTAACTTAACATTTATACCTTAAACAAAGCTTCCATTCCACAATAAGTTCTAAGACTGGCTAGTATGTGGCAATAACCATCCTTTTCTTTTTACTAGGATTACAAGCTATAGAAATATATTGCATAGATGCAATGTTTGAAAGTGAACAGAATAATTCTTTGAACCTTGTGGAGCCGTATCTTCTCTCCTTCAAGCCTGGGCCAAACACAGCAAATTATCAGAGGTAGCCACAGATATTTCCTACAAGAAGGAAACAGACAAAAGTTGCAGGGCCTTCTGTTGTTTACTTCAGGTTCTCATAACTGAGGTGTACTAAATCTTGATGCAATTTAAATGTAGACTTTATGCCCAATCCCCCAGAAACTTCTTCCACATAAATCTCAGTGAAATTAATGGGAGTTTTAAAACTAATGAATATTATCTGCAGAACATCCTGGACATCATCCCAATATAAAAATTATCTTTTCCACAATCAGTTCCAATATGATATCTCAATGTGAATGTGAATACTCTTGCTCTTTTGGTGGCAGCTACAATATTGCCAGATGCTTTTAAAATTATATTATTAAAACTCTATAAATGTTATTTAAATGTTAAATGAAGGTAGGGGGCTGATTCATTCCAACTTTTTCTTTTTAATAACACGGGGTGATTACCCAAGCACCGCACAGCTGAGTAAAACCGCCCCGAGTCTTCGGAGATGGGGCGGTATATAAACTTGAAATAAATAAATAAATAAATAAATAAAAAGCCATGGTCTAGCTCATGAGTTTAAAAAGTAAAAATAGAAGTTTACAAACTGTGCCTGGAAAGGAGATGCCAATGATACCGCACTATTCAGTTATTGCTCTTGTACGCAGCCGTGCTCTGTATCTGTTTTGTAAAAGCAACTGGATGTTTTGGCTAGAAGAATATATACTGTAGCATTTTCCCAGAAACAAGTGAGAGCTGGCAATATTAACTTGAGAAAAGAGGGCTACATTTTGCAAAAGCAAGCCTCATTATGAGGCTGGTGGGGAGAGGATTTAAGAAGTCCAGTCTCAGAAGGAGACTGGGATCTTCCCATATGATGAGCTCTATAAGCATGTTCCTAGATGGTGCTTTCATGGTACTCTGGCTCATTTAAAGAGTGGGAAGGGATTTAAGTTATTTTGCCTTCCGCCTATAACTATTACTCTAAGTCTTCCTACTGTATTTATTCTTTCTTTTGCACTGGTATTCCCCATCCATTTATTAGACAAAGATGGAATAGCTAAACAACATACTTTGCTGTTGGAACCCACCCTTCATTTCCATATGTTGTATCTCATGTTAACCAGTGAAACGAAGTGGTACCATTTGGATTTTTTGGTGAAAGCTCCAAAAGAGGATAGCAACACCTCCCACCCTATGCATATGAGGAATGTGTGGAAATGGAAGTTCATAAAGCCCCACAGAGTAGCTTTGTCCCTGTCACCACACCAGGTGGCCACATACCCTGCTGTCTCTACAGTTTTGCATAAAGGCCAACATGTGTAGAAAATCATCTACAGAGAGGGTGGTACAGAATTTCTCACGGGAAGAGAAAGCAGAAAGATAGGCCTGACAAATATGTTGGTGCCATTCACTAATGTCATAAATTTAATTGTGATGTATTAAATTAAAGTCAGACGTCAGTATCCTCAACAGTGGCAGTTTCAGATATAAAAGGCAAAATAAAACTGTAGTCCAAAACAAAGCTTCACTATATTTGGTGGAAAAAAGAGCTGTTGTTGTCATTTCCTTGATTTCAGCCCTCATTATCAATATACTGGAATATTGCCTACTAGCCAATTCACCATGGTTTAGAAAACTGGTATATAGATAATCCTCAAGTTACAACCACAATTGAGCCCAAAATTTCTGTTGCTAAGTGAAACATTTGTTAAGTGATTTATATCTCATTTTACAACTTTTCTTGCCACAATTGTTAAGTGAACCATTGCATTCGTTAAGTTAATAACCTGGCTCTTAAGTGAATCTGGCTTCCCCATTGACTTTACTTTTCAGAAGGCTGCAAAACTGATCATATGACCCAGGACAGTGCAACCATCATAAATATGAACCAGTTGCCAAGCATCTGAATTTTGATTACATGAACCTGGGGGTGCTACAACAGTCGTGTGAAAAACAGCCATAAGTCACTTTTTTCAGTACCGTTGTAACTTTGAATGGTCACTAAATGAACTGTTCTAAGTCAAGGACTACCTGTACTTATCAAATTTAAAAGCAAGAGATCAAGACTGAACATGGGCAATGAAAAAAAGAACAGTATCTAGAATAATTATTAGCACAGTTTCATCCATCTCCACTTCCCCACAAGCAGCTAACAATATAAAAACAAACAAGCAGCATTGCACATTTGGATTGGGCAAGCTCATGATACCAATATTCTAATCACCTGCTTGATTTGAAGTTGATAAAACCTGGGCAAGAACCTTCACATTTCCAAAAGGAAAATGTTTGAATAAACAAAAAGCAAAATGAAACAACCCTGGGCATTTTTTTATTTACAGCAATGGCAAGCAAAATAAAAAACAAACAGGCACATTGACCAAATATAACAAAAGTAGTTTATCAGTTATAATGTGATTTGAAATGTCAAGGCTTAAAAGGAAAAAAGGGGGGAAGTGATTAGATAAAGTAAAAATGACAAAACATAAAATAGAAATAAAGAGAAATAACTGAAATGAAATGATTGTATGTTGGGAGGAAGAGAAGCTTTATTTCAACCTTCAGATCAGGACGTCATTATCACCAATAGAGTTGCCACATTTTTATCTCCAGAGATTTCTGTAAGAAGGCATACATTTCTTAATCTTGGAATTCTGACATTTTCAATTATTTAATTTTTTTTAAATGGTTCTTAACTTTTTAGGTACAGTAGTATATGACTGATACAATGCTTTTGTTGTCTTTGGTCAATGCTTCCATGTTTTTATTTTGCTGATTGTTGATTACAAATGAAGAAATCCTCACTTACTTTTGCCCTAATGACCATTTGTTTAGTGACTGTTTGAAGTTATGACAGCACTGAAAAAGATGACTTATGACCGGTCCTCACACTTACAACCGTTGCACATTTATGATAGTCGCAGCTTCCCATGGTCATGTGATCACTATTTGCAATCTTCCAACAAAGCAAAGTCAAATGGGAACGCCAACAGGAGCAGTAAGTTGTGGTCACATGATAACTTGCTTAACAATCACAAATGATTCCCTAAATGACTACGACTGGGACTGCCAGGACTGCCATCGCTAAGTGGATCAGTCATGTGACATTTCACTTAAAAATTATTTTGCTCAGTTGGTAGTTTAATTAGGATTGTTAACTGAGGACAACATGTAAAGTGTCAGACTTTTACACAGCAATAGTTACTCAGCCACAGCAGAGACTCAACATAATATCAAATCTATCACAAAAGGTCTCTCAACCCATAGGTGTCCAATAAAAAGCCATCTACACAGAGTATGCCAGGAATAAAACAAGGAGGCCTAGAACAGGTCTGCATAAAATTGAAATATTTTATCTTGAATCTGGAACAAAACCCTCTAGTTCTAGAGATGCTGCCACTCATAATTCAACAGAACTGAATGCTAGTCAGTTCTTTGAAGGGAATTATCAGCCCTTCAAGGTAGGCCAGGTCAAGAAACAAACACTGCAGAGATTCAAAAAATGCTGTTTTATTATTTTAGGGTATATAACAAAATCTTGAAAGCCTGTCTCATCTAAACAAAATCAAGGCATGGTTATTTTGAGTTTCCTTCTTATGGTTCTTTCTGTCTCTGTCTGGATGGTATACTCTATTGTTCAAATCTCTCATATCTTCCCCCAGTTTCAAATTCCTAGTTTACAGGAATATCAAGGAATACCATATTGTGGACTAAAAACATTCCAGATGTTGTACGTTTATAATTATTTCCTCTCACCCTCTTCAGCAGTTCCTAAAATGGCCAGCCTCTCTGGACCACCCACCTCCACCTTCCCAACAATTTTGATTCTTTTAACTACTGTCACTGACAATGCAACATATCCCAGTATCTCATTGCCCTCATTTCCCAGGGTCTTCAGTTCCTCTCTCTCCTGCTTCCCATCAGTTATCAAAGTTCTTTCTTTTTTACCCTGCATCCTCCACCCCAAATCATTTTTGCACTTGATTCTATACATGGGCCAAAACAGCTGAAACATTCATGTTCTGAGTTGACTACAGCTCATCCAGAATTAGCTGTTCCATGCATAGAACCCTTTGCACATGGAACACCTTGCATATCCCTAAGTCCCTGCAATCTCTGACTTTAAGTCCTAGCTGGGACTCCAATCAAGCACAATAGGAGAGGTCCATCAAGCACAACTGGTGCATGATGGTGTCAGCAACTGCCTGATTTTGCAGCACTTTCTACATACATTGTTTCTCTCTTTGGGGCCTCATTTCTCTAGCAACTCATGGGAACATTCCTGCTTTGCTTTAAAAGGAAAGGTTTCCTGCTGTTTGGTCCAATGGGCAGTTTTGTCCTATTTTTTCTCCAGCCTTCTGCATCTCTCCTGGCCCTCTCTGCCTGATTTAACAAGGAAAACCAGGAGTATAAATCCTGCCTGCTCTTGCTGAAATGACCTAGGAAAAATGATTTAAATTGTAAAATAGAAAAGAATAGAAAAGAGGGGCAGGGAATTTTATTTGCCTCTAACAAAAAATAAATGTCGTTTTTTTTATTGAATAGCATTAGAGATTAAATGAGTTTTGGCCGGTAAAGCGGCCTGGCCACAACAGACTTTTCTGGGTGAATGCTGGCCTCCCGCCTGGGTGAGAGACTGGTCTGCGGTCTCACGAGGATTCAGAGTAAATCTATTGCCCCCTTATTTATATTCCTATGGCGTTGCCCCTTCTACCAACATAAACATCGTTGCTGACTTACAGACACTAACTTTTCCCCCTGGTTTTATATCATTCGGGGTCTCTACCTTGGTCCAGATTGGAACCTCGCCTTACTGACAGATTACAATGCACTTTATATTTTATCATCTTGTTTTAACATCTATTTTATATCTATACATATTTTATATTTATATTTAGTCATCAATTTTATAAGTATATATGTATGTCCATGGATGCATTGTCCCCATTGTTTACGCTGCCCTCCCTTTTATATTTTAATGTTTATGACCCATAGGAATACTAGACTTATTTATACGAGGGATGTTCTTTTATCTTGCCGGGAATCTCCCCTCACACAGTTATGGCCCTCCTCATTACCGAGGGCCCGCCTCAATGAGGGATTTTTCAATCTAGAGAGGTGGGCGAAGCGTGGTCTTAGGGGTTTTCTAGTTAGG
>JAOYMU010000192.1:36475437-36498556 GCA_025802295.1 Psammodynastes pulverulentus
TGTGAGAGCCAGACATCTTGCTTGTTTGTAGGTGACCAAATACTTATTTTCCACCATAATTTGCAAATAAATTCATTTCAACTCAGCCAATGTGATTGTCTGGATTTTTTTTTCTCATTTTGTCTCTCATAGTTGAGGTCGACCTATGATGCCAATTACAGGCTTCTCTCATCTTTTTACGTGGGAGAACTTGCACAATTGGTGGCTGACTAAATACTTTTTTGCCCCACTGTATGTAGAATTACTTAGTTTTAACATTTCTGAAAGAGAAGTTAGCTGTTTATGAAGGAATTTTAAGATAATTCCACATGGTTGATCCTAAGGATGCTTCCAGGCAGAGGGCTCTTACTTATGGAATTATTCCTTCATTTCCTCGTTGAAAATTGGAAATGGTAGGAAGGTGAAGTGGAGTTTAAAAATGGAAAGCAATGATGTCTGATCTGATGTAAAGTAGCAAAGCAATCTGGAATGGGAAAGAAGGCAGGGCAATTGTTTTTCTGGAAGCAGCCATAGATAATGAATCTTTTGAAGTATTTTGCCCTTTATTTCAGCATGCATTGTGTTTAAACTGTGACATGAATGCCAAGGTAATTCAAAGTTTACACAAAGAAAAGCATCCATGTAAGTTAAGAAGGATTCCAAATGTTATTATCATACATTGATTATTCTTCTACTGAAGCTCATTGAAAGAGGAAGGAACTCTGAAGGACGTTGAAAGCTCACCATTTCAATTAATCTCAAGTCAGCTGCCTTAAAATTGGGATTTTATTTTGTGACCATTACTAGATAACACTATAAACCCCAACACTTGATTAAATTTAAGACCTTGTCCTGAAATATGTATTTTGTTCAAAACGATTCTATCCATTCTGTCAGATGGTCAGTGAGGCTCTGCTTAATGTCTTGTCCCACATCAGGTAAGAGAAGCATCGGTCCAAAGTCCGATGTTTTCTATGGAACTGATTCTGATACTGTGAAATATGTTGCCCCTTGGAGATACGCTTCTTTGTTGCTAATTTTAAACAAGACTTAAACGAGATGGTCATACCAATAACAATGGCAATGAGTGCACTGTTGGAAAACTTGAAGAACCAAGTTGGAGACAAATCCTCCCAGAGAACATCTATGTAGTCTCTAAGAGTTTACACCAACCATAATCACTTGATAGTTCTGATGCCTAATGAGTGGGAAGGAGTCGTAGTTTAGTTAGCGTTAGAGTAATTATGCATCGTAGAGATCCTTTTATATGAAATTACTCTGCACGTGGCTAGAGTCATTAAATTAGGATAATATTTACTTTTTTAAATAATAGCTTTCAGAAAAGAAAATGGGTTGTGAGGTCATTTCTGTGTACAATATTTAGTTTGTCCTCACTTTGTGACAAAAAGGCAAGACGTATCTATAGTAGCATAATGAACTTCCTGATAAAAGCAGATTGAAATCTACTGTGACGTCTCTAACAACAGAGTCAACAAAAAATAGAAATTCATTAAAACACATGTAACACCATCCTGCTGAGTTCTATTCTTGCCTATCATTAAAAAAAGATATAAAGTATATATTTTCTTAGATTACTTTCCAAGTTGCAACATAACCTTTTGAGATTAATAATGCCTTTAGTGCATATTATTAAGAAATGTATAGATTGAACTGGGAGACTTTATAACAGGTCCCCAAAGCAACAAATTTTCTGAGAAGCAGCTTTTTGTGAGCCAGTTGCAGAAAACTATTTTGCCCCAATTTCAGACTGCTTTTCACACTGCCCCTTCTTTTAGATGTTAAAAGCAAGCACAACTACAGCTGGCCCTCACTGCATGTTAAATTAATGTTAGTTATTGAAGTAAAAAACTGCTGAGAAGAGCAGTAGGGATAATAGCAAAGTTTGTTTCTTTTTATTTGCTACTGATTCTAACTTTCTTGCTATCGGAACATGCTTGCATATAAAAATATATAAAAAGATCTTTCTGGGACTTGCAGGTTGATTTTAAATTCTATTGCTTTAACAAAAAATGGATTTGAAAAAATAACCAACTGCAATCTTTCTGTTGTGTTAAGATAATATTTTATAGCAGTACTATTATATTACTGTGGAGTAGTATAGATATAACAATAGCATGATAGGTAGAAGAGTGTCACTTAGCCCTTGCTATGGAAACAGGGTATCCTGCTTCCCTGGACTCTCCTTGGCTAGTTAAATGCATCTCTTCAGGATGGAGAGATGAATATTTTGACATTGTTTCTGGCTGCTGAATAGTCAATAGCATATCAATCATCTAAGATATAGACATTTTTGAAGAATAAAATAGGAATTATCATTAATTATTCCCATAATGATGTTGCTGCAGGCAACCACAATGTCTTAAAGAGAAAAAAAGTTTTATGATATAGAAATCACCAAAGTAATATTGGGTAAATGATGATCTGGGAATCATGTCCTTCCTGGTTGTGGTGGATGATGGAGTCAGCCTGAGCTTAAATGGACTCCAGGGGATGGTAGAGCACAGAAAGGCCTGGAGGAACGTTGGGGTCGCGATGAGTCGGACACGACTTCGCAACTAATAACAAATTCAGATAGGTGCACAGCTTCAGGGAGCCCTGAAAGAATTCTGGGTGCAAGTCAAGTCCTGATTATCACATTTAGAGTCATGCCATAGATCAGTTTACTTGTGGGGCTGCCTATCTCCAAGGGCTTCTGCTCATTATACCAGATCCAACAGAGTGGGCATAGTCCAAGTCCCCTCCACTAACGTGTCAGCTTTCAGGACTGAAGAGGTACACCTTTTCTGTCATGGGGCCTGCCTTATGGAACAGCTTCCACCCAATTTTCGGAGGACTGGATCTTTCATCCTTCAGAAGGCTGCTAAAAGCTGGCTTTTATCCCAGGTAATAAGACTGGGATGTTGGGGAGTCCTATACATATGCCTATGAATCTCTCTCTCTCTCCCTCTCTCTCCCTCCCTCCCTCCCTCCCTCCCTTCCCCTCAAATTTTAACTGTCCAGCATTATAAAATTAAGATGAGCGACCCTATTAATTTTTCTAAACAAACAAAACAGGAAATTATCACTGTTATGTGAGCAAGGGTTAAAATTGATTACCAGACCATTCCAATGATATTGCAAATTGCTAATGAGGAAAGTCATAAAGTACGACTACAAATGGGACTGGAATTCCAGTCGGAAATCATTACAGTTATAAGTTGAGGTGCCCCTGTGACTGGAGGTGTTTTTTTCTAACTTTTTTGCCATGCTCGTTAATGCAGCAGTCATTAAGTGAACCATTCATTTGAATAGGAGTAACAAATCGAAAAAATGTCAGAATCTGACAAAAAATATCATGAATCATAGTCACGTGATCACAGAATACTGTGACTGGTCGCAAAAAATCAGGAGGGCAATGAAACCATTTATAATAGCCAGAGGGGTGCTTTATTGCCCATAAAGCACCCATCCCATGGTTGTCATAAATGAAAACAGTCATTAAGTGACCAGTTATAAGTTGAGGACTACCATAGCACATTTTAGAGTTAAGACAAACCTGCAACTGTAAGATATACTTTGCCTCCAAATCAGCATATAATTCAGTGAGAAATGTTTCTGTGCAATGAAAGGCAATCTTTAACTCAAAGGTATTAATACAAGTGATCATTTTGCTAGGATGTACTTTATAATGTTCAAAAGTAACCAATGTAATTTGGTCAAATAGACACTGTCACCAATCAATTTATCAGCAGTCAAATGCTGTGAAAAAGATAATGTCCACTACATAGATTATCTAGTAACATCATTATCTTCTCCAGCCAGAGGACATATATTGTATTCTACAATCACATTGCCAATGGGAAGTGACCTAGTTCAGCGAATAAGCATCTAATAATCTACAAGGACAATTTCTCAGTTCAGCCCAAGCAATTTAAAACATGTTAAAATATTTGCATTAGCAAATGTTCAGAATTTGGTTCTACAGGATTGAAAATCCTGATGCCAACTCCATTATTATTGATGAGATTGGCAACCCTTATACAGGAGTATGATCTTAAATATCTGTGCATTAGTATCAGCACATCCATCAGTGCTTGCAACAGAATTACAGGTATTACCGATGTCACATTAATATTATGCTAGCCTAGCTTTTCAAATCTCTGCTTCTGTGGGATCACTGTTATGTCCCTTAGCTGCTGCATGAGCATGCCTTGGCAACCATTTTCATGCAATGTATCTACACAATGTAGGCCTCATAAAGCTGCAGCAGCTGAGACAGCTTATAGTCATATTTAGCTGTTCAGTTTTAAAATATCATTTTACTTCCTTGACAAAATGTTTGCCATGGATAGTGCTAGCACAATTAATCAACAGTGTTGATGCAGTCAAAACCTGGGATCTGTTCATGTTAGGCTACTCTGGCTGTCTCCTGCTAGGCTCTACCATTCATCAATATTCTGCTCTGGGGTACTAGACAGACCATATACCTGGTGTCCCAATTGTGTTTTCCAAATATCTCTTCCAAATATTACCGGGGCTCCTTATTTACCCAGGTTTAAGCTATTCTGCTACAATCAGAGCACTACTATGTAATTTTTGTTAACACTTCTGCCACTTAAAAGATTGGTGTAGACTGGCTACTTAGTATGCATGTGTGTATACAAGTTATCTTTAGTTTGGGATGGTGCAGTGGCAGAGGCTATTGCTAGATGCCCTGGCCCTGGCCACTTACTGCCCACATTGCTATTCTTTGCAGCATTAGTTGGAGACAGAGTGTGCTTGTTATCAACCATTTCCCTACTTCATTGCACACATTCCTTCTATATCTACAACCTGTCAACCAAGCTATTTGTGGACATGTGTTTAGTGCTCTTTCAAAAGAGCATCAGAATAGTATACTGACAGGTCATAGATGCAGAACATCTCCATACCTACAACCTGTTAATCAGTCACATTTACAGGAGTTAAAACTGGTGAAAATATAGCTATGCCCTGAGCGAATTGGTTACTAATTTCTTGCAGTGGCAAGTTTCCAATTAAAAAAGCACATGGGAAAGTAGCAAATTCTTTGACTTTATGCTTTGTCCCCAGATCATGAGATCTGGATGAATGCTCAAACATTTCAAACCTTTCATGCTTTCCTTTATTAATATTCTGTTTTCAACAAATAAAGGATGAAATGTTTCAGTCCTTTTAAGTTTGAGAAAATCATAATTGGAGATAAGGAAACTATGTTTATCAAATTATGGAATAAATTATTTTCATTATAAAAGAATCTCCAATTAAACTGTCTGATAATAAATACATTGTAGGATGATTAAGAAAACTATTTTCACGCACAATGCTTTATGTTAACATTTAGGAACTTTATCAACTACACTTCATTCATTTTTTCTGTTCATTCATTCATTCGTTCATTCATACAATTTAAAATCTATTTTTCAGTATAAATTCAACCCAGTTTGAGGGCAGCTTTAACTTCATATAACAGTGAAGCCAAATAAAATGTTTCAGATTAAAAATATAACACAGCAATATCTAGATAAAGAGGCGGAACACAATAGCATAGATTAAGTAAAACATTTGGAGAAAACAAATAGATTTTCAATTAATACTAAGAGTTTACAAAATTACAAATCATATGTCACCCAGAGTTTGTTGGAAGTTTGGGGACATATAAAATTGATAAATACATAAATAAGATTTCCAGTAATTTTGACAATAAAGGGAAGGAATTCTAAAGACAAAATTCATATCAAGTGCAAATTCTCTACTGGACTGCTGAATACCTGCAAAATAGGAAACCTCAAGAGCTCTTCTCCAGTAGAATGTAACAAATAGGTCAGATACAACAAGAAACAAGATTCTTTTGTTGTTTGAGTCCTAAACCAACATTAGATAGCCCCCAAACAATTGCTCTAATAACTTGAGACTACCATACTGAAATTTGGTGACAAAGTAATTGAAATTAAGCAGTATATTCCCCCCGCTTTTGGGGGGGGTGTTTTCCCCCCAAAAGTAAGGGAATAGGGTCTCAGAGAGGCGAATCACCTGAACTGAAAGGAACCCCCAAACAGTAGGGGTACAAAATATCAGTTCCTAATTGACAAAATCATTTTTGGGTTTACTCAGTTTTTTCTTCAGACCGTATAAATCTTCCGACAAAATGATTTTGGAAAACTGTATGAGAAGGACGACCAAGTTGAATGTAGCTTCAATTGACTACAGGAAGGCATTTGACTTCCTGCCACAAGATTGGATAATCAAGTGCCTAGGAATAACAGGAGTCAGTAGAAACATCAAAGCTTTGTGCACAATGGAAGACTCCATTGCTGGTCAATGGACTGTGAGAGATTAATATCAAGAGAGGAATCTTTCAAGGAGACTCATTATCACCACTACTGTTTATCATTGCAAATTCATCTGTCAACACTACTGAAAACTCAGGCCATGGCTATCGAACGTCAAAATCATCTTCCAAACTATCCTATCTTCTTCACGTGAATGATCTGAAACTGTGTGGAAAAACACCATGTGAAACACCATGTGAAACACTGCTCAGCACTGTCTATATATTGCAATGGAGTTTGGACTGGACACATGTGCCAACCTTACCATTAACAGGGGAAAAATAGTGAAAACAAAAAGAATCAAGATGCCCTATGAAAATAACAAAGAGCCTGGATGAAGACTATATATACCTAGGCATCCTTCAGGCTAACAACATTAACCATACTGAAGTCAAGAAGATTAGAAGTGAATACTTATGAGAGTGAAGATCTTAAAATCTAAACTCAATGGAGGAAATACCATCAAAGCAATTAACACCTGGAATAGTGGACTGAAGTCAAATAAAACTAAAAGCCCTAGACAGGAAGACCATAAAATAATATCAATGAATCATGCTCTTCATCCAGGCAGGAATGTTGAGAGACCCATATACCAAGGAAAATAAGTGGGCATGGAATGTTGCAAGTGTACCAGACAGTTGAAGAAGAGAAAAGAGCATTGGAAGAATATCTGAAGGACAATGAAGAAGATGCACTGAAGCTAGTATACTATGAAGGCTTATTGAATACTGGAGGCCTCAAACTGGAAAGTACTGGAAAGCCCAAATATTCTTGTAAGAAATACCAAAGGAAGAAAAAGCATTACATGATGAGTACATAAAAAACAGAAGGCAAAAGCAGATAATAAGATCTGGCAATGGCTAAGAGCAGAAAAGTTGAAAAAAGCAACAGAGGGGCTAATTCTGGTACACAAGACCAAGCCTTAAGAACAAATGCATACAAAACCAGAATTGAGAAGACAGCAACAAACAGCAAATGTCACCTCTGCAAAGAAGCTGACAAAACAGTGAACCTCCTAGTTAGCTGCTGAAAGATCAATAAACTTACTATAAAAATGGCATGACCAAGTAGCAACAATAATTCCATTTGTCTATAAGCAAGGATTGATGGAATCACAAAATAGCAAAGTAATAGAAAATGAAGGTAGCAGATGACCTTTTGATGTCATGTTCATAGCATTTACCGTACTTAACAATTTAACTTTAAATATTAATTTAATTAATTAATGTAATGTTTAGTTTATTTATACACTTCTTTTATTTTTATAAATAACTCAGTTATATAGTTGTTATAATTGCATCCGTGAGGCACTGAAAAAAAGCATACATGGAATGACTTTAATCCACAGAAAAACTTGAGGCCATTCAGACTTTTGGGCTATCATCCGTTACTCTAGTTTATTGTACATTAACTGTGTAATAATGACTAAAAACATTTAATTTATATGTATTTTTCTCGGTATGTGTGTTTGCATGCATGCATAAATACTTACGTATCAGCAATGTTTCTAAAGCGGAATTAACATTAAGACCAAACCTAGATACCACTAGATCTGGAGCAAATGATTGTAGAAAAATGCAGGAATAATGTTAATTATTTAAAACTCTCCAGGTTACAGGAAGTGTCTAAAAGCCATACCTAAATATCTATCAATGCTGTTTTAGACAAGCTCTGAATAGTAATATGCATGCTATCAAAATTGCTTATGTCAGAATACTTGCATTAAAAATAGAACACATTCCTCTATAACCGACTTCGGGATGCATTTCATCTTCCTGTTTACATATCATATGATAAATCTGCAGTTATTGAAGAAAATGACCCACTCAGGGACCTAATTCCCAATAAAAGTACTTTTAGTTTATCTGTACACATATCAAGACTGAGACACAATAGTTTTGAAGACATGCTAAAACAACTTTCAAAGAGCCATTCTCATGATATATGCACATATATTAATATTGTCCCAGCGCTGACTGTGATCAAACAGCTTTTGCAGAGTTTGAGACAATCCAAAAGCTTAAAAAATTATAAAATACTAAAACAGGATGAACATCACATCACAAGGATAATTACTCTTGCAGTATTCAACCTTTCTCTTTCTCCTTCACGTTTCCAAAGGCGCCACAAAAATCTTTAGGAGATGAAAGAGTTTATAAAAGAGGAAAAGCAGGGTCATGGAGCACTTGCGTTTTTTGTATATGCATTTTTTAAAATTATCTGCTCTGATCAAGCAGAGCTAACATGTTTATTTAGCCTTTTATAACAACCTACCAAACCTATTTAACCAAGGGGACAATGGGAGAAGAGAAAAATGTAAATACAACAGAAAACCTATTTGTATTGCAGAAAATAATCTTATTTTGAACTACTTGGAATTGTCCCACATATCCCTTTGTTGCCTTTTGATACTTACAAGAACCTCTGTTGCAAAAATAATTGCCTTCAAAACTGTTTTAAAAATTGTCACAAATGTCATACCACAATAGCATCAAGCATTATTTTCCCTTCAATCCTATGGATTGTTTGGACTTGTTACCTCACCTCAGTTTAGTTTTTTTTCAAAACGACAGCCATTTAGAAGTGCTTGAACTGTTCAGATTTGGCCTAGGGCCCTAAATGCGGGCAATCCTCCTCTCTAGGACAATATTCAAACCCACCCACCCCAGACGTCCCCTCCCACCCAGCTCCATTTTCAGGTTTGTCAATTACAAAGCAATCCATTTATTAACTCTTTCACCTTTTTTATTAGGTCACGTTTAAAATCTAGTGCTTACATGCCTCTGCCCTCTAGTGGAAGGTATAGAAGGTCCCTTGCCTTCTGCCACGACGTTTCCTTATTTCCTTACCTGTTGAACGGATCACATTTTGAAGCGAGAAGACTGAGACAGAAATAAAATGGAGTTTTATACAATGTTCTCTGAACTACAGCTCCCAGAATGCTCCTTGTTATTATCCTTTGTGACACCTTATAAAACAGAGCAGAATTGCCCACTGGGCAATATTAGTTCAAAAATGAGCCAATAACATCTTTGTATCTGCAATTTCTTAGGGCTAAGGGCTGTGGGGGCATCATGCCAAAGCTTGGGTGGGGCAAGGGCAAAGAAGTTGGTAGGAATTTAATTTCAGCTTAATGATAGTTAAATTAAATGTAGTTGGTATACCGTATAATTATTCCCCACATATTTAATGATGTCCCTGTTCTATCACATCATACAATACAATTTGGCAGCAACGTCTGGAAGATTTCTGAGGATTACGCTCAAGGATTTGCACAGAGAACAGGAGCTACAAGTTGGGCACTTGTGCCTGCCATAAATTCAGGTGACTTGAGAATCTGAGGTCTAGCGATATGAAAAACAAAATAGGGCTGGGGATTACAGTACAATGAAAATGCCACACATTGTGGCCGATACTAATATGGGCTTTGCACTGATTTTAAAGTGCAGAGAAATAAACATTTCATTCAACTCATTATACAAATAGAAAGCTCTTTGTTTTTGCTAATGTCTTCTCATTTCTCCACAGCTGCCTGAGCACTCATTTTTCTGAAACACTGTTAGAAGATTATTTTCTGTATCCACTGAAATTTCTGAATATAGGGGAAAGGAGGCATGGAAGAGTAGAGCAAGAAACAGAAATTTTGACTATAAAGGATTGAGGAAGATTAAGCAAATACAATTCTGATATAGATTGATTTAAAAGTAACAAGATGTTTGTTCAGTGGATTTTAATAATTGAATTGCAAATAACATAATCAGAGTTGGAAGGTACCTTGTAGGTCATCTAGTCCAACCCCTCGCCCAAGCAGGAGACCCTACACCATTTCTGGCAAATGACTGTCCAATCTCTTCTTTTACAAATATACTCTGTAATTCAAAGTGAACCTTCCCAAAGACAGTATTTCAAATGGAAAAGTCTGTTAGGTATAGAAAATGTGTTCAAAATATGCAGCTCGTTTCAACGCCAAAGAAAACCCTCCTGGCTAGCATCAAGGATACATCAAATTTAACATTTGCTGAACATTTCAATGTTATGTGTGTTGTCCACATGCAATGCTAATGTTCTGGATATGGAATCTGAACACTTGCATCCAACACTCTTAGTGTACATAGCACCTAATTAGATAATTCTGATTTTCTGCACAGAATATTGTTGATGGATCAGTATCAATATATATTCAAGGATGGGAGAAGGCAAATTGTAATGCAAAATTATTAATATTTTTGAAGTACTTATTAGGCATTTTAAAGAAGGTATTAGTAGTAACATTTATTGTCAATAGGGTTAATAAAATGTATTAGAATATGGTCAGCATTGCCTAAAAATTGAATATGTAAGCTGCCATACCAATGAATCCTTTCTCAAAAAAATTATCATAAAATATAATTTTAAAAAATATTTACAAAAGTAAAATTCAGCACTTACACAAAGAGATTAACAATAGAAAGACATGAGATTATATGTAAGATTGCTTTAACTATATATAATGATTTGTAATCTTGAGAAGAAATCCACAGTCATCTATAATCCATATAATCCATAATATAACCAAAAGAATGTTTATTCAGACAAGAGTAATCCATTAGGAAATTATTATTAATATAGGTTGACTAGCTTTGGTTAAATGTGTCCTTCATTGGAGCTTAGTACTTTGTGTTATTTTTTTTCTCACAGTGCAGTTTCCCATATGATACCACATATCACAGATACAATAAAAGATTTTTTTTTTGAAGTTTTGCAATATTATTTAACAACTAATAGTATAAACTGTTTCTAATTTTTTATATCCTATTCCCATTCATTTTATACACATTAGATAATGTTAGCCAAGAAACCAACAGCAGGATTCATTGTGAAAGATTTGGAGGTAATTGTCATACTCTTTGCAAATACTTTCAACAAAGGACACGAACTTAGAGATTGTAGCATTTATCTCTGTATTTATAAACCTCCCTAAAGCGTTTAGAAAAGTACAATTTATATCCTGTAATTGTAATGAAATATAATGTTACCTATGGATACTGTAGTTCATTCTTGATGACTTGCTCAAAGTACTCACTGAAACCCAGGTTGGAGGGTCTTTTCCTGTTTGCTGATACTGTTCCTTGAAGTTATAAAACATGGAAGGAAGACCATTCTAGTATTATTTTACTGAGCTCCAGCATGTCTTTGTTGTCATTTTTTCCTATCCAAACAACCCACTGTCTTCCATTCCACTTGGCCAAGATCTAAAGGGTTTATTTCATATTTCCAAGTCTGTAATCCCTGAGCCTGGCTTCGGATCATATTTGAACCTTTTCCCCAATTCCTGATCTTCATTTGCAAGTATTTGCACATTTTCATTGTCTTCTTATCGATGGTTCCAACCTTCCTTTCCATTCTGTTGTGATGGTGGGACCCAATTTTTAGTTTCTTTGTGTTCAACTGAGTATTGTTCAGCATACAGCCTACACTTCTATTGGCAAAAAATAAATAAGGTTCTTATCTATATTTTGGAGTAACTAGGTCAAAATCTGTGGTCAGTCTAGAAATAGAATATATTCAACTCAACAAAGGCAGGTTTTTTAAAAAGTGTCTTCTCACTAAAATATAATAAATGTGGCTTACCAATATCAGATCAAACACATTGGCTATTGGTCTTTTCTATTCTTTATAAATAATCGCATCCACAAAAATGACAGAATTGCAAGTTATTCTGGGTAAAAGAGATCTTGAAAAAAATTGCAAGGCCAGTTTTGTTCCTAAGCAACAACTCTCGGCTTAAGAGTCTCTTGGAGAGAAGACATTTTGAGGAATCTTTCATTTATCTCTTTCTGCATTTTGCTTGGTAGATGCTTAAAGATACATCAAAAGGGTCATACTGAATGATGCAGATTAACAAAATATTTTCACATTTAATAATGTTTCTATTTTAAAAATTGAGTCATGTTAAAATTAGTGTTGGGCAGAAAAGTTCTGCATATTTTCTGCCAATTTTCATTCAATCTGGTGACAAAACTTTCTTCAAAAATCAATTTCAAGAAGAGAAATGGAGTCAAATGCTTGCACTGGACTGTGTCTTCCTCCATTTATCCAATCATATCTCTGCAAGATGTGTCCTCTCCTTCCCTCTGTGTAATCATCTGTCCAGCATTTTGAGTTTCTCTAGCTTGATTCACTTTAGTTAAATCCCAAGGAGACAATCTCACTGGAGATCTTCCCCAGGGCTCTATCCAGTTGGGACATATGGGCAGCCAGGGAAGCTTCCAAGGAATGGAAAGGCAACCGAAAGTAATTGCACCACCATATACCATCTGCCCTTTCCAAAAATGAAGTTCAAAGCCACCAAGAGAAAATTGAAATAAATTCCCAAGTCCCTAAAGATGTTGAGAGCTCTGGAATTACTAAAAAGAAAGAGACCATTTCTAGATCTCCTGATGCCACCATCTTTTAAAATTATGGCCTGTTGTTAAGATATTTTAAGGGAAGGGTTAAAAAAATGTTAAATACATTTTAAGGCAGGAACATACTGTATTTAATACTG
This sequence comes from Psammodynastes pulverulentus, assembly GCA_025802295.1. NCBI lineage: Eukaryota > Metazoa > Chordata > Lepidosauria > Squamata > Psammodynastidae > Psammodynastes > Psammodynastes pulverulentus. Next base: position 36,488,293 of record JAOYMU010000192.1, read on the forward strand.
GATTTTGTCTTGACTACAGTCAAAATAGCCATCATTTGTAATTCTGAAGGGCAGTATTGAAGTACAGTACACTCATAGAAATGTTTAAAGCAAATTCAATTTGTGATCTGCTCCCAAACACCTTGCACTTGATTCAAGCTCTGGGCTTTAAGTGACATTGAGTGATAAAGATCAATAGCCCTAGCAGGCCCAGAAATGGACGTTTTCTTTTTAATAATTCCAACTCTCTCAACTTCCTTAGGCTATATTTATCCCTCAAGGTCTCAAGGCCTTGTGATGTAAGTCACTATTATAAGAATTTAGCCTTACATAAGAACATAAGCAGGACCCTGCTGGATCAGCCCCCTGGCCCATCTAGTCCATCAATCTGTTATCAGAGTGGCCAACCACATTCACAAGGAAGCCCACTAATTTCTCAGCAAGAGTCATGGTTGATAGTCATTGCCCTCCACCCACCCACCCCACTCCTTTTAAAGTCGGCACCACATCAGGAGGTCCTTCTTTTCAGAATCTCTAGGGAAAGCAATAATAAGGGAATATTTTCTCTTTGGCTAAGTGAGAACTTTCACTTATTTGTCCTGCATATTTTGGCATTATTTTAGCAGGATCTACCTTTAAAGCACAGGTATAGGCAGGTTCCCCTCATGACCAGCCTTCCTCAGCTTGTCCCACTAGCTCCACTTATATCGCCAACAAGCTCCAACTTGAATCTTTGTGTCTTGAGACTTCTGGAAACTGTCAAGCTCACATCCCTTCTAGAGTATTTCACCCATTTTTAGAGTATTTCCAGTTTCCCCCCCCAAATAACAGATATACAAGCAAAGGCAGAACACTCAGAGTTGAAACAGAATTTAATTGAATTGAGGTTTTACTTGTTGGTTATTTTTCTGGATGTTGGTTTTTCTTCTCTTTTTTTCTTCTGTTGTTTGTTTATTAGGTGAGGAGGCAGTTGAATGTGAAACCTCTGTGGCTTAAAGCAGAAATGATAGCAGAGCAAGAGGAAAATGGATGAAGAGGCAGAGAGTAAAATGTGACCAAACATCCAGGCAGCAATGAGAGGGAGAGAGATCTGAGCAAAGTGCTGATCGCAAGAACATGCCCACAATGCACTACCCACAGCACCCCACAAAACATGGCACACTAATCCAGTGTATCATACCAGACATCTTGCCCTTCACATTCAGAAAAAAATCTACAGCAATTCAACCTTTGGATCAATGGGTGCCTAACCCCAGATGCAGATGCATACTATCCACCAACCTAAACACACACACACACACACACACACACACACACACACACACTAGCTCTTAGACTTGTACAGTGCTTTACAGCCCTGTGTAAGTGGTTTACAGAGTCAGCATATTGCACCCAACAATTTGGGTCCTCATTTAACCCACCTTGGAAGGATGGAAGGCTGAGTCAACCATGAGCCAGTGAGATTTGAACTGCTGAACTGCAGCTAGCAGTCAGCTGAAATAGCTTGCAGTATTGCACTCTAACCACTGCACCATCTCGGCTCAATTGTGATTAAATTGTATTTTGTGGCTGATAAGAACATACATTCTCTCACTTATGTTTTCTCTCTCTCCCCCCCCTCTCTCTTTCTCTCCCTGTCACACATACAAATGAAGCAACCAGTTACTGACAATATGCAGCACACAGGTTTAAACACAACTCACAGGGATCAAAACATAGATGCTGATATTACAAGGGACAAAAACACAAAAACGCCATCTTGTATCAACAAGCAAATACAACCTGGACTCCAATTTAAGGACAATCTTCAAATGTGCAAAATACTGGCCAAACACCAGGGCAAACATGCTGACATCATTTTGTACTTGGGTGTAACGATGACTCAAGCAGGTCTAAACAGCAGACACTGCACAACACAGACAAAGCTGACTTGCAGCACTGCATCATGACAGGCAAAAGGAAGCGTCAGTCTTTGCATATCCTGGGCAATTCCAGTGAGTGGGTCTGAGAAGACCGGGAGCAGGAGTGTGTGGAACAAGGACGATGGAAGATGTGATCTAATGGGCACTCAGAGTCTGTGCACTGAAATAGCAGGCATGGCCAGAGTGTGCCAGGATGCATTTATAAGACACTTGGATTACGGAAGTTGTGCCCAGCAAAGCGAGCTTCATCACCAAGTTCTTCCTCAATCCTGTGGAATGCAGATGGATAGTTAATGGAGTGTATTATGGTTATCGGCCACATGTACTAGATATAATAGAAAAAAAGTTAATTTCAAGTGAAATTTAAGGTCGGAACATCTCCTTCTGTGGAACCCAATGAATGACAGTGTACCATAAAAGTACAGGCTATGAAACTGGAACCATTTTTTATTCAGCTCCTGGCTTTACATTCAAAGCTCTAAATGGCTCTTTCTGAGGAAGATAACAGTTCTGATGGGAAAATGTGCCATGTGCATTGCTACATGTCAGTCACATTGGAGTTTTTTATAGCATGAGCAGCTCATCTTAGGCATCCTGCTATAATATTTCAGAGGGGTTTAGCTATGGACTTTGGTTTGGTTATTCCAAAACACTGAATTTGCTCTTTTTCATGCACTCTCTTGTTGACTTGTTAGTATATTTGACATCTCTGTCCTGCAGTGTTATCAAGCTCTCTACTACGGTATCGTTTTCAGTGATGCTAAACATCTACTTTCATTTCAGCTTCAGTTGATAGACAGATTGTCTGATAACCCTTCTCTGATACAAAGCAGAATGTTTTCATCAGTGATAGCAAGTAATTCAGGTTCTGAAGTAATAAAATCTTCAAACCACTACTGTTGTCATGCTTCATGATCGGTCCAAAGTTATAAACTGAATAACAGAATAACCGAGTTGGAAGGGACCTTAGAGGTCTTCTAGTGCAACCCCCTCTTCAGGGAGGAAACCCTATACCATTCTGGACAAATGGCTACCCAATCTCTTCTTGAAAACCTCCAGTGATGGAGTACCCACAACTTCTGAAGGCAAGCTGTTTCCCTGATTAATTGTTCTCACTGTCAGGAAAAGTTGCCAGCTTGTAATAGAATATTCAGTTGCCATCAGATATACTGATAGCTTTGCTACTTAAAAGAGTTCCCCTTTAAACTCATCTGTCCATACAACATGCCTCCACAAGCATCAACGTTCATAACAGGCAATCATGGCTTTCACCTTGCTCTGAGGCATCCATTGGGGGTTAAGATAAGCAAGAAAGCAGTTGTGGCATCACAGTCCATGCTCTGTCTCTTTTGTATGCATGTACCAAGGAGTGGAGTTTCAGTCACAATATTGCAAGTGCCATCTTGCCTATTTTGATCCTCCAGTTTAGTCTGCTGATGATGCTATTCTTCAATGAAGCTCATTTCATCTCAGGTCTCTTTTGATGATGAAATCAAGAATAGTAGTTTTAGGCTTAGCTATCGTTAGATAAGTCTGCAGATCCTTGGCTATTTCTTGGTTTTATTTGTAGCTCCTGATTTTGTGCTATGCTCTTGGTATGATTTTGACAAAATAATAAATCTTGGGAAATTAATTATTGTTCCAAATCTTTATTCCATGACTATCAGTTGTTCTGGACTGTGACCTTAATACCCTGGACTCTGGTTCATAAACTGGCTGTAAATGAAGCTGGCTTAAAAATGTATTTCTGGGCTGTAACCTCTTCTTCTACTTCAGCCATGGTGTTCTGTCCAGACGATGACTTCCTATTGGTAGATTCTCCTGCTTTTTTATCCCCACTTCCTGTTCCAGAAATGCTAGCATTAACCACTTGCCTTTCCATGGGCTGGTCCTTAAGGGCATATGATTTCCATTGACAAATCTCATTTTCCATAAAAATGCAGTAAGGAGAGAAAAACAGATGTGCAGGATGTTTTGTTGGGTACTACTAGAAGACTCCTCTCTGGAGGCCCTAAGAATTTGGCCTAGAATAGCAACCGAAAGAGATTCCCTGGTGTTTCTATCATAAACCTGCCTTCAGAATGATTCTTAGAAAGTCTTTGTTCAGACACCTGAAAGCCTTGCAATGTAAGGACCTCTCTACTCCTTATTCTCTTAGCTACTCTCTGTATTTGGCAACAGTCTGTAGCAATCAAGAAACAAAAGGATAAATCTGCTGTAGTGATGGCCTGGCCCGAAGGCAAGGCCAGCATTATGTGTAGACAAAAGTAACATTGAGGATGCGAAGCTGTTTTGACGACGTTGTCAATCGCCAGAGCACATGTATGCTCTAGTGCTGTGTTCGTGCTTGCATTGCTGTGCAGTAGCAACAGGATCCAATGAATCTCTAGCAACAAAAGTTCTCCTTTGTTATATTAGTCCAATCCAGCAGGACAGGCCTCTACTGGAAGATATGCAGGTTGATATTCCTATCTCCTCCAAACTCACTCACTCTCTTTTCTCACACACAGGAATATCCACCTTACTTCCCTCACATTTCTTACCTCATTAGCTGATTATATTTTGCCAGTCGCTCAGATCTACACGGAGCTCCGGTTTTTATCTGCAAAGGTCAATGTCAATTCAGTAATATTTTATGGAGATTCACACAAACATGTCAATTATAGGCAAAGGCAGCTCACCAAGAATAAACATCTTTTGTGCTTATCTGAGCTCTGTCATGATATCAAAGGTGTATGAGATGAGGAATAAACCTAAAGTAAACTTCTTTTTTGGCTAACTGCACAATCTGCAAAAGTTTGCTTAAAAGAGGGGGAACGGGGGAGAAGAAAGGGCCCATTCTCTTGTTACCAGAACCTTGCCTGTTTATCTTCCTCTGCTCCCACATTCTGCCCCAAGCTTGTTAACTGTCAGCTGGAAGCAAATAGGTCACTTCCCCCCCACACACACAAGTTCAATGCCTTGAGGCTTGTCAGAATAAATTGAGAGGTGGGAGCAACTGGATCTTCACTGCACAGTGTACTTAGCTGACATGTTTCTGTATTTCTTTAGAGAAAGATATTGAGGTTACTGGCACAATCATAGAATAATAGAGTTGGAAGGGGCCTTGGAGATCTTCTAGTCCAACCCCCTGCAATTCCTATGCTATGAGCTGACCCCAAGTCCATTTGTTGCCATGTTCCTGTCCTTTTCATCGTCTATCACTTTTTCTGAAAATCTCCCCAAGCTTCAAGACCCAAAGTACAGCCTCCTCATGGAACTGTTTATTCTGTCCCAGTCTTTTACCCTTACCCACACCATCATTCTTTTCTTTTGAACGAAAGGAAACAGTGTTTAAGATGCTAAATTTAGGACTAAGAAGGACCAGATTCAAGTTTACACTCAGCCCTGAAATTTCAGTGTATGACTTTAGGCTGATCGCTCTCTCTCTGCTCAAGCTACCACACAGTGCTGTGAGTATGGAAAACATTGGAAGAAAGAATAAAAGTTACCCCAACTGTTGTGTCACGGCAATATGTAGCATATTCCATCTGATTTTGGTCCCAGTTCTGCTGGGACTGTATTTAAATAGTCAACATTCCCATTTATACATACTGTCTTCTGGGTAATTACAGTGACTGAAAGTTTGTATCTGATGTATTGAAATGTCTACTCTTTTTTAACACTTTTGTACATTTTTCTCCCACGATGCTGGTTTGTATCAGACACCAAATCAATTCTGTCTATTAAGATTCTGTCTCAAGAGTGGCAATTTTCTAGCCCTTGCCAGCTTCTTCCCAAAAAGAGACAATACATGATTTCTTCTAGTTAGAACCTACCTGCCCAGTACAGAGTCCCACCACCAGGTCAGCAATGAAGGTGTCTTCAGTCTCCCCTGATCGATGACTCACCATCACCCCCCAGCCATTCTCTTGAGCCAGTTTACAACTGTAAGTGAATATCATAAAATCAGGGCTTTTCTTCGGCGCCAAAAGGTGCCGGAACGCTCCCCCCGTCGCGCGCTAAAAAAACCCGGAAGTGATAGCGCGCGATTGGTCGAGACGCGTCACGTGACGCGGACTCGGAAAAAGGTGCCGGAACGCAGTACCGCTGCGTTCCGGCAGAAAAAAAGCCCTGCATAAAATTAATAGATTTGCCTCCTGAAGATAATCTTTGGAATTGTGAATGGGTACTTGATAGCACAGTACAATGGAGTGGCTTAAGACAACTCACGCTTGAATAGCTTCAGTGACTGATCCAATCTGGTTGACTTTAAGCAGTAGACAGTTGCAGGCCTTCTCCTCAACCGCGTGCTCAATGCGTTTGGGGTTGGTCACTGTCAAATCATCTCCCACTATCTGAATCCCTACATTAGCCGTGAACTTTGACCAGGCTTCCCAGTCATCCTGATCAAAAGGATCCTCAATGGATACCACTGCAAAACCAAAAGGAAATGAGAAAATTACAATGCGCCCCAGACTGCAAATAGGGAAAGTCTCAGTGTCTTTAGCTTCAGTAGTGAGGCTTCATCCATATGTAGTCACTCACCTGGATAGTCCCGTACAAAGCTCTGATAGAGGTCACCCAGTTCATCAGCAGAGATGTAACGGCTGGGATCATCAGGGGATTTGAAGTCCAAGTCATACTTGCCATCTCTGTAGAACTCTGATGCAGCCACATCCATGCCAATCACAATCTTATCAGTATAACCAGCTTTCTCAATGGCTTCCTTGAGCAGCTCTAAAGCTGAGAGGCAGAAATGGAGGCAGGTTATTTAGGAAGGGTTTATTTAGGAAGAATGTCTTTAAGAATTTAGAACATCCCTTCTAAGTGAGATTTTTAAAGACTTCTCTTTCAAAGTACAGCATCTCTTAGTGCTGTACTTTTTTTTCTTACCTTCACTGTTCTCCAGGATGTTTGGGGCAAAGCCCCCTTCATCTCCTACATTGGTGGCATCTTTACCATACTTGTCTTTGATCACACTCTTGAGATTATGGTAGACTTCAGCACCAATGCGCATGGCATCCCGGAAGCTTTCAGCCCCAACAGGCAAGATCATAAACTCTTGCATGGCCAGTTTATTTCCAGCATGGGATCCTCCATTGATCACATTAAAAGCCTGGAAGAATTTAGTAACAAGAACTAGAAGAGGGGATCTTCAGTAATATATCTTAAGCACCATACAAGAGTTGTAAATGATGGTCTAAAATTGTTTTAATCATAGTGGCTTCTTTCATCTGTAAATATCCTACATACTGTGATTGAATAAAGAGGCTAAGAACATGTTGGTAGAAGTATTTTGCTTTTACATAGAACTAAAATACCATGTTTATAAACCTAACCCTAAAGATAAGCTTTGAAAGTTCCTACAGTATATTTAATATGGATATAAAACTAGCATGCATGCAAAGGACTATAAAGGTATATGGTGTATTGGGGAAAATCTAGTTCTTTTGGACCCTTGTTCAGTCTGTTGTTACTTGGCTCTCTGCTCCATACCTCAGTTTTATGGGTGTGAAATCAAGAAAACATCACCAGATTCTTACAGGGACTGGCAGAATGAGATCTGAATTTCCAGCCAAGTCAGCAATATGACGGTACAGGGGTACATCCTTCTCTGCAGCGGCAGCTTTGCAGACAGCCAGGGAAACACCCAGGATGGCATTAGCTCCAAATTTAGCTGCGAATTTTACACAATTGATTAGAATATAACATAATCAGAGATTACAACAAAAGATCTTTGAGCCAAAGTTTTTACCAGCATCTGGCTACCCCACAGCATCTGCTATTAATCTGGCCTGAGGTTCCCTGCATGGCTTTTATAGTTGCTTTTAATTTTGCCACAAAAATTTCCATTGGGCTTCCTACCCAAGAGTAGTCTGCAAACAGTAGCAGTTCATTTGTTTCGAGAGAGAGGCTAACATTTCCCTCCTCCACTCTCCAGAGCTTTTCAGCTGGAGTCCACCCTTGGTGCACTGGGTTTCCCCTCATATACCTGAAATGTATTTTTGTGGTCTCTCCTCGGCTGGTTGTTGCTGCTAAGGCCCATCCCCTGTGAGAATGCTTGTTTGTTCTAAACTACACAGAACATACAGTCAGTATTGATTTGGAGCCATTGTGTAGAATCTCCAAAGCCAATTCTGATAGGCCTTTGCATTTGATCCTGCCAAAATACATCCACTCCAAGCACTACTAGGAAAACCATCTATAAGGAGGAATCCAGCATCAAAAGCATGCAGAGAGAGAGAGAGAGAGAGAGAGAGAGAGAGAGAGAGAGAGAGGTCAATTTAGCAGAGCAACTTTATACTGGTCTGCCCTGTTGCTTTACTGGGATTGGTTATGTGTTTCTATCGATCTCGTGCAAACATGAATTATTTGCATTGTTCTTTGCAGAGAGAAGACTAGCAAGGCAGTGGCAGTGCTTTGCACTCTAAGTGCAAAGGAAGAAGGGAAAGAATCAACAGATAGATTGCATTGTTTCCAGTGTATGTGTGGAAAATGGGAGGGGCAATTATCTTTTTGATAATTTTCTTTCTTATTTTAATCTGATCTTTTTTTCACATTTTCATCTTTTTTGTTTCAACTTTCATCATTTTACTTGGAAAAATTCCTTACATTTCCCTTGCTCACTCAAAATTTATATTGTGGTGAAGGAGACTGGGGAGATTCATGTAGGAGTGAGAGATCCCCCCCCAAAAAAGCAGAACATTTTTAGGTAGCTCTATTTAGAATTCAGCCTCCTTCAATTTGATTGGAATTCTTCTTCTCTAACATGGGAAAGAATCTATTTTGGGACCAAGATTATATTCAGCATTGTGTGTCATGGTGAGAGCTGCACACAGAAACTGCTATTGCCAGATAAGATGTGTAGTGTCAAACGGGAAAATGTATGACGTCAAAGCAAATCCAAAATAGTCTACAGTATATGTTAGTATTTAGGGAGTATAAAATAAGAAACAAAAATAAATGTTTTGCCTTCAACTGTAGACAACCTTAACAACAAAGAATAGATTAATGTAGGAAGTAGCATAGATAATAATAACACATTTGATGTAATTATGTCTTTTGGGACAAAGAGACTAGACAAGTAAGCTTCAAATAAGTGTTGCTTTTTCAAATATAAGTTGCCTCCTTATATTTGTGATCTTGGGCTCTGTTTATCATACCAGATTTTTTCAGAAATGAAAATAAAGGAATTTAAGGAAGGGGTTTGTGTTGCCTTGCTTAAGCCCTACCCCCTTCTCTTGCATTCAGAATCTGGGTTTATTCGCTGGTCCCAATCCTTCACCTGCTTTACTTTTTGGATGTTTGTCAGTTTACTAGTCTCAATCTGCCTTCTTGCTGGAGCATAAGATACAATGTGAAAGGAGTTGTTTTTTTGTGAGCTGTGTTAATAGAAACCTCCCTCTCTCAATTAATCATGATTTTGTTCTCCTTCGACTTTTGAATAGGGATTGAAAGGAATACCCCAGTGCTGAGATTCCAAATTGCAGTCCTCCCGTCCCGTCCTGTCCCACTCTTGCCCTAGTTGGCTATTAATTCTTAGTCTTACTAGATTGTGCTGCTCTTTCGCCCTCCCTTTCCCCCATTTTTTTTAATGAAGAAAAAAGGTGGGTTTACATTTATTCTCTGTGCCATCCAGTTCCAGCATGAGGTTGTCTATCTTCTCTTGCTCCACAACCGAAAAGGCCTAAAGAAAGAAAGGTTAATCTCTTAAATAGAAGAAATCTGGATAAAACCATTGGATAAACTACCTCTAGTTTCACCAAAATTTAGTTCTGTAGCACAGCACTCACTGTTTGATTGAACTTCATTGGAAAAAATCTTCTGTCTGTTGATAATACCTATCTCTTTATTTATTGTCAATAAACAAAATGAGGGGAAAGAAAGGCTGAAAGGAAGGAAGTGCTTCCAACTGTCACTGTTTTCATGCTCCACATCTACAGAAACCGTTTGAATACAATCCATATATCTCCACTTCTCTCAGCTTGCAGAACCAAAAATGAAGAGCAAACATTACTTCTCAGTTATAGGTTCAGAAGCAAAATAAAACCTTTTACAAGAGAGAAAGGAAGGAAGGAAGGAAGGAAGGAAGGAAGGAAGGAAGGAAGGAAGGAAGGAAGGAAGGAAGGAAGAGTAGTAGTAGATTCGTGCTTCACTATTCACCTGGGTTATTGAAAGTAAAATACAAAACCATGTTTCCCTTACATGATCTGAAGCTCAGGAGGAGAAATGAAGCAATGGTTCCCTCTAATGGAGAAATGAAGTGTCTCTTTCTTAAAAATCAACGAAGCCAAGCCACCACCATCATATACAGTTTTGCAGTGTTTCAGTTATACCATCATCAAGCCAAAAATCAATCAGATTGTGTCTGCAGTGCTGTC
>JAOYMU010000192.1:36517103-36530832 GCA_025802295.1 Psammodynastes pulverulentus
TACAATAAATATTAACACGCTTTACCTCTTCTTCTTCTTCATTCCCTTCCCCTTCCCCTTCCACCTCCACCTCCCTTTCTTCTTTCTTTTCTTCAATTTCTTCTTCAGTATCATTTTCATCATCAGGTTCCTCATCTGACATTTTCCAGAGTTAATGTTTTCAGGCTATAAATAACAAAGATTGTAAGTGATTTTCTAGCAACTGGCCAAAATCTTATTTCAGTTGAATATGAACAAACTTGGTGTCAGTATTGGTGAGAAGGGCAAAATGTTCTCATTTGAGGATACCATTACAGGAGGGGGGAGGGAAATGCTTTTAGGAAATGTCCTATATTTCAGCTGGTCTTTCAGCATAGTGTCTTTTTGAAGACCTTTTAAAACATCTTCCAGGGAGCTGTCATATGGACTAGAATCTTATCTTGGTCAGAAGCCTCAGGAAAATCTATTGGAGGCCAACAAGAGGGTTGAAGTGACAATTTTGAGGCCAACTAGAACATAGGAAGACAGATATATAAATAATTAACAAGCATTTCACAGGCATGTTTCAAATAGTCCGACAGCAATGAGAAACTGAACCCCTTGCTCACCTAAAAAGGAGAAAACCGACCGATGCACGTACCGTGGACAGAAGCTACACCGGTTGAAATTCTCTCTATTGCTGTTGCCCACCTGTTTAGCGTCCCTGTTCTTGTGAAAACCAAGGCAACCACCCCTGGCCCTTTAGCGCCACCTTCTGCCCAATTCGCGTTCCTTTACCTCTCCAAGAAGCGGTACTTAAACAGTTACTACGGTACTATCCATTCCAAGTTGCTGACCCGGTGCAAGAATTAGCCCCTAAATGTGGATTACTTGGTTGCTGGGGCAACTCCGGAGGAGGCGGGCACTGTCGTTTACTTCTCCGACAACCGCCGAATGACTGCCAGGTTTTTCTATCCCGCGAAGGCAGCCGCAGGCAAAGGCTGGCTGGCAGAAAGTGCGGGAGAAGAGGATTGGATGAGAGCCGCGAGATTTGCATAAAGCGTCCTAAGGCTAAGGGAGCCTCCGAAGCTGTGTTTTTCAAGGTTGGCGTTTGTGGAATTCTGAGAAATGACATCCACAAAAGTTGCTAAGCTTGAGAAACCCCCCTCCAAGGAGTCAGAAGAAGCGAAGGGTCGACAGTAAGTGATGGGACGCAAAAGACAAGAAATAGCAGGATGTCCACGTTGTCACTTTGGACATAAGAGACTGGATAACCATTTGCCTGGTATAGGATCTCCTGCCCGAGCAGGGGGTTGGCTAGAAGATCTCCAAGGTCCCCTTCCAACTGTATTGTATACTGTGTTCTTCATTCAGGGCACAGTACAGTAGTCTTTTTCACGTGTACAGTACTTATTTCTGTATCGCTGTTCTGTACTACCTTTTGTCAAATTTATTCAGTAATGCTAACATGTTATCTCTTATGAATGCTGTCACTGTATTATGTCAGTCTTTCACCTTCCCTATTTTATTTCCTCTGACTTTTATAGCTTCTTGGCTGCCTAGCTAACTAGCTAACAAATAAGGTTCATGAGGATCCATTGCATCTCCCTCATCAATGAAGGCTTATGTGATAATAAATTGGGGTGCTGTTGATAACTAAACAAAACATCGAGTTTAAACCAGAAATGTGCCTTTTAGGTATACTATCAGAGGATTATGACAAAGCGACCACATATTTAGTGTTACACATACTGACGGCAGCAAGGATTACATATGCTAAATACTGGAAAAATATTGAACACCCCACCGGATGAGGTTGTAATTAGAAAAATTTGGGACTGTGCTGAAATGGACAGACTAACTTTAAAAATTAAAGATAAAGAAGATTCAGAATATTTTTGGACATGGAATAAATTTTATGAATGGATAGAGAAAAGAGGTAGAAATTAGAAAAAGATTATGAAAGTTAATATTATAAGTATTGAAAGTAAAGAGGTAGATAAATATAAATGTAGTAATTGATAAAAATGTAAACAACCCAACGTAAAGACACCTAGATTAAATTTTTGGGTTATATTATTAGTACTGTTATTATACCATTACTATTGCTATTAGTTTGTGTGTTAAGATTTACCACCAACGCTGTTGGTTGTGTTTTATTTTTAAATAATGCTCTGCCAATGCACTGTTATTCAAAAATGTTTATGAATGAAAATTTACAAAAATAAATAAATTGGTGTGTTGTTGAGAGAATATGTTAAGCTGTAGTCACAGATTCATCCACGCTGCCACGGTTTACACTACAGGCTGAATCAGCATTGCAAATCAATTGAACAAGCCAAAGAATCATAGCATTCCAAGTTGCTTTTACCGCAGCATGGACTCAGGCTTTTAACTCATTTTAGTATTGCTTTTAATGAATGCTGCTGAACTTATTTGGCATTTATTTTAATGCAGAATACTACCTGGAACACTCAGATGAATCAAGTAAATAATCTAACATGCATGTCACTTGACAAAAGTGTCCTTATTAGGAGTAAATTAAATAAAGAGCACCTAATTAGATACAGAAGGTTGAGTGAGGAAGGAAGCTGTATGTCCTACGAATGTATAATGCACATGTTGGGACAAATCATCATGGTTATTGGTTCTTGATTTCAACTTGCAGAGGATTTGATGAAGCACGGAGCAAAGTGCCATCGGTTGAATGAAGCAACCCTTCTTGGTCAATCTCTACTTGCTAATTAAATTGCAAGTAATTGGGGGACTATGTCCCCAGCATGAACCACACGTTTACTTTGCTCCTTCTATAGCAGTCAAGGGTCACAGTGAGTGAACAATGACATGGTGAAATCATTGAAATGGGCAGGTGAAGAACTGTGACTTAATTATGTTCATTTGGACCTTCCTAATAGAAACATGCTTTTCTGGAAAAAAATGTTGCTATTTCTTGTTATCTACCTTCAAAAGTAGGAAGTATGATTTCTGAGGAGAATAGATAGTTTGGAGACTTAAAACACTAGTCTGATAATGGCACCAAAGACTTTGGTGTCCATTCTATATTTTGGGGACTCCTCCACTCAAATATCATCATAGGGTATCTCTCCCCTGCTCTTTTAACATGGAAATAGATTTTGTTGCATACCCCAAAGGGTATGTCAATGAAGTGACAGAACATATAAAATATGTAGTAGGTTTAAACTTTATATCTATAAAACAGGTAACTGCACTCTTGAAAAATCCAATACATTTATGTAGCAGATACATTTGCGACATGGGTAATAATCCTTCCTAAAAGTTATGTACGTATAGCTCAAACAAGATAAAATGCTGGGCACTATCAGGCGCAACTCAGAGGGCTGAACAGGCATTTTATCTAGTGCTCGGGCTCCAAAGGCTGACTACACCATCTAGATAGAGCAAACAGAATCTGGTGGAAATCTTTTGCGCATGGATTCCTAAGGAAAGACCACAAGGGAGTTTGTTTCTTGTGTGGAAAAGATGGTTTAAAATAGATTGAATGCTTTCATGTACATAGTAAACACAACTAATGAATCAGGGTAAGCAGACTTTTTTGACTGGTGAGGCCATTTAGAAATTGGAGAACCTGTTATAAATTTCCATACAAAATATATGAATATTTGCCTGTTCATGTAAGAGCTATGGCTGGGAACACCCACAAAATAGTTTGTTACTAGAAGACTAATTGATAAGATCTTCAGAAAGACAGTGTAGAAATTGAACGAGATTTGTTAAGGATTCTGTTGGACCATTCCCAATATTTACCTTAGGTATGGTAAAACAGGATCATCAAAAGAAAGTAGGAAATAAAAAGCCACATAGAATGTTTTTTGAGACCACTTGCCACCAATTATGCAGGGTGTGACCGCATTATTTTGTCCTGAGGGATTATCAAAATTTAATCAGTTATGCATGAAGATTAACACCGGAGTATTCTGGACAGGTCCAGATTGCATTGGATTTTAAGAATAAATCTGAGCTTACTTATTACATCAGAATGTAGTTGGCTTGTTTCTGGTTTGTCATATTGTGGTAGCTTTTACACTAGTTTGCACATATTTTATGATTTAGTTAGTATCTTGTGTAAGATGGGTTTCTTCTTCTTTGGAGAATAATTTCATACTTTAAAAAATGTAAATGTAAATGTTCTTGTTCTTACCAGTTACTATACATGAGGTATTTTTATTTCAGTCTTAATAAATTCCAGTAAATTAAAAAATTGAGAATTATCTCCTTCTCTCTGGAAGAAGCTAGGATCCCAAACAATCTCTTTTGTCAAGACTTTCATATCTCATCTCAAAATGTTCTTTGTCCCCTCTTACTGTGAGCACGCCCTCAGTTGGGAAAGTCAACTACAATTCTTTTATGAACTTTGCCCTTGTTCTTGATGGCCAAATGTCCTCATCTGCACATGCTACCATTATAAAACATAGGATTGATCAAACTAAATGTTTGCTGACATATACAATTCAATAATTTCTTCCCTACAATTGGATTAAAAATTATGCAATCTGCTGAATAAAGTGTTTATGAAATAACTTATCAGTTTAATATTTGACTTTGGAGTTTCTAGAATCCACACCATTCCCCTTATGCGTGAACATATTAAGAAATCAGGCTACAACTATTTGTGATAGGCTGTAGCAAAGGCCACAAGGCTTTTGCTTTCTTTCTTTCTGTGATGTGACTGTTAATAGAGAAGATCCTTGGCCCCCAAATTCTATTTACCTGATTTATAGTTCCAGAATTTAGATATAGTCACATTCATCTTGTTAAATTCTATGCAATGTGTAGATTAAAAGCCTAATTCAAACACCTGCCTGATTCATGTAGGATTTTTGATCTAATAAGTGCTATGGTTAAAAATAATTTTTTGAATACCCAGTTAGAGATGATTTGTTACAGATAGTTAGATAATCTGATTTCTTCAATTTAGCTTTTTATATATACTGTATATTTGACTTCTATATATGCAAGTCCTATTGATCTCAGTGGGGCTTAATTACTGGGTATAAAGATTCAAGTTTGACCCCTTGATTACGTCAACTTAAAAAACAAAACATGCAGAAGGTTTAATCCTTTTGGTGTTGTATTACGAGTCATTTGAATCCAACAAATTGAACTGACAGATGCTTTAACTGACAGCCTCCTCAAACAAATCCAGTATCACAACAGGCTGTTCTCTGAATTAAACCACAGTGAGATGCAAACCACATTGTAGTCTATTCAACAGATCTGGGGCAGGAGCCAAAGTATGTGCAAATAATGGGACAGGATCACAGCCCAGCCCGAATCCAAGAAGTGGCACCAGGCATTTCTAATATTACCATATCCTTGATCTGGACATAGAACAAATGCACAGCATGTTTCAAATGTGGCAAGAAAAACACTGATCTAAGCAGAGGAGCATCAAAAACAGCTTTATCCAAATTCAGTAACTGAATATAACATATATTTACCTTGATAAAATTTGTACAAGGCAAGTTGATTTCAAAGTGCAGTTGCTGTAATAGATGCTGCTGCCTCTACCAGTATTTTCTTCACCAATTTTGCAAATTAGTTCCTGAATGTTATCAACTTCAATTTAGCACTTAATTCAGCAAATATCTTTGACTTATATTCTTGCTTACATATCTGCTTTTGACAATGTGCATGAGAAATGAGACAAGCATTATATGCACAATAGAGAAATGGGTTATGAAGATGTCCGATATGCCATGAGCTCTTTGTCATGGATAAAATAAACCTTTTATGGACTTCTTGTTGAAAATAGAAAAAAATGAGGTGGTTTATAGATTCGATAAGAGAATAAGGACTAAACAAGGGGCCAAAGGGATTTTTGTAATATTAATGAGGGAGATTGGATAACATGTTAATTTTTGTTGCACAGGAAATCAGAAATCATGGTTTTTTAATTTTTGTTATTTTTTATCTTTATTCATAAATTGCATTTTGTTTGAAAAAGTGTTTAATAAAAATTAAAGAAATGAGACAAAGTTGGTTCAGAAATCAATGGGACTTCCAGCAATTGAGTACGTTTTTAATTTCTTCCTCTGATGCTCAAATTATTTTTGCAAAGACACAGGAACTACTTGAAGATGTTGATAGAAAATAGTCTGAAATTCCTACTTAACCATAATCTAATGTTAGTTGATAGCTTTCTTAGAAACAATCCAAAACTTTTTTAGGCTCTCAAGAACTCTGGCTAGATAAAAATAAAACCTGGAACTATAGTCTTGGACTGCTAGAAAAAGTGAAACATGTACCCGTAATTCACTGTAGGCCTTTTGAAACCTATTCTGCTGGCTAGGAAAAAAAGGGGCAATGCTCCAGTGTAAGCAAAAATAGTACAGGATACCATTTCTGCCATCTGCATCTTAAGCTACCCTACAAGTTTTCAAATGTATGTGGGGAAAGAGAAAGGGGTATGTAATGGTGCGTGAGAATGACCCTGGGAAACAGGAAGAGCCACAGCCTAGATATCTGCTTGCAAAAGCTACCTCAGTCCACAAAGGAAAAGGGGTAGGAAGCACCTCAAGAGGGATCCTCCCTATTTTTGGAAAGGATGTGAAAAGTGCTTTAAGAGTTGCAAGATTTTGTTACTTTAACCTTACAATAAAAGTATGTTAGTACTCATGGCTTTTGTGCATCTTTCCAGACTACCTCAAAGGGCAACACTCACATTTGCCTACTATAATTCTGCCTAAAATAGATTCATTTTGAATGTCATATAAAATTATTTGGAAATTAGACTCATAATTTGGAACATGACTGTATCTCAGTAAACCTGTATGTATATCCCCAGCTTGCATGGATGGTTGCTTATACATGAAATTACTTACTTTGGCTATGTTCTCAGTATAAAGTTTTCTTAATAGCTTTTACCATTACAGCATAATTTATGACAACCAAGAGGCTTGAAAGGGACCTATGTCAAATATTCTCACCCTACTCAATATTGGGCCTTCTCCATTTTAGAATAGGGCAGTGGTTCCCAAACTTTTCCGGCCGCGGCTCACTTACGTGCTTCCGATTTCTTCCGCGGCTCCCTTAAAAAATTCGGATTTTTTCCGCGGCTCCCTTAATAGGGACATCCGGGTTTTTTTTTCATTTTTTTCCTTGTAACTGCGCATGCGCACTAGACTTCTAGAAATGGCGCGGTGCCCTCGCAATGGTGCCGCGGCTCCCAAGGGAGCCGCGGCGCACAGATTGGGAACCTCTGATTTATCCTATGGCACTGGGAGTTGGTGATGGTTTTTTTTTTTTAATCTTCATTAGATGCCCAGATTCACTGTCCAGAGACATCAGTAGCACTACAAATTGGATGCATGTATGCATGCCCTGGACATCTGTTTGCTCTATCCCTATATCAAATGGTTGGTTGTGCTAACCCTGATTATCAAAGTGGAGATACAGTAATCATGTAGGTTCTACAGAAAACATACCTTAAATCTGAATCTCCATCATTGCCTTCATGTGGGACCTGCACAGTGTAGTCCAATGTCACCATGTTTGGTTTGTTGTTCACAAGGAGAACCGAGGTAGTGATATCTTTGGTTAAATCACTCTGAGAAAGAAAGGGAGGGAAATTAATTACCGTAGTTCTCTGTATTTATGTTTTTCTGCATTTGCTTCTTGTTGGCTTGTTCACTGTGTTAAAAGTTCCAAATTGCAAAACAACACTGCTGCCTTTTATAACCTCCTCTATTCTGTTATAAGTAAAAAAAAAAAAAGTTTAGTTCACTTTATTGTCATTGTACCTCGTACAACGAAATTAAATACCTTCTTCAGTTTGTAATAATGCTTGTCCCTCTTCCTTCTGGTTATATCGTAATGTGCATTCTGCCCATAGGCAGTTAATTACTTATTCCTCAACTATATTTGTGCTATTTTTAATCAACATTCCCTCTGGAGAAAAAAGTACTGTGTGTTATACGGTAGTAGTAGTAGTAGTAATAATAATAGCACAATGCTGCTATAGAAAAGTGGTGGCTGGAGATTCTCAGTTTTGATCTTTGCACTGACAACAGTCTTATGTTAGGGATCAGTTTCAACTATTAATATTTTTTGTTTGGAGCCAGATATCTCTAAAATTCATGACTGGGATGAGAAATTTTTTATTGTGTATTAGATCTACGCCTTCATGAGTACTCTAATCATCTTGTGATCTACAGTTGACTCTACAATGTTCTCAGTTGAGTAGCTTCATATGTAATAGCAATAGCACTTAGACTTATATATCGCTTCACACTGCTTTACAGCCCTCTCCAAGCAGTTTACATAGTCAGCCTATTGCCCCCAACAATCTGGGTCCTCATTTTACTGATCTCAGAAGGATGGAAGGCTGAGGTAACCTTGAATAATGTACTAAGTAACTAAGCAACTGAGTAATGGTATTGATATATTGAGATCTTAATGTCTGGAATAGATATGAGACTAGAAAACTATTAGCTAACAATTTAATTAGCAATTAAAAAGAATACATATGCAATACGAAAAAGCTTCCTGTGTGTCTATTCCAATGCTATCTACTCTGATGCAGCAGTGCTTTGATGTCACAGAAGTCAATGTTCATATGCTTTGAATTGGAGACAACAATCTATGCTCTGCTAACCAATCTATTCTCACCCAGCTCTGAAAAAATAGTAAAGGAATTAACAGATTAAACAGAAACTCTGGAAGCAGCACAGGGACAGATTTTCCTCTCCTTCTCTAGTGAAATATTATGAATAATAGACTGTCTAAATAGAGTCAGATAGCCTGATGCGGTCTCATTCTGCTCAATAGATTTCCTTTATATCCACCTGAAAAACATTTTTTAAAGGGATCACACTGAAATATGTGGTGGTGTGCTAGAAAATAGTACCCTATTAGTATAATTAGCTCCGATAAGCTATAAAAAGATATTTTTGCTGTTTTAAGATGTTTTATTATCACTGACACAAAAAGTCTGGCAGAAGTTATTTCCAGCATTACCTTGTAGTAGATATTTTTCCCAGGAGGGGCGCAACCTGTTTCCAAGATGTAGTCATAATTACGATGATCAATGACAAGAATGCCACCTGGACGAACCATGCTGGCAATATTCCTAAGAGCCTGTTTATGAACACCCTGGTCACCTAGGAATAGGTACAAAATTTGTGTTAAATGTCTTCCTGTTCTCTTTAGATTGCTTTTGCCTTCAAACCAGGGGAACCTCTGGCTATCCTAGACATATTTTTCTGTTGATTAACAAGGCAACAATACCTAAATTATGGGTATTAGTGCACTCAAAAACTCCCCCCCATTACTCCCCAATTGCCCCCCTTTTGCACCCAGGGCTGTTTTTTCTAGAGTTCCCCTTGCCTAAAATAATTAGAGAGCATTGTAGTAATAGAGACAGCATGTCTGTAGAGCATGTGGTTTGTATCATCCATTCTTCGCATAATTTTGAGCTGTGAAGTTAGAATCAGATAAATTCTTTTTTTTTTAATTTACAACTCAGTATTGAAATGTACATTACCAATTTCCTCCAGCACTAGCCTAGAAAGAAAAAATACAAAATGGAATGCATCCAAAAGTGCTTGAAATTTGAATAGAATCTGCAAACTAAAACAATTCCTATCATTTCAGGAAGAATATTTAAACCACTTGGATTCCCTAACTGCTGTAATTTTCAACACAATTTTTGAATGTAAATAGATGTGAAAAAATATGAATTTTATCAGTGTAACAATTAGTGCAACAATAAGTTCTTGTTTAGTATTTAAATGAATTACTTATCATTTCTGCTACATTTTTATTTACTATTTAAAGTCAAAATAAATTTCTATATAGAGTAAGGAAAAATTTCAGATTATCCCTTTCTACAGTGTTCGCAATGCAACAGACTTCTGAATGACGATCTTTTGACATTCACCTTTAAAATCTGGAAGATGGGCAAAAGAATTCCCTAAGCAGATGACAGCATCAAAGCCTTCACCAGGTTTCTGTAGATCCTGTGGCAAGGTGAGCCAATTAGCCTCTTCAATTACTGCAGAACAGAAAAGCACACTTTATATAACTCAACCTCTGCTTCTTCATCATGCCTTGCTCTATCTAAGTAAGAAAAGATATTATTCTTCCAATGCAAAAGGGAATTGAAAATAATCAACTTTCCACCTTAGTTTCATATGCTAAACCTGTGGTACTATATGGCTTTACCATTGTATCTTCTACATAATGGTTTGTGGTTTAATATATTGTATGAATTGAACCAGTTGTGGTTTATAACAAGTAAATTAGGTTAAACAAGTTGCGTCTTAGCATATGTGAAGCTAACCTCACACTTTTTAAAAAGTGACTCTACAGGAAAGTCTGTTATGAAACAACTTTTCTGATATAAAAAATGAATCCGCACTTTTCCTCTTCCATTCCATTCCTACCAAAAGAAAGCTTATTTCCTGAAATCTTACTTTTACTAGAATAAATAGTTAAGGAAGAAATACTGAGCTTTCTATAGCATGCTGGGTTTGTGAATGTCCTAGTGGCACTATTGCACCCGTGCTAGTATTTAATCATGTGTTTTAAGGGCTGCTTCTATCCAGAAATTCTGATCATTGTAAAACTGTTGTAACTACTGTGGACCAATTCCAACTACCATCCCACTTTTTCTATATAACTTTCAGATTCTTCTGTGGACTTTTATGTTTTATGCCCCTGTAAATTTCATTAATTACCACATAGCTTTGTTGTTAGTACATAAATGAAATAATAACTTGGATTTATCCTCGAGCTAATTGTTTTTTATTAGATTTTGTAACTTGATGTTGTTTATGTTACAAACTTACTGTGCTAAGAGACCTAATTATTTTGGGTTACGGTAGATTGATACTGATCCAGTGGGAATGGCAAGAGCTATTGGTCCATAGACCAAACTGAGTTATGAAAAATTACCTAAACTGGTCAAGAAACTGTGTGCTGCAAGATCATGGCCAAGGAGAAATTGATGTACAGTTAAATATTTTCAAGCTGCTTTTGGAAGCTGTGGTTTCAAAGATAATCCTCAAAATCATAGGTATTATGTATAGCTTTAATTAAGTGTTAAGGAAAATGTTAAAGTTTCTTAAATGCTTGTCTCATCCAGGCAAGACATTAAGAATATCACAATTTCTACATCTTTTGAGCCATTTCTAAAATGGTTCTGGTTCTTTTGCTTACCAAACTAACCAATCTTAAACTATTAGCACATGGTTAGTAACTGTGGAGAAGATTTAAATGCGTGTATATATGGGTCAAAACAGTCTTAGGTTATGTTGGAAGAACGTTAACTTGATGCCTCCACATGTTGGCAACTTGTTCCAAAAGGTTGGGAAAGGGTGATATAAAAGACACAGGCAATAGACTCATAATTTCATGCATCAATTTTCACAAGGCCAAGTTAATTTTCATTCTTGTTTATGAATGAAGATTAATAAACCCCAGAGGCAAATTATAAAACCTTGACTGGGATTAGGAACCATTCATTCTCCACTATAGCCTACAAGCACCTCTTTCACCTGCACTCCAAATATGTCAGCAGGGAGCACATTACAACATTGGCATTCTGGCAGCTGCTCCAACAGCACTGATCAAATTTCATTATGCTCTTCTTGTCAAGACATAAATTTACTGCTAATTTAAAGATAGCCTGGGAATGATGCTCAAATACTGTTGTTGGGAAACATTGGAATCCCAATAGTGTAAGAGCCCAGGATAAGAACTCAGACCTGTTTTTACATGGGGCTAAGATGCTGATCAAGTCAACAGTTCAGACTCCAACTAACACAATATACAGAAATGTTAAATAGTAGAGATGTTTATGTACTGACTGGAGAGTGCATTAACATAGAGATAGGTGGTTCATTAATCCAAGTAATATGTACAACTACATTGATTAATGAACTTTTATCACTATAGTAATGCAAGTATCGCTGCAATATAATCATCATGAGGTGAAGTAATAATGTATAGCTTTATACTATTGTTGTGTGATTAGGCATGTATGAAAGATGTAAAATATATGAAGGAACACAAAAAGTAAAAGTTTACTCAGGAAGAATTTGTCTTATGCAGTTTGTGGAAATGTACCAAACTGAAAAGTATGAAGAAGTCACAATACATTAGATAGTTCCCATGTGAACTAGGTGTGAGAAAAGTTCCAAAATAAGAGTGTTCAAGCATTGGTAAGTATCATATCAAGTCATGCTAGGGGGGTATAAAAATATATGGGCCCTTGGGAGTCATCAGACAGAATGAGCATTTTATGTTAGCATTATGCTTCAATTCTTCTGGAACTCAAAACTGGCCTGGCTGGCTAAACTTTGAATTGTGAAGGTATGCAAGGGTGTGTAAATAATTGAGCTTTTAACTCAGAACAATAAAAACAGTAAACCTGAATTTGTTTCTACATGTTTGAATCTCTGCTTAAAAAAGAACAGCATGGGAAGCACTTTTCAGCCCTGAATCTGACACAGATCCCAGACTAGCAATTTTGGGAACAGACCAAAATGTAGCACCTACTATTGCTTTTTCTACATTCAGAATCTGCCCTGGAACTAATAAAATGTTTTAATACTTCGCTGTCAGCGGGATATGAATCAACTAAGAATACATGATTCCAGACTTCCAAAGCTAATATTCTCCAGATTTGTTGGACCAAAGTCCCAAAATTCTACAGGTTACACTGCAACGTATCTGGGATACATCAAATTGGGGAAGCAATCAGTTGATATTCTTAAACCAAAAGTTAGAATACCCCAATGATCAAATGGATCTTCTTTTCGACGGTTCCATCGTTCCTTCAAGGCGTATTTGAGCATTTTGTCACTGGCATCTACACTGGTGACACTAAATCCTTCTTCAACCAACATAATGGAATCCACACTGCACCAGAAATGGAAAGAGAAAATGATTTCCAGGTACTCTGAGGGATGAAATCTGAAGTACCATTTTTCAGATTAACTCAGCATAATAATCCCTTCCATTTACGTTAGCAGTTACATTTTAGTAGTTAGAGAAAAAAGTCACCCATAAAAGTTAGGGCAATGGCTACTATACTATATAAAATTCTTTCTTAAGGCTGCATACATAGTATCTCCTACATGTATATCTCTTAATAAATAAAAAACAATACTTGCATATATTCACTTAAAATTGATGGGGAAGATAAATTCAATATTTTCTCCCTTCTGAAACAGCAAAGATGAGTATGTTCTTAAAAGAAAGTATATTTGTGGAAATGATTCCTACAGTTTTATTTTTCTCATCTCTGGCCCTTTACTACATTATTATTTTTTAAATGGACATCTTGATTAACACAGCAAGTAACCACATGCATTCCACAATCCTTGTCAACTGAATTAAGAAGACCTGAGTTAGGCTGTTGATTTGAGCTCCGAGCTTAACAATTTGGTTGCAAACATTTCATCACCATTAAAGGAGACATCGCCAATGCGCTTTGAATCAATTCAAGGTGCGCTGACGTCTCCCTGAATGATGACGAAACATTTGCAACCAAATTGCCAAGCTTGGAGCTCAAACCAACAGCCCAACTATCAACCCAAACTACTAATATTTAAGTACATTTCAAGGCCTGAGTTAAGCATGTGTAATTTCAAGTCTGGCCAAACTCAAGTTAGGCTAATGAACCATAGAAAATCATTCAAAAAACAGGAATGGACAGCGATACCCACCATGATGAAACTGAAATGTGCCATATATGTAGTTTGTGACTACTTAAAACCATATCCAC
>JAOYMU010000192.1:36542062-36552478 GCA_025802295.1 Psammodynastes pulverulentus
TTTTTCATTTTTTACTTGTAACTGCGCATGCGCACTAGCATTTCAGAAATGGCGCGGCGCCCTTACGACGGTAGCACAGATTGGGAACCCCTGGCTTATCCTACAATGTAACATTGAACCTAAATACTGAAGGTGTTATCTTAGATTGTGAGCTGAAAAAAAAAAACATTAAATGGAACACTCAGACTGATATCTAATATCTGAAATATTAGACATGTGTTCTTAATAAAAGCTAGAAAATTAAAGCTATTCAACCACCAAGCCTTTTCCCCCCCATTCTAAGCTTACTTCCAGGTCCATCCCGAACTTTCGGTCCCACGGGGATGGATTCAGAGATAGATTCTGCAGCTGAACGCCCCTCTGAGATGTCCATGGCAGCTTCTGCATCCAGATCATCAATATGGCTGAAAATCCAGTCTACAGCTCGCTCAAGGCTGTTATTCTAAAGATGAGACGGTAGGAAAAAAATCAAGCTAGGAGCCCCATTGCCGTTTCTCTAAAGCCTAATTATTTTCTCTTGACGCACCGTAGCTTTTAGTGCTTTCATAGCTTGATCCCGGGAAAAGCCCATAGAGACAATGGTTGCCACACTATCTTCAGATGGGGGATCTGGGCAGGTGATGGTGGAACCAGGCCCACTGGATCCCGGAAGAACTAGAGGGTTTGCAAAATCTAAAGGAAAAAAAAAAAAGAACAATACTTTTAAAAGTATGCATACTATCTCCTCTCCGTTTTTTTCTTTCTCAAGATATTGCAATCCTTTTTCTTCTTTTCTTAGTGATTTATTTCTATTACAATTTCAAAGAAGGAAAAGAAATTATACTGATACAAATAGATTATAAAAATATAGAAAATATAGTAAAAAGGAAGAGAAAAATATAATCAATAAAATGCAGATAAGATAACAAATACACCTTGAATAATTATCAAATCTAAAATATCTAGCTAATTTATTCTAATACATAATTAACCATTTAAGAGTGCTATAGACATTTTATATCCAGTTTGTAGTCAATTCATATTAAGCTCTAAAAGTATTTGATTAGTACAATTAAATCAAGAGAAAAACCCTACAAATAATAAATATATTGAAAAAAATTATAAATAATGTATAGGCTACTGATATATCAAATTCAAATATGAACTTTATGTGGCACAATTCCAAATAAAACTGTACATTAGATTTACTTTTTTTTAAGACACTGAAGAATATTCCCAGTTTAATTAACCATTCTGACCCATAGAGGAGGATCACATCTTCTGCATTAAAGATTCTTGCAGTTTTTATCGTATCTAATGCCATTCCAGTGAATTTTGAGGAATATATAATTTAGTGAAGTTTAATACAGAAATGGGATTACAGCTTTCAAAATATGTCCCATTCTGTCATGAATTAATTACCAGTACTGCTGAGTTCTGCAACATCACAACTGCTTGTGGAAGAAAGATGCAATCTGTTCATTGCAATTCAAGCATTTCAGAGAAAAGAAGTTACTCATTTTAGCAATCATGACTGGACTAATCTACCAACAATAAAACATATCAGTTCTATCTATTCTTCAAGATGTTTTTTTTTTCATTCAAACTCCTACAGTTCCATCTCTTAACTATATTCAAATTCTGCATCCATTTAATCACAATCTTTGACTTGTTTGGGTTCTGAATTGTACTTCTCTCACAGATTATAAATTGTGCCCTAAGATACTACCATTCTGATAGGAATTAGAACATGGGGTTTGAACATGGGCTTCCATTTTGTTAACGTACCTGGATCATCCATGTGGGACATGACCCAGTTCATTGCTGCCTCAGCCCCACTGTTTCCTGTATAATATACAGCCTTGCGGCAGGCGTCCATTGGAAAACCCATCTCCACTAATTGAGTAATCACAGACTCATCCAACATGGGGGCTGCAATAGGAAAAAAAAAATCAAAATATCCTCAAACAACACCACTTTTAATTAATTCCTTATGTGATCCTGGTTCTGCATGTTCTTATTACACATTTTCCAAATTTAATACCAATGCTGTAGCCTTAGTTTTCTAATCATGGAGATGGTCACGCCTCCGGATGAAGCAAATCAGTTAGGAAAGGTGCAACCATGCCCTCAATTCTAGATGAACTTACCGTACAAATCAATCTTCCTTATTTATAATGTAGTACTAAGATAACAGATGTCAATATGACTTCAATCAAGTAGACAAATGGAAAGGAAACAAACATATAAATAAATAACACACTAGTAGGGCTCATTTGTGCCCCCTCCGATCACAAGGTTTCAGCTTGATGAGATGTTCTGGAACCTTCTGAATTCTATTAGCCTCATTTAATAGCACCAATCAGAGAAGATGCAACAGAAATATGGCTCATGATATGAACATTTCACAATCAGGATGTGGGAGCCTCTATCTTAATTATTTTTTTTAATGATATAGAGAGGCATCATCAGCAGATACTCAAGGGGGACAATTAATGAGTTTTAATTTTTATCCTCTCATCACTAAAATCTTCTTGATTCAACAGCTGTTGTGGTGAAAATATTCTCAGGTACAGAACATGAAGGTTATTCTGTAGTAAGATGAGAGAATGACAGGCTAAGCCAGGAGGAGGAAAGACACCAAGCCAGATAACAGAGCACAGAAGGGGGGCGGGGGTGACAAAGGAGAAGATGGGTGAGTGAGTGATGCTCAAGGAAGAGAAGAGAGGAGAAGAGTCACTAACATGTTGGAGAGGAGAAGTGAGGGGAGCAGAAGGAGTCGTCGTCCTCGTTGCCATAGAAACCCAGGCTACCTTTGGGCTCATCTGGTGTCACCAGTGGAGGGGCTATGTCAGGCATCTCCTCCTCCTCAGGCTGCAGTCCTGTCCCATGAAGTGCAGAGATGTCCAGTTCTTCAGGCATTTCAATGGAAACATCTGATAATACAAGCAACACAGAAATAAATACTGGAAGCACATCTGGAACTGCATCCAATCCAAGAGGAACTGGTAGCAAGAACCGTATCTGTTAAAAATCATGGTCTATGGACGTGAGCAGAATGAAGTCAGAACATATTCTAACAAATGCTGTAAACAATCAACCTTCCAGCTACCTTAGGCAAGTGTCTCATATTTATCTCATAGCCTCAACAGTCTCTATTTGCATCTGCAGATAACGTTGCCAGCAAGACAAGATAATTTTGAAGATAATTGAGTCAGATATAGCACTTAAAACCCTCACAAGCACTTTAGCACTGGATGCCAAAAGCTTGAATTAGCAGCGATTACACCAGAATCTAAAACAGAAATGATTTCTCAGTAATACTCTTACCAAGTTTTTTGGGTACCCAATCTAGGCCAAAAGTGAATTTCTTGATCTGGATCACTAAATAATCTGGAAAGGAGGCAAACCTGGTTGTTCTGAAAAGAAAAAACAATACGGCAGTGAAGCATTTTTTCTCAACAGTTCAGGAAAAAGCCCAATAGAAAATGGATCTTCCTCAAAAAATGTTCCAAGCCGTAGCTAGTAACTGCTTGTAAACATTCCACTCTTGGTTTGCTATAATTCATGGCATACTGTATATACATCTCTGTACCAAATAGATAAGAGCAATTAAACTGCATGTGCAGCAAACTGCAAGAGCAATGTAAATCAACATGGATGACTGATATATCCCCCCACAATGAAATGTGCACTGATTAAACTAGGGATGACAGTTTCTCATCTTTGTGACCAAAGGCATAAATGACTCTTATTGATCAAGTTCTTGAATGAGAACTAGGGTATTATTGAGTGTTCCATTTTTACTGAACTACAGATCAATACCACAGTTCAAGCTTTATCTAATTTATATAGCTGCCCATCTCACCAAAAATGGCTCTGGGTGGCATACAACAAAGCCAAAAACAATATACAACGACAGGAGTTTGGCCAACTAGGATCCAAGGTGTTAAGTTACATTAATTGCTCCCAAATCTTAAAACATTAAGTATATACACTAAGCTTGCAATCGTATAGAAGGGGTTATAAAACACTTGTAATGAATAGTTGACTTACGAACATAACTGAGCCCAACATTTTTGTTGCTAAATAAGACAATTTAAGTGAGTTGTGTCCCATTCACGACCTTTCTTGCCACAGTTGTTAAGTGAATCATGGCAGTTAACATGGTTGTTAAGTGAATCGGCTTCCCCACTGCCTTTGTTTGTTTGTCAGAAGTTGCAAAAGGTGATTACATAACCCTGGGACACTGCAACTGTCATAAATAAATCCCAGTTGTCAGGTATCCAAATTCTGATCATGTGACCATAAAGGTGCTGGAACAATCCTAAGTGTGAAAAAGTCACAAATCACTTTTTTTTCAGTGCTGTTGCAACTTTGAATGGTTATAAGTGGTTATAAATCAAGGACTACCTGTACAGCAGAATTACTGACACAATGAAATTGCATCTAATTTGAAAACGCCCTTCAGAATATCCAGTTTAAGGGGTCCCATCAATTCTGAGTGGCACCTGAGATGTTTTGCTTTTATGGAGTACATTTTCAATTGGTTGGAAAAGGCCAATTCTTATAGGATGGCTGCACAAAGCATCCTATACTTAGAATAGTCTAGGCACCATATGGCTGTTTCATACATTCTGAAGCATGGAACAAAAAACCCATGTTCTAAACTTTTGTCTAATATTTGGATCTAAACAAAACACATTTTTATATTATTTTGGGTTCACTCATTCAGATTTTAAAATATTCTCTTATTCAAGAAGTCCTGAAAAGTGCATTGGTCAATAAAAATTAGACATGGGTTTCATCCTTGATGCCACTAGATACAGCTTGGCAAAAGAAACAGTAAAAATAGAATATAAACTTATATTCAGATTAAGCAGAACCATTTTGAGCATAACTGATGCCTCCCGGGTAACCAAACTTCATTACCATTTTAAATAGATTTGCAAACATTTTGTCCATTTTTTTTCCAGGCAGCTTTGCAGATATAAAATTCTGCACTGTGAATGCATATTACAAATGCTTATCCTGTAGAGTTTAAAGGGTGCCAACTACATAAACATTACTTTGCTTCTTGTTGAGCTGTGTAACTAGCTTGCCAAATGTAAATATCTGGAGTGAATATATTTTAAGAAAAAGCTTCAAGCAGGAGTCAAGAACTTAAACTGTTTCCAAAGCTATGCTGAACTGATTTTGTTAAGATTTTATCAAGTTCAGTTTTCTGTGGCTATTTAAGCACAATATGCAAAAAGTATGCTGCCTTTTGCTTCCACTGTTTGTTATAATTTTATATTCCTTTGACCAACTTTATTTTATAGATTGCGTGACTGCATATTCAATATGGACTACCACCCTTATTATTTTTGTGGCATTACAGTAAAAATTAAAGGGATGCAGACTGCAGTAAGTGAAACATTCTGTGCTTGTCCTTTCCAATTGGGAGTATCAGAATAACATAGGGGTCCCAATGTTAAGTGGCAGCCCATGAGGTAGTTTTAGTTTACTGCATCGCTGGTTGCTATCTTTAATATATTAGCTTTTATTTTGTATGGCATGTTTATCAGTTGTTATCCACATAGCAAGGAGGGTAGCCATGTAAATTTAATAAAAGAAATAATAATCAAACCAATAAATTTAAAGTGACTGGATCAATTCTACCCAATCTGACCTTAAAACTGACTTTCTTTCCTTGTGCACCCATTCATGCCTCCTAGTAAGCCCATCTCCTGCCACTTTCCACTTACTTGAGTGCCACAGACTTGGCCTGCAAGGCTGTGCTCCAGAAGTCGTCCACTTGTTCTGGGGCTCCATAGGCCTCAAGACAGGAGGTGAAAGGTACCTTGGCACGAACCAATTCAGGCAGTGGCTGCTTTTCTTCTTCTGCCTGTCGCTTCTTTTCTTCATATTCTAGCAACTCATCTGCAAAGGTAAGCAAGGGGGAACATGGTCTACTCCTTCAGAAGACGCTTGCAGAAAGAATGTTGATATACAATATCATGTAGCTGTATGCTGGGTTGTACATCGTGAAAAAGGAGTATGGTAAGCCATTCTCCCAAAAAGTCCATTGCTGACAAATGCTACTTGTGTGTTAGCTGCCCTTCCTGTGGAATTGATGAGGCCTGCATGTACAAGGACATGTTACCAATGTTGCAGGAAACTGTAGTTTAAATATATTCTTGAAATGAGCTATGTGGTGGGGAGTCTTCCAGGGGAAGCATGGTGAACTGAATCCACGTGAGCAGAGATGATGACCATGGCAAAGATTGAAGAACTGAGTATACCAGTTCTATGGAGCCTCTCTGGACAAGGAGAGGATGGGAGATTATCCGTATGTGTTCCGGATGGCTGTTCTTCTATGAAGCGATCACAGGATACTAGTCTCCTGTGGATCTGAGCACCAGGAGATGAAGGGAACGTCCATCATGCTCACAACTGCAGTGGAGCCTTTGAAAGGACACTGGGTTACCTGACCTCATCTTCTAATCACTTTTGGAAATTGTCTATTTACTACCTTAAGGTTTTTGGAGATCTTCAAAATGACAAGCCTGAAAAAGACACCTGATGAATTAACTTTCATATTTGAGTAAAAGGAAAATTAAGTACAAGCTTAAGAATGTAAAGAAGTGAAAATAAATGGCAAAAGATTTTGACCAAGAAAGTTATAAACAAATTAAGGGTTCAGATGAATTTGGAGTATTAAAACTTTTATTATATGTTTTGGAATAATTATATAAACAATGACATCTGTTGTCATGGAGAGACTATGCCCAAAAGATGTTAACAAACATGACAGATGACAGACATATTTTGCCTGATGTGAAAATATCAGGACTAAAAATCCTGGATAATAATAAAAGAAGTAGATTATAAGACAGAGAAGATAGCTAAAGTATAAACATAAATCACAAACCAAAAGAATGACTTGGAATAGATTGAAGCTTTAAAAATGAAAGTGGAAAAATAATCTGAGAATGACCTGGATTGCTTTTGATTGGATTTACGAAAGAAGTTTGTTTAAGCCTTGAAGAAGCCTTTGGGATGGGAAAAAGAAAAACTTTTTCCCATCCCAAAGAGAGATCAAATCCTTTAAGAGTGTTTATTGTTACATATTATGTTGTATTAAATTTACATGCTGCCTGTCTTTCCAATAAGGTGACTCTTTATAACCTTATGGACCATAAAATGATAAATAGAAAAGCAGTTAAAATTTTAAAGTATGCAAATTAAGAATTTTAAAACAATGCAAAAACAAAAAAACAAAAAACCAGGAACCAAGAGATGGATGGTTCAGGGATGAAGTGTAGAAGCAAAAGGAAGAAATATAAAGTTAGTTTGTTTGATAAGGGTTAAAATGAGACACACATTGATAAAGCTTTGGTAACCGTTTAGACTTTTTACTGAAAATATGATTGAAAAGTTGATGATTTATGGATTTGCATATAGATAAGGGATCTGTTATTGGGAAGAAGAGACAGTATTTGTAAATTTATGCAGGTAAAGAGTTATTAAGCGTGTTTATGCTTGTGATGAAGATCAGAAATCGTTTATTTAAATATTTCCTTGCCTTTTCTTTATCTTTTTTCTTCCTTTTCATTTCTTGCACTTTTTATTTCTTTTCATTTCTCTCTTGGAATTTAGTTTTCTTTGTGTTTATTCTTGTAATTAAGATTTTCAATTAAAACATTATAAAGTAAAGTAAAGGGATGTGCTGTCCAATCAGAAGATGTAATCATGGGAGAACCATCTAGTTCACATATTACACCAAAACATCACCGGTTAACTATCATTTATTGATTAAATCACAATGGTTGGGTTCCCGTAACAAGTTAAGTCATAAAGAAATAGATCATGTTAAAAATTAATCTAATAATTTAATCTACTAATAAAAGCAATTCCAGCTTTAGCATAGAGCAAGCGAAGAGGAATGGCTGCTATGATTGTCAACTACATTTTGTAGTGCATGGAAAAGAGGATGGATGCATTCAGACATTCATTTGTACAAGGTCTCAACACTTCACTAAATAAAATAATTTTAAGAAATGGTTTACAAAGGTGCTCCCACCTTTGTTCAGGGCTGCTTCCATAGGTACTGGCAGCTGCATAATGTAATCCACACGCTGGGTGTATTTCACTTTCTCTGTAGCCAAGCATTTGAGTTTCTCTTCCACCAAGAAGCGAAAGACCTCATTTGGGTTTTCCGAACTACGGCAGTTCCTCTGGGGAAGAAAAATATGTAACAAGGAGTGAAAAACAGGAGGAGAACCAAAAATATAACAGCCCACACATGTATGATGCAGGAGGTTAAAATATACTGTATAAATGAGGCTCTTTCAAAATTAGAAAAATATACCTTCTATCTTTCATTTATTTTGGTTATATTCCACCTTCTCCAGGAGTTCAAGTGATTTACAATGTACTTCCTTCTCTAATTTCATACTAAGTCCTATTACTATTTATCACTAACCTACATAAAAAAGGCTAAGTCGTTTAAAAAATAGAAACAAAATTAAGAATGATTCCTATAGGCTAGTGGCACAAAAAACAACAAAACGTATCTCAACAAAGAAAAAAAATAACAAAAGACAAACTTCAACACTGTCCGTGAACCCAACAAAAATATACAATCTTTTTTGGCTATTGGTTTAAGACTTAATACAGGCCACATTTGATGATGTAGCTGAAAAAATCAAAATAAATGATTTTACGTTAAGTGGGTATGCTGGCAACTTCCAAGCCTAGCAGCATTATGTAGAATACACTGTACTGTTTGTATGATTACACATTTTGAGCATTTACCTGATGATTTTCCTGAACAAAATACAATGCACAGGAAACATATATGGATAGCAACATGCTCATGAATTCTAATTTTTTTGCAGCATTTTCTCTTAATCTACTCTCAACTAGCTTCAATCAACAGTAGGAGGCAACTCTTGTATTGGCTAAGGTCCTTTCCAAGTTGCCAGTACTTGGAGATTTTTTTAAAAAATAATTACAAACATTGGAATACTGGAAGGATCATGAACAAAGTGGAACATATGATACAGCTATTCTAACCTTGGAAAATATCCAAGCTTGGTATGGAGCCAACATTTCTCCACTGCTACATATCTCAAGGGAAAAGCAGCAGTAAAATGCAAACTGCTTTCCAAGGAAGCTTGTCTGTGACCATCAAGCTTTTCACTAAGGAACCCCACTGTTCAACACACTACCTTACTCTAAGAACCCCATCATTCTAGTCACAACGCACAATTCAGGGATGCATTCCATAATAAAATACACTGTGGAATAGCTGTGCTTTTAAGGATATTTCTCCATTCAAAATTATGTTTCCTGAACCCGAGGGGATGCTGTAGATAAACAAACTACATTTTATTTAATTAGCAACAGTGGTAACAGCTTTCATGTCAGTTATGTGCTGGAATATCTGTCTTGTGTACATTTCCTCATGCTTCCAAGTCATCAGCACAAGTACTGTCCTATTCCCATTCTGAAGACAATACCCAGCAATGAAACCCTTGATCCTTAAAGTTTCTACCTCCACCATGTTAATGAAGTGCAAGAAGAATTCTTGAGCATCTTGTTGCCGATTAGTAGAAAATTCTGGATGACCTTTGCCAACAAGAGATTTGAACATACGCGGGGCAATGCCATCTTGTATACCCTGCAAAGACAGAAGAGTTCAAACGACTCTGTAAAATGAAATTTCCCCTCCCCTGGGTAAGTGTCAGCCACAGTTAACACTACCTTCCACCCCCAAGGACAATGAACTTCTCAGCCCTACCTTCTGGTCCAACTGTTGTTCTCCACTTGAAAGAGCAGGTTTGGAATATTCCCCAGAGAGAAGCCCATGGCCAAGCTTAGCTCTGGAAAAGCAGGTAAATGTAAATTAATCCCAAGAAGAACAAGATGGGACTAAAAGGACTGCAGTCCATTGAAGTTCCAGGCAGCTCCCCAGTTTACCCAAACAAAGGAAAGATTTTCCATGCCTCAAACAATTTCCAAAGAAACTTAAGCAATATAGTAATCAATACAATTTGAAAATGATTTTAAAAAGTTCCCCACCTTTCTATTGCATTATGTTTACTAGTTTTCCCTCTAAGGAACTATCAGTTAATTGCCTCACTCAGGTTTTTTTGTTTTGTTTAAGAAACACAGATTATCAACAAAATTCAGGTTTCATTTTGGCAATCAACTTTCTAAAATTTCATGACTCCATGGAACATGTGGAACATCTAATGAGCATGTTATTATTAAGTAATGTTTTCCATTTTTGCTTACAGAGAAGTCAAAACATAGAGTAAGAGTTTTATACAATCAATCCTACTGGAGTGAATTTTGTACAGTCATATATATACATGTAGAAAAATTTGCTTAAGATAAATAAGCAAAGGGCTCTTAATTTTTTTTAAAAAAATGCATAACAATATTTCA
>JAOYMU010000192.1:36558271-36573093 GCA_025802295.1 Psammodynastes pulverulentus
TTCCCCCCCCCCCCCCGGATGAATCACAGCGCGTACCCTGTCCTTCACCATATCTGGCAGACCATCTAGTCCATCCTGAGGAATATCCAAATGCTCTGGTAAAATAACTATTTTGACATGTTCATCATATTCATATTTCTCTTCTGGGAGGTCAAATCCCCCTTCTACACCTATCAAAACAGATATGCAACAATAGCAGTTGAGAAGTGTTAGAAGCAACATCATAAATTCTGGGTGCTGTGAAATTTTATGTCAACTCTCGAAACAACTTTAGCCGAAGCCATACTTTTACTTTGCTTTGTTTTTAAGTTGCCATGCATATAGGGAGGAGGGAGGCTTTGGAGAGTGTAGAATGTTTTCCTCTACAGCGCCAGACATAACAGCGATAAGGCTCATGAGAACCAAGGTCAGCTCAACATGCCCTAGCAACAGCAGGAGGGAGTGATGAGAAGTTCATCATCTGCTTGGTTGGTTAACGTGACCGGTGACACAAGGGGGGTGGACAATATCTATTCTTTAATTGTATCAAAGCATGGGGATTATTCAGATTTGGTTTCACATTTGAACATGCCAATTTCATGTACCCAATAAAACGGATCTTTGAGAAAGCCACAGCCTCAGAGTCTTGAATTGATTGGGCCCATTACTCAGAATCATGACACCTTAATTAAAGAAGATGCCAAATGATGCAAGCTCTGAGCAAGCTTACAGATAAAATGTAAGAGGGAACATGAACTCAACTCTTCTGACAGTCTTAAAGCTGAAGCCTATCCCTGTTCAAAGTTTTCTCCCATAGCATAATAGAAGAGTAAGTTTAGATTTTTACCAATAGCTAGACGGGTTGGTTTCTTCCGGGGAGGATCACCGGCACTGGAATTATTTTCTTCTTTCTAGAGAAGAACCAGACGAGAGTTGATTAGCAAGCAAGCCATTCCAAATGTCCAGATTCTTGGGCAGCATCAATTTGAACCATCTTTCTTCCTCTGCTCTGAAATGTAAATAAGCGAGTTTTGCACAAGACAAAAAAGTTGCCCTTCTTACCAATCTGCGTGTTTTCTTAAGATGTAAATAGACCCGCTGGCCTGTTTTTTCATAATGTTTTGTCACATATTGCTTTCCAAAGCCCAGGAATGTGTTCATACAGATATATATTCCTCCATCTGATTCCTACAGAATAAAGAAAGACATGACTTCAATAGGAAGGGAGTTCAGCCAATCCCAGAATACCAAAATTTTAAGGCTGTGTATAAAAATGTTGTAATCCGAATAAATTATTCAAATATATAATTTCATGAATGCAATTTACAAAAATCCCTCTTTATAAATACTTTTCTGAATTCTATCAGGCACTGAAATTCTCCTCAGAAAATCTTGTATTAGTGAGATCTCTTCCTTCCAAGAGCTTGGTAGGTTAAGATAAAAAATACACAAATATATGTTTGCAGTCATGAAGCCTAGAAACTTGCATTTAAATTTTTCCTAGTTGTTTTGGTTATGGCCACATTTGGATTTATTTGGATGTTCAGAATAGCAGGAAGAATTCCTTGGTGCTGTCACCCACAACTGACCAAACCTGTTCTCAGCAATGGGGATGAAGCAATTTGTTGCAATGATCCCTTATCAATAGGGCACTATAAAATTATTTCATATGAGGATAGATTCATTGAAAATTATCATCCATTTATTAACCTCTTCACGTGGCTCCCAGATTATAATTATGCATCAATGCTATTGCAGTCACAGCAGATAAACTGCTCTTAAAGTTCTATGCTCCAGGAACTAAATGACTACAGTAATTCAGTTCACCGATCTTGTTTGGCTACTCTAGATACCCATGACATATTCATACAGCAGCAATGCCTATTTCATCAGAAGAAAGCCTCAAACGTTTATATTCATATTTCTGCATCATTTTGCCATCTAGAGAAAATATGGGGAAGACTATGGTCCTTCAAACATTGCTGAACTGAAACTCCCAGAATATATCCCTACTGACTATGATGTTAATGTGGTTGTTTTAGTTTAGTACTAGTATCTGAAGGGCACAAGTCCCCTGTTCCAACGTAGAGAAAACACCTGAACCTGAACGCAAAACTTTTGATGTGTTTCAATTTGGTTTGTGTAAAATATGTCCATAATACAGAACATGTGGATTATTTCTTCCACCTCAACTGAATAAACCTTTTATATGGTTATTGACTTTTACTGGATGTTTGTGCAACATCCAGTAAAAGCCAATAGAGCAACAATATGAGTGTTCAAGAGTTAACAGCAGGAGAAAGGAATACAGAATACAATTCTGAACAGAATTCTGAACATTTTCTGGTGTTTTTTTTCAGCAATTAGACACCCTTCCAAATTAGACATTGATTTTCAACCATTCCTCTTATGAAATCCATGTGGAATCCAAAAGCATTTTAAAAAAATAAACAGCATGAGGCACTGCCTTACATTTTTATTAAAACACATATGGGAGGAGGGGAATGACAAGACAATAAGTGAGCCTGATAAACAGCAAGGAAAATTTCCACAGGCATCACACTACCTATAAGAGTGCTAAACAGAGCTACGGTACACAACGTCAGTTAAAAATATAGTTGTTTCTATAAGAACACAGACCTAGTCCCTCAAGAGAGACGATTAACTGTTTAATATGATTATATGATAGTTATACTAAAAGCACTCCAAATGATAAACAGTGTCCTATCATTTGTAAGAAATTACATGAAATAATTCTCTTTCTTACACAATTATCCCAGATAATTCTTAAATGTTAACAAATATTGTTCGTTGCAGTTTTGAAGGTTGCAGATATGTTTAATAAAAGAAGCGCTTCTATTGCAGGGATGTCAAAATGTACTCTTGTAGAACAATATTCTTTCCCTAACTAGCAACTCATTAGCATGTATATCATTAGGAGGAATTTTAAAGTGTCCCATATAAATTGTGAATGTTCACAAAATGCAGCCTTTCTCTCTGATATGACGAGCCCACAAGAGAAAAATGATCAGCCTGCTTCAAAAGAAATGTTTTTAAAAAGGAAATAAACAATGATACGCTTTAAAATTATTATTTGGAAAGGAAATTCAATAGATCTTGATAGCAGGGAGTCTAATTTATATTGAATTCTGGGAACCGCCCCCCCCCACCCCAAGAAAATAGGATGCTTTTCCACTCTTCATATCCAGAAGAAAAAGGCAAGAGAGATGACAGAGAGTTTAGGAGAAAGACAAAGCAGGACAAATGAATAAGTAAATCAAGCAAACATTTATGAATCTTTCTGTGAACCTCCGTTAAAACTCGCGTGTAGTCTAACCAGGCTTGCTTGACTCACTCTGGGAAAAAGGCGTGGCTGCCCAGAAGGTTTCTCTCCCAGCCAGGGGACACCAGCTACAGACATTACCCATAACAATGGGAGCGATTCCCACACACACGTTAGAAAATGAGGAACTCATTCCACAGTCCGAAATTAGAAAGAGATAAGAGCAATCGGGTGATGGAGAGGTACTTAGATCATACAGAACCCAATGCCCATGTGTTTGATTCAAAGCACCAAAAGGGCTGACACGTCCTTCCCACCAAAGGTCTGTGGGATTAGCAGTTCCTGAGAGCAAGGTCTGGCACTAAAACTAATGGGAAAGGGACTTCGTTTCCCATCATGCCCCGCGAGGCATGCCTAGATAGTTCCAGAGAGTTCAGTAGGGCGGCGGGGCTCAATCTTTCACTCTTAGTGGCAGCCAGGCACTAAGACTACAGTGCCCGGCATGCCATATGAGGCTCTCGTCTTGTTCTATTTAAGCTGCTCTATCGAGGGATAGTAAAGCAGCTCACTATCCAACAGACCCCACGGCTGGCCATACGGTCCGGTGAATAAGATGACCATGACAGCAACGCCCCACCTCTGAGGTGTAATGTCGAGAAACTACAATGCCCAGAAAGCCAAGTATTTTCCGAAAGAACGATTTGGCCGCTGACACTCTTGGGATTTGTAGTATTCGCTTCGTTCCTTATGGGGAATTTGCAGTGGATGCCGTTCCCTGGAAAAATACAAGTCCCGTGAGGCCTTGCGCGGGTCATATTACCTTCCCCGCCCGGTATGTCGGAGACTGAAGACAACAGAATCCCCACCAGATCCCGTCTTTTTCACATGAGAACTTACCGGAGTGTCGAAAGAGAAGGCGCACTCATCTTTATGGACGCGGTCCCCGGCCTTGGGCACCCGGATAGACGGTAGCACAGAAAGTAGTGCCTCACTCAGCTCCGCCATGACAGCTGCTTTCTCCAACACCGCCCACAGCGAACACCTACCAATCAGAAGACAATATACGCTAAGCTTCTCCAGCCAATGAATGGGGGCACAAAGGGAAGTGGGCGTGTACTCCGTAAACCCTCAGGACCGCAAGATATTTTTGTTTGATTTGTCCTTCCAATGCCTATTTTTAAACGGACACCCATTGTAGCCAATCAGAACTAGAGGTAAACGTTCTACAAATGGAAACGTTGGTTATGTTCTTAGCTCCGCCTCGATGTTATTAGTCTTCAAAATGAGAAGTTGGGAGATTGGTATTTGTATTTGTCTAAACTAGCCAATAAGGTGACGCCGGTGGGTTTAGCCTTCCAATAGATTGACAGCATTCTAATCCAATAACGAGGCAGATAGAAGAGTTAAAATTACTTTCTAGCCAATTGCAAGCGGACAGGGAGGCAGAAAGGTAGGAAAGAGGATGTCGCGTTTTCAAATGAGTAGGGGAAAAAGCCGTGTAAGCGATTGGCAGACATTCGCTCCAATCAGGTTTGCTGCAGAGGCTGGTGAAGGAAGGCGGGAGATTCGAATACTAGTCTAGTCGGCCCAAGCGAGCCTGAGCTTGGGCGACCAAGTCCAACAAAAGCGAAGAGGGTGCTTTGGGGTGGAGGGGGGGGGATGTGAGCTTGTGCTGAGTGGAAAGACGGAGGGAGCAGGTTGGTGAGACGAATTTATGGCCGCTTCTTCTCTCGGAGGTAGAAGAGTGTCTGGGTTGCTGCAATAGGGGCTTTCAGCTGCGTCTTGCTGTCTTTTTCCTTGGGTTGTAAGGCTAATTGTTGTTTTTCAGGATTCCTGCGTTCCCAAACCGTTGTCATGGGGGCTTCTGAGAGTTTCCCAGCTACACCCACCTGCACACCTTTGTTGAATAAGCACCTGAAAAACGTCAGTGACCCAAGGTCACCTACTGCTGGGATCCTGAGAACACCTATTGAGGTGCTTGGAAGCCTGTCTTTCAGAACAAAAGATCTGCTTTTCTATCTACCCTACCCGGTATATCTGCTGTTTTAACTTTGTTTTCTTTTCTCTGCTTTTAGGTAGAAAGTTCCCCTAAAGACAACACAGAATTTCCAAAACAAGGGGAGTTGGTAGCTAAAAGCCAGCATGAGAACTGGGACCCTCGTTCCCCAACACCAGGAATTTCACGCACCCCTCTAAAAGATGCGTTAGTTGGTAAGTAGGGATATATTTCTGGCCTAATCTGCTTTTAAATCTGAGAACTGCTATGTGGAAAGTTCTGCACTTTCCTAGGCTGGCTTGCTTAAATATATATGCCAAAAAGGCTGAGGGCTTGCTAATGATTCATTACAAGTGAGACTGGACTCTCCTTTTTTTATTTTTGAAGCTGTTGATTCTCTTTGCTGAGATAGATTATTTTTAAAAATGTTCCCATAAATGTGCTGATAAGGCTACTTTTCAGTTGATAGTGGATCCTATATCTCAGCTACTTTAATATAGCTTATCAAACTATAAACTAGACTAGAAACCCAGAAATAAATTCTAGACATCCCTTAGGTATGAAGGCTGGCTATGTAACTTTGGGGCAATCACTCTATTGGCTGAATCCACTTCATAGTTATTGTTATGGGAGTATTAGATATTTACACTGCATTGAATTGAGAGAGAGAATAAAAATCTAACCATTTTAGCCTAATATGATGTATGAATCCAGTGGTATGGTTAGTTTGTGGATTAACAAGTCAGACAAACTAAGAATATTTAGTTAAAGTAACCAGTGATGAAGCATTTTTCATGGACGCACTTGTTTATATTCACCCTAAATAATCCCTCCAGTTTATTTATTCAATTACAGTCACCCACTTAAGTCTATGAGACTCTAGATGGCTTACAATAAAACCAAAGCAGCCCGCATTACCTAACTAATCATCTGCCCAACCTGGAGACGGGCCTTAACCCATACCTAGGATCCCAAAACAAGTTTTCAAAGCCCCTTTGTAGATAATATCAAAGTCCAAAACCCAAGAATGGCAGATTGAGGTTCTTCTAAGCAATTTCTTATTGTTCAGTCAGAAATCTTCCCCAAACTAAAGCAAAGTATTTGCACCATTAAACATACGGTATACTCTTAAAAACTACTAGGCAAGAAACATTTAACACTTTCTCCCACAAAGATTACCTAGACTTCTCTGTCTTTTGCTCCTTTGGAATACACTTCTTCCTAGGAATCACAGTCAAATACTTACAAAAGGCCGACAAGGAATCTTAGGGTGGATGATGTTCTAAAGGGCTGGTGCCATAACAGAAAAAGTTTTCCTGGGCCTTGACAGTTTGTAACCAATAGTACTCAGAACATGTCTTTCCTGTCTTCGGGTAGGACAGGTAGAAACAACTGGGGAGAGTTAAGTAATCCTGTCCTAAGCCATGAAGGACTTTAAAGGTGAGCTTGAATTGTACCTAAAAGCCAATGCTCATGAAATAATGGTGTTACATGTGCTTTGTAACTGACATCAGTAGTTGCCCACACTGCTGTTTTCTACACCCTTTGGAGCTTCCAATACTCTTCAAGGGTAGCACTCTGTAAAGCGCATTGCACTAATCCAATCATGAAGACATGAGTGACCATGAGCAAGGCTGCCCTTTCCAGGAACTGGCACCACTGACATGAACCAAAGTTGTGCAAAGGCCTTCCTAGGCAAAAAATCTACCTGCTCTTTGAGCAGGAGCTGTGGATCTAGGAGGATCCCAAATTGCGCACTAGGTAAGGCCTCCTTATCCAGAACCAAGGTTGGAAAGTACCCAGAACCAAGAGGTCCAAATTCCAAAGCCATTCAGTCTTGCTTGGGTTGAGCGGAAGCTGCTTGTACCCCACCCAGCCCCCCATAGTCTCCAGATGTAGAGACAGACCTTCAGGTAGCCTAGGATGGAGACACATGGCAGACAGCATACTGATGATACCAACACTAACATTTTAGAAGGGCGATGTTAAACAGAATAGAGTATATTGAGCCCTATGGCATTTTGCAAAGGAGAGACTGCTGGTGGGATTTCACACATGCTCTGTACATCAACACTGACTGGAATTGACTGGAGGGAGGAGACAACACCGTGCTCACCCATATCCAACTCCTGAATCTGGTCCAAAAGGATACTGTGATCAATGAAATTGAAAGTCTCTGATAGATCAAAGAAGAACAAGGATAGCTGCTTCATTTCCATCTTGCTCCCATCAGATCCGAGAGTGTGATCAATGTCATCTTGGTTAATTATGACTACGATCAGGCTTCTATATGATCTTGACATCACAGAGCAAGAAGGATGGGTTGCTAGGTTGTTTATCGGGAATGTGACGTTCTCATGAATACATGGGCTTGTATTCTATGTGTGAGACTGGATTCTACTTCTGACTTCCTTTATTTTGAACAAGGGGGTTGGGGGATACTCAGCGTCTTTCTTCAGTGATGTTTGTACAGAAGGAAAAGATTTACCAAAGTAGTGGGAGATCATTTGTACAATTTTAACAGCCGCTACTGTCTTATACATGTGCCTTGTCATCTTAGGGCTGAATTATGCACCATTTAAGGCAGTTCTTATAGAACAGGGGTGTCAAACTCGCGTTGTCGTAGTGTTGTCACATGATGTGTTGGGACTTTTTCCCCCTTCGCTAAACTGGGCAGGTGTGGGGCCAGCACGTGACTCATCCGACCCACAGGCCGCGAGTTTGACACCCCTGTTGCAGAAGGTCTTGGGGGCAGAGGGTAATATCTAGTCTTTGAAATTTCCTTTTCGTATGTGCTGTTGTGTACATTTTTAATTCTGGAATTTGATTTCTGTCCAGATACCATACACTACCCGGTGAAGTTGTTTTGTGAAAACTTTATGGGAGAAAATAGCAAGGAAGAGTTACCTCAAGAGGAATCTCAGCATCAAGATCAGAAATCTGAATTCACCTTTGGAATGGAGGAGAGGACTGCAAGGAGCACAGTTTTTTCTGAGAAAATTTTCCTAGAGGATTCTCAGCAAGCAGAAGGAGAAAATGAACAGTTGTTTTCCATGGTTTCTGTTGCAGTTGCAACAAAACCAGTACAGTCTGCCCGCATCATTCACCCTACAGGTGAGATTAATTGTCCAAAGCTGTTCAGCTGCTCCATCATTCCTCTTAATGGTGATCTGAGTGAAGCAAGTCAATTTGATCAGTATTATTTCTGTCTACATAAATGTTTGTGTTATTGTTTTTCCAATCTAAGCTGCTAATTCTCATGAATTTGGTAGCCAACTGCATTATGCAAGACACTCCAGTCCCCAAGAAACTGGAACCTAGCTTGGCTAGCTTTATGGTAGCCTACCTCAGCAGCTACTGTGAGCATGTGAACTTAAACTGAGACCGTGCCGCAACTAAGGAAGAAAGGAATGTAGTATGGTTTTATTGTTAACTATGTTAGCAAAATTCACACAAACTAATTCTTTTACTACATAAGGATAACAATCTCTGCCTACTTAGGAAGGAAAGGTGGGAAGTATCATGCTAGTTGAGCTTCTGTTCTGAAAAATAAAAACATTGTGATGAATTTACACACTCTTCTTCCTTCCTACTCCTCAGGGATCAAGTCAGTAAAATGTAGAGTCAGTAACAAAATGCTGGCAATGCCAACTGGTACTGGACGTTCCCCACTTAGTATCCTTCACGGTGACAATTCTCCAATTTCCTTTGCTTCTCATCAGGTAACAACAATATGTAGGGAGAGGGATGTTATTCCATTAATCCAAATCTCTGTTTAAAGTGCTTTTAGCTAGTTACCATTTTTTTCCTGAAAAAGAAGACATTTGGGAAAGTGGTAGACTCAAATCCAATATAAGCAGGATGGGGTGCTTTGTACTTTTCCGGTTGTTTTTCTCTTTGCTTTATTGCTAGCACCTTTTAGAGATTTATTTTCAATACTGGTTTTCTTCAGGTGTGAA
This sequence comes from Psammodynastes pulverulentus, assembly GCA_025802295.1. Lineage (NCBI taxonomy): Eukaryota > Metazoa > Chordata > Lepidosauria > Squamata > Psammodynastidae > Psammodynastes > Psammodynastes pulverulentus. The sequence continues at coordinate 36,567,489 of JAOYMU010000192.1, forward strand.
CAAACTTCAAATCAAGAGCTACATTGAGATTTACAGAACATTAAAGCAACAAGCGGGCAAGATAGTAGACTTGCTCAGAATAAATCAGAGTTTTTTCATTTAGAGTTAATCTATTTTCTAGCTTTGTAAGATATTTACTAGCCTTTCAAACTTACCTTATCTTCCTTTAAAACAAATGGCAATCAATGAAAATATTGTTCTGTTCATAAATTGTAATTTATGTATTATGTAATCCATGTAATTGACTTTGTCAGAGTGAAGTTCTAAAACATAGCTTCATATATTTTAAACAAAAGTAAACCGCATTTTTAGCATACAGTAAAATCTCTGTCAATAAACATGTCAGTTTGTTGATAAAAGATGTATATGTACATGTTTGTACATGTGTATTGTTGATTTGTACCCTGAGAAACATTTATATTGCATGGCTGTAATTTAAAATTTGGAACAATTGCCTCTTCCAATGGGTGGCAGCCCAAAATTGGATTTCATGTACTCGGTGAAGCCAACCCATGACTTTCATCTCTGCTTTGTGCAAATTCAGGAAAATTTGAGTAAATCAAGTTAATAATTACTGTGTGAATACAGCCTGTAAACCTGGCTGCCATCAGATAGAACAGTCAAATATATTAGCATTTCTTCAACTCAACAAGGTACTTATTTTTTTTCCAGAGTAAAAGGAGTTCATCAATGACTGATAATCAAAGAGAGGCAAAGGATGGAACCTTAAGCTCTGGGACAAACTTTCCGGCAGATAGCTGCAGTTGGGATCTCATGAATAAGGAAAACCGACAGTGTCGTTGGGTGGAAAATTAGCTTCAGGTGCTCTGTGGATTATTGTCCTTTAATATGAAGGTTTGATGACTCAAGTATGAAGACGATGAAGTAGCATGATTTTTTTTTTTTTTTTTGCTTTTGCTTCTTACCCATTTCCCTCTTGCTACTTTTCTCTGTCTTTGGTTTTCATATTTAGATTCCATAATGTATAGATTCTTCTGTGTAACTACTTTTTTTAAAAAACGTCGTCTGAAATGTCTTGTTTGGAAAATAAACCTCACTTTAGAATGAGATTGTGGTTCCCGGCTGCATTATTTTAAAACTTTCGCCACAGTTGGAAAAAACTACCTGTGGAATACATCTGTTAAGAGTGGGGGTAAAACTGTTCTTTGCAGAAGCTAATGTTGGACGTGGAATCCCCAGACTTCAACATGGCTGGCTGAGGAATTCTGGGAGTTGAAGTCCATAAGTCTTAAAATTGCCAGATTTGGAAATCCCTGGTAGAAGAACAGAATGTGGGGTGTGAGAAAATGTGGAAACTGCTAGTAGACATGCCTCACTGACCAAAGTGAGGAATGAGTGGATAAGCATCCTATTTACCTTCAGTCTCTGAGTAGTAGAATAAATAGTACCATTCTGTTACTTGGGATTATGGGATCCAGAGCAATATGGGATATGCTCTGGCTCCCATGATAGCAATATACAGGGCAATCATGACTGGTTGCAGAGCTTGTGTTTAAGTGGTAACATGTAAATTAATGGAATACAAGCAGTCCTTGGATTACTATCTTTTGTTTAATGGCAGTTCAAAGTTACGACACCCTCAGAAAAAGTGACTTGCACCCAGTTCTCAAAGTTACAACCATTGCACCACCCTTGTGGTCACGTGATTGCAATTGGGGCACTTAGCTCTCATTTGTGATGGTTGTAGCATCTTGCAGTCTGTGATCAGTTTGCCTTCTCAACCAGCTTCTGACATGCAGAGTCAATTGGGGAAGCCGTGTTCACAATGATGCAACGATCCAGTTAACAACCATGGTAAAAATGATTGTAATATCAGTCTGGTCACATGATGATTTGCTTAGCAATTACATTACTTAATGACTGAAATTCCAGTCTCAATTGTCATACATTGAGGTCTAACTATATGATGAAGAAAGACAGGATATATATCTTTCAAATATCTTAAAAGAAGTGAATGTACTGTATTTTTAATGCTTCCTTTAACCTTTTCCAAACTAGATCTTTGGGGGCAGATTTATTTGTTTTCTGCTTTCTGAGACAATAACATGATCTTGCATCCTGCAATGTATAAAAAGTTGAGACGTCAGTAACTTCTGAATACCAAAGACACTACCCAACCATCTCAAGTTCTCTGAACACATGCTGTATTTTCATTTAGACTAAGGGATATGCTTTGTTTCTCTTCATATGCTTGGCTGCATGGAGTTACAAATATCGCACAGTATGTGGGGTGAATATTAGGAGATATTCTTATGTCTTTTCTGTCTTTTCAAAAGGTATCTTGCAAACTGGACAAATATATGTTAATGTAATATTTTAAGAATGATTGTTTTATAGTTTTATATTGCATGATTTTATATATTGTTTTACTTGATTGTTCTAAGCCATCCAGAGTTGCTCCTGGTGAGATGGGAGGACCTATACATTTGATAGATAAATAATTAGAATGGAATGGAACTAAGTAGTTCATAAACTTTTGATTCATGCTTAAAAAAACCAGGAAACAGTTCTTCAATTCTTGCATAAGGGCACAAAAAAAATTGGTGATTTTAGGCAAATCACTATCATTTTCTTAGCCCGTTGCAAAAGCAGTGATGTAATTGATCTGTCTTGCAATATGGTTTTGGTTGAGATAACATGCAAAGAGTTAACTGAATTAGAGAAGCATATCTTAGGGTAACTGAAAGCTAAGATTTCATATGTATAAACAGTTTTTATGTAAAATACAAATAAAAAATTCTACCCAAAATCAAGCTTAATTTACTAACTATAGACATACATAAATGCAATTCCCTGGTAAAATATATGGATGTAGATTTTTGTTTCAATTTCTCAACTTGGAGGGTGTTGAATGACATTAAGGCTACTAATAAATCATGTGAAAACTTGCTGATTTAGTGATTGATGATTCTGTGATGAAGAGAAATAGGGTAGGATCTGTGAGATATTTACATATATTAGGCCATAGTTTTAAGTCACATTATGATTTACAGAACACAACTACACAAACTAAAACAGTAATAATATTATTGCATAACACCCAGACTAGAAATGAGCTACTGGGAATCTATAAGTGAAGCCCATAAATTAAATATTTAAAAAAAAATGAATGGCCAAACTGTTACAGATTTATCAATCATGAGATTTCATTGTTTTTCATCTTACAAGGTGTGAGTGTCAGATCTCATAAACTTTGGCCATTTTTTTAAAAAAATAGTTTTGTTTCAGATGCTACTTTGAAAGATTGCGTGGACATGTTGATGATCATATCATAGAGCAGGGCTGTCAAACTCCCGGCCCACTGGTCGGATGCGTCATGTGCTAACCACGCCCATGCCCGGTTTAGCAAAGGGGAAAAAAGACCCGATATGTCACGTAATGCCACCGTGACGATGTGAGTTTGACACCCTGTCATAGAGTGTTCTGTGAATCTATTCTATTGGTTTCAAACTATAACCATCAAAGATTGTTTTGCTCCAAAGGAAACTAAACAGGTGTCTCTAGAACTTACTGCCCGGAGAAAAGCAAGTACATTTAAGATATATCTTCACCTGCTCTTAAAATGATCTGATTCTCAAATGCCATGGTAATATATGAGAGATTGTGTGAAGGCGAGATTGTGAAAAGTAACAGGAAGAAAGACATAAGAGCCAACAGATGGAGATAAGAGCCGACAGATGTTAGAATCTTATCTTATAAACAGCAGTTTGGTCCAGTCTGCAAAAAGCTGAGGAAGAAAAGTCAAAATGTTCAAAGAAATTCATCTCAATAGATTTACTTATAAATGACAGCAGGAGGTTCCTAGTGCAGTTTCTAAGGTTCTGTATTTTATCCCTAATTACAATACAGTGTCAATGCAATACAATACAGAGCTTAATGGTATCATTGTTCTGAATTCTGAACCTTCTGAACAATTCTGTCTGAGCCTGAGATCCAGAACATGGCCTCAAATAATGCAACTTGAGCCAGTCTATCCAATGTTTCAGTTTTATTTTGCCTGGGCTATAAAACACACCTTTATAATAATTACATCATAAAGCAGTGACTTGAAGGAGCCTAAAGGATGCCCGAATGCTAAGTGTGCAAGATATGGAATTAAGTGGGCTGAGAAAAATAACTATACGCAGATGGTCAATAAGATTACATTGAGCATTCCTGGCTCTGGTGCTCAAAACAGGAGCCACAAACTCCTTCCCAGGCAATGTATAGAGTAAAACAATGAGCTAATATATTTCTCCAAGAGAAAAGTGAATAAAGTTCATTGCAGAATATTTTTCTGTGATAAACCACTTGAAGACACATCCAAGGACAAACTACAATTGGATGTGTCTGAAGTCTTTGTGGTAGCCATAACATGGAAAATCAGAAGTTGAGGGATGGGAAATAAGGGATTCATTTAGAAGTTTCTTGAGGGTCTCTTAATTTGGGTAGGGTCAGTAGGAACTGCTACCTTGCTGATGTCACACCTGGAGGCAGTCCCAGAAATGAACCCCTGAGTTTGGGGAAGGTTTCAAAGAGTATCAGAAGAATTGACCTGTGGGGATTCTTTCCCTGAGCTTCTCCTTAGGGAGGTAAGTGTAGTATGAACCAATATCTGCATAGAATAAAAATGTCAACTGTGGTACTCAAAGATACATCTGAAAAAGCCTCTCCAAATCCACTCTTCTTTTCACAAAGCATCTTCAGTTCCAAACTTTCAGGAAACTGTCCCAAGAGCCAGTTGCTGCAGCCATGCCATCTGCAGTCACTCCCAAACAGCTCACCCTATTATCGTGTCCAGACAGAAGGCCTGCAGGTTTAAATAATAATGGTTCATGATCTACTATGATGATTAAGGTGGATAATTTAATGTTTAGAACACAATATTAAAACACCCTAAGAACCACAGTATTAATGAGATGAAAAGACAAAACCCACAGTTTTTGGAGAGGCAGTGAATTAGTTTGAAGGAAAATTATTTTGCCTGAACTCAGCAGATCTCTGAGCAGAGTTCCAAATTTTGGGTAGCACAGAGCCCCCCACTTGTCATTCACCTTCCCTCTGATGGCACAGTTATCTAAAGGAAAGGCTCCATACAGACAAGGGAGGTATGAAGAAACAATCCATCCAAAAGAAATCCATCTTTCTTTCTTGATAAGTCAGAGAGGAACAATATGCAACCTATATGCCAGCACCTTCCAACAACCAACAGTTTGGGTAGAACGGTGCAGTACTATTCACAGCTTGAAGGTTAAAGAGTGATCAGGAAAAATGAACACTTTCATGTTGGAATAAAGGAAACTGACATTTGATTTTGCTCAGTCTCCCATTCTTCTAATTTTAGATTTAGATTATATTAGGTCATGGTTTTTTAAAAAATGCCTGTCCCCAAATGGATATGCATTACTCCATCCACATTTTTCTGTGAATATAAAAAAAGCAAGAGAAAAACCCTCAGAACTGTTGCCATGACTCACCCACACGCTCTGCTTTCAGACTATCCCAGATATTGCAATTAAAATCATCATATCCGGCCAGGAGGAGGCGCCCGCTGCGGGAGAAAGCGACTGAGGTAATTCCACACATAATGGTCTCATGAGCAAAG
>JAOYMU010000192.1:36631864-36648574 GCA_025802295.1 Psammodynastes pulverulentus
AGATAGATAGATAGATAGATGATAGATAGATAGATAGATAGATAGATAGATAGATAGATAGATAGATAGATAGATAGTGTTGCAAACCCGGAGCCAAACCAAAACCCGTAATGTTCCAGCACAGCCATCCACCCACGACATTACATCACAAAAACCAGGAGGTTGCAACACTAAAACTCAGGATGCCACAACACAGCCAAATACCCAGTATGTTGCAGCACCCCTTTCTTGAAGAGCTTTCTTTTATTTTTTTCACTTGAACTGCTGCTACTGCTACTACTGCTCTTAGTAATGCTACTTAAAATGCCATTGGTGTATATCATTGCCTAATTTTAGCACACTTGACTATAAAGAGGAAGCAGACCTGGAATGAAAATTTGTCAATCTGAGCAAAGAAAGTGCAAAGATACGTTGCAATGTTGTTATTGGTATTTTCTAAGCCACCTAGACTTTACGGAGTAGGTTGTATATAAACCCATGGAATAAGCGAATACCAAATGAACCTAAGCTATATAAGGACAAGCTTTTTTTTTGAATAATCCCTTTGGTGATAAATGGTTTTAGAAAATTATGAGACTTAGCATGGACACCGAATGAAAAAAATAGAATATTGTAAGGTAGATTGGAAAAGGCTAAGGAATCGATCGGGTTCCTTGGGATTGAAAGGGATTCTGCTCAGATATCAATGTTGAATTGATCATTTTAGCACTCCTGTATGGAAAATTACCTCAGAATATATTAGGCACTGATCAAGTGAATATTCCTAACAGTCCTTATTGTTGTGTCACTTAGAAATTTGGTGGTGAAAATGGGGAATTTTAATTCTTTGGGAGTCTATATGGAAACTGTTCTTAGAGCGTGAAGGTGTGTGATTCATATGTTTAATAATGTTTTTGTTTTTTTTAAAAACCTGGATATCTCCAGACTGACTCTGGAAACTAAATCAAACTCAATAAGGCATTTAACATACAGAGAGTATTCGAAGGAGGTAAATTACTTAATTCTACACATTATCACGGCAGCGAGAATAACACTGGAAGACAGACAGTGTACCAACAGATAGTATGATAATACAGAAGGCCTTGGATTGTGCCAAAATGGATAAACTAACACTGGAGCTGAGAAATAAAGAGGGCTCAGAATATTATATGGTCTGGGAAAGATGGTATAAATGGATAAATAATAGAAATATAGAAACATATACTTTAAGATACATTTTAGAATTAGTGTGATAGAAATAGGAGTGATTAGGAAAATAGATATCCAGAATGATAAAGAATTTGAAAAATAGGATAAATGTATTTGTAAATATTGAGGAATGCCATACTGTCAAAGAAAATTATGAATTGTATATACTGTACATAGCTATTATTACTTATTGTTGATTTTATTGTATTTTAATAACTTTAATAAAGGTATTAAAAAAACCATACAGTTGCACATGCAAAAAATGATTTTTTTTCCTCCTAGACTAATCTGAAAATCCAAATCCAATTGATAGTGCAAATTGAATTGTTCAACTTCAATTTGGACAATCCAGATCAGATCACACCCAGTGGCTGTGGATTTCTTCACTTGGTTTGGGCAAGTAAAGCAAATTAGTCCTAATGCATTGATCGATCAAACCTCATTAAAACGATTCCCCCTTCCCTCTCTCTCTCTTTTTTAATCATCTCTCAATTTTCCCATTAAACTCATTAGGGAATACACTTAACCCCAAATGAAGCCTCTGACTTAAACTGCATGAATCTGTTGTACTGTTTGTGTAGAAGGGGAGTGACTTTGTGGATACATCCAACTGCTTTTAACACACAATATTCTTCAGTACCAACTGTATCAGGCACAAAATGTGATTTTTTTCCCAAGAGGCTCCATGGGCATGGTTCTGGGGCATGTCTTGGTGTTCATGTGACTAGGTGGGTGTGTCTTGGTGGGCGTGTCTTGGTGTTCATGTGACTGGATGGGTGGGCGTGGCCAAGTCGACATCAGCCATGACCCAATGCATTTTAAATCAAAATATGTGCCGTGGTGGGCTCAGGGCAGGGGGCTGCTTGCAGTTGGGAAGGGGGGGACAGGGACTGGCTAGTGCTAAATGCTTACCTTTGTTTCAGGTGAGCAGGAAAGGGTTGACCAGACTGCGTGGCCAGAAGACTATAGATAGGGTTTGGGCATGGCACGGGTGGGAGTGAGTGACCAGTGACTGGGTCCAGGAGGTGGGCGTGGGGTATGGGTTTATACGGGCTCCGAGAACTCATTCACATGGGGCCTAGTACCTCTCGGGAGGTCTCCGGAGGTACTAAGATTTCACCACTGAACTGTATTGTCTGCAAGTCCAGAATGGTTTAGCCATATCTGGATGGACAGAATCTTAATTTTACCACACCATCTTACATTGAATTTATATTTTTAATTCAGAACAGAGGTGAACTTTCCTATCTGTGAAAAATCTAAAGACTTCTAAGTGTAGGACATAAAATTATCTATTGTAATGTTCTACCTGTCAATGATTACTCCAGCTTCAACTACAACAATACACGAGCACACAAGAGATATAAACTCAAAGTAAATCACAACAAACTTGATTGCAGGAAATACGACTTCAGCAACAGAGTGTTCAATGCCTGGAATACATTACCTGACTTTGTGGTTTCTTCCCCCAACTCCCAAACACTTTAACCTAAGACTGTCTACTGCTGACCTCACCCCATTCCTAAGGGGTGTGCATAATAGCACTAACGTCCCTGTCCCAATGTTCTCTCTTATTCATATTCATTTCATGTACTCATAATTAGGTTTATACTTATATCTGTTATCCAATGCATGCTTGACAAAACAAACAAACAAATAAATAAATAAACAAATAAATAAAAATAGAGCTTGAGAACAGAGGAAGGCTAAGAAGATCTCCTGACTGATGGATCCATGACTGATGGAGCTTTCTCTGTTCAATTCCTGGACTACATCATTTTTGATGGATGAGTCCAGGGGTATCTATTGACTCCAGCATGCCACCGTGTCTGCCTTTGGCTCCAGGTTAATAAAGACTGTCGTATGATGCATTAGTGCTAACCCAACACATCCAATCCTCCCCATCCCAAATCGTTTAATGCTTGGCTTGTCTGTTGCTCCTAATGAAAGTACGGATTTCCGCCACACCTTCTGATGCGTTTTGTAGCTTGTGATTACAGAGGTGGTGCGGCTGTGCCTTTTACTATGGAAACAACAGGGCAGCCAGAGATCTGCCATTCATTGTCTCTGGTGTTGAGGAGGTTGTAGGTTTTGATGAGTAATGAAGCATTTCAAGAACAAGGCAGGTCACACAGATTGGTCTAGGTTTGGCCGAGGAACGACAAGAAAGGGGATTTTGAAGGAATGAGTATCCACACCGATAAAAGGAGATGGTATTGATTTCCAGGACGGATGAAAGAAGAATGCATTTGGTTCCAGACAACAACAGCTGGTCTCATTCAGTTTCTGCAACAATACTTCAAACTCCAGATTATACACTCAGGTATCTCCTGTGGTGGAAAAATGCACCAATTCTTTTCTTTCCCACCCTTCCCACCCTTTTTGATAAGCTGAGCTCTTTTGCCATCCCGAGATAAGCAAATTACTCACTTGTCTCTCTGGTCCCTAGCATTCCGCTTGACAATGACAATGGCACTGCACCTGTTAGGGTGATGGACAAGTGATTGGCAGCCCACTATTTGCCGCCTTCCATAAGACGTTGGCTGTTTATTACAATGAGGCTCAACAATCGGAGAGTCAGCAAATAAAAAAGTTCGGCTAGATGAAAACTTGGAGAATAAGAAAAAGCAGAGAGAGAGAGAGAGAGAGAGAGAGAGAGAGAGAGAGAGAGAGAGAGAGAGAGAGAGAGAGAGAGAGAGAGAGAGATTGGGTTCATTTTTTAGCTTTTTACATATCTACCAAGTACGATAAAATGCCCACCTTCCTCTTGTTCACATTTCTAGTATAAATTTGATGTGTTTATACATTCTAGACAGTTTCTCTTGTGACATTCCAACAGTACATTATTTTATAAAAATTCTCTTTAAGATAAATTTCAATCCTTTCAGCCACATATATGGTATAATCTATGCCATCTGTATATTATAATAAAAAAAATTAGCCTACTTTATCATATGGTCTTTCAGATGTTCTCATTCTGTTTCAAATTTCATTAAACATTCATTCATCTAAACAATTACATGGTAATTATTTGTACAGAAGCTTATTTTAAACTGTCTTACAATGTTTAAAACCATGCATTCTTTTGTCAACTTGAATTTTTGTAACTACTGTAAATAAGAAAATCACTGATAACCATATCCCTCTGCCACCATTTCTTCTCTTGATTTTATTTTACTATCCCCTTGACAAAATTCTAGTATCAAATGATAAGTCAGCCATTTGTGTTTGCCTATTATTTCTCATCTATAAAATGCTTCTTGTACTGAGAATTACAATGGCACAACCTGGGTTTGCATCTAATTCATTTGGGGGCATGATGGCTCAGTGGATAAAGGTGCTGAGCTTGTCAGCTGGAAAGCTGACAATCCAGTTGGAGATCTGAGCGCCATGTAATAGGATGAGCTCCCATTACTTGCCTCAGCCCCTGCCAACCTAACAGTTCGAAAGTATGCAAATATGAGTAGATAAATAGGTACTAATTCGATGGGAAGGTAACAGTGTTCTATGTGCCTCAGTGTATAGTCATGCTAGCCACATGACCATGGAAGCATCTTTGAGCAAAGGTAACTCCCTCAGCTAATAAACAGGGATGAGCACCACACCCTAGAGTTCGACACAATTAGACAGGGGAAACCTTTACATTTACCTTTTAATGATTTTAACATTAATATTAACCTTGACTTTAAAAGTAAAGGTTCCCCTCACACATATGTGCTAGTCATTCCCAACTCTAGGGGCAGTGCTCATCTCCGTTTCAAAGCCAAGGGCCAGCACTGTCCAAAGACGTCTCAGTGGTCATGTGGCCAGCATAACTAAATGCCAAAGGTGCATGGAATGCTGTTACCTTCCCATCAAAGGTGGCCCTATTTTTCTACTTGCATTTTTATGTGCTTTCAAACTGCTAGGTTGGCAGAAGCTAGGACAAGTAACAGGAGCTCACCCCATTACGCGGCACTAGGGATTCAAAGGCTGAACTGCTGACATTTTGATCAACAAGCTCAGCATCTTAGCCACTGAGCCACTGCGTCCCAAAACCTTGACTTTATCATACCATTATTTCAAATCAGGTAAAGCCAATTGTCCTCTTACATTTATATATTGTGACATCTAATATATAGCTTGTTTTTTTTTCTCCTGCCACACAAATTTAGATATATCCTTCTGCCAGTGATTAAAATGGGGCATCAGTTGTAAAAACAGGAATTCTCTGGAAAAAAAAACATCATTCTAGGCAAAACATTATTTTTATTATAGAAATTTCCCCAGCAATAACCATTTTAATTTCTCTCATCTTAACTTGTCTTTTTTTAACTTCCTTCCATGTTTTAACACAGTTATTTTGAAATAACATACAATACATATTTGTCATAGTGATACCTAGATATGTTACCTTCTTCTCAATTTTAAAACCCATTTTATTCATCAATTTTGTTTGAGTTTCTGTTTTCATATTTTTGCTTAAATGTTTATAACATCTTCTGTTTACTACTATTGAAATCTGCTAATGAATCAAATTCTTTTAATTTGTCCATTAATATTTCAATTCTCTTTAAGGATCTTCCAGAACCAATACCAAGTTATCTGTCAGAAATCCTTAACTTATAAGACTCTCTCAATTCTTTCATCTTTTCTCATATCTCTATTCAACATTTCAAGAACAAAAATAAATAAGACTAGACAATGGACATCCCTGTCTTGCTGGGGGGGGGGGGTGTTTGTTAGAATTTTTGTTAGATCTTTTAAACAATTATTTGGGCTTTCTGTAACATGTAAATTGATTGTGCCCATTTTATAAAGTTCTGTCCAAAATTCATATGTTCTAAAACCTTAAACAAGGAAGCCAGGTTCAAATTGTTAAATGCCTTCTCTGCATCTAAAAAAAAAAAATCAATGTTGCTTATTTTTCATTACATTGCTCCAAATCTTCCAAATATCCAAAACATTTCTAACATTGTCCTTTATCTGTCTTTTAGTAAAAAGCCACATTGATGCTCCTTAATAAATTCTTGCAAAATTATTTTCAATCTATTAGCTAGAATTATTGTGAACAACTTATAGTTGTTATTCAATAACAATATCAGCTTATAGTTTCTTATTAGTCAAATTTTGTCTTTAGGTATTAATGCTATATTGATCTCTTTCCAATTTTATGGCATCTTTCCTCCCTGTAGGCTAAAGTTCATTTTGTTTTGTAAATGTTATAAAAGTTTATCCTCAAAACCAGGGCTTTTTTTCTGGCGGAATGCACCAGAACGGCGTTTTGCCACCTATTTTCAGTCAGTGTCCTGTACGTATAAGTGACTACTTTATTGAAGCTGCAGACTACTGCATTATCCTGTGAAGCTTTAGTAACACCTAACTGTAAACAGGAGTCCGTGATATATAGCCACGTGTTCCGTCTCCACCAATCGCCATGCTCTATAGTTTCCGGTTGCTAGGGCGACGATGAAACAAACGGAGGCTAACCAGGCCGAGTTGCATTCTGGGAAAAGTAGTTTTTCTCGGTTGAGAACAGCTATTGAGAATGGAAAAGCTGTAAACCCCCCCCCCAAATTTTACTTGCATCCCTGTTCTCTAAAGGGGCGGTTTTAGGGGGCAGTCCTAGGGGTGGGGTGAGTTCCACCACCTTTTCTCTGAGAAAAAAAGCCCTGCTAATAACCTCTCCTAATATTCCCTAGGAGAGTGGAGACTTTTTTGATTATTGTTCTTGGTACAAATTAGAAAATCTTCCAAATTTACTACATCTTATTCTGAGAGCTATTGTTTTCTTCATCTTAAAATGCCCTTTAAAATCCTGAGAGCCTGGAGCCATACATTCATTTGAGATGCCTCCCTTCTCATTGGCCACTTTTAAAACTGAGAGAATTTTTAATTTGTAAGATTGTTCAGGGCTGCAACATTTGGAGGATGAAGAAGACTAGTAATGAGATGCTCTGGCAGTCTTACAAATCCAATCAAGCAATCAATCCTTCCTGACATTTCCTAACTTTTTTGGGTGGGAGAGACTGGCACATTGAATATTGAGAACATAGTCATAGACATCCTGGTAAATTTCAGCACAGACTCCCAATTTTTCAATGGTTTTTTTTTTTTAAAAGTAGCCAATAACTTGATTTTCTCCCATATCTGATTCCAAATTTCAGGATTCTCCCACTCCATTTTTTTTTTGCAAAAGCTATTATAGCTATTGTGAGAACATGAAAAAATGGCAGTTGTATCTCTTTACAGGGACACTCTTTCTAATCAGTTTTAATAAGTCCACAACAAGATCCATTGCTATCTTACCCTGAATATTTACTCATACCATTCAAACAATTTCTTCTAAAAAGTTGTTACAATTTCACTGATTAAGAGCTATTCCTCATCTAACTGCTCCTAATTTAAAAAAAAACACCTTTTCCATTGATCTCCCATGTCATGCTCAAGTATGCTGTGTTATGCAGTAAATCATTTTCCTCACTGAGATAAATAGGCCACAGGAGTTCCTCAGTGAAATATTTTGCATCGCCTCGAAGCTTCGTACAGTAGTTCCAATACTCAGTTCTCTTTGGTTATTCCTGAAAAGGAAGCCTCAGAAGCAAAAGGCTGTGTTGCTTTGCAAAATAGCTTCAAAAGAATATTTTGCTCAATCTTTTGTCAAAGTGACATATTCCTCTGAAGATCTGCAAATCTCTTTTAAAAAAGGCTGTTTCTTTCAGGCAGTGCCTTATGGTTTTCCCATACTTGCCAGTCCCCACAATTCATCATACTTTATTAAACCTCTGATGATACCCGCAATGCTTTCATAGAGGCCCAGTTGCGTCTCGTCCTTGTTGTCCTCATCTTCTTGAGGTCCTTCACAAAGAGCCCTGCAATTCTCCAGTGCCAGCAGCCCCTCTCTGAGCGATTCCTCCAGTTTTGCTGCTGCCTGCTGGTAGTCATCCCTACCATAATGCTGCATCCCAGCTTCATAAGCCACCTGCAGAGTCAGAGAGAACCAAGTCACCTTTGTTAAAGTCTAAGGATCTGCAGGAGGTGCCTACTGAACCCAAAGAATAGTGCAGTTATGTACTCAAGAGTACAAGTAGTCCTCAACTTACAACCAATCCTTTAGCGACCATTTGAAGTTACCACAGCATTGAAAAAATGACTTACAACTGATCCTTGTACTTATGACCTTTGCAGCATCCCCACACTCATGACAATTGACCACGCTGCAATATTTTATCTACTGCTGTGATGGTTCAGCAGAGCATATTATCTCCAAAAATTTTCAGATCATTTTCAAAAAATATTTTTGGATTTCCCTTATAAGCATTTGTGTAAAAAAAACAAAGGAGACCACAATGAAGCCAACTGGAAAGAAACAAGTAGTTAACAATATAGCACATTTCAACCTTGGTTTACATATCAGCAAGTTTTCCTAATTTTGCAGGCTGGTTTTGATTGTTCTGCTTGTTTAAATTTACAGAGGAAATATTATGCTGCAGTTCTGTTCTGAGAAATTGCAGAAGAAATATGAGGAAAACACAAGAGGAAAAAGTGTTTTCTTACCCTTTAGAAAGCAAGGACTAACCAGCACAATTATCTATGAGAGTTTACATATGCTTAGTCCTTTAGAATCATGACTCCCCATCTCTACACAGCAACCCTTCTGATCTGTTCTGTAACATCCAGTTTTCCAAAAATATCTCACCCAATGTGGTTGAGCCTCCAGATCCCGAAAGCTTTCAGATTTTACCCCTGCCATACGCTGGTATTTCTCCATATCCTCACGCATTTGTAGATGCTGTGGATTGGCTATGAAGAATGTATGAGCTGAAGAGACAGCTTCATCCAGTTTTTTTAACTGTAAAAAATGGAAAATAAAATCTTTTTGATTGAATGTAAAATACAAGGGAATCATCTCCGTTTGGGAGCCGGGAGGTTAAAAAAGAATACAGTAATCCCTCTGGTTGGATCCATTTACTCCCAGATAGCACTATTGACTAAAGTATCTGTGAAATAATGTTTATTATATCATAATTTTATCATAATGCACATGCTACTTCTAATTAGAAGACACATAGACACACACACATATAGAAACTATAATATACCGTCTCAATTGATTTTAAAAATCCTTATTCTGTATAGTCAATCTTCAGGAAACCTCATTCCACGTGCATTGACAGCTATGCGGTATCTGGGTTGAATTCACATTAACGCTGATAGGTACTTTTCTGACAAGTGCAGCAGGCAGTTTTATTTATTTTTTTAGAATTATAAAGCCTAATCATCATAGCCCCTCCCATTTAGGATGAAAAAAAATGCCCTTTTAAAAACTAGATGGAGAACTCTTAAGGAAACAGGAATAAGGAGTCACCTCAAACTTGAGAAATGGAGAGGAGTCTTCTCAGCTACTGATTAAAAAAATAAAATAGCTACAAAAAGCTCAATAAGAACAACAACCACAACCACAACCAAATAAACCAAGTTGAGGGCTATTATTCTGGAAATCAGGTTATTTAAATAGAAACAGCTACAATCTAGACAGCATTACATTTAGAGTCATATTTTTACATTCTATGTGTTTAAATTTTCTTTCTTTCTTTCTTTCTTTCTTTTTCTTTCTTTCTCCTTTTAATTTGTCAAGAAAAACAACACTGACTGTTGGAAGCCCTCTCAGTCTTATATAGCTATGGATGCCAACCGATCCTTCCCAATCCCTGGAAGGAATGAAGTGGTCTAACAAACTTCAAGGGCAAGGCAGAAAAATGGAGTTATTATGATGTGTAAACCCAAAGTGAAAAGAAGTTCAAGATGTCCAACCTTTCACCCTGTAGGATCAGCTTTGCTAACATGGTCCCCAACTAGAATGCCAACAGCAGGTCAGCCGGGGACATTTTACTGATTGAGGAATATAATGTTTTCTCACAAATTAACATCATTACACCATCCAACTATTTTGTCATCACAACCAGACGAAACAAAAAAGCAGCATAAATGTAACATCAGTAGCAACAGCAATGCTAAACCAACATTTTATTGCTCATTCATTGACTATCAAATTATTGTTCATTTCACATTGTGTATCTCAAGAACTCTGAATTAGGATCCTGTGAGATTAGTTTAAAAAGCAACTGGTGCTTTTTAAAAGGTGGCCCAAGCCAAGTCCAACGTTTGAAATGAATACCGTACATAGATCAACATTTCATGCAAGACAGCATAATTAAGCATAATCATGCAAGGCAAAATAATTAAAATCTGATGTCAGGAATTTGCTCAAGTTTTATCAAAGGAACTCAGTGACCCAACTACTGGTTTCAATGAAAAAAAAAAGAAAAAAAATACAGAGTCAGTGAAAATAAAGTTGGGTGGGAGGGCTGAGAGATTAATGTCCGGTCTCCTATCTCTCAAGAGTCTTCAACAGAGCTTAACCCAACAGATGACTTCAGTACTTTAGACCTGTCCCTCACAACCCATCTCTAAGAAGGTATCAAAAACCAGAAATACAATGCTAATGAAAAGAATGTATTAAAAACTGGATGGATAAGAGAGCAGCTGAAATTCAAAGCCACGAGCGTCTCTGCAGGAAAATTTAAGAGCTTCCTGGACTTTAGGAAGGTATCCGATGTATGCTAATTCTTTGGCAAGGGTTGGACGGTTTGGGGGTAACTGTTGCGCTGCTCTTCTGGCGGGCGTGGAAGAGGGTGGCCGAGGACGGGCAGCCACATCAGCAGCTGCAGACACAGAGGGTCCCGCCCTCCCCGCCGCTCACCTTGAAGAAGGCAATTTGCAAGTAATTGTAGGGCTCCCTCTCTTCGAAGTCCTGTTCAATGACGCGGCTGGTTCGGTAGCGGGACGGCTGCCCGCCCAGCTTCCGTCCCAGACATTCCTCCAGGCATTCTGCTCGCTGCAGTACCCGGTCAAAGAAACTGGTCTCCCACGGCTGGAAAGGCGACTGCCTCTCAAAACAGGCTTCCCTCTGGCACCCGCCCCGGCACTCTCGGCGCGCCTCCTGCAGCTGCGAATAGCTGTGGAGAGAGCGCTGGAGCAGCTCGGAGGCCCGAGGCCAGTCCTGGGCGAAGTAAGCCCGCACCCCGTCAGCGTAGAGTGAGTCGAAAGGGGCTACCTGGCTCGACCCTGGAGAGAAGCAGCCACCGCTTCCAGAGAGGAGGAGGAGGAGAGAGAAGGAGAGCATGGCCGAAGCGAAGAGGGGACGCCGGGAAGCGGGATTCGAGGGAATGAAAGCCAGAAGAAAAGCTGCAAACGTAGCTGGAAGGAAGGGGGTGGGCGGAGAGAGAGAGAGACTAGAGAGATGCTTCGGCTGCTTTCCGCTTTTCTGCTTGGCTGGGATGGAAAGGGGGCCTGCTGGAAGGAAAGAAGGAGGCGGAGACCCAAAGCGGAGGAAAGAAAGGTACGGTACTGCAGAGCCACCCTTGGCTGGAAAGTCCTCCTGGAGCGGAGGGGTTGGCGAAGGAGCGAGAGCCCTGGCACTCTGGGTTCCAGTCACTGGGCGAGAGAGAAAGAAGGAAGGAAGGGAGGGAGGGAGGACTGGACGGACGCTTAAGCAGCCGTCTCCCAGCTCACCACACAATAGAGGCTCCGGCCTTTGAAGTAGTGTATAATATGCCCCGTTTAAACGGAAGTTCGCCTTTGTTTGCAGATAAAACGTATGTATGGTTTTATTACGGTACTTGTATTATGCTACAGATGCTTTTGGCTGCGTGAGCTGAAAGGGCCTTTAATGAGCAGCTATAGAGGTGAAAAAAAGAGCTTTGAGCCTTGCTTCCCCCCCCCCCCAATCTTTGCATTATACCAGGTTATTCAACTGAGACTGCTGTGGAAGGTGCCCATCACTTATTTTATCTATGGTATCACAGCAGGTGGCAGCACCTGATTGACCCTGGCTGGAAGCTGAACAGATGCTCGGAGAAAACCTGCAGGAAATTCCACTGCAGAACTGTGCATTTAACCTCTTTTCTTTTTTACCATTTGCACCCTTCTTAAAAACTCAGTCCTGCTATGCCCAACTTACCTTTACATTTCTGTTAACCCACTCACTTCCATACTATATAACAGAGAAGATCTATGTATGTTGCTCGCTGCCCAGCCTAACATCATCCTGCACTTCCTGAATTTTGCTCACTGATTCTTTTTGAGTTCTTTCAGTCAGAAGCCTTCCAAACACTATTCCAGCAGGTATACATAACAAATAAATCCACCTGTAGTTTTTGCACTCTTCTGCTTTGAGGAACAACCTTGGTCTTCCTTTTGATATCATGCCACATTGCCACAAGTTCAATCAAAGCTGAGTTTTACTTCATGCTATTCAGTGCAAGCTAGGATTTCTAATGCAGAAGCTATCTTACAAGCCAGTGTACCATTGCCCTTATTCTTCCACCTAATATGTACACACAGCTGTTGTCAGACACAGATATTAGTCGAGAATGAGTGGCTAATGAATGAATGTGGACTGAGCACAGGGGTGAGTGACCTGTGGAAGAGAGGCTGGTTGACATGCATTAGTTGTACGGAGAAAATAAAGAGGATTAAATGGCAAAATAGTTCTGAATGAAGAGTGCACAGACAAGAAAAAGGGGAATGACTAGAAAGTCATGGTTGGACAGAGTTGATGATTGATCATGTGCCATAAAGTCACCATTGATTCTTAGTGACTGTATGGATTTTGTCCATTTAGAGTTAATGACATTCTTAAAAAAAGTGAGAAGTTTAAAGAATCTAAGGTTATTAATGTGTGGACATCATAGAAGCAAGGATGGTTTGCAAAGATAGAAAGACGCGTGAACAGTTTGGTGTGAAGGAGGGCCTCTCTGAGGGATATGGGCAGTTTAGAAATATGAAATATAAGTAAATACAATAAGATGTAGGCATATTTCCTTTTCTGTGAACTGATGCCTTTATTTCTTTCTGCATTTTGCATAATACTTACTAAATAAGAATCTTCTGATGGATATCTCTGCATCTCTTTTTTCTGAGAATGCCGTTCTTTGAATATACACCTTGTGAAGAAATGCTTCTTTTAATCAATTTTGAATCATGCACCATTTAGCTTCATTGGATGGCTCCAAGATCTAATATTTTGAAAGAGTAAGAAGTCTGCTACAACATACAATATAAAGACTGTAATGGCCACTATGTAGGACAGAGAGGCTGAAAATTAGCACAGCGCATCCATGAACCCCAACTAGCAGTAATAGCATGACTTCTGTATATTCAGCACTGGGAAGACCATGTAATATCCAGTGATGGGATTCATTTTTTTTTACTACCGGTTCTCTGGGCGTGGCTTGTGGGTGTGGTGTGGCGTGGCTTGGTGGGCATGGCAGGGGAAGGATACTTTAAAATCCCAATTCCCGCCCCACCCTACTAACCTGCTTTCCAGCTCCATTCTCCTGCGCAGGGCCACCAAGTAGTTCTCCGAACTATTCAAAATTTCTGCTAACGGTTCTTCAGAACTGGTCAGAACCTGCTGAATACCCACCTCTAGTGATATCTAAGCAGATGAATGTTTACTAAAGAATTGGCAATAGTGGCTCTTGTGAGAGGAAAGTCATTGAAGAAATTCATCTGGAATTTGGAAGCCTTTTGTGGACAAAATGGAAAAAGTATCAAATTATTTCTTTGTGTAAATGTACATTCCATCCATCTCACTATCCAAAGTGACACTGGGTGGCTAGTATGATATATGGATTTGATAATTATTAATTTTTTATTAAAAAATCCTTTTGGGGAGAAAAAGGACATTATATTAAAGTGTTAAACTAACAAATTTAAGTGTTTTTTAATATCAGAAGTTGGAAATCAGCCTTTGATTATATTTTTGCTTTATCTTTTTGCACCTCTGTGTCTATTTCTTTAAATATCTTTCTGATGGTTAGTTTTTATATGTATGTTCTGTAGAAAAATTAATAAAAATATTAGTAAGAACACCAACTAGCAGACAGACTCATCCATGGTTTCAACTGGGAAACTGTGAGCATCCTAGAGAAAGACAAATCCAAAAGTGTTAGGGAATTCCTGGAAGCTTGGCATCATCAAGAGATGATGAACATGAACAAATTATTCATAAACAATAACAAAGGCTAGAATGCATATGCTCCAGCAACCAGATACCCCAGATAAGCGGCGATTAACACCAAACAATGAAGCAGAACACAATTGCATAATCAAAGACCTATCAAGGAGGGCAATTGAACTATATATAAACAAGGAACAAACCCCACAATCGCCTGCACTGTTGATGTTACCTAGTCAGGTAATGAAACAACTGCCAGCTAACAGTCAAGCTTGGAGACACCAAGGACACCACAATTCAGTCCTGAGCTACATACTGGTACATTCTATTTTATATACCTCTCTCGTATGTCCTCTTTTATTCGGTTTTTTTCTCTGTCAAAATCATTCTTTTTTGTAGGAAAGTTCTTCCAATTCTTTAATGATTTTGATTGCCCCTTTCTGCAGTTTGTCCATCGTTAAAATACCCTTTTTGAGGAGATTGTCAGAAAAAAACCTGCTTTAGTAGACATTACCACTATTCAAAGCAGCAAAATTTCCATCATGTTCAACATCTTCACTTCAGGATGCCTTCACTATAGGAATTTTCTGAAATGTATTTTCTTATCTGACCTTGTTTCTCCTTTTTCCTCACTGTTGTGCACCTTCCATTTATTTAATTTCCATTCTGAATAATGGATGTAGCTACTTTCATTTTGGAATGACAGATAATGATGTAGAATGCCATATTGGCCAAAGTCTAAGAGATGTTGATTCTCTCACCAAAAAGGCGACTCTTACTGTAGCTGTATATAGCAGCTGGTCAGTTTTCTCTGACAAATTCCTAGCTTTTGGCTTGTTTCAGTTAAACCAGAGGTGCTCCCAGATAAGTTGAAGCCAGCTAGGAGTTTAAATAGAATAAGACTCAGCTATTATTTCCCAAAATATACCTCCAGTTTATTATTGTTTGATCTAATGCTTTAATCAGTGAAACTTAATCAACTGCTTTATCATTTATCTATAAGACAGTTGGGAAAGTGGGTTTAACTAATAGATAATTTTTTGTTTCACCAGCTGGAACACTGGTGACTTGACTCTTCCTTAGAAGGTGGCTTTAAAACCGCAAGATGTGTGCTTTACAACAGGGAACAATGTTAACAACTTACCATCCAACAGGAAGCCCAGATGTGCTCTCAATTCATCTTCTCTGTAATGCGTTTTTAAATATATTCTGGAACCTGAATTATTCATGCAAGTCTAGCACATTTAAACTAATTTTATGAATTTTATTTGCAATTCTATGTGTGTACTTATTACAGTCCGGTGTTCTTCCTCTTTTCCCCAAATACATTTCTTCTGTGTACTCCAAAATTCTCATTGAACTCTTCCTTGGGCAGAATGTTGTACAGCTACCCCTAGAGCTTTTCTAAGTTTGGCATTTCTGGGTTTGGGCAGGAAAATCTCATGCATTTTTTTTCAAGTGTTGCCCTTTAGAGATGGAGGGCGGGAGAGGCTTCTAGCAGGTTTTCCCTGAATATGTCAGAAGATTCAGTTTGACTGGTGTCTATTAGCTGTCATTTTTTAAATGGGAATTTCTCATCAGTAGGCATGGTTGCCTCCCTTTCAATATATTTTTCTTACTACCCATACGTATCTAGATTGTTAACATAGTAGATAAGGTTAAAAATATGAGTCAGTTCATTACCATGTGAAAAACGGGCACCTAGGTCAACGGAGTTGAGTTTTTTACATGTTGTGAGTGGAGGAAAGCAGACAATTTGTTCCTGATCTACCAAGGAAAATATTAAGAATAGAAATTAATTGGGAGGTTGTCTAAGTGACATGGTCAAAAAAAGTCAAGATGGTGACTACAACAGTGTGGTTGAAGTTCTGTCTTTTTTTTAATACATAGCATACTGACTCCTAAGACCAGCTGCAGGTGTTTCAAATTAAATACTTTCCAGAAGTATTAAGAATGTGGACAGAACTTTGACACACTGTACAGTACTCAGCACATTCTGAGTACTGTACTGTCACATCAGTGGCCATCGGGTAAACTCAATCAGTACCTCTTAGTTGGTGACATCACATGTGAGAAATTGTAACACTTTGCTGACTTGCAAGGTAGTATTTTGTTTAAAAATCCATGGAATAGTATAAATTGCAGTAAAATTGGGCTTTGATTATACTAGTGGCATATTATCCTAAATGAACCTAAACTGACTGGAACACATTATTATATTGGTAACAAGCCATTATGAAAAAGCTTATGTGAAAGCCACAATAATAGTAGAAATCAGTAATTGTGGGGTTTATCTAGTGACAACTGTGGCATATGAAACCTTGTGATTTGTAAAGTGTAAATGATACAGGCCGTGCATTGTTGAATGAAATTGATAAAAGAAAAAAGACACACGTGCCTATGAAACTAAGAGAAAGGGGAAGGATATAATAAATTTGAATGAAGGTAGCTTGATTGTGTGGAATTAATGAAAACAATTACAGCATTCATTGTGAATTGCAAATAAAATGTACATTAGA
>JAOYMU010000192.1:36783412-36796033 GCA_025802295.1 Psammodynastes pulverulentus
GTTGAAGTCCTCCAGACTTAAAGTGGCCAAGGTTGGAGGCCCCTGCTATAAAGGAAGCATATTCAGGTAGCCCTCAACTTAAAAAACCATCCATTTAGTGAGCATTTAAATTTACAACCGCACTGGAAAAAATGACTTATCAAATCTCACACTCAACAACCATTGCAGCATCCCATGGTCACAGGATCAAAATTCAGGTGCTCGGCAACTGGCATGTATTTTTTGACAGTTGCGCTGCTCCAGGATCATGTAAGCACCATTTGCAACCTTACCAGCCAGCTTCAGATGAGCAAAGTCAGTGTGAGAAGCCAGATTCACTTGGCTTAGTTTAATAATTGTGGTAGAAAGGTTGCAAAATGGAGCACAATTCTCTTAACAAGTGCCTTGCTTAGCCATAGAAATGATGGGCTCAATTGTGGTCATGAGTTGAGGTTGAAATCTGCTCACTTTGAGCATTAAGTGTATCACATATCCTAAGCTAAGTTTACAATAACAACATTGTTGATCAATGATCTGTCATCACAAAAACTTCAGAAGGAAGCCCCAATAGTTTAATCAAAAGATTTTGAAACCATGTTTGTATTCATTAGTGTTACTATGTGTAACTGTTTTCTTACACTTTTTGGCTCCTGTAGAATTACCATAGATTTATGCAGTGTAAAGAAAACGAGGGGGTTTTTTTCCTTTCTCTCCCCCAAAATCCTAAATTTCTAATATTTTTCTTTGCACAATACACAAACTCCAGATTTTGTTACCAAAAATCAGGGTTAACAACCAAGCTGGAGAAGTATAAAAGGGAATAAATGCATAAGAAAAGTATCAGTGACTACTACCGGTAGCTATCAGCTTCAAATACTATAATCTCAAAACCAGTTGCTGGACAACAAAAGTTGGAGATCCATACACACGTGTCTGCTGCTTACAGGCTTTTCAGAAGCGCTGGGCCAGTCATCAAGGCATCAGAATGGAAATCTGAGAGAATAAGCATCTTTTGTTCTTACCTGTACCATGATTTTTCAGCCCCACAGCTGACTGTTTTTCCCCACATATGAGAATAATTAAAGGGTGTTTCCATCTTAATCTATCATCAAACTACGGCCTCACCTTTATCCCTAACTTTTTAAAATGTAGCTACAAACAGGAGATGATTAAATGCCAACTAGGAATAGAATGTATTTTTAAGTTAGCGAAGTTTGTTAGTTTAAGAAAAATAAATTATTGTGTACTAGATCTGACTTGAACTGAATGCAGATGATTGTGCCATCTGCATGGCAAATTTTCCAAAGCAAAAATTATCTGAAATCTTTTTGAAAGGTTTTTTATTTACAGTGCTAAACAATATATATATTTATATATCTCATCCTCATAATGTCTGTGCCATAGAAAATACTGCAGATGGATCTGCTTTAATTTACAAAGAAAAACAACTGAAGAACCTGACAGGAACAAGGGAGAAATCAAACTTTGGTCCCCTAATTAAAAAATAACAAACACCCAAAATGGGAAAAAAACCACACTGAATCACACATTACTTTACACATTAAAAACAAGCTTTGCCTCCAGGAAGAAAAAAGTTCACCAGATTCAGCTTGCTGCCTGTCATTTAAATTTGTACAAAATGCATTAATTAAAAACTGTAAATTTTTTTTTTTAAGTAAAACACATTTCACTGTATTATCATCACCACCATCACTACATTTTGACTTTTTCCTGCAATAGAAAGGGAACAGGCACAGCCCAGGAACACATCGTGGCAAATTTCCCCGGCCCTGGACTTCCTGCGTGCCAAATGTGATTTAACCCTTTCAGCACCATAGAAACTCCACAAGGTTGTGGAAGGAGCCAAGAGGAACGGGGAGGGGTGAAGTGCTGGATGGGAGCAGGGAGGAGTTTGCAAGGAGGTGTTGAAAGCTGAGGAGGCGTGAGGATCTCAGGCAGCAATTGTGAGGGTGTTCTGGGAAGAGATCGGAGGAAGCAATGTTTCTAAAGACTGGAGCTATCTGAATGGAGGGTGAAGGGTAATGAAACTGTAGAGAGCACTGTAATATGGAAACAGATCTTGAGGCTGGAGAAGAGCTTCCTTCAGCTTCCTCTTGACAGAAAGCACATTGAACTCCTCTTCTTCCTCATCTGCAGCTACAGCACTACAGAGGCTGCCTGCACAGACAGAAGAACGAAGGTGTGCAGATAGTTGGACAGCGGAGAAGAGGATGCAGATGGAGCCAAGAGGATCAAGCTGAAGAGCCATTTTCTGTCTTCTTTCTTTTCGGGTCAACTTCATCCTTCAACAGAAAAAGGTGGATGTATTTGGTAAGAAACACTTTGGCTTTAATACAGGTGCTTCTAACTCAGTTGATTGGTGAGTGGAAAAATCAAAGAACCGATACACCGGTTGCGCCAGCCAGCAATTTGGAAAGTGAATCCCAGAAGTTTCTGTAAAAATAATCATTACTATGGATCCACAAGACAGAGAGAGACATATATCTTCTTTATTTGTGCCTATAATGTTACATTTCTTGCCTGACATTAATAATAACTCTTTTGGGTTCTGGATGCCACCTGCAATTTTAAGTTATGATCTTAGGACCAATAATGTTTGAAAAGCAGCCACAGTCTTGAAAGATATTGGTATCTTTACCAGTGAGGTTCCACTATATGTTAACTTTTTAAAATAATAATAAAAATACAGAAATCCTGCAGCGACTGTATTATTATCAGTTTCATCTTGACACCCAAGAGTGCAATCAGTCTAATCCATTTGTGTTACTTTTTTTTTACTGACTACCATACAGCAAGTCTATGGGATGAGCAAGACTGGGGAATGAAGAACAGATCAAGGGTCACTACCACCAATCTCTATGGAGGGACCTGCCACCAACATCTTGCCTCATATTAGAAATTGTTTAACTCCATTCTATATGCTACTTGTACAAAGGGCCTTCGGGAATTAAGATTTCCATAGAATTCTAAGAACAGGTTTCATAAACTGTTGTGAAAACGGTGGGCAACTTCTTGTTAGCTACCTTATCAGTTCATGTCAGCCCCACAGTTTCAGAGGCAAACTTGCTGCGATCCCTAGAAATTCTGAATCAGTGGCGGGATTCAAATTTTTTTACTACCAATTCTGTGGGTGTGGCTTGGTGGGCGTGGCAGGGGAAGGATAGTGTAAAATCTCCATTCCCTCCCCACTCCAGGGGGAAAGTTACCACTGGTTCTCTGAACTACTCAAAATTTCCGCTACTAATTCTCCAGAACTGGTCAGAACCTGCTGAATACCATCTCTGTTCTGAACGTAGTCTCACTTAATCCAAAACTTCTTAACATACTTATATATTCAATCATCGTATCTGTTGCCTTTATACAAAAGAAACTGTAAACTGTCCAGAGTCACTTATGTAGTGAGAGGGACAATGTCTAAATTTGATAAATAAATTGCTATAGTGTTGAATCAGACCCTGGGTACTTAGGTGCTATATTATTATCAATTCTGTTGCTTACTTTCCCTGTATATTCCCACTAAGGCATTCCTGAACACATTAAGCAGAGTTCCTACTCACCTCTTCCTGCTTCTTTTCTGCAGATCGTTTTACTGCATGCGTATCTGGTTCGCGTTCATTCTCATCATCTTGGAATTAGAATAAAGAGTAAATCAATGCTAATTAACCCACCCATGGAATTCACTTACCAAAAATGTGTGAATTATGTGGCTGACTTGCTCTTACCTTCATCTTCCTCATCCTCATCATCTACATCCTCAGGATTTGCATCTTCATCATCTTCCTCTTCTTCAGCCCCATTTTCATCATCCTGCATAAAGAAAAGTCACAATGATAAAACAAGTGTCACCTGCCAAACAAGTGTTCAATCCATTATCCTCATAAAGCTAAGCCCAGCAGACTTTAGCTTTATTTATATCTGTTTATATCAGCTCCTATCCCCAAGGCAGGTTCAAACTGTCTAACAACTCTCGGCACCAAAACTGCTTAGTTTCATCAGCAGGACTGTGCTATGAACTTATTCTTTTTTCCTCCTCTTATACCGACAGCTCTCTTGTTTTTCAGAGCACAGCTATCATTCTAAATCCATTTCTAGTAGTTGGCAAGCCAGCATGGGATAGAATGAGGGTGGATGTATGCACATTCCATGCACTATATTAGGCATTTCAACAACTGATCCACTGCTAAGAGCTTAGACATATTTCTTTTAAATGTGCTGACATCACTTGAAAGATTTTCAGCTGCATATCAAGTCCTAATTATGACTTTCAAATGCTGGGTCGGATCTTCACTGATCTGTCATGAATGTTTTTCCTAGCAAATACTTTGTGACTAACACCTTTGAGTATCTTTATTTGTAATTATGGAACCACTCCACAGTAACAAAGTTACTGTGCACTTCACTTCATCTTCGTTTTTATAGGTTATTCTGATAAAAAAGAAATACTATGCAAAAGGCTGAATCAAAGTTTTGGGACACTACTGTGAACTATGCAGGAGAAGGATGGGAAAAAGGACTATACGGAACAGTGTAAGATACACAGGTAAATATGTGATAAGCCCTACTTAGAAACAAAATTCTGTACTATGTAAATGTGGTCTTTTGCAGCAATGTATTTTTAATGGATTATGTGAAAGTCCTCCTTCTACCTCTTCCTCCTTTTCCCTTAGGGACTTCTTCATTTTCATCTAATTTTGGATAAAGCTGACAGCACAAGTTATCTTGGCACCAAGACTTTTGAATTATACAGCTTCGGGATAGAGCTTTCATATTTTGCTCCAAACTCCACACCCGTCTTTGTCCTGCACAGAGAAAAAAAATTCCCTGAAAGGTGGATGTATTTTTATAGTAGGAGGAAGCAACTTTATCCACCAATACCATACCAAATCTAGAAAGTTTCTAGGGAGGCAATCAACCTATGTCCACTCTAAGAATAAAATATTAAATTGTGTCTTCTTAGCCTAATACCTACACAACTCTGCTCATTTGCTGGTTCTCTACAAAGCAAACTTCAAGAGGTAGAAGGGTTTATGGTAGCCAACAATAATCTCACTTGTCCTCTGTGCTTCTGCCATCTGCATGGACTTCCTCCCCGGCTTCCAAAGACAGATACAGATACTAATGACAGCCTATCTAAGCCAAATGTTTGGCAGACATTCCATATTTTGGAATGTCTGCCAAATGTGCAGCTGTTAACCACAAAGTACTTACCAGGAAGAGAAAAAAAAAGAATGACAGATCTATGAAAAACTCACCCGACATTTGAAAAACAGCTAGGCTGCCCCTTTCTCTACCTGCTATTCGTTAAGAAGGGAGGAAAAATGAGTGGTTCCTGCTCCTCTTTCCTAATTTTTCTCATAATTGAAATTCTAGGAGGAAACCTTGGTAAGTCTCACTGGCCCTTTTGATTTTTTTTTAATTGCCTTCTTTAGATTCTCCTTTACCCCGGGTCTTCAGTTCTTCAATGCCTGAAGTCTGAGCCAATGGAACCTACTCTGCAACATTTGTCTGTTCATTCTTTGGTTTGGTCCATTTTCCAGGCTCTTCTCTTGCCACTAGATTCTATTCCACCTCTTCCAAGAGTTCGTTGATGAAAAGAAGGATTGGAAACTGCACCACCATGCTGTTTTCAGAGGCATGCTTTTACTTTGCAACTCCAAAGCTCTATCAGTTTGCAGCAAAGAAAGCTGATGGTGGCATTGCCACTCCACTCTAGGACAAAAAACTTTTTCAACTCATAGACTATGTTTATTGTTTCATCATTTCAAGCACCATAGGCTTGGTTCAATAATGATCATTACAAGCAATGCCGAAGGTCCATCAAAAAAGTGAGATGCATTTCGTCAACTCGCTCTCTTTCTTCTGCCTCATTCTTGCCATGCCCCCTGACCTCTGGATCCCACATGACATACAGGCCCAATTACCTCTATGATCTCTTTCTTGTCTTTGCGGGCAGATTTCTCCTCATGCTTTTCCTTCTTCTCTTTCAGCTCCTGAAAGAGGGGACGCAAACTGCATTAATGTCACATTCAGCTTGGCTGGTATGATAAGAAATGCTGCAAAATAGTGAGGCAGCTGAAGGAGTGACTCAGCAATTGTTTTTTAAAGATCACTTAATGAAATGCAAAAGCAGCCAGGATTAAACATTATATGAGAGAACACTGGAGAGATGCTTTGTACTTTTTACAAAAATCACAGTATGTCACTGAAATCATACATGCCTGTTATTTTCACACCTGTTACAAATAAGGAAACCCAGATAAGGTAAGACACATTGAAATCCAACTGAGGGTTTGTCAATATTCAGTACTTGTTGCATAATTTACAGGTAGCCAGAGACATAGGCTCCAAATTGCACTTTTCACTAATCATGTAGCAGAATTCACCAATCCATCAGCATTGTTTTAATTGGACCGTATGGAATATAACTTGCAAAAGGGTTGAGCTTTGTCCATTTCTTATGCTGCTGTCTTTAATGATGCGTAAAATCTGCAACCTGCTGTAATATCTCATGAAATAAGTACAACCATTATGACTGCTTCTTAAGTTGTAGTACATTGGAAGTAACATTAAACCTCCAATATATTCAGCATGGCTTCTATACACCAAATGTTACTTCTTTCTAAACAGGAACTCCTAAATGTTTGCAAGACTATCAATACTGAAAGTGGCTTTCTTGTATCTCTATAATCCTTGTGATGCAGCTTTGCAGATGGCAATTCAAATCCTCTCTGAGCTACACGGTGCTACTTTAGCAAACATGTAACTCAACTGTATTCCGGTAACTGTCTCTGCAACTATCAACCAAGAACATGTTTCCATGATTAAAGAAGCTTATTGAGATGGCAGAAACAAGGAGAACCACCTTGGTGTAATGGTTAAGGCATCAGCTAGAAACCAGGGGACTGTGAGGTCTAGTCCTGTTTTAGCATGAAAACCAGCTAGATGATTTTGCCCCAGTCTCTCTCTCAGCCCAACCCACCTCACAGGTTTATTGGTGGTGGGAAAAGGAGGAGGAGGGAGGAGTATTGGGTATATCTGCCACCTTGAGTTATCTATAACAATAAAGGTAGGATAAAGGTGCTTAACAGGATAAGAGAGAAGACCCCACCCCCAAGCCATCTGTCCCCTTGTTGTTGTTGTTTAGTCTCTATTTCATTCTTATTAATTTTAACTGTTTTTATATTTATCTTGTCTTCATTTGTAAGCCTCTTAAGAGTTATTCCATCACATGAGCAGAATATAAATTTAAAACACACACACACTCACAGAGAGAGATAAAGAGAGAAGGAGAGAGATAAAGATGGAAGGCAGGAAAAGTGTCCCATGACACTTTTTGTTTTTTTGTATTGAGAATTTATAGGAAAGAAATCTGTCTTTAAAAAAAAACACCTGAATTCTACATCACTTCCTTCAAGGGCCAACTAAACAATAAATCACATTCTCTTTAATGAAACTACAACTACAATTATAGTGTAGGCAAGTGTCAGTGTAAGATTGAATTGGGGGGGGGGGGGGAGGTTGGTACAAGATATCCTATAGATGAGAAAGGTTCCAA
The DNA here is from genome assembly GCA_025802295.1 of Psammodynastes pulverulentus. Classification (NCBI taxonomy): domain Eukaryota; kingdom Metazoa; phylum Chordata; class Lepidosauria; order Squamata; family Psammodynastidae; genus Psammodynastes; species Psammodynastes pulverulentus. The sequence continues at coordinate 36,790,968 of JAOYMU010000192.1, forward strand.
GCTGTCATTTTCCACTAGAGGGCATTGTGTTATTTTTGAGGACATAATATTTCTGATGCCTGCCAGCCACAGGGGAGCCTTCTCTGGCCTAGTTACATGCTAATCTCACCTGAATTGATCGTTCGGGTAACAGACCCACAGCATCCAAATCTGCAGCTCTGCCTCCAAACAGCTATATTCTATACATCCAGTTTTCAAATGAAATTTCCATGTTATCTTCTTTTTTTCACAAACCCAGGGGCTTCATAGTGGACCCAGTTCTGGATTTTCTCTGTAAAACAACTATTTCTTCACTGTACCCACTATCCTGCTATTTAGAGTAGTTTTCTGAATTCCCAACGTTTCTGTGTCCAACGTTATAGTGCCCAATGGCCTTAAAACTTAAAGGCCCCCAGTGCAGGATGAAAGACTGGACATGAAGCACAGGATAGGCATCATATCCAGTTATAAAACAGCAAATAACTGTTCAGATCAATTCATCTCTGAAGGACGCTGTTAAATTGGGAACAACAAAACAACACAGAAGATCACTAAGCAGTCTCCCTTCTGAAACTATTGCACAGAATTAAGCTTATAGTTCTGGGCTACAATAACACTGCCTTACCCTATATGGAAAATTATTCAACCAAGTTCCAGTTCTCTTTGGTTTTCATGACAGCAAAGCCAAAGCAGAAGCAAGGCTGAGCCCTCTGCAATGTTTAACCTTTATCCCCATGTCCCTGGCTGCTCTTAGGATTGTTTCAATTAATTATTTCTTTTCCTTCTCGACTGGTAAAAAAAACATTGTGCAAGCTTCAGCTCTGGAACACGGGCTGTTTGCTGTTTGTCTGCATTTTCCATTTATCTCCCCGTTTTCCAACAGGAAAAGTATCCTGTGCTATTGTTTGCCCTTCTCTGTAAAGGCACAAGGGAAGCCTACAGCACAGCCTCATTGGACTCCACAGTTTACTTCCAAATAAACACATTGGGGATTTTGCATCTTAAAAGCCTCTGTGTTTCATTCCAAATGGAAGTGCTTAGTGACAAGACCCCTATGCCTAATATTGTGACTAACATTTGGCTATTTTTACTTGTTTTTAACCTCCTCTTCAATTAATTTCAAACTGATCTTATCCATAAACTAGTTGATAGAATGTAAATGAAAAGGTAGGGGGGAAAAACCTGCTGCCCGATATTATCTATCTCACCTCCCCCCCCCCGAAAGACGGATGCGATTTTTCTGAGGGATGTGTTGTCTTATCCTTTGGGGACCATACCCCACAAGAACACAATAAGGCCGGTAACCCATTTTCTGCTCCGTTGAACGCCAGTAACACCCGCTGTTTCCGGAACAGATGTACAGAGTATGCTGCTAACGGTCGAACTGCTGAAGCCGCCAATACCTAAAATCTGATGCCTCCGGAGAAGGACGCATATGCTGGCAACCTGGCAGGCAAGCGCGAGCCCGCGCGCACCCCCGCCCTTTAATTGCCTTCCATTTTTTTCCTGGCTTTGTGTTGCGCTCCTCCGCCTTACGGCTTTCTTCCTAATACAAGCGAAGCGGTTTAGCCTCCTCTGCCCTCCAAAGCACCCCGGTGGGAGGATCGGCCTCCTTCTTTCCAAGAAGCGCACCTTTCGAGCGCTGAGCCCAGCAGAGCGCGGGCTTTTGAAGAAAGAACCCCCTCCCCTCACCATTGTTGCCTGTCGGGGCTTTTCAAAGGAAGAGCGATTTCTCTCGGCTGAACCGTGACGTCTGCCTTTACCGCCACCAGTTTCCAAAGGCGAAAGGACCTTTGGCAAAAATACATAAATAAATAAATAAGCAGCCAAGGGCGCTTGGGGTTAATGGCCACAGAGAGAAGGGCGCTTCGGGGAAGGGAGGGGTGGAAGGACCGAAGCCCACACACCGCCTCAGAGCGTCAGGAGCTTTCCTCGACCCGAATCTCCAGCCAGGAGCTGCTCATTTCCAAGGAAACAAAAAAGGAAGCGCGCGCGGGGCGCAAGGAGGATGAGGGAGGGAGAAGGGAGCGGACAGGATAATCGGACCCGGGTGGAGGCTAGCGGCGGGAAGGGAGGCAAGGCTTCTTTCTTCCCCTCCTCCGCAGCTGCCTTTCCGAAAGACTCCTGGCACGCCGCGATCATTTCGGAATGGACCGAGCTTGGAAGAGCCGGGGCTCCCAGGTCGCGAGCGCAGCCTCGGGCTCGATCTGAGCTTCTCACCTTGGCTCCGAGCTCCACCGGAGCCTCGTCGGCGGACTTCTCTGACATCCTGGCAGCAGCGAGAATAAGGCGAGGCAGACGAGATGCAGCTTCGAAGCAGGGACCTGCCAGCTGCTGCCGCTCTGCTCCCAAGCGCCAGGAACAAAATCCTTCTCTCCCGCGACAAGGCAGTGCCAGAAAAAGGGCTCGGTGACGAGAGAGCGGGGAGGGAGGGGCCTGCGGGGCGGAGGGAGGGAGGGAGGAGAGAGATTAGAGGCAGAGGGGAAAGAAGCGAGAGGGAAGCGGGAAAGAAGGGCTCGCGAAGCGGCAGCGCTGCGTTTTGCAAAGCCAACGAAGATAGCTTTGCAAATAATTATCTATCGGACGGGTTAAAGGAGATTATGCGGTCCAGGGCTGCACCGAAAGCCATGAACCTGAGCTCGTGTCCTTGGGGACGCTGCCGTGTATGCTTTGTCCTCTATTCCTTTGTTTGCCCTTTCTTTAGCCTGCACCGCCTACACAAGATCGCACACGCCCTTTGTACTACGCCGCGTTATTTATTCCAGATTAACTAAACGCCTATTTTTTGCTTTCCGCCCAACGATCACGAATAATCGCAGTTCTTTTCTTTTCTTTCTTTTTTCATTCTGTCTGCCATTCTTGATTGTGACAAAGCATGCGGCAGGATTGTGTCCCGGGCAAGAACGCCGGGTTCCTTTTGCAGTGGCAACATTTCCAGATTTTGCCACTTTACAGCTGTGCGCTGTATAATGTCACTCGGCAGCTCTCTGCATATGCTCAGAGAGGACTGGTATTGCCAAGGATTGGTTCTGCCAGTATCAAAACATTACAGTCACATTTTCCAAAGTACCAGTGTTAAATAACCTCGTATGTGTGCTTCCAGTGCTGCCAAGGCTTCATGGATTCTTTACTTCTGCCATACTTGTTACCTGTCACACTGGATTAAAAATATAAATGCTAATCCTGCCTAATCATTTGTATGCAGCCAGAGAATATAATCACTTTAAACTGATTTAAACCAAAGATAATCGAGAATAAAAATTACATGACATCATAAATAGAATCATGGTCGGGTAACCACTTCTAGACAGTTGTCTTCAATGTTTCTTTGGGACAAAGAAGCAAAGTTCCTGCTCTTCTATTTGTCCATCAACAGATCCAAAACCAGTCAACAATATCTAAGAAGGATGGCTTTATTAAGTATCCAAAAGTGATGTTATTCATTAATAATCTTCAGCTCATAATTTCCAAATATCATCTTCGGACAAATTAGAAAATAGCAGCCAAACCTTAAAGGTCTATTTCACTATTTCTCAAACTTGGCAGGTGTGTGGATCAACCCCAAAACTGGCTGGGGAATTCTGGGAGTTGAAGTCCACTGCCAAGCTTGAGAAACACTGGTCGACTTGACAGACGCATCCCAAATGTGAAACTTTCTCTTCCCTGGATCCTGTTTTACTGCTGTCAATTTCCTTAGTTTTAAATAATGCTTTGCTGTACAATTGTCCTATAAAACAGTAGAAAAACATAGCAGCTAAATAACTAATAGGTTGATATGGAATGAACTTGATTGAGGATATTTGTCCCAATTCAATGCAGTATCTTTGTGGACTGCACACATCCGGAATAGGTGAAATCTTTCTTGAAAATGAAAAAAAAAAATCATTCTAGTTTAAATCATACTGAAATATCTTGTCACCACACAAAGCTCTTCTGCTGCATTTGCGCCAAGAAATCATTGATCTGAGCATTACAAAGGAATGGGACTCCTATTTGAGTTTGCAAAGAAAATATGGAAATTTGTGGAGATCTGAAATAGTCTTTCTCTCTCCATCCATTCTTTGTACTTTAGATGATATATTGACTGAAAAACATGAAAGTTAGCATTCCATCACATATCCTTTCCCCAAATTGTGATTGCCTTTTAGGCTTATCTTTGGGACTGACCCTTGGTAATCTGGAGCATGTACTTTTGGCAAAGCATAATTAAATTCAGTCCCAGTTAACCAGCACGTGGCTTTGTTTTCAATTTACAGCCATTTTTAAATTATCTTCAAAGACAACTTTAGATGTAATTTATTACAGTACAGTAGTTTATAATCTTGATGTTATCAGGTACAGATTTAGGTGGAGCCAGGCTATTTCTATCCCAAAATGAACATGGTAAATGGCAAAGTGCCAGGTTTAGTTAATGGTGCTGGGCATCACTAGGTCTCCTCTACATCTATTGTGGCTTATCTAGTCCTTTGTATCTCTGCCAAGCGATTGGGAAGTATTCTTTCTTGCTTCAAAATGCCTGAGGCCTTTTCCGGGAGCTAGCAAGACAGAAACTTCATCACAGAAATATACTAGGAGTTGTTCAGTTTAATGAGTTCAAGTTTCGCAACTGTCTGAATTCAAATTCTTGTTTGACTGTAGCATGTTTCTTTAAGCAGAGAAAGATAAAGCAAGATTCACCTTGCCATAACGGTTCCTGTTCTGGAGTCTTGCAATCCTAAGCACTTTTCTGGAAGTACATTCTTTGGTCAAAGTAAATTTCATAGCATACGTAGCGGTGGTGGGATTCAAAATATTTTACTACTAGTTCTGTGGGCGTGGCTTCATGGGCGTGGCTTCGTGGGTGTAGCAGGGGAAGGATACTGTAAAATCCCCATTCCCACCGCACTCCAGGGGAAGGTTACTTCAAAATCCCCATTTCCACCCCATTCCTAGGGGAAGGATATACTGTAAAATCCATATTCCCTTCCCACCCCACTAACCTGATTTCCAGCTCTGTTCTCCTATGCAGGCAACCAAAGAAGACCCAGACAATCAGGTGGGACTCGGGAGGCAGAAAATAGATGGGGGCGGGGCCAGCCAGAGGTGGT
>JAOYMU010000192.1:36802205-36812547 GCA_025802295.1 Psammodynastes pulverulentus
GCGGAGCTGAAAGTAGAATGAAGGGATGCAAAATGAAAGGCAATAGGAAGAAATAATACTAGAAGGAGATGAGACAAAGAGCAGTGGTAAATGAATAGGGAAGCAAATAGAATTAAATTTCTCAATAAAGCAGCATACTCCAACTCCATTCCAGAAGAAAAGCACCCATGTTTGTTTTTTTAGAAAGGCATCACTAGTCATTATATCTCCTGCCATTTTCTGTGTTTTCAATAGCAGTGTTTGTACAACACAGGCAAGATGATCCCTCAATATCATTCATGGAATCTTGCAATTGATTCACTCAGTTTGAAAAATTCAGCCATGTATCTCTCAATATCAGCAACTGGGTTCAAATAACAAGGGATGGCTATATTTTTAATACCCTTCTTGTGATCTCTGGTCATCATTATAAACATGAAACCAGGTTTGATGAAGGTGGGACTCTTTTTATTTCGTCTTTGATCTCTTTATGGTTTGCTTCAACTTTCTTGAATAATTTTGTGTTAACTACAAACTGTCTCATTTTTTATTCCTGATCCTAGTAATATATACAAAAAAGAAGGTGACATTTAATTCAACCTTCTTTAAAATCAGTATTTCCAGTAGGCAAAATTTCATGCATTATAGAAAACTATTGGTCATGGAAGTTCTCCTGTATTTTTTTTTCCTATCAATTCTCACTCGGTGAGATGAAAAGAAAAATGTCTTTACAAATGCAATGGGGTGGTATTCTGGCACTTTTTAAAATAATGAGTCATCCAAGGGAGTTTATAAATCCTCTCTTTTTAACTGGATCAACATCCTTGCAAAGGGTCTTATAGCCTTCCTGCTTTTCTAGTTTTCAATTCTGGTAGGGGAGAATGATTCATCGATCATGTATCATCAAGTTGATGTTTACCTTGGGTGACCACTGACAGATTTTCTCCAGGATGATGTGTCCCTAACCTGGCCTTTCCTGATTATCCTAACCATAGCTGGATTATCTTATCCTAACTTCAAGTAGATAATAGTGTGTAACCCATCATCATGGGTTGAGGTATCATCAATATGCTGATGATACTCATCGTTACATCATCACATCTGGTGATCCAAGATATGCTGTTAATACCCTGGAGGCTGTAGGGCCTGGATGGGGGACAACAAGCTATGATTGAACTCTGGCAAAACCAAGTGGATTTGGGTGCATGGAGCTTCCACTTCTGGTTCTTGGACATCTTTAATTCTGGATGGGGTTGCACTATGCCTATCCCATTCAAATCCAGTTCACAACTTAGGGGTTCTCTTGGACTCACAACTCCTGCTCAAAAACATAGGAGAGGATTTGCATAGCTTTGGTTTGCATACTAGCTGCAGACTTTCCTGGATTAGAATTCCCTGAGCTCCGTCACTCAACCCCTAATCATCTCCCATATGGATTATTGTGACACGTTTTACATGGGACTATCCTTGAGATGAGTTCAGAAGCTTCGACTGGTTCAGAGTGAAGCAGCAAGAGCAGTCTTTGGGGCCCCTAGAATGACCCATATTACACCTTTGCTCTCCGAACTGCACTGGCTATCAGTTTGCTTCCAGGTGCAGTTCAAAGTGTTGATTGTGACCTCCATGGCATGGGTCCAGGCTACTTGATGAGATGTCTCATCCTAAGACATGCTGGCAGAAGAGGCCTGCTGCAGATCCCATTGGCCAAGGTACTGTGACTGGCAGAATCCAGAAGAAGAGCCTCTTCGGCTTTGTAACAGAGATGAGCACCTCCTCCTAGAGTCAGAAACGAGTAGCACCTATGTACGAGGGGAACCTTTACCTATGTTTCAAAATTATCATGGAGGACAGTTAGGTATGGCTGTAATGCAAACTGGATAATCTATGAGGCTCAGACAAATAGTTCAAAAGAAGAATGGAAAATCTCTTCTGCAGCAGATCTGCAGCATGGTGGGATTTATAATACATTCATGAAGAAAGGAGCTGAAATAAAGAACAGGGATATACTGCACCTCTATTTATTGTGTTTTTTTCCCCTTGTTTAATGCTCTCCAATATGCAACATGGCTCATTCAGACCTGATGCATACAGTAGTTTGTATATGGATGATCCTCAGAGCACTTGCAGAGTTGCTATAGTGATAAATATAAGCAGAGTCAACAGTATATATACAAATATATCTCAAGACTAGTTCTTCATTCAAAAGTACTGATTATAAATATCTTAAATGCTCTCTCGCCCGAAGATGTAATATTTCATCACTCTTATGAAGTGTTTGTTTGGGATTTAATTTCTTTTTTAATCCTCTTATAACTTGCATATCACTGCAAATAATGATTCAGGTTGATCTAAAATAAAACATCCCTAATTTTTTGCATTTCTAATTGCTGTTGCCTGATACTTTGAAATATTTGTTTCTTCAACACAAATGTGTTTTTGTTTCGGCTCGCAACAGCTGCCAGTCAAGGTACCCATTCAGAGATGATGATTTGGTGTGATGGCTTAATAAAGCATGCATTTCCTTTCATATGGATAACCACGTTTCTGAGTCTGATTGCTCCTAACATTTCACACATCTAAGTATTATCCTTCACTTCAAAGGAATGAATAAATGAGAATTACCTACTTGAAAGACAAAAACAGACATATAAAAATGAAGAGCTTTCCATAAGAGTTCTGTTAGGTTCCCAGAGAGTTGCTATGGAGACTTGATAATTGTGTAGAGAATTCTTCAGTCCCTGCAGAATTACAGAATCACCATTTAACTGAAGCGGAGAACTCTAATTAACCACCCAAGCCTCTATAAGTTTGCTCAGAAGTAAGTCCCATTCTGTTCAATGGTGCTTATGCACAGGTAAATGGAGATGGGATTCCGATCTAATTATCCTTAAATATCTATGATCCAATCTTTCCAAGGTTTAGTTGTGAATGGCTAATACTATTTCCATTTTAAGTGTTCTGTAATAGAAGCCTCTTTCACTCTTTCCAGTTCTTGTGCTAATGCTGAGTCCAACAATCTAGATTATCACTGCCAAATTTCTTAGAATCACTGCAAAAATATTTGTAATGATGCTTGGCTACCATTTTATAGAAATAGCAACAGCACTTAGATTTATATACCACTTCATAGTGCCTTAAAGCCCTCTCTAAGTGGTTTACAGAGTCAGAATATTGCCCCAGAGGTGGTATTCACAGGTTCTGACCAGTTCTGGAGAACCGGTAGTGGAAATTTTGAATAGTTCTTAAAACCAGTGGTAACCTTCCCCCAGGAGTGAGGTGGGAATGGAGATTTTACAGTATCCTTTCCCTGAAGTGGGTGGGAATGGAAATTTTGCAGTATCCTTCCCCTGCTATGCCCATCAAGCTATGCCTACCAAGCCACGTCACACCCACCAAGCCATGGCCACAGAACCAGTAGTAAAACATTTTGAATCCCACCACTGTTAATTGCCCCCAACAATCTGGGTCCTCATTTTACCAACCTCAAGAACATGGAAAGCTGAGTCAACCGTGAGCCATTCAGAATGAAAGTCCTGGAGTGAGCAGTGCGTTAGCCTGCAGTACTGCATTCTAACCCCTGTGCCACCACAGCATTTATATTTTATATTCACATATTGAATATTTTAATGTTATATGGTTTTTTTCTGATTTATTGCTTATTTTCATCCTATTGGCCACCCAGAGTCACATTGTTCAAGTTGGGTGATCTTATCAAACTTTCTTTTTGATGCCTTCAATCAATGTTGACTCTTGGCAGCAGCATGGACTAGTCCCTGGGCAAGATTTTGGAAGTAGTTTGGGATTTTTTTTTCATCCTAGGACTAAGAAAGTCCTAGGTCACCCAGCTGGTCACCCAGCTGGTTACCAAGTAAGTAAGTAAGTAAGTAAGTAAGTAAGTAAGTAAGTAAGTAATTGAAACTGAAATGCTGCTATCCCTCTTTCACTGGGGAATTGTTGGGCTTGTAAATTTCTTATCCTCCACCAACAGCACATAGCTTCATCTACTGGTAAAAGTACCAGGCTAGAAAGCCAGAGTTTGTGACTTCTAGTCCTGGCTTAGCCATGAAAGCCAGCTGGATGACTTTGGACCAGTCACTCTCTCAGCCCAAGTCATTTCACAAAGTTGTTATCATGGGGAAAATAGGAGGAGGATGTGTTGGATATGTTATAGACATATCACCCATATAGACTGGGTGAAACCAGGCTTAATGGCAGTAACTGTGAGAAGGATCTTGGAGTCTTAGTGGACAACCAGCTAAATATGAGCCAGCAGTGTGCAGCAGCAGTCAAAAAAACTAATATAATCCTAAGTTGCATTAACAGAGGGATATAATCAAGATCTAGTGAAGTACTAATACCACTCTATAAAGCCTTAGTAAGACCACACCTAGAGTACTGCTTCCAGTTTTGGTCACCACATTACAAAAAAGATGTTGGGATTCTAGAAAAAGTACAGAGAAGAGCAACCAGGATGATTAGGGGACTGAAGACTAAAACAGATGAAGAACGATTACAGGAACTGGGCATGGCAGGGGAGACATGATAGCAATGTTCCAATATTTGAGGGGCTGCCACAGAGTGTAGGGGGTCAAACTATTTTCTAAAGCACCTGTAGGCCAGACAAGGAATAATGGATAGAAACTGAACAAGGAGAGATTTAACCTGGAAATAAAGAGAAACCTTTTGACAGTGAGAGCAACCAACCAATGGAACACCTTGCCCTCGGTATTTTTTAGAAGTCAGGGTAAGTGTCACTGAATGAGAAATCTCTGCAGGCACAATGGCACCTTCAGATATCTTATGACCTACTAGCCAAATCACACAGAAACTCACAGAATTCCCTCCAACTCCATTTCCTTCTGCAGTTAAAATGTTCTTAATAAGCAAGTCCTGCAGATAAGAAATCGTTGGCAGTCTAAATCTCATGATTTTGGAAAGGGGGAGCTTCTCAACAACAGCATTTAGACCTTGAATTGACTCAGATTTTCCATGCTCAAAATGAACTTGAACTGTGATGTCACACATTGAGATACCACAAGGAAGAAAATCTTATTTATCGCTAACGTTTGAAGAATCAGATCAGCGTTCTGCTTAGCGTTGTTATTCTTTTCTTCCTCGCTTTGTTCGAGTGTTCTGGAGAACTTGACAGCCTTGCATACTTTGCGGTCACCGTAAGTTGCATGAACGAAAATAACAACATGCATCTTGGGACGTTTTTATAGTTTATCAAACGAACAAAGAATGCATCGTCGAAATCTCAAATGCTTGTTTGAGAGGTAAACCAGTTGCACCCAGCGAACAACATGGCGACACGAGCTGCGTAGAAAAGGTTACAAGCCTGAGAACATAAAGCCTCCATCTTGCGTCTTTTCATCCTTGTAATTTTCCACTCCAGCTGCTTCTCTCTCTCTCTCTCTCTCGCTCGCTCTCGCTCTCTCTCTCTCCCCGCGTTGCAACGCGCCGCCCTCCACGTTCCGCCCGCTTTTGCTCTCAACGAATTCCCGGGTTCACAAAATCGTCTTTCCAGGGCCCTCCTCTAGCCAAGGAGGCGGAGCTTATTCACTTGGACGCGCGAGAGTACTGAGTGGTGGGGGGAGGGGAAGGAACACTTTTTCCCGCGCTCTTAACGGGAATCCACGTGGTTTTAGAAGGACACGCCGCGTTTCACTCCCCTTATAAGGAGAAAGCAGAGACGGCATATGATTGAGTTATTTAAATGAGCAGGAGGCTTAGTAACAGGCTTTTTATTGGCTGTTGGGAAAAAAGCTGTACTGTGGAAGAAATGGAGGGAATGGGAATGAGGCCATGGGGGAGGGAAAGGAATATTGGGCGACGGTTTCCGTGGTAACCGGAAAGTGGGTTTCCCCTCGAAAACGATGGGGTGAGGTATTTCAGGACGGATATTTAGGGTGGGGAAATTGTTTCAAAATATCTGTTTAAAACTAGCTGACCCACACGTGTCCACACAATAAGAAAAATAAAGCTTCAAGAAGCATAATATCTAGATGTATTACTTTGTGTATATACAAGACTTATTCTCTTTATTAAACATAGCATTTAAAAATACAGTAGACTGACCATCAAATTGTGTGCAGGTCAAACCCTGTTAAAACCTTCTGTCCTTTTGCTAGGTGAAAGTGGCCTAAATGTTATTTTTCATGATTTAAACTGTAGAAAGTTAGCACCCACCCCTCTCCTAGAAAAATGTAATATTCTAGGAAATATTTTAAAAGGCAGAATATTATATTCTTCCAACAAAACAAACAAAAAAGTGGCAAAAGTTGATCCTATGTGGGTCAGGAAGTTGAACAAGGAAATCCAAAAGGGGGAGGGGGGGGGAGCAATGGCAAATCACGTAATGCATTGCTGCTAACAAAATTACATAGAAGTGTCTATGAAGACACTAGGCATTCATATCCACTTCCAAGGAAACCATTCTGAAACAAAAGTAGCTTAGCAAGAGTTCCTAGCCTTATACAAAGAGGTTTTGGGATTGTTTGTAAATGTTAACTCTATGTAACTATTTAATCTCAGAAAATTTAAGATACTGTAGCACCTCCTTGAGCAATTTGCATTGACCACCTCAAAATTTTACCAAAAGGCTGGGCAATCAGCCACAAATGGCCTTACTACAGTTTACCCACCCTTACTACAATTTACGGCTTTACAGATACAAGGGAGTGGGTTTACATATCATGTTAAGCCTGAACGAACTAGCCACATTACGACTTAATGTATGTGAATCCAGTTTCTGTGGTTTGTAAATTGAATTATAAGAGGTGGGTAACCTATAGCCCATCCAAGCTATTTCTGCAGCAAGCTGCCTCCTTGGTATAATTGTTGGTTTATAAGCTACTATGCTTATGGCCACACAACATAGAGCCAAAAAATGCAATAAGCCATGGTATAGGTTAATATGTGTGATTTATAAGTAATGGTTTTGAGCATATGAGCAACTAGACCTTTGAGGGCCTTTAGAGCCCTCCCAAGTGCACTGTCTAACTTCCTACAATACTGAAGTGAAAAATGCATGAAAACTAGTGCTATTTAAAACAGGTTTATTATTAAAATAAAAATAAACCCCAAACTTTCAGGTAATAAACAACCCCAAGGTGGGGCGGGAATAAAGCCACCCCACCCCCCAAGTCCAACAAAAACAAACCAGAAAGAAGTATAATTTAATAAAACCCAAGAAAATGACTAAAGCTTTCTGGAAAAGTAAGATTTAAATACCTGGGGTTAGTACAAAAGCCCTGATGTTACTAATTGCAACACTCTGTGCTGAAAATTTGAGTTCATACATTAAGCTGTGGTTTATTAAGCACAGTTTATTGAATATGTTTCAGTGGACTGGGTTCATAAAAATTAACAGGCCTAATTCACAGAGTAGTTGAGCCATGTTATGATGTACTTTATTTATCCCATTTCTATAGCCACACTTCTCAAACATGTAACAATGTAACAGAATTGGAAGGGATCTTGGAGGTCTTGGAGGTCTTCTACTCCAACATGTTCAAGTGACTTTTGGCAGTAAAAATATGTCACCTGAATCCAAACTGTGACTGGGTCATGGCTATTGAGAAGTGCTTTCACCAAGCTTATATCTCTAGTCTGCTTTATGAGAAGCCCAATTCTTATCCAAACCATTTATGGCTTTATGTCAAGATTGAAGAACTGGATTTGGTCAAAGTTGGCCTCCCACTGACCTATCAGGCAAATTTCATCAGAGGACCTTCTTTTATATCAATCTGTGATATTATTTAATCCTCAACAATCATTTTTGCACGGAGAGGGCCAAGAGAAACATTTTCCTCAGGATCTTTTCCATACAGAAATCTCATTCAACAGGCTTATAACTTTGAATGACAGATATGTAAAAGAGAAACCAGCTGAGCCAGGACCTGCTTGAGGTCATTCCTGAGGATGGAATGCACTAGACCAGGGGTGCCAAGCCCGCATCATCACTTATAATGACTTTTCCCCTTTCGCTAAACCTGGTATGGGCATGGCCAACACGTGACACATCCGACCTATAGGCCGCAAGTTTGATAGCCCTGCACTAGACAGCTCCGATCAACTTGATTTGGTTATTTCCTTCCCCAAATCGTTAAGATTTGCACTGAGGGAAGTGGCCTAGCCACTTTTTGTCTAATATCTCCAATTGGAGAATTTATTATGATTGGACTGTGAATGGTTGTGTCTTGATGATTGTTGACTATCTTTTGAATCAAAAGCAACATACTTAAATGCCAACTGCTAAGTGGTGGGTAAGAGTAGGCTATTGTATTCCTGGTAGGATTTATAAGCTTTCTTAATGGTTTTGGTCAGAAACTTGTGACACTGTATGCTGGTATTTTGCCTGATCCAGCCCAGGTCTTATGTTGATCAGTTTTGCTATGTCTTGTATTTCATCTGCTGAGGATGGGGAGGCAAGATAAAGAATAGATAGACTCAATCCTGCTGACACTCCTGGAAGGGCATTAACAGGGAAATTTGGGTAGAGTGTAGGTCTTGTTGAAGAGTCCCAAAACTGAGCAAAGACAGAGGGCTGAGCTGACAGGAAAGAAACTCTCTTTTTCTTCTTTTAAAATAGCAGTATACCAATAATACTGAATTCTTCTAATTTGTTCCAAATAATCTGGCAACCATATGTTAAATGTTCTACTATAGTAGTTACTTCTTAAATATTTTTGAACGAAATCCAGTAGATTTAGATTGGCATTATCCCAATCAATCACTCAAACTCCAGTTAGAGGCAATCATGAAATTGGATAGAAGAAAAGGCGTCTAATATCAGAAAATATATTGCATTGAAAGTTTTTGTAGCAACAAAATTTATGAAAGTTCAGACAGAATAATGAACTGTTAAAATACAAAGTTTCATCTAACACTCACATCCGCCTACTCCATAGAGTTGTCAATTAGGGGGGGGGGGGAACCTGTATGAATTGACTGCAAAGGAAGGTAAAAGATACAGACCGCACAATGTATCTCTTTGACATGAAAGTCCAATAACAGTAGCACTTTTTCTATATGTATGGAATACTGAAATTATGACTGTCATCTGGATGAAAATTAATACATTCTGTAGAAATGTTCAGAAATTGTTTTGGGTTAAATAGCCATAACCAATATGGTCATACAGTATGTTTTTAAACAAGAGCACTACAAACATATGAGAGTTTAAAATATCTTTCTATTAAATTATTTCTGCACCCAGCTTCTCGCTCCAATATTAGCCAAAATATTGACAAACATAAAATAGACAAATTCAGTTCTACATCTGAAAAATAGTCATAATATTATTCTCTAAAAAGAAAAAGAAAATTACATGAAGTTAGCATAAGTGAGCAGTCTAAATATACCAGGAAGCTATATTCTACATTTCTGTTATCTAAGCTCTGCATGTTTGAGACCTAGTATTTATGAAAGAACAGTCTGGATTCATAGCTTAAAGGGATAATGTAGTCAACCTTCTCATCTTACCTCATCTCATTCCAAATGAGAAAGTCATATGTAAAAGAAACTTACACATCTAATAACTATATCATACAAGTTATACCTGCTAGAATTCTGATTTTTATGAGACTACAGAAGAAATGTATACTTATATCTGACGACTCTAAAGACCAATAAGCTCCTTTTATTCTTATTACTTTTCTTTTTATTTTGTCACTTTAAATTCCAGGCCAGTAGTAAGAATCTCAGATAATTTAGATGCATGCCATTCTATTTTGGGGAGAGTAAACTTCCTTAAATTTAATGGAATTTACTCCTGAGTAAAGATGGATTATGCAGTACATATACTACTGCAGCTAATAAATAAGGCATAATACAGTACATTACATGTACTAAAGTATATTGTTCAGCTAGGATATTTTTTTTTAAATCTACTGTAAATAGTACTAATATTAAAATTGAGGCTGTTTCATCCTGCCATATACTGTAAAAAGGAAAATATTAAACATACAGGTAATCCTCGACTTACAACAGTTCCTTTAGTGACCATTCGCAGCTACAACAGCACTGAAAAAACTTATGACCATTTTTCATACTTATAACCATTGTAGCATCCCTATGGTCACATGATTTAGATTTGGATGCTTGACAACTGACTCACATTTATGACAGATGCATATCCTTTTGTGGTTTTCTGACAAGCAATGGGGAAACCAAATTCACTTAACAACCTTGTTACTAATTTAACTACTGATTCACTTAACAAATGTATCAAAAAAGTCGCCTGGTTCGCCAGTTGTGCCCCTTCCTGGACCGGGGGGACCTCTGCATCGTCACTCAGGCGCTGGTGACCTCCCAGTTGGACTACTGTAACGCTCTCTACATGGGGCTCCCCTTGGGGTGC
>JAOYMU010000192.1:36943206-36959507 GCA_025802295.1 Psammodynastes pulverulentus
CTCCCCTCCCCCCAGCTTTTGTTCCTTGGAAGATATGCAATTCTCCTTTTCAGTACACATTCATCTATGCTGTGGCTTTTTGCAAGTGGTATGAAAGTGATCAGTAGTAGAAATTCTTCCTCCATTCCATGATATTAAACGTATTTTAAATTTTACACAGACATCTCTGTGGTAGCAGTATTTGTGCTCAGAAGGTAATAAAAAAAGACTAGCAGTAATATCCCTGCAGCAGGATTTTTCAAACTCTTTTAGGTGGTGGAGCCTGTTAGTTAGAAAAAGAAATGCTAGAAACCTTGATCAAAATACTGACGGATAATTGGCTCTGCTTGAGTGATTCCCCCCCTCCCTCTAGTGTCTCACAGAACCCTGAGATTGAAAAACTATGCCCTAGAGAGGACAAGTTGTAGGCTGAAGAGCTTCAGTTGTTTAATCTGTACGTACTATGCTTTGTCACTGTGCTTCGGTTCCATTTTAGTTATAAAATATTAGCAAATATCCCTTCAAGAATTAATGGCATCGGAGAGAGGGAAGATTGACTTTCTATTTTTGTATTTGTATAACTTTCAGTTCTGTAGGTATAAACCAAAAATAGGGGTACAAAGACTTCAGAAAACCTCAAGGAAAATAATTGAAAAGCAATTGATTGATTATGTTGCTGCTGCCTCTTGGCAGCCATATAGATTTCCTCCATGAGGATCCTATCCTAACTTCTTAGCCTCCAACAGCGCCCTCACTGCCACTGTGACTGAGCCTACCTACATGCTGCATGGTGGGCCTCTTCTTCTCTTTCCTCTCACTTTTCGAATGGTCCTGAAATAATGCCTCCCTGCGATAGGCTGGGGATAGGCCATGTCCCTGCATACTGTGAGGAACTATAGTTCCCAGGAGCCTCAGGCAACTTGGCAACGATAAAGGATGCTGAAAGTTGCAGGTCCCATTGTTGATATAGGAAAAGCAGAGGTCTTACGTTACTACTTTTAAAAATGGTCCTCACTAGAAGGAGTAACAACAACAAAAATATATCCCTAAAAACAATTATGACTTTTACAAATAATGGAAGAGAAATCTCACTACTTTTCATTATTCCTACCGGTATCAGATGCAGAGCCCAATATGCCAGGCAAGGGCACAGAGGTCGCAAGGGTTACATTACTCGGCTGCATGTCCCATGCAACCCATCCTCCCACCCAGCCCCAGCCCTGTATAATAGTATATAAAGAGAATGCATTGGTTTCTCTACCATGGGTTGGGTAAGCCAAACCATAGATTAACTGGCATCGTGCAAATAGGTGGTAACAAAATCACTTAGACCACTAACATATATCGGGCTAACAGTGACTGAAGGTGAATGCTACTAATACTGTAATACATTTGACAAGGGGATCTTGGTTCTGTTTAATAAATATATAACAGCAGCTGGATATCCATCAAAAATTACAGTTAATTAGCGAGAATCAAATACTAATACAGGAAGACCTCGAATTACAACCACTCGTTTAGTGACCATTTGAAGTTACAAAGGCACTGAAAAAAGTGAATTATGACTGTTTTTCAAACAATAATGCAGCATCCCCGTGGTCACGTGATCAAAATTCAGACACTTGACAAATGGCATGGACACATTCATGACAGTTGCAGTATCCCGGGGTGCGATCTTCTGACAGGCAAAGTCAAAATGGGGAAGCCAGTTTCACTTCACAACCATGTAAAATGGGGAAATTCCACTTAACAACTGTCTTGCTTTGCGATGGAAATGTTGGGATCAATTGTGGTCATAAGTCAAAGAGTACCTGTAGAATCACGAGTTAAAGGCAGACATCCATATTATGAGAGAGTATTTTTCATAAAAGGATTTCTTCTGACCACCCATTTCTATCTTACTGTTTTGTTTTGATTCCCCCCTCCCCCCCTTGGTATCTCAGAAGTCATTCCTCTAATCAGGATATTCCATTCCTTGCTATTGCCATCCATCCTGATGCCCTGCATGGTGTGCTGGGTTCTTTGGGAATAGATAGGAATCACATGAGGAGACAGGACCGTGCCCACTCTCCATTGGGGGGGGGCTCTCTCCTTGTCCCAGGGGTAGTTTTATATCCTTCCTCCTTCTGAAGATCCCTGTCTATAGGGGCTTCCTGCAGCAAATGGGAGACAATAGGATGCAGCAATGAGAAAGCAAGAACAGAATGTTGGATAATGTACCTTTATTTAAATGTGGTAGTTGATGAAATACTGTCAACTTTCCTAAAATTTATCATTTTGGCATAGTGTAATGACTTACATGCTATCCCTTTTTATACAGAAGTAAGAAGGTTTTAGGAATAATCTCATCCAGGCTATGTTAGCACTGCAAGAGAGCAGATAAAGCCACTCTATTCTTACCATCTAAGAACTGGGAATACTTTTTTATTTATGTCTCTAATTTTCTCCCACTCCATTTCTACTTCTGTCTCCCCCCAGGATTCCACTGGTGAACTTGTGACTGAATGCGCTGGAAGGAATAAGGCTTGATGTCCTTGTAATGAGCTCAAATGCTGAATCTCCAAGGGAGTCCCACAGAAGCGGCAGCCCTTTCTTTAGTCCCATCCTCCTGCAATGCCACTTCTGGTGCCACAGAAGAGCTATTGTGGATCCCTTTGTGTCACGTTCTTCCATCATCACTGTGGACCCGACAGGAACAAGGATGAGCTCAGGTGCAACCTGCCAGGCTGGGCTTTCAAAAGCCCCATGGTGCACGGTGATTAGGGCAGTGTCATGCCAGCAAAGCCCAGGGGAGGAACAAGTAGACGAAAGCTACTAGTATCATAATAATTTTGACATCTCTCCCTTGTATCTTGACACAAACAGTTGCATACAGATATTTATTAGTAAGCATGCTTGATACCAAGAGGCAGGATGCTGTGTGTCTTCCCTTCCTTCCCAACTTTTGTTCTCTTCCCCTTCGTGTGATCTGATGGGCCTTCCAAAAGGGCAGCTCTTAGTATCATTTGGGGTGGGGGTGGGGGGGGTGATGCAGATCTTATTGGGTTATGGGAATCAACATACTATATAGGAAGCGAAAGTACAATGAAGGGGAACTAGATACAAAGAGTCAGTAACAAACACACTCAATTTCCTAGGGTGGTTTTCAGATTAACCTTTTCTCTAGAATTGCAATCCCTTGTTCATCTGTTTTAAATCATGTTCAAGTATCATACTGAACCTAGGACCTGGTTAATCCAAATGTGCCATTTACATGCCATCCACTTCCCTCTGAAAACCACTGCTTGTTTATACTTTACTGATACAGAACAAAAACCTCTGCCCAGAGATAATCGGCGAACACGGCCGTAAGCAAACAAGCCAATGGCTATTTCAATGACACAATTGCAAGACTATGCTGTCTAGTGATGACAGGCTAACCATAACTGAAGCTTTGATAGGGTCTTGTGCCTCCCATCAAATATTTCCTGGCTGCAGGTGCGGTATGCTTGATTGCTTCATAATGAGAATGAATGGGAGATAAGTGAAAAGCTATTAATGGCCCTCTGAATAGCTTCTCTTCAACCCAATGCAGCCTTTGTTTTGACAGCAGAACAAAAATGCATTGGAGGGGTATGTTTGTTGCTTCTTTTTTTGTCTTAAAAATATTGTGGAATTATGTCTCATCCCTCTGTGGCAGAAAACTAGCTATTGAGGAATTAAAAGAGGAAATGTTTTGTTTATATTGCTAGGAACTTTCACTAAACAGAACCTTTTTGTGCATAAACATGATAAGATTTTCTTGATAGCAGCAAGTGTTGTTCCTTTTGTATATGTAAAATCTCTGATTAATTAAATTTACTGCTAACTGCAGAAAGGTAATTCCTTCACACCACTAATGCACTTAAGTATGTAAGCAACCCATACCATCTGTCTGTTCTTGAATTTTTAAGCACATTTCTTGCTTAGCTATGGTGCCAAGAAGGTACATTTCTTTTATGTCCCCTTCATTTGCCCTTCCGTAGCATTTCATTCTAGTTCTGAGTTCCCCACTACAATTATTGGATGAGACTTACTTGTCCTGATGCCCCCAATGAAAACTTTGGTTTGCAGTAGGTGTGACCTCCAAAAGCATTGTAAAGTCAGTGCCAAATGCATTTCTTCTAGGAAGGGATTCCAAAATTGAGCTATCACTGCTGACCGTGCTAGGTGGTGTATATAGTGTGTAATTGTGCCCTTCCAAGTAGGGAAGTAGTAGAGATAGGGTTTCAGGTAGAGATTTGAAGATGGGCAAGCCAAAGATTATAAACCACGTGTAGCCATTGCATTGCTAAACGTTTCAGTTCTAACCTTAGGCTCATCATTAAGCCCTCTGGGGTCTGCTTTTGTTTTAAGGCACAGACCAGCTACCTGAGCAGTCTGACTCTTCTTAGAATAAAAGAAGCTACTTCCTTGCAATGCCAACATTATTATTCCTGGTGTTTCATATTTTCTGCAGTGGATTCTCTAGCTTAGAACAAATAGTAAAGGTATATGTTTATAGTTTTTGTACAGTATCTACAAAACTGTGTTGTATAAGCGGGACAAAACCAAAATCTGCTTTTTTGAAATACGGGCATCTGTTCCAAAGCCCCAAGGAAGCACTTATGTGTTCTTTTTATTACTTCAGTTTCTGACAAGCACAACTTCTTTATCAAAGGCTCCTCCGGTAATTATATCTGAGCTTCCAACGTAAAGCCGTTTTTCTGTGATAAATCCACAAGGGGCAGATTCCTTTATACCCATCTTCCCAGATACTAGATTGCATAGTTATGAGATACCCTGTACAAACATTTGTAATGTTTATATCTTGCTCTTTTCCAAGGAAACTCATTGAATGAGTAGGTGCCACCCTGTTAATTTTAGCCTCACCACTCTTCTGTGAGGTGAGAAAGAGAAGAGTGGCCCACACTTACCTGAGTGGAATCAGAGATTTGAAGCCAGCCTGAATGGAGATCTAGCCAGGTATTTGGGGTGTAACTGGTCCTCTTAAGTACTGGAGAAAAACGCATAAGTAAAATTTCATATCTCAAGTCACTTCTATCCTATGAACACTCACTCAGAACTAAACTGCATTGTTGCATTTAGAATTCCACTCTCAGAATCACCAAATAATCATAGGGACCCTGTAGTATTGAAAATGAGGGATGGGAAGGTGGGAGTGGGGGCTTTTGTCATTTTATTTTAATTAAGGAAGAAATGAAGGAAACTTGCCATTGTTATTTATATTTGATCCCTCTCCTTTCTTTGTAGTATACTTAATAACAATTAAAATGCTTGCCTTCTTTCATCTGCTTAAGGATATATGATACACAGAACATTATTTTAAAGTGCCATTTATTTCAGTATGGAGTTACATCTATTTTTAAATTAAGAATTAATTGCCATAGTAATGCCAGCATAAATTTCTTATTCAAGTGAAATAACTTTATAGTTTATTTTTATGTAGTAATATGAAGTTTAGTAATCCCTTCTGCTTGTTTTGGGCTAAGGGATCGTCACCTAGTTACTTAAGAACTATAAAGCTCTATATTTTATTAATTGTATCAATAGCACAGAGTTAGAACTCGACTACCAAGATTCCTAGTGGAAACTACAGATCACCCAGGCATGCTTATTAACCAAAAAATAACCCTAATCCCCACCATAACTGTACTCTGTTTGCCTAAATTTGATACGCCAAAATAAATCAATTGAGCTCTTTTCAGCTTGCTTATAACTGTCATATTTTAATGTGTGTACACAAAGCTGCTTTTATTTTGGCAACGCATAAGACGTAATCCCTCCACCGCCATCAAAATTATAGAGAAGTTGGAATGGATGGTGCTGTAGCATGTGAAGCAAAAGCAAGAAACAGGCAGGTAGAAATATTATTAAGATTGTCCATCACTGGAAGTAAAGAAAAAACGGTGCTGATATAAACCTTGGGAGGAAAGATGAAAAACTGGTTAGGTGCTTAACTACTTAGATGTTTACCTTTTCTATGTCTGTTATTCTCCTCCCTTGATATGTGTTTGCAGAAGATGAGGATTCTTCCTCAACAAAATTGTGTTCTCTAACCTTTAAAAATATTAATCCTCCTGCTGTTAAAACAGAGTGATGTCAGCAAGTCTGACTAAAGATGTTTTAGCAAATGAAATGGAAAATGCAAAAATCTTTAGCCCGGGATTCAGTCCCTGGGTAATCCACCAGAGGCTTTTCTTCTACATGCCTCATTGTAATTAAGGGCATTTCTGTGCTTACTGTCTGAGCTGTTCCTGTCCTGTGGTCATGCCTGCTTGACTCTAAGCCAGTTTTAAAAAGCCTGGCCAATATATATAACTATATACTGTATCTGTTTCTAAGGGCTTTTTGACTCGTTTTTACCAGTACTACAGTTGGTATAGCTGTTGGAACATAACTGGTTCAAAATCCAAGGTGTTTTACAATTATGTTTTTTTTTTCCAAAATTCCTTTTCCGCTCTTTGCTTTACTTTCTTGGGTAATAATTGGAATTCCATTGATTCTCCAGTCACCTGAGATAGAAGAATTTTATCCCCAGCTTCCAAGCAGTTCGTAGCTTAAAATAGCCCAAGTGTTGCTTTTAAGAGGTTAAACACAATCCATGTTAGCATTCAATGGGTTATTTATATGGGGGAAAGAGACTGAGCAGCTGCAAAGATCCTAGCCAAGTTGTTCTAAAATAATTTCTCCCAGCAGGAAGAGGAGGAGGTAACACTGGAAACGGTTGGGTTGGCAAAGCAGAGATGCCACCAAAGGAAGCAGGCAGGCTAAGGCAAAAAGAAGTGGGTGAATTGAAGAGAAGCCATGTTGTGGGCAGCAGCCAGCAATCAAATATTCCTGTTTGGATCCATACTTCATTTTGGCACATGGCAAAGCTATGTACAAACCCTGGATCTGCTGTTCCAAGGTTTTCCAAGGGAAATGGGTGGTTGAAGCCCTTGGTTGGGTGGTGTCATCTCCACTTCATTATGTTTCCTCCTGACCTTGCCTTGACCCAGATAAACCAGAGGAGCACAAGGAGACTTCTCCTTCCATAGTTTATACTTGGAATGGACAGGTAAAGAGATTTTCCTGCCTAATAGGAGGGAAAAGAAGCCAACAATGGGGCCATGACTGAGGTCTAATAGATCTGGTCACAAAAGTCATATGCATACATTTTGTAGGCAGTTCTGCCTCCATGACGGTATGTACAGCTCCATAAAAAGCTTCTTTGACTTTGCCGCATTGGAACCCTTAGAGCCCTTCTATGTCATTATTTATCTTTGTTGGCCTCTGCATCAGTGATAATAGATTAAATGCTGTTAATTGTAAGTGCATAACTACACAGAGCTTCCCAATGGGGGTGGTTACACTGCACAATGAATGTACTTTCTATCCCTGCTACATGTAATCAGATTTCTTTGTCGGGTGCTAATTCTCTCGTTGGCCATATTGCAGATATGAGAGCTGTAATGATGGCGTCAGGCAAATACCAACTGGGGCCCAAACAACCCATGAAACAAAAACCACCTGGGTTTATATTTCCAAGAAAAAGTTATGATGCTGTAATATTTTTTCCTGTTTATTTGTTTTATGCCAATAATTGTGTTTTTTTAATAGGTTAATTTATCCCAATGAGTATAAACAATTTAGTAATTTATCACCTTCTTTTAAAATGCAACACATGAACTTTTCTTCCCATAATTCATCTCTTATCTAGCATGTTTATCCAAAAATACGACCTATCCTGAAAGTAAGTCCTAGCTTGATTTTTACACATGTGCCCAATATAAACCCTACCCCCAAAATAAGCCCTAATTAAGACCCCGCCCTCTCCAGGGTAAAAATTAAGCTTGGGGGGTAGAACTTCCCTGCTATTTATCTTCGGACAGTTGCAGCCAGGCCTCGCATACACCTGCCTTGCTGGCCCATTTCTTCGGCTGCCAGCAAGGCCAGCAAGGCTTTCCTGAAGGCCTCTGCAGCCGATAACAGAACTCTGGATAGATCCGGAGCTCTGTTATCTGCAGCAGAGTCCTTCAGGAAAGCTTTGCTGGCCTTGCCAGCTGCAGAAAAAAAAGTTCCTGAAGGCTTCTGACAACAAAAAAGAGACTGGGGGTACCACATGCAAGTGAGGTGTGTCAGTGGATGACATCCCTCAAAAATAAGACCCGGTGCCATTTTTGGTGGCAAAAAAAATGTAAATCAGGGTCTTATTTTTGGGAAAACGTGGATATAAACAAATCCATTAAATGTTGTAATTTCAGTCCTTGATGTCCTGTTTGCAACTTTCAAAAACCAAAGTTTTAATCACCTTTTTCTTTTCACCCCATTAAAAAGGTCCTTAAGCTGTGTTTAAAATGTATTCTGCTAAGTATTGAAGGAAATTCAGCCTGTGCTATAAAACATGTGGATCGAAAGATCCTAACAGCTGAAAACCAATTAAGAAGCAATGTCTGAAAATGATTAGAAAAGGAAGTATACAAACTTAGTGTTTCAAAGGCGCTGACTGTGGTTTGAGCAAGATGGCTATTTCCTCATCTCCCAGAGTGCTAAACCCACTAGTACCAGTGTCTTGCAGTCTCCTCGTAGAGGGCAACTGGCTGGAGCACTTATGGGTGATCTCAGTTACCTCTCTTTATCCATAGAGGAACTACTATATTAAGAGTTGATTTACTTGCCAGCTCTTCCTTCCACTGTGGCCATCAGCTCTGCTTTTTTCAGGGCTGTCTTCAGTTCGCCATTTTTTCCTTGGAAGTCCCCAATAACTGTTTTTTATTTATACATCCACTAGGTCTAAATCTGCACCTCTGAACAATGATTCAGTTGAACCAAGAGAACAAGCTAAAGATCCCATGGATCCCAGTTACCCATTTATGAATTTCTGTGCTGCCCTTCACTATAAATATTTTCACAAATGGTAAAACAATAAAGTTTTTTCCCCACTCTGACTCTGTCCCAATTGCATCTGCAATTTTAAATTCCTCTCATACCTCCCTCATGGTAAATAATCAGTCATTCCAACAATGACAAACTGTCCATTGTTGGGGAAGAGATTGATTGCAGGTTCTTCCTCGTATCAACTTAAAGGGCTATCCTTGGGCCAACAGAAAATTATAATGGCATAACATTTGCTGCCCTACTGGTGATCCCTATCTTCCCAGAAGCACAATGACAGCCTTTACATCTACAAATGAAACTGTCCTTATTTATAATGTACAGAGCAAGTTAAGGACAAGGACTGGAGAATTCCTCTAGTTTATTTCTCTCCAGCAAAGGTCATTACCTGGCAAGAAAACATCTATCATCCACTCTCTTTAACATTGGGGCTGGCAAGGAAGTGAATTTTAACAGATATTTGGACCATTGGGTTTAGCCAACTATCAAAACTCACTTGGGTTCTGTGGGTGTACTAAAAAGCTTCCTGATATCAGCTGATGCACAGATTCCATGTCATTCCAGAGGAGCACTAAACCCAGGTTCAAAAGAAGCCAGAACAGTAGCTGAGACTCATGGGGAGAATTGTGCAATGAAGCAGCAGGGAGCTGACTTCCTCTGTCCCACTTCACCATGCAGCAGCCCCATCACCACTCCTAGATGGTTGCTATTCAGTGTTCTGTGACATAAAGGCCATATAAAATAGTGTTCAAGGACCAGTGAGGAGCATGTTCCCACACTAGCCAATAGATATTGAAAAGGGGGTTGCGGAGCAGGTTTGTGCTGTAACTAAATTCAAGTGAGGAAAGGCTTAAAGATGTGGAGGTAAATATTTCAGGGAAGGGGAGAAAGCAGTATGACAACAGGGAAAGAGTAGTAGTAGAATGTGGCAAAAACTGCTGATCATTTCTCTGCTTTCCTTCTACTTTTGTTTTCCTTAAATTCTTCCACGCCCATCTCTTGCCCACTACCTCAGTTGTGAGAAATATCTTGTGTTGCTATCATTTCCATGTAGGAAACTGATGTGGGCATCTAAAATAAAAGTGGGCAGTCAAGCATGGGGTACCAGCATGAGATTCAGCATGGGTTCCAGTCAGGAATGAGTTCTGCCATCAGCATTAAGAAGTTTTAATTATTTTTTAATGGCACAATTTTCTCTCAAGCGTGGCGCTAGAAATACAGCATCACAGTATAATTGTGCATTTTTGTTTTCTTTTTTTTAGTGAAATGGTCTATTTCCTGAAACACTATGAGATGGCCGAGCACAGGGTGAGGATGGGGGACTATTAGCAGGCATGGTTAAAGGAAGAGCAGC
The DNA here is from genome assembly GCA_025802295.1 of Psammodynastes pulverulentus. NCBI lineage: Eukaryota > Metazoa > Chordata > Lepidosauria > Squamata > Psammodynastidae > Psammodynastes > Psammodynastes pulverulentus. The sequence goes on from JAOYMU010000192.1 coordinate 36,953,435, forward strand.
ATGGCTACTAAATGAAGGACAACTATGGGCAAGCAATTTCTCTTCTGCCACCGCTTCCATCACTGTCACATGTAACAAATGCCTCCTTTGCTGTATGTGCCATGGAAACCCATCATTACTTGAGGCTACTCGTGGCAGAATAAGTGTGTGTTTATTTGTAACACGTGACAGTAAACTTGCAGTTTCTCTCATGGAAGTGGAATATTTATGAAACCTTTAGCATGTGTGCAGGGTCACTGTGTCTTTCTTCTCCCTCTTCTGCCCCTTGTGCACTGTATGATATATTTTTGTAGAATTCTTTTCTTCTTGTGGTGAAATTCTTAATACCTGTGGAATGTTAAGTTTCAAGAATTTTAAAATAAAACTGCAAAATGATGAAGAAAATAACTTTTGCGTACGGTACTCTTATTGGCAGAGCTATCCAGTTATGGTAAATAAGACATATTGCCTTCTCCACACTGGAGGTTCATCCAAATGTGCTAGAGTCTAGACCAGTGCTTCTCAACCTTTTTTCACTTGTGCCCCCCTTTCCAACCTTGTTTTTCTCCTGTGCCTCAGCATCCATGTCCCATTATCATATATGGACACAAGACAGTAACTGGTATGTTTTCTGATCAACAAGACAGTATTTGCAATATAATGCACTTTGCTTTTCTGGGGCCCACTCAGCATATTTCATGGCCCTTGTTACATATTTTTTTACCTGTGGCTCCCTTAAAACATCCTAAAGCCCCCAAGTGGTCATATGGTTCCCCTAGTTGAAAACTGCTGGTCTACAAGATAGCTTCCGCAGTCCACAAGAAGTACAATCACTGGCTGCATAATTAAAATTATGAGAATTGCATACTTCCCCCCATCCAGAAAAAGAAGCATTGCTTGGTGAGAGTGAAAGTCTATGGAGATTCTCAGTTGTCCCAAAGGGGCTTTTTCAAGAGGCAACTGGACTTTCTGGTTTTTCTTTGAAGACGTTTCTCTCTTCTCATCCAAGAAGCTTCTTCAGCTCATGGTTAAGAGTGAGTTTTGGCAAAATAACACCCATGTTTCTTAGTATCCCAGCATGGTCAGTATTCCTAAGAGCATCTAGTAGAAGATAGTCTTCTGATAGAAATCTCCAGAAACTTTCAAATGAAGCTAACAAGAGATTGGAAAAAAGGACATATTCTATCCCACACCATTAAGGGAAGATTGGTATACTGCCTATTGAAAGGAATACTTTGGCAGAACTGAGCAGAAGATTAGATGAAAACTGGAACCTCTTTGTAAAAACGCTTCTCTTTGGTGCCTATGATGAGATGGTGCATATGCTGCCTGGCATGCATTGGGTACCGTCAAAAATATCAACAGGTTTGGCCCAAGTCATTTTGGCATCTGAGATGAGAAATCTAAATGGCATTTTCTTCCTGCTAATTAAGACAAAGATTACTTCCACAAAGCTGGTGAAGAAGAAGAAGAAGAGTTGGGAAGCTACATGTGACCTTGCTGATCATTTGGACTCCATAAGTCCTACTCAACAATATCTTCAAGAGCACACAAATCCACCATCGCGCTGTTTTCCTTCATTCAACCTCCTGGTTAGAACTGAATTTTCATCCTTGCTTCTATAATTGCTGCTTTGCCTATAATGTAACATCTCCCATCATAGAAACATTTCGTAACACTGTAATTTCAGGCTGCAGCAGGCAGGGAGGAGGAAGGGGAGACAGAAATAACTAGAAGAAAAGGAAGAACAAGGCAGGGAGCGGAAAGCTTGTTTGCTCAGATTCTCCACCCTTTCTATTTAAGGCTCTCCTGTAGCTTTCTTTTGTGTCAAGGGTGCAGCTGCTGCTAGAGTTCTAGTTTTCCAAGGGGAAAACTAGAACTCTACTCGCCCACTTTCTGCTTTAACACCTTCACTATGTAAAGCAGGCAATCAATAATGGGAAATGAGAGTGTAGCATTAAGCGGACACATATTAGACCTTGGTTCTCGGGAGAGTTTGAAGTGGAGGATGGATTAATTAACTCCTTTCAGCTGCAGTGAGGAGTTCTTTCCCAAAATGAATACAGGAAGTGCCAGAATTCTCAAATCTTTTCAGAGATGAGGTTATCCTCGCTCGACATAAAGGAAGACATTAAAATTAAAGGTTTTATTCAAACAGAACTTATTCAGGACAGAGCACCATACAGGGGTATTCTGACTAAGCTCTTTGCTCTCACCATAAATATGGATGGCTGTACACCAAGCTAGGAGTGGGTGGTTGAATGTAGACTTTACAAAGAAGTGACAAGCAAATTCACCCACACTTACTGAGACGGAGGAAAATGCTGAGTGGATCTATACATATTAGCAGAACTGATGCTAGGCCAATTGTAAGCTGGAAAGGGCAGAGTAAGGAGAAATAGAATAAGAAATTGTGAAGCTTTTTCTGCATTTTATAAAATGTGTTTTATTGCTGCATTAATTTGATAAAGTAGACCACAACTTACTACTTGATAAGATAGAAAAATGTGGGTTAGACAAGGTCGTCACCAAATGGATTAATAATTGGCTGACCAACTGCACTCAACGTGTAGTACTTAGAACTGCATCTACATAGAGGGAAGTATATAGTGGGGTCCCCCAAGGTGCTGTCTTAGGCCCAGCACTTTTCAACTTCTTCATAAACAATTTAGGTAAGGGGGTAGAAGGGAAACTCATAAAATTTCCAGACAAGGTTTAAGATCCAGGAGGATCTCAACAGGCATGAACACTGAGCCCTATCTAACAAATTGAAACTCACTGGAGAGAAAAGTTAGGCTTTACACTTAGGCAAGAAAATCCAAATGAACAAGTATAAATTACTGACTCAATAGCAGTAACTGCTAGAGGGATCTAGGAGTCCTAGCAGACAACCATTTAAATATCAGCTAGCAGTGTGCTGCAGTTGCCAAAAAGCCGGTGCAATCCTAAGCTGCCTTAATAGAGGGTTAGAATCAAAGTCATGTGAAGTGTTAGTACCGGTTTTTACTGCACTAGTAAGACCACACTTGGAATATTGCATCTAGTTTTTGTCACCACAATATAAAAAAGATGTTGAGATTCTGGAAAGAGTGCAAAGAAGAGTAGCAAAGATGATTAGGGGATTGGTGTGAAGAACAGTTACAGAAACTGGGTATGTTTAGTCTAATAAAAAGAAACAATAGGGATGACATGATTGCAGTGTTTCAATATCTAAGGGGCTGCCACAAGAAGAGGGGGATCAACCTATTCTCCAAAGCACTGAAAGCAAGACAAGAAGCAATGAATAAAAACTAATCAAGGAGAGAAGCAACCTGAAACTAAGAAGAAATTTTCTGACCATGAGATCAATTAACGGTGGAATGGCTTGCCTTCAGAAGTTGTGGGTGCTCTATCACTGGAGGCTTTTAAGAAGAGATTGGTTAGTCATTTGTCTGAAATGGTATAGGACCTTGATCAGTGGTAGAATTCAACAGGTTTGCACCTATTCGTGAGAACCAGTTGTTAACTTTCTAAGCAGTTCGGAGAACCGGTTGCTGGAAGAAATCTCCTTTTGTTTTTTTCCCCACTTTACAGGACTAATCCTGTAAGGAAGGCAGGAAGGAAACATTCTGGTGTTATTTCTAGCCTAATCTTTCTTGCCTTCCTTACAGAAACTGCCTCTTGGTTAACCCATATAACAGCTAAAGGTTCTTGGAACTATGCCCAGACTTACTGTCACCTGAGCTCCACCCAGTCACATGATCACCCCGCCACGCCTACCCAGCTGGTCATTAGGGCAAAGAACTGGTTGTTAAATTATTTGAATCCCACCACTGACCATGATGGTGAACCTATGGCATGCATTCCAGAGGTGGCACTCAGACCCCTCTCAGTGGGCACGTGCACCATCGCCAGCTGCTCTTCTGGTTTCCGGCCCACATGTGCATGCCGGACAGCTGGTCTTCGCAGGCACTGGAGCACCGGAAAACAGCCTGAAAAACAGCCTGAAAACAGCCCTAAAATGGCCAAAACCAGGCATGCACACACCAGCCAGCTGGTCTTCAGTTTTTCAGGGCTCTGGCACACGCACATGCACGCGCATGCACACGCATGCATGCACGTTCCATTTTGGGCACTCAGTGTTGAAAAGGTTCACCATCACTGGTATAGGATCTCCTGCTTGAGCAGGCAATTGGTCTAGGAGAGCTCCAAAGTCCCTTCCGACTCTGTTATTCTATTAATATCATACTTTGACTGCAAAACCACATCCCATATTTGAGGTTAGAAGAATGCCAAAAGAGAGAGAAGCAGGATTGGGTTGGACAGGGAGGTAATTTGTATCACCTGAATCAAAAACCCTCTTGGCCCAAAACAGAGACCAGTGCTAGAACAAACCCTGCCGTTCCTGCCATGTGAAGTAGGGTATCTCAAAAGAGCAGTCAACTTCATTGAAAAAGTACAACAATTTTTCCTTTAATCTAAGAGTTTTCCTTTAACTAAGGCTTTTTTTTTTTACATTTCTTTCCCCTCTTCCTTTTCAAAGATGGAGCTCTCACAAAAATCCATGGTTATTAACTTATTTTGGATAATGCAGTCTATTAGCAACCATGCTGAAGTCTAAAAGAATTGCTTTCTTCTTCTTCAATCAACTTGTCATAAGGATACAATCACAAGGTTCTAAATTCAACAGACCAGTCAATTCTGATACTGTTTTCCCCAAAATAAGACCGATTCTGAAAATAAGCCCTGGCATCTTTTTTATGCTGCACCTAATATAAGTCCTCCTTCCTCCCCCACAAAATAAGACCTACTTAAGAGCTTCTGCAGCCAGCCACCCACCCATTCTGTCTGGTTGCTTGCAGTGCCACGACCACAAGGTGAGGTGAGACTAGCAGACATGTGCAGCAGGAGCCCACATGGCTGCCAGCCTACTTCTTCTGCCAGCTCCATTGTGGCTGTAAGCAAGCAGAAGTGAGCCAGCAGCCACGTGGGGTCCTGCTGGATGAGGCTGCTGGAGCTGCCACCCCAGAGTGAGGCAGGTGTTGGGGGGTGGGTGGCCTGGCTGTGGGCACCCTGAGGTAAGCCAGGGCAGCTCACAGCGGTGACACTGGTGTGCCGCATGGCCTTCTGTACATGGGAAAAAATAAACCCCCCTGAAAATAAGCCTAGTGTTTATTTTGGGCCCAAAGGAAAATAAGACCTGGTCTTATTTTCAGGGAAACATGGGTAGTGAGCAAATCCTGAGGACCTCCTCCTTCTTGATTTAATGTATTTCAGTTGCTTCTGCTTCTCCCCTTGATGTGAAGCTTTTAGGTGAACAAAGTGGGGGGGGGGCAAAAGACACTTGGTCAGATGTTGTGCAGTAGAAGATATCAGACACCCTAGTTATTCTCTCTGTAATGGCAAAAATGCTCTGAATTTGTATCTCACTGAATTCTGTTTCTGCTTCAGCCAAGTCTTGATACTGGAAAAGAAATGTCACCTCCAAGGTTGATTTATCAAACATAGGAATACATTACTTCAAATGAAGAGTGGAAAAGTGCTGAGATAGTCATGAATATTCAGGAGGTAATTCAAATAACCCCAATAAGGAAATTAATTACAAGAATGATTAGGGCTGTCAGTTCCTTTTACTTAGAAGCACCAACAATTGCCTCTACAAAATCTAGTTCACCGGAGGGGGGGAGCATTTGCAGAAGAACTGAAATCCCGCTATACTTTTTTCTAGATTGTTGTCCAGTGGGCATAATCACACACCCCATGATATGGGGTTGACTGGAGACATCCACTTTCTATAAAGTTTGACTTATCTTTACAAGAAGCTAAATGTTAATCATATAGTATATGAGTATCTTGTTTTAATTTATATTTTTGGCATCATGTAGAGTATAAGTTTGATCTTTTGCTTCAGGCACCACAAAATATGATTGGAAAAATAGAGTAAGAGAAGTATTGCCCTTGAATTCTGCTTCTGTGCTTCCTCCCAAAATCTGTTGTATTTTTATTTCTGCTAGTAGGAAAAGAGGACATGACAATATACAGTTTGTATGTTAAGAATCTTTTTTTTTTTTAATAAAAAGTTTTATTGGTCACAAATATACAAATATATCGCTTA
>JAOYMU010000192.1:36988361-37011906 GCA_025802295.1 Psammodynastes pulverulentus
CTAAAGCTCCCAGGGGAAGAAAAAAGAAGCGGCTGCAGGAAACAGGCCTGCCGGACATGAGTGATCCTTTTGTGTTACCCCATGAAGATGAAGAAGACCAGCACAAAGATGGCAAGACGTACAGGTGAGATTATGGGGATTAGAACTCCTGCATTTTATTTATTTGACAGTTTTTATAGCCTACCCAACTCAAAACGCTCTGGGCAGATTTCACAAGAATACATATGAACAAGTAGTATTTCATTTGAATTACAGGGGAACTGTCTTCTTCCATGATGTGGCATTCTAGTTCATTGCGCTTCTGGTTTACTTGTGATTTAGGTAAGAGGGAAGTATACAATAGAACCTAGCAGGTTATACTGAACAATAATTTTTCACTGGCTAGCTTTTACAATGTAGTTGCTTTTGTAAGTTGATCTCTAAATTAACATAATGGCTGGTACATGCAACTGCATGCCAGAACTACCTATGTGAATTTCGTCTGTCCCTCGTGTCTCCATTATGTGAGTTACAGTTTTACTCTTTCTGGCAGTGGTAAACTTTGTATAGCAGTCGAAGTTTATTTCACGATTTATTCACTTTTTTCTACCTAAAGTGTCTTGTTCTGGTATTGCTAGTGAATACATTAAATTCTTGAGGAGCTAAGGAAAATTATCAAGGGCTATGGTCATATTATGATGTCTAATTCTGCCTAACAGAACTGTAGTAGACTGGACGATCATGCTGTCCTTGTTTTGGGATTGATAAAGTGTTTTAATGTAATAGCATAGTTGGATTGCTTGTATGAATGCAATAATATTCTTCTGAAGAATATATCTCCAAGATAAAATTTGAAGACTTAACTTTGTACTATGGATATTGCTGAACAGATTGGGCTTGGGAAGAGGCACTATAGTACCAAAAGCCAAAGCCCTATTTTTAGCAAGTAGCACAATAGACTTTATTTGAAATTAGTGTCTTTTTAGAGGAAGTTTATTTATTTGTCAGTGTGGGAATCTTGCACTTTTGATACTGGGTGTTTCTAAATATATTAATTTGCCTTGCCCTAATTCTTTTACAATTGCTTTTAAAGCAACATTTGTAATTTTACCATCCTTGTGCATGAGAAATGCCCTTTGTATATAGAATTTGTGTTGGTGATCATATGGAAAATTCATTTATTGATTTGTGCATTTATAATAAGTTGGTGTATAACTTTCACCATCTACCCTGTTTTCTCAAAAATATGACCTACCCTGAAAGTAAGTCCCTAACTTGATTTTTTACACATGCACCCAATATAAGCCCTACCCCAAAATAAGCCCAAATTAAGATCCAGCCCATTCCAGAGTTGACGGATAAAAATTAAACTAGGGTGGGGATGGGAGGGGTAGAGCTGCACCTTTGGACAGTTGTAGCCAGGCCTTGCACACCTCGACACCTGCCTTGCCGGCCTATTTCTTCTGCAGCCATCAAGGCTGGCAAGGCTTTCCTGAAGGCCTCTGTAGCTGATAACAAAGCTCCGGATCAATCCAGAGCACTGTTATCAGCTGCAGAGGCCTTCAGAAAAGCCGCGCTAGTCGCAGAAGAAGTTCCTGAAAGCCTCTGACAGTGAAAAGGAGTCCGGGGTGACCCGCGCAAGTGAGGTTAGTCAGTGGATGACATTCCCCTAATACAAGACCTGGTGCCTTTTTTGGCGGCAAAAAAATTATAAGACAGGGTCTTATTTTCAGGGAAACGTGGTAGTGGAATACTGGAAATACCGTGTATATGAGTTTTATCTCATATCAGATGGCAGCTTCAAATGAATATCAGCTGATACTGAAAGAGCTAAGCAGGGATGGATTTGGCTAGTAATTGAATGAGAGACCATCAAGAAATTACAGGAGTCTTCCATAGTTTTAACGATATCATTTGGCTTAATGTCTAGCGGTATTTTTCGGGAATGAAGGATATTAGGATTATTTTCTTCTCTGGGGTCATTTAGAAAGCAAATATGGAATACCTTTAAAATCACAGCAGATGTTAAGATTTAGGCATATTAAACCAAGATCTATCTATCTTAGTTTGAAAGCTGCTAGTCATATTTGCTTAATAACAGGTAAGCAGTTTGACTCTGAATAACTTAAGAAGCTGATAATGTGGTATAACTCAAATCTGAAAATAGCAGGAAGAAAGTTCTTATGGAATATTTGGGCTAAAAGAGGGAATAATACTTTACATAGCTAAATGGTTGCAGCATCCTGTGATCACAATTTGCAACCTCCCAGCCAACTTCCAACAAACAAAGTCAAGGGGGAAGCTGGAATTGCTTAATGACCACATGATTCACTTAACATCTGCAGGGATTTGTTTCACAATCATGGCAAAACAGGTCATAAAATTGAGCGCAATTCCCTTAACAACACCTTACTTAGCAATGGAGGTTCCGGTCCTAATTGTGGTCGTAAGTCAAGGACTGCTTGTACATACAACTGAAACATACGTTAAATGAACAGTATAGCCCAGATGCATTCGCTATCTGAGATGCCTGCAATTATTGCACTTTTAAAAAGTACTGTGCTTGAAACCAATAATTCAGTTTTACAACACATTAAAAGTAAAATAAAAGTTAGAATTTGCTATATATTTGATTTGTGAGGGGAAGAATTGGAATATCCAGTTTTTAAAAATCAATGAGTCCAGGCTTTAAAAATGTGACATATACATTATATAAATTTTTAAAAATGAAACTAGTTCATCAGAAAATAAATACTTCAAGTATTTTGTACTCCTTAAAGTCTATTTTAAAAGGGATGGACATTGGGTATTTTTTATAGTGGCGCAGGGTAAGAAATTTGAATGTTCTTTAACTCGAATGGTTGGGTCTTGAACTACAGCTTTGTTCTTTCAAACTTATATGTTAATGTAATTTTGTGAAAAAATATTTCAGGAATATACGGTAATATTAAATGGTATCCCAAAATATGGATAAAAAGGAGATAAATGTCTTGTAAGTACCATAGCCTATGTGGAAGAGCAGATTTAGAAGTGTCATAAAAGACTCATAATCTGCAAAGGAGAAATCCAAGAAAATGGTTATTGGACAAAGAAAAGCATTTATGAGAAAATGTAGTTGTGCAGTACCCCAAAAAGGACAAACACAAAGTGTTACAACCCTACAGGGGAATAGGATGACTAGACTCACCCTATATATTTTAAAAACTATATGTAAGTGTTTTGTCAGTTTTCAAGTATACTATAATATTTTTTGCCCGACTGCTCTTTGGAAACTGTAAGGCATAGGAATAATTTTTCTCTAGAGTGTGAGTAAAATAGTTCTTTTTCAAAATATGTTCACATTAGGTAAAGTCTTTGCCAATTAAAAAAAACAACAACCTCACATTTTTCTTTAACTATACCTTCTATACTAAACTTTGATTGCAAAAATCTTATTTTCTGTTTGATATCAAATGAGTATCTCAGAACCTCAGCATTTATATAATGTGCTGGCAATTTAAATACCCAATTCAAGTGTGAGGTTCTTTTTGCTCCCTTCATTGGCCACAACACTTCTATGCCATTTGGAAGGGTGCATCAGATCCAAAGAGAGTGGAGTAAACAAGAAGGAGGCAGTGGCAACAAGCTCAGCAGTTTGGGCTTTACTTGTTTAGATTGAAGTATAATGTGCAAGACTGTAGCTGCAAAGCTAACATTCAATGTGATCACAAAATTCCTATAGATTTTCAGGAGTAATAATTAATGAACCCAAAGAATGACTCAATTGAGGTTAAGTCATTGACTGGGAATTCATCGAAACTCTTGAAATAGTCCACACAGGAACAATTCCACGTGTCTTAGTTATAATACTGGCAGCTCCTGTTCGCCACCTCTCATATTTTCTAGTATATTGCTGTTTTCTATACAAGCTTTGTATTTGATGGAGACAATGAAGGGACAATTTCTGGTTCCAACCATATATTACATGTCTAGGTTCTCTGGGGTTATTAGTGTCAATTTCCTTCTATTGAAACCATTATTTTTTTTAATAAATTCAATTTAACTATTCAGCTGGTTAAACCGTTGTTTTCATATTAGACATGGTAAAATCATTTGAAATCAATGGTCCCTGTTAGATTGCTTTTAGCTTATGTAGCTGAAAAGAACATGTGGACAAAATGTCTTGAAAATAAGACCTAAAGCCTGTTTTATGTAGACAAATCAGCCACAGTGAGGTTTAGTGTAGGTAATTTGTGGGATGGGTTTTGTGTATTTAAAGAGTGATTTTGATGTTTTTAATTTCCAAGGTTTAGGCATCCATTTTTACTTTAAAAAGTTCCTGATATCACAAAAGAAAAGGGTCCACAGTTTTAGCCCTGTCTTTTATAGATGTGTATGCTAATAGGCTTTGAGTTGGACTTCTAGTGTTAGACAGAGTTCTATTATATTAATTTTTCCTACTTATTAATTTATATAGAACTGCTATGGGAGGCTATCCATAACTTTGGAATGAGATGCTTTCAAGTATGCTGATGAACCTTCAGCAAGTCTAGGCTGATATTTAGCCTATGTAAAGTAAAATTTACTCCTGAAAGAATGGCTGCTGAGTCAAGAAGGGTTCCTTGGCTCCCTGCCATCTTTGAGGAAGTGGAAATGACAGCTAGTATGTTTTCATAACCAAAAGTATGCCGGATATGTCTGTTCTTCATCCAATCGGATCTGCCAGTGATTACCCATACCTTTGTTACATCGTAATTATACTACTACAGCATGTAGTAGTATATGTAGTGCTTTTATGTAGTGCTTCAGGCAGAGCAAAAGGTAAGCACCCTCTGGATACATGATAATGTGTATTTGCCTGGGTTGAAATGTCTGTTCTGGTTGCCAATTGTGTTTTCCGCTAAATTAAAGATCGTTACTATCTTTAAAGCTCTAAGCAGGTAACTACTTATCTCAACATAAATCTGTGCTAAAGTTGAATCAGGAGTCTCTCCTAGATTTCAGGCACCTATTTCTTGGACATGTAAGAGGATCCCCCCCCTCGCCCCAGCTTATGGAATGCAAGGGATTGTATTTATCATTACTCTGGGCGTTTTTAGTAGAGGAATCAAGGCATTTCCCTGCAATTGGGTCTTTTTAAGTTGTGTAATTTTAATTTTTAATTGCTTTTTGTTCAGAATATTCTTACTAGATGCTAGAGCACCATAGCAAGATGAGATTAATAAGAGCACAACTGATTAGTGGAGACATTCTACTGTACCAATCTTTAGTTTAGAAATCAGGGTATCAAGTGAAATTGCACTTCTTTGTTCAGGATATTTGTTTTGTTGGGAATATGTTCTTATTTTATATATGCTAGAAAGAAGCTTAGAAGGCATTTGTGAAAGATAGTTCCACTGCTGCAGAAGCTGAGGCTTATCAGAAAGTTTTAAGTTGTTGCATTGTATTGGTCTATATAATATTCTGTTACTATTACCATATATATTTGCACATAAGCCATGTATTTTTGGTTCAAAAATAAATCCCCCAAACTGTGTTCAGCTTATCTGCAAATGAGCTTATCTATGATTGTCCATAATAAATAAAGTATCCATATATAAATAAACATAATAAATAAATATATACTGACAGATAAAGCATCCCTTAGATCTTTAAAAATACCATGAAAATGTGGCACCACCGAATAAGCTAAAATTAAAACATACAAAAAATTTGAAGGATGGCTTATCCATGAGTAGCACATTTTCATGGTATTTTGGTTAAAAATATAAGGATCATATTTTTATTATTTATTATATATTTGTTAGGACCTGAGGGTAGGACAAGAAAGAAGGAGTGGAAGTTTGTTAAAGAGACTTTATGATTCTGTGATTCTGTGCATGGCTTCATGAGTTTTGACCATGTTACCATTTGGGCTCTTTTTCAGTATCTGGTCTTAGAAACACCTTGCATATACTATAATGACTGAAAAGAATTGAACATAATAGAAAGGTTTAAAAACCTAATTAGAATCAATATAATATCCATTTTTCACCTAGTAATTTAATATCAATATGATATGAATCCATTCAGAATAACAAAATCAGAGAGTTGGAAGGGACATCGGAGGTCTTCTAGTCCAACCTCTTGCTTAAGCGAGAGAGCCCCTGTGCCATTCCAGGCAACTGGTTATCCAGTCTCTTCTTTAAAAACCCCAGTGTTGGAGCACTTATAACTTCTTCAGGTTAGTGTGCCGGCTGGGGATTAACAAATTGTAGTTCAGAACATCTTTCTCAACATTAAATTGAGAAATAATCTGTAAATTTCAGATTCCATAGTGATTAAGAATTTATCACAAGAATACTTTTAACTGGTTAGGTCTTCCCTGGCACTTGTCATGGTTTCTTTAGTTTAAAAGAAGATCATTTACTCCCTGCGTGATATTCTCCAGATTGCTGAGCTACCATGGTACTGGTAATATTCCCAGGCAGTCTAAATTAAGGAAGGCCTTCCTGAAAGCCAAATTCTTTTTATTTTATTTTATTTTATTTTATTCCTTTACCTCTTAACAGAATTGGTCAGGACTGGATGTGGGCAGTTCTTCTTTCAAGTGATAGGATCTTTCTGGTCAGTTGTGGATGATCCTAGGGACCTAGTTATTGGCCTGCCCTTGACTGACTTTGTCTCTTTCCCCTTCAACCTGGTCTCAGGTGCCGGATGTGTTCCCTGACCTTTTACTCCAAGTCAGAAATGCAGATCCACTCCAAGTCCCACACCGAGGCAAAGCCACACAAGTGCCCTCACTGCTCCAAGAGTTTTGCGAACAGCTCCTACCTGGCCCAACATATACGCATCCATTCAGGGGCTAAGCCCTACACCTGCAGCTACTGCCAGAAAGCCTTCCGCCAACTCTCACATCTACAACAGCACACACGGTAAGGTCCTATGAGACTGGGGGGACATCCATGATGCATGCTGCCAACATCGTAGCATGAGGCAAGTGCCCATGGGGAGACTGCTCAGAGCATCTCAGCCATTTCCTGCCGGTTGGTCCGTGCTTACTTTGTGCAAAGAGCAGAGGGGCCTCTTAATGTATGCTATCTGGTCCTTTGCCAAAGAACAGTCTGTGAGAAGCTCTTGGGTCGTCAGAGACAGGAGTTCTTAACGATGTCTGGGAGACTGAAGAAATCTGTAGGTGCAGGACTGACGGCCTCCCCACTTCACATCACAAAAACACTTGCTGAGCAGCTCCGTCCCCTTGCTTCCCCAGCCCAGGATTTCTCACACACATACTCCGCGCCACTCCCGACTCCTCTCTCTGGCCTCCTGGTCTTGCACTCCCTTTTGTGGAGTTCAGGGCAAGTATCCCATTTGGTTTTCCTCCACTGTAGCGAGAGACAGCATGGTACCATTCCTCATGTTGTCATTGCTAGCCTGCTGGCGGTCATGTCCAACTGCTGCCCCTGCTCCTCCTCTTCGGCAGGATCCACTCCAAGCTCCACACGGCGGTTGTCAAGCCACACAAGTGCCCTCACTGCTCCAAGAGCTTCGCCAACACGTCCTACCTGGCCCAGCACCTCCGCATCCATTCGGGGGTCAAACCCTACACGTGCCGTTACTGCCAGAAGGCGTTCCGCCAGCTCTCCCACCTACAGCAGCACACACGGTAAGGGCCAAGGAGGCTGGGGGCCCAGCCTGGCCCCCCGTGCCGCCAGCATGCACTATTTTGGAGCACACACGCCAAGCATGCAGGGAGAGGGTGGGGGATGAAGCCAGTCCTGTCAATTGGAAAGATGTGGCCCGCCAGAGAGGAAGGAGTGGGGGCTGCAGAGGAGACACTGACCATGCCAGGGCAGGGAATATTGGCCTGGGGAAGATGTGGCCCTTTTTCACTTCCCCTCCAGGGGGTCCGAGAGAGAGAGAGAGAGGGGGAGAGAGAGAGAAAGAGAGAGACTGAGGCAGGCATGGACTAGAGGGGCATGAAGCTACAGGGAGTAAAGAAGTGGCACTGTTCCTTGATACTTTAAAGGATAAATGTATGATTTCCTTAGTTATTTTGGCAGGCATTGCAAATGTGCGTGAGCAAGCACATTCTTTGGCATGGTGGCGGGCAGAATTAAAAGAAGCAACTTCAGTTTGGGCTGAGATCTTGTTCTCCAATCCTTTGCCCTGGCACTGCCACAGGTGGCTGAAGTAACTGAGAGTTTGCCTCTTGCCTGTGAGCTGCTTGTCCCTCTCCTTTTGTTTCTGCATGCTCTTGTGGGCTTTCCTTCTGAGCTTAGCTAGCTAAGCTGGACTGGGAAGGAGGTGGCATGTGGCTTGATCAAAGAAACGAGGAAATAAGTTGGTGAAGAGCAGTGCATCTCTTGCTTGCCTAGCTCAGCTGGAGGGCATCTTCAGAACATCTGGGAGTGGGTTTCAATGCTGACTTTGCTTCCGCTAATCTTTTCTCTCTATCCTTTTTGTAATAGCATTCATACTGGAGATCGACCCTATAAATGTGCTCACCCTGGCTGTGAAAAGGCTTTCACACAACTTTCAAATTTGCAGGTAAGGCTTTCAGCTTCCTCTAGGTTAGCCTCTAAAGGAATTGATCCAAATATCCAGCCACTTGGGGTTGTGATTGGAAAGCATTGAGGGATGGTAGTAGCCTTTTGTTTAAGCATTGGCTGGATAGCATTAGGTCAGAGGCACTAGGCAAGTGAATCGAAAGAACATATGCGCCCAGTGGTTGTTTTACAAAGGAGGGAGTCCTCCTTCCCTTCTTTGCCAGCATTCTGTTTTTTATCCAGGCTGAACATCTGTGTACTTATTCCATAAACAGACGGGACGGGACGGGACGGGGGGGGGGGACTTTGAATCAAAATAAGCAAGAGAAAGTTGACATTTTTGCAGAGGAGGAAAGGTTTCATTTGTTTGTTTGTTACAATATGTCATTTGATTTTGGTTTTACTTTTTTGCGACCTTATGTCTTATATCAACAGTTCTGCTAGGAAAATCTGACATAATTTGACCGCTAGCCTGATTGCGAACTGTGGCAAACCTAAATAGTTTCGAAGGAAAATAAAAAGTGTGATCCTGAGAATCTGTTTTTATTGGGTAAAAGGAGACTAGTGATTCAGGCTAACTACTTTATCAATGTCACAGATAAAGACAGTATGCCTCACCTGCCAACACGGTGGGACTGGTCTGCCCCATACGGATGAGGCGGTTCCTTGAGTAACATTAATAGACCTCTGAACAGGATAAGACAGTACAAGGTTTCAACTCATTGCCCTTTTTCTCACTCTACCTACCACTCTAGTCCCATAGAAGGCAGCACAACAAAGACAAACCCTTCAAGTGCCACAATTGCCACCGAGCATACACAGATGCTACCTCGCTGGAGGTCCACCTAGCCACTCACACAGTGAAACATGCCAAGATTTACAACTGCTCCATGTGCAATCGGGCCTATACCTCGGTAAGCACAACTTAATTGAAAGGGGGGAGACAACGGGAGGACCGTTTGGCCACTGCCCTCGGAGGAGAGCTCTGGGAACAGCTTTCTGCAGTGTCCCATGGGTGGAGTGGGAGAGTTGGTCTCTCCACTTGTATCCATGGTTCTGAATTTATTTTGTGCCTCTTTTCCACTTCAGGAAACATATTTGATGAAACACATGCGGAAACACAACATCCCTGACCCCCAGCAGCAGGTGGCTGTGGTCCAAGCCCAAGTCCAGGCTCAGGCACAGGCATCACAGCAGCAGCAGCAGCACTTCCAAGCACAGGGCAGTGGAGCAGCAGGGGGTCCATCTGGAGACAACCCGTCCAATCCTCCCCCACAGTGTTCTTTTGACCTTACCCCTTATAAAACTTCGGAGCATCACA
This sequence comes from Psammodynastes pulverulentus, assembly GCA_025802295.1. Taxonomy (NCBI): domain Eukaryota; kingdom Metazoa; phylum Chordata; class Lepidosauria; order Squamata; family Psammodynastidae; genus Psammodynastes; species Psammodynastes pulverulentus. Next base: position 36,998,169 of record JAOYMU010000192.1, read on the forward strand.
AAGACATCTGTCTCACGGTTAGCACCAGCACCATCCAAGTGGAGCACCTTTCCAGTTCTTAGAGACCATGGCTGAAGTGGGGAGTGGAAAACTTCTCCTGCATCATCTGTGCCCGTGGGCAGTTCTTTTGTGATGGCCTCTCCTCACGCAGCAGCTTGTGACGGCTTCCCTTGGGGGGAGGGAAATGGGGATTCTATCTATTTGGTGGCTACTCCTTGGCGTTACCATTAGTGCCTCCAGAGGCACAACCTTCCCCCTGTAAACAGGGGGCCGAACTCTCTTTGTGCAAGAAGAGGGCTCCTCCCTTACACAGGCCTTCTTGTTCATTAAGGGAACCCCACTTTCTCTCTCACTTGATAAGGTATCCAGCAGAGATGAGAAATGAGGGGGTACCAGTGGATAAAAGGAGCTTCAGCAATGACTGATTGCAGGTGAATGAGGGTGACTGGGAGTCTTCCAAAGATTCCCTTGGGGTGTAGACTGGAGAACGTTTGCTCGTTGTGTCACTCCCTTCCTTCACCCTCTTTCCTGTATGCTGGAGGAAGGAAGAATGACTGCTCCTGTTCTAGGCACCAGATGTTGTTTGGCTTACAAAACCTTGAAGATAATGGGATCTTGCTGATGACTGACAGCCGAGTCTGCATAATCCATTACTTTAGGGGGCTATGGAATGGGGGTGTGCCTAATCTTTTCCCAGCCAACTTCAGGAAGAATTAGGGATGGGAAGGTGGGTACTACAACTTAGAAACTTACATGGTTTAACCTCCACCGTAATGTTAAGCCTGCTGCAGGCATCAAGTCTAAACCAAAAAAAATGCCTAGTGGTAAGAGTGCCAAAATGACACCCCACCCCCCACCCCCAAAAGGAGACTGAGGGTGGTTTTTCTGTCTTCACTCCCCTCTTTCCCCCTTTCTGCAATAAGTGCAGTCTGGAACCCAAGGCTCAAAGGAGGTCTTTGTGGGAAGCCCCTGGGGAAGGGAACTGTTGGGCTACTTCTCTCTACGTGCGGTCCAGATGCCTCCTTCACTGTCCTTACTGCCAAGCCGGGCTGGATATAAGATGGCTGTAGTGTGGTGATGCTTGGAGAGCAAGAATCAGAGGAATCTTCCAGGGGGTGAACAGTGGAGAAGAGGAAATGGAGGAAACAATCATTCCTGCACTGCACAGAGAGACCAATTAGAAGGGAAAATTTCCTGAGCAACAGACTCTGGCCCTCTCCCCACTTGAATTTATATATAAATATAAATATATATATATATATATAAATCTATATACAAATAGTTGGATAGATATATCTATTCACACTTCAATCCCGTCCAGCCTGCCTCTGTCCTTGCTGTAACTGTTTCTATCCGTGTTTATAAAACCACATTATCCTTGCACATTTTTATTTTCAGTCCTTGATTTTTATCCTTCATACTCGGTTGCTGTCTTTATCTTCAAAGTATTTCCCCTTTGCTTTAATCTTGTAATTTCTTGTTCCTTCATTTCAATATTCTGGTTATTCCTTGGGCCACAGAGGTACAAAAATAGGTTTCCAAAAGCCAATTGGGATCTAAGTGGGGGGAAAAATTGTCTCTAGTAGGTTTGCAAATGCTGTAGATTAAAGAGTGGAAGAACTTAGTTGCTAATATTGGTGCATAAAAACAAATCAGTTCAGGTGCCTTTCTAGACAAATGAAGATTCTTCCCATTGTTGGCAGTAGATGGATACCTAAGGCAAGAATATGAGGTTTGCTTGTTCTTCCCTCAGTCATGACAGGGCTTGTCCAGGGTAGACTGCTTTCTGTGCAATTTGCACTGCTTTCCTGTCTGCTAAAAGCAGCATTGTGTGAGGACAAACTTGTGAGTGACTTGATCCCACACATTTGGGATGGACCAGGACTGATGGATGTTCCTCCCTCCTGCCTCCCCCCTGTAGGGCATACAAAGTCCTACTGAAATCTAAACGGTGCATAAACATTTCAAGATTGTGCTTTGGTTGCAGGAATTATGGTGAATTTGAGTGTGTGTGCGTGCGTGTGTTCTGTTTCTATGTTGGGCATGGGTATGAATTTTGTGTGCATGTGTCCCTACACTTTTAAGTGTACATGCATGTCTGGTAAAATCCTGCACTTCCTTTCCCTCAGGGTATTAATTTTCTGGACCACATAACACGTCCATGATTGTTACAAGCATTATAAGAGCTACAAGAGTTATCTTGCTTGTTTTCTGAGCACAAGGCTGAGAGGATGATGACAGTGAACAGACCTTAATTCAGGGCTGTAACTAGTTATGTGCTAATGTTTCTATCTTGTGTGTGCTTGGCAGAAGATGCTCACATTCATGAGAGATATTGATGATTTTTTCCAGAAGCTTCCTTGTAACTAGCTTGAAGGGCCACATAGAGTGCAACAGAAAGAGTTCTTTTCCTGACAGGGCAGTGGAAGAACTAAGATTGTGGGCAGGCAATAACTCATGTATCTGCAGCAAGAACGCTGCTAATACTTAGCCGCCCTCAGGCATTTCATCTCAAGAAGAGAATGAGAATGTTCTAGATCCTCAATTCTTGCCTGCTCTAAGGTTCATGTTGGAACTGGGAGCATGCTTCTTTTTCCGCCTGTCATGTTTATCCTTCACCGTGCAGATTGTGAGGGGCTGAGAATATTGTCCTCTAGGGGCTATTGGAATTGGGATCTATGACCATCATCTACTTTTAAGAAAAAACCTGGGGAAATTTCTGCAACAATGATGGAAGTTAAAATAAAAATACACATTTGAAGAGGCTGAGCAGGTGGATAATATAAAGGTAGTTTGCCTATGTGTGAAGAGATCTTACCTTTTGCCCTTGTCTTACATGAAGTTTTTGGATCAGTATTCTGACTTCTAAAGCTACTCCAGAGAGAGAGAGGACATTGTAGAAAAATGAAGCTTGGGTGAGAGAATTCCACAGTTTTCCTTATGGTGATAAATAAAGCACTTTTCCAGAGATGCAGTGTTAAGGGTAACCAATAGAGAAATGACAAATGTTGAAGCATTTGGCAACATTTGTGTTTTCATCAATATTTTTTCCGTCTTCACTGAAGAGGACTGGTTACTGAATGTTAAGGAGACAAATTTGTTTGCTCTTACCTTTTCAAATTGCCACATTAGTTCAGTGTGGGTAATTTTCAGCTGTTCTTAAGAATCTTTCATTTTGCATTTCCCAGAGGAAGGGGGGTATTTTAAATTTCCAACCTTAATATTACATTAGAACTTTTGTATTTAATTTCATTACTTTTTTTAAAGAATAAATTCCAAAAGCCCTCTTAATGTTAATGAAACTGTGTTTGTGTTTGTGGTTCATTAAAGATTAAGAATGATAGTAAGATGATTAGAAGTGGATCTCTAGGTTCAAAGCCTACTAGAAACTATTAAAATATACGATGTTAAGTCCCACGTATTTTCCTGAAGACTGCGTGGCCAGGTCTTTGTACACATTTCCTTTTTCCCTTTGTACTACTACTAAAGTAGGAGTGACTTTTTTTTATCAGATTGATGCTACTCTTTATTGTGTATGTGGATGCTCTGTTCTCTGATCTCATCTGGATCAAGCCTCTTAATTCTCTCTTCTTGTTTTTTTTCCCCCCTCTTGAACTTGTCTTTTACTCAGCCACTAGAGAAGCATGGATTTATGAGTGTTTTGCTATTTCCTGAGAAACTCCCAGGTTTGTATGAATTTCATGATAATTAAGATTAGGGGCCTGGATGGCCAGAGCTTGGAAATGCTCTGGATAGCCAGAATTCAGCCCATATGTTGTATACTTTAGAATTATATATGTTGGCTTTTAGTATTTCTACATCAAGGATGGTTCACCAAATAGATTAAACCAATCAATGTAACAGTTGAAATTACTGTACTAATTTAGATGAAATTAACTAGCAAAATTAGCAATGGAAATAATCCGTTCAAATCATATTTTTTAAAGCTTGGGGCGATAAAAACATCTTTGTCTAGATTATTTTTAAGACCGAGTGTCCGGCAGATCTCAACTTGTGATAAGCATTACAAAAAATGTAGCACGGACATTTCCCGTTTACTTAGCCTTGGAAGGTAAACAAACCACAGAGGGGTTTTCTGTGAGAATTGCAGTAGGCAAGCAAGTTTATGAATCAAGGTTCTGTATATCTCTCAAGTCATTTAGATGTCTAAAAAGCATACTGATCAAGACCAATGTATGTATGTTAACACTGATCCTCACCAACCTATTATTACTTTGAACCAACTGACATTCTTGACCTATCCAAAAGCAAATCCACTGACAATATATTTCAGAAGTCTTATTGGAATTTTATAAAGTAACAGATAAGCTTTGTCTAGGGCAGCGATGTCAAACTGGCAGCCTGCGGGCCAGAGCATCATGCACAGGTCATGCCCACTCCAGCTCCATGAAGGTGGAAAACGTCACAAAATAGCAATGTGGCGCCACGAGTTTGACACCCATGGTCAAGGGCAAGGTGTGGAATGCTGGGAACTGAAGTCCATATAAAAGGTTGACAAACACCTGGTCCAAGGGCTGGTTCAGCTGGGAAAGCTGCTTCATTTTGCATGAAGTTGCTTAGCTCAAATTGGTCAGTAGAGACTCAATAGCTTAGGCTATGCATGTGAATCTTAGGACCAAAGTGAATTGAAAGTGTTAACAGGTTGATTTGAATTATTTGCAACAGATCTGCTAAATATTTTTTACCCAGTTTTAGTAAATTAGATTGCTCAAATGAAGTATAGGAAGTGAACTTACATATGAGAAACAAGTATTGTTGAATACAGAAAATCGATTTGCATACTAAGCACAAACTAAGACTAAGTCATTTATAATTGATACTGAAACAATGAATCTTGACATTTTAATTTAAAAAAAAACCCTCCAATATTTCAAAGTTATGCCCTTCTGTGTTTTAACCACAATAATCAGCTTTGATGTTGTAATCAATAATACCGAAAGCTGCCAAGAAGTCCAGCTTCATTAAGATGGGTCACACTCCTAATTGTTTTAGAACAATTAAAGCTGATTTGTGATTGAAGCCATGTCTGAAGTCAGATTGACTTGATCTGCTTCAATCTTATGCATGAGTGTATCCTGTAGTAAATATATACTGAGGTGAATTTATCTCAAAGGATATATTCAACAGATTAACAGAGTTGGAAGGGACCTGGTGGGTCTTCTAATTCAACCCCTCACCCAAGCAATGTCTGGCCAAAGCCATCACAATTGCTGGTGCAAACGAAAGCCTTTTTGGGGGAGGGGGTGGGTAGCATTATAACTGTCTTTCAAAGAGACAAAACTAACTCCATGAATGGGTATTAAATTACCCATAGTAGCATATTCTTAATAGGCTACTTTCTTTTACATGCTAATTTATGTCTTCAGGCCATAACAGAGTCATCTAACAAAGCCCTGAGGTTTTGGCAGCTGCTACAAATTGCAAGATCTATCTATCTACAATTATTATATGCCATTTAATTGCAAGCCTGATATGCTTACCAAAACCTGGATGGCCAGCTGTCTCTCAGAGATATAGCCACCTGAAATTCAGTTTGGCACCAACTATGGCCCCAGTATATGGTTGGAAGGGAACAGTTACTGTCAGCCATGAAATTACTAGCATCAAAGGGCCCTACTCTTCAGGTAACTGAATCTGGGGCCTTGTTTATATGGTTAAGCCCAAAGGGGATAGTAGTTGAATCGGCTGGTTTCCCCTGCTGCATAGACAGCATCCCTGCCAGGGCTGTTTTGCCTAATTGCTGAGGTGGCAGTAAAGTTTCCCAAACTGGTGGTACAGGATATTTCAACCAGCCTTCCCTGTCCAAGGGATTGAAGTAGCCCAGACGTTCTGGCCACCATGATACCCATGTACCTGAACTAGTTACTGTGGGCCCAAAACACATAAGAGTTCCATGCTCTGTTTGGGTTTTGTACCAGGGCAGCAATAATGTGACCTGAAAATTGGGGGCATCAAAGTTATTCTTTGTTATAAACATTTTGCTTTCTAATTGCTGTGCATTTTGCAACGGGGAAGATCTAGGTCAGGGGTGGGCAAACTTGTCAGCTTTAAGACTTAAAACTGTCAAGTTTGCCCACCCCTGATCTAGGTGCTTAGAAATCCAGTGGGTTTTCAGTTTTTCTGAGGATCTGATGAGCACTGTGGTTGGGACCTTAGTCATCTTATTAGAATAAAGAGGAAACTAGAACATATGATTGGCTACCCCAATTGGTTAGAGGTTGGATTCAAGCAGTAATTCACACTTCTTTGAATTGTGAATTACAACAATAAATTTAAATGCATATGCCTATCATTTACTATGAAATAAAAAAGTTTTTCCCAGGCTGTTTAGGGAAGTCTAAAAAAAACCTAGAAATGGTGCTATAATCATATGATTGAAGGCCCATCCCTTTTCTTACATTGCTTTATTTAGCAAATTTCTATAGCTGCCCATCTCATAAAAAGTGCATGTAAGGCATCTTACAAAATAACTAAACCGTATCACAATATTTTACAAATCAAACATAAATAAGAAAAAAAGTATAAAAATAAAGAACCCAAAGATTGCAGGAGGACAATTGTCATTTAGTCTCATTCAACCACTTCACAGACTCACCCTGGCATTCCTGGGATAGATGGAATAACAACATTTTCAAAGTTTTCTGAGGGGCCCTTGGTTGTTTGCTTGATTGTTTTATTCCAACGTTTCATTACCCAAACTAAGTAACAACATCAGCACCAATGTTACCTAGTTTGGGTAATGAAATGTCTGCAAGAAAACAGGCAAGTTCAGAGAGCACCCCTTTATTTCAACTCTGAGCTACAAATATTCTCCTTTATTGATGAAGGCTTTAAGCGATGGGGCTAACTTCACCTCAGGGAGAATGATGTTCCTGGGGGTGGAGTTATAGTAGGAAAGGTGCATCGCCTGAGTCCTGACCAATGGAACCCGTTCTCAGGCAGGATCCAGACCATACTTCTGCTGGATCTGATGGATGGATGGGTAGATATAACTGAGAAGAGGCAGCTCATTGCACAACACACATATAAAAAGACTACAGCTTTGACTGCACAGTTGTGGCCATCTTGAGTTTTGATCTCTAAAGGATTCTACTTTAGGTTCATACTGTGTATAAATTCTAATTTATATCTTATGCTAAGCCCTTTCCTGGTCTTTACTCATTTCACGCAAAAAATCAACCTAGGACTTGGGCAATCTTACATTACTCTGGCAACTTTACAGTTGTTCCAACTGCTATGTTGGAATTTGAAAATTTGCTTCTCATTTTAGGTACAAATGCAATTTTCTTTCTCACCATCCCAATGGTGTCCTTTCTTCCCTGCCCCTTATTCATCCAGTTTTGTCCCTATTCCTGAATAAGTATTGGCCAATCTAAAAATAGCTGGGGGGATTGTGAAAGAGGTTATCTTCCCCAGTGCTTAGTGGAATACAAGATAGCTGCTTCCTTACCTTCTTTCAGAAACAAAAGGATTCTGCAGATGCTGGGTCATTAGTATCACTGTTAGAAGGATTTGTTTGAGATAAGATTTCTAGATCATGGGAAAGTGCTATTGGCAAGGCCCTATAAATTAAAGGGCAAAAAAGAGGTAAATTAGAAAATATTCCTCAGTAAAAAATATGAGCCTAGAGAAAAAAAGGGATGGCAACAACACAAGCACACTGTTGGAGTTGTCCTGTTGAAAATTTGGAAAAATGCAAGAGCGTGGAACAAGAGTAGAACATTGCACAACTGCCCCCCTTCTCTGGAAATTTTTTCCCCTATGATAATTAGTGTGAAGAGAAATCTCCTTTGAGTTTTCTGGCTTGGAGGCTAAAGTATTTTGGACCAATCTGGTCAGCTGCCCCCTTCTTGTTCAGCAGGACTAACAGCTTCCCATTTAATTCCTTTATTGATGCAGGTATTATTCACAGATAGATCATAAAATAATGGAGATAAAAGAAAGAAATCATTGCTTACTTTCTGATCAGCTGAAGATAATCTGTGCTTCTCTATCACTGCAATAACATCTGAGAAGAGGACAGGACATCCACCATCAATTCCTAAAGTATATTTTAGTCAGGAACTGATTTTAACTACATTTCTTTCTCTGGGAATCTCTGAGGTCTAAAATTCTGTGAACTGGGATGTATAAGAATGCAGTCCAGCATATGTATATTAGAAAGGTAGTTCCCATATGTATAAATTAATCAGAACATTCATTCATCACATTTCTACACTGCCCGTTTCGTTTAGGTAACTCAGGGCAGTTTACAATATTACTATTAATGGATCTTCACCCTTCGCAGACTTAACATTTATAATCAGAGCCATGAGGATTAAACTGAAACAGTACTGACATAGGTTTCAGCCATCTAGCACTTATTTCAGAAGCTTTTTTTCAGTTCCAGGAAAACATAGTAAGTAAATTGAAGCTTATGAAAAGCAAAATCCAAATTAACTCTCACTGAAAGCCTGATGGGTAGCAGGACACAAAGGAGGCATTGCTTTGTATGTGCTTCCCAGCAGTCGGACAACAGTGTTGTCTGTGGAAGAAATTAATTTCATTTCAATTAGCGCTGCGTAGATATGTTTCCTTTTAGCTTTAGCGGCTGATACAAGGTTCCACACCCTTGTTCAGAAACTTCCAAAGAAATACAGTATTCATCCTGACACGGACTGACAAGGAAATGTGTGTATGTTTCTCTTAATTTTGAATCTCTCTTTCTAGGTGACGAGCGCTAATAGGTGGTTCTTGTTATGAAGCTAGAAGACAGAAATTTGCCCAGTGACTGCCTTTTCCTTCTGACTATGTTTGGCTAAAACTCAAAGCCTCTGTTGAAATATTGTACTAAGATGGGTTCTCAAATTTTGTGATATGGCATCTTCCAAAATGATAAATGAATATGTGTGATACCCCATAACAATGGAATTAATTAAAAAGAAATGAATTTTTTTCTCTTGGGTTAGGCTAGGGCAATAAATAAATATACTTCTTACTTATAATAATTAAAATTTAATCTATATATTACAGTTTTTCAAACTTTGAAGGACCGCAACTGCTCCTTTCAGTTTGCACAAACAAAACAAGACGCAAAGTCCACAAATTTTGATACTGATTTGCACAAGCTTTTTTTTAGAAAAAAAATACAATCTATATGAACCTTCTGTAAATTGTGCAGTCTGCAGCACCAAGCCATAAATCATAATTTGTTAAGGCAGAGATCATACTTTCCAAATCACAATGGGTAGAGTTACAGATTCAGTCACAATCACCCGAACCACTCTATGGCTTGTATTAATAAGCTCTGCAAATGTAGCCTGTCAGAGGATTGGAATTATCAGCTACTCTTTTTCAGTGCTCTTGGTATAACCCTAACCCTAAATAAACTGAACTAATTCTCCGTTTATCTCAAATGCCTGTTTCCGATTCTTGGACAGACTAGGCATTTCTTCTAGAAATGACTGACTGACAAATAGGTAAGATATATCCAATACTTTCTAATTAAGATTAAAAACAGGAGGAAGTTGAAGTTTAAACATAAAAACTATTTCATGTGGCTGTTTGCATTTTTCTAATACTCCTGAGAAATTGATTTTGCTCTCACATCTGATGTCAAAACTGCCTTTCCTCAACTGATTAATCTCTTTATGTCTACAGCATTTGCTACAATAGCAAACACGATTCTGAAGATACCTGCACTAAGGCAGGAGTTGTTATAACCATAGCTTGTTAAAATAAAGCAAAATTATATATGTTTATACAGTGCAAAAGCCATGGTTTATAAATCAGAGTGTTTATGAACACTATGTTTACATGACAGCCTAAAGCCAAAGTCAGGGAAACGTATTCATCAGTTGCAAAGTGTGAATTCAGCATGACAGGGCAAATGGCTTTCAGAGCAATCCGCTATTCAAATTTTATGCTGGAACAAGTCTAAAATTGTCAGACAGCTGCATGTTGTGGTCAAATTGTGGCTTTCTTATTTTCATGGAATCAATACATATTCTTGATCTCTTCTATTCCTCTGTTTGCAAATTACTACCAGAAAGTGGAACTTCTTTTGTTTTTCCCACTGTGTGTGGAAGGGAAATTTTGCCTTTCACCATCCAACAATACTTCATGTCAGCGTATGTTGCTCCAGAAATAGATAGGTTGGAACATGTTGTCATCAATTTGGATTTGAGGAAGCATACTGGATCAGAAGAAACTTCTTGATTTACATTCTTGGTCTCCTCTTGTCCATTCTATAAAGATTCATATATTAGATTTCTCCTTCACTGGGACTTCTGATGTCTTTTAGTGCTAGAGAATGCAAGCCTTTAACCACAATATTCCTTTTCTGTTCCTGTCTTTCAAGCTTTCGTTCCTGTCTCAAATAAGCAAATACCAATATTTGGAAAAGCCAAAGATTGAGGGGAATAGCAAATGTGAGGCTCTGTTTCCTCAGCATTGTGTCTAAGTTTGAACTAGCTTGTTATTCTCTCACCTACCGTATATGCTTGAGAATTTCAGTTCCATAGAGCAATCCATTTTACAAGGCTTCGAATGGCTTGCCTTTCTATATTTGAACAAGCATTTTTTTTTTGCTAGTGGCCAGTTAAAATGACTACTGTACTTAGAAACAACAGAACTGTAATTATGACTTTCTACTGTATAGATGTTGTTACTGCAACATCTTCCATTATCATTGCTTTCTGGTGAAATAGGGAAATCTTCCGGAAAAGGTATGGGAGAAGTAATGACAACATGTATTATAACATGATGCAAATGATACAACTTACATACTTGTATCAGATGTCATCATGCAAGTTCTAGGTCAGGTGTCAACTCGCGTCATCATGTGATATACCGTGATATTTTTTCCTCTGCTAAGCCGGGGGTGGGCATGGCCAGTGTGTGACGCATTCAGCCCACAGGCCCTGAGTTTGACACCCTTGTTCTACGTGGTTTTGTTTGCATGATGATATTATGATGCATATTGTCATTTTGACATTAGACAGATTGTTTTTTCCTTAAATTTTTCTTTCAAACACCCTTGTCCATTGTCTGATTTCATATTTTGCAACTAGTTATGAGTAACTATAAAAAGCATGGGAATAAACTAATTATACAATACAAACAAAGCATAATGGCATTTGAGATGTACCCAACTTGAAACTGTTTTATACATTTAAACTAAAAATATCATTGAATTAGGAAATCAAGTAATGTTCCATGGGTACCAATTGAATTAACATGGCAGAAATTTAATGTTGATTACTTCAAATCTGTACTTGAATTCTTAGAAGGCTAAAAAAAATAGAAACATGAACTTTTTCTTTGGCCATCCTCTTTTTAAGCATAAGGATATATTTTAGTACAAAATACATGTGCAATGTTCATGTACATGCACACCATAAAGATAATGGGTTCCAGTAAACCTATTACTGCTGAATATGTTATATACAAGCCATAAGTTCCAACAGGATTTCAAAAAAAATAAGTTCAAACGTTCTTTTGTAAACTATTTACATAAATCAATCTTCTCCATTAAGTTCATTGATAAGATTCCCAAATGGCCTTCATTTAGGATGGAAATTTCATAGGTTTTTAAAACTTACAGCACAATAGATTCTTTTGAAAATCTTATACAAGTTATTTGGAATATGAATTCAGAGATTTTCAGTGTGGTGCTCTATAATTTTTAAATTTATTTCATTGAATCATCTAGAATTGCTTCTGAAGTTAATCAACAGGTGGCACTCTACTCCACATATAAGCTATCTTTTCTAGACAGGTTTGACAAAATACTAAAGTTACAGACATCCATTTTGACAGCAAAATCCATTTAGATTTTTTGGATGATTTTTTTTTTTGAAGAATGAGTACTGGAAGCTTTGAATCAACCTCCAAGTTGATCATCAGTGGTTAATCATCAGTATAAACTTATGTCTAAATCCAACCAAAATTTAGAATTAAATAAAAATGAATAATAAAAAGAATAAATAATTATAAAGCAAACAAAACAAACAAAAAACTAAGGGCAGGCTCAATTCTTCTGCCATTGACTTTCTATGTTTCCAACAGGGGAACATCATCCAATAATCTGTCACAATGAATTATTTATTCCACCCATCTCACCTAGAGGTGACTATGTGGCTTATAGTCATAAAAACAAGATAAAACATTAAAACATGGGTATTTGTCTTGGGCCACATATAAAATATATAATATAGTTAATGTAATAAATAAATAACTTCCTTAATTTTTTATATGATCTTGTGGGACCGCATTGTAGTTGTCAGAGTTGCATGCAGCCTGTGGGCCACAGGTGGGACACACCTGCATTAAAACAAATGTTAGTTTTGTTAATTTTTCCTAAAACAAACAAATCAATGCAATACAAGAAATTTAGTTAATTTCTATTAGCCACCAGTTTTTTTATGGCAAGGACCAGAAATCTGAAATGTATTGTTCAGAAGTATGAAACAAACTTAAGTGGCAAATTGCTCTAACAGAAAAATCAATACAATTAGGATCTCTGAAAAATCCTGCAATTTCAAAATTTGTTGCCAATGATTTTGCCTTTGTCTGTATAGTTTTCACTTTGGAAAGAAATACTGTATAAGCATGCTTACAACTTTTTTAAGGTCACTTATGATTCTATATCCATACTTAATTTTTATTTTCCTTTTCAGTTGCCTTTGCTTTTGTCACTGGTTCATTTTTTTTTTACATTTTGTATTTGTTTAATAAATCAAAATATATTTGAACTATGTACAAACTTAATTTCCTTTTTTTCTTCTTGCTTAAGGAAATGTTGCCCTGTGGGAAAAATTCTAGCAATGTGATTGTTTTCAAATAATGTTTATTTGCATTTCTATTTCTAAACTACACTGTTGTACAATACCTCGAGGGGATTATTATCTTAAAAGGGCTGAGAATAAATATGAACTTAACTGTAGAATTAGCTTTTTGGATGTAGCACTTTATGCTTTTGTGGATTTGCTTCTTTCTGTTTACATGTGATTTTTTTTTAAAGTGATTTCACTAAAATTCCCAAAGTTCTGTGAGTAAACCAAGTATCAACTGGATTTCTGGAATGAAGGTACAACTCAGTCTAGAATGATGCTATAGAGACATTATTTGCTGTCGCCATTCCCCTTCCACGCATCTGATGAAATGGACTGAAATTCCCAAATTCTCCTTTGTTTTGAAAAATGGAGACACTTCAAAGTGAGTACCTCTGAGCTTCTGTGAAACATGTCCTCTTTCTAAAACGAATCAATGGCCAGATGACAGAATAGAAAGGGAACTCAAATTTTTAGACACTAAACTGGCAGGAATAGATAACACTCCAGATAGATCTAAACAGATTTGAACACCAGGCCCTATCTAACAAAATGATATTCAATGTAAAGAAAAGTAAGGTTTTACATTTAGGTAAGAAAACCAAATGTACAGGTACAGATTAGGTGAAACCTGGCTCAATAGCAGTAACTATGAGAGGCTATCTTGGAGTCCTAGTGGATAATCACTTAAATAGGAGCTAGCACTGTGCAGCGGCAGCCAAAAAAGCCAGTGCAATCCTAGGTTGCATTAACAGGGATGGAATCAAGATCACATGAAGTATTAATACTATGTTATGTATTATGACACATCCACGAGCCTTGGTGGCGCAGAGGATAGAGTGCAGTAATTGCAGGCTACTTCTGCTTACAGCCAACTGCCTGCAATTTGGCAGATCGAATCTCAC
>JAOYMU010000192.1:37025949-37036457 GCA_025802295.1 Psammodynastes pulverulentus
AATGGCCGCCGCCCAAAGCCACCTCACCCCTGGAAGCCTCAGGCGAGCCAGCATTGGCGCCCGGCCCTGGGATTCGGTCGGTGGCCCCTGGCTAAAGCCACCCTAAACCGTCGGACACCCCCAAACTGGGGTGCCCGGCCCCTAGGGGCCTCCCAGGCGGTGGGTTTCAGGCGCTGAAGGCAGAGCTCGCCTCTCAGCGTCCTGTCGCCACCGGGACCAGAAGTCGAATCTGCCTGCCTACAAGATTCTTGTTTCTCCTGCAATAGCTTCAACTGTGAGGTCATTGTGTTCTCATTCTAAGAGTGTTTGGTCTTGTTGGCCTTTGAAATGGGGTGTATTAGTGAGAAGTGGAGAAGCCTAACACAAAAGAAGCAAAATGCCAGTCCTGAGGTTCAGGACCTCACCATGGGCCTTTCTGGTGGGTGAGTGGCTGACTTACCTGTATGATGAGAAACTATTCAAACTACTGCTTTTCTGTCAAATTTGGCTTAATCCATAACTGCCATTGTACCTGCTGGTCTTCTCTATATTTTATCCCATGGTCTCTAGCCAACAGTTCTTGCCAATATGGGATAAAGCAAAAATCCTGGCGACTCTCTGAGTACTGATCCATTTCTTCTCATATATTAGACCATCACAAAGCCTAGAAATGTGAAGTCCTTAATAACAGCATAGATGCTCCAAAAGCTTGGAAGCTGAATTTTCACATTTTGATTAAAAACATAAATCAGCTTTCCGCTTTAATTTGACATGTGTTAACATTGCTGACAATGTTTTTTTCCCTGTGTTTTGAGATGAGTAGTTTTTTCCAGCCAGGACATTATGGAGAATGGTTTTGTCTGCTTACCTGGATTAAAGATTGCCATCTGATAAAGCTGGGAACAGTGGGGGGTGGGAAGATAAAATCTGAACTGGTGTTGCTTCCTTTTGTCTCTTAAAGTCTTGCATGTGTATATTAGGGAAATATTTCTCCCTTCGCTTTTGCTTTATACATGGCAGAACATTATTTCTTCACATTGCACTTAGAGGGGAAAAATAACTTAACAAATATTTCACATTTAACTGAATTTATGTCTGTTCTACTTAGGGATTTTCAATGAATCAAATCAGAATACATGCTCATTAAACAAACTGAAGAAACTTTTTTAAATGACTTTAAAATATCCAAACATTTTATATCCGTATTTGAACAATAGACTACCTTATATTTAAGTCTAGAAAAGCCTTCAAAAGAAGAAAGGAATATATCTTAGGGGAGCTGATAGCTCTTCATTTCAAGGAAATCTAAAAGTGATGTTATTCAATTTGCATAACAAAATACCATATTTAATTTGTTTTGGTTTTCAAGTACTGTAGCTTGTGAATTCACAATGATACTGTATGCACATTTATTCAACATACACCCCATTTTCTTCAAGAAAAATGGCACAGAAGAGAATTTACATGTCCTACTCTTAACCTTTTTTAGTTTACAAGGCCTTTTAGAATTGAGAAAGATCGCTTCTGAAAGAAACTTCAGGCTTCTAGGAAGTTTTGTTTCTCACCAGAAACCCAAGATCAATTCATCAGTGCCTGATGCATATATAAATCCAAAATTAAACATTTCTTAGAATGGTAACTTGCCTTTGAGTTTCAGAATTTATCTAAATTCAAAGCTTTGTTATAAATCCATTTCGATCTCCAAACTTTCATTTCAGCAGTATAGTTTGGAGGGAGAAAGAGAATTATTTTTATTACTGGAAGTCTAATCTTGTTACGCTATTGGACATTTATCAGTAGACCAGTTTATTTACTGCTCATCAGTAT
This sequence comes from Psammodynastes pulverulentus, assembly GCA_025802295.1. Classification (NCBI taxonomy): domain Eukaryota; kingdom Metazoa; phylum Chordata; class Lepidosauria; order Squamata; family Psammodynastidae; genus Psammodynastes; species Psammodynastes pulverulentus. The sequence goes on from JAOYMU010000192.1 coordinate 37,027,756, forward strand.
TTGAAATATTGGAAGTTGATGCCAGTGCTCTTTAGAACTTATTGATATTAATAAAATTGAGGTAGCATTGCTCTGTCCTGTTTTTCCCTCCAATTAATATATTTCCTTTCTTATACTGTTTTTCCTTCAGGATTCCCAATTTTTTTGACACCAGCAATCCAAAGTTCCTTGTCCTCAAACCCAGGCAGCCCACTCACGGACGATGAATATAAGGTCTTTATCTCTTCCCTGAGTCCCACATGGAAGGCACACCTGGTGTGTCAGATCCGCCGTAACAAAGGTTGCCACGATCCTAAAATAATGGAGTTGGATCAATTTGAGAATCATGGCCAGATCCCAGCAGGTACATGGTACACATTTCAGATTTCTTCCAGCACCTTTTGTGATGCAAGTTGTACTTGATTTCCCATATATAGCTAGTTTTTCATAACCTGTTGTTAGAAAATCTTTACATTTTACCCTGAAATATCTTATGTGTATACTATAGTAATAATCTTTCACTTTTTAAATACATTGATCCAGCTTTATCCCCAGCTCTGCACAGCGTGGGACACAAATTTGATTTGATCAGCATTTCTTCCTCTTTGCTCTTTTTGTTGTGACATATCCACACTGAAGACATACTGTGACTTTACAGACCACCAATCTTTAGGGTTTTTTTTCATTTTAAAATGAAAACTTAAAGCTTTGAGATTGTCTTTACCTTTTTGACATCTATGCTGATATTCATAGTTTTACCATAATTGACTAGTCTATATCTTCGTGTATATAAAGAATATAGTGAAATGTCAACTAATTAGGGGGGTTTGTTGACTTGCATTTTATGTAGGCCTAGAACTCTTCACTTGCCAAGACTCTACCAGGCTGTGAATTAACAAGCATTAAGAAGTCCTTCCATGAAAATAAAATCTTAGTAGCATCTCTCCCCCATTTCTCCATTAACCATGCATTTGTTTGCATGTATGTGTCCAGCAATGGGATGTAACCGGTGCAGCTACCGGTTTGGGAATGCACGTGCACACTGGGAAAATGCATATGCGCCACTTCCAAGCCCCCAGCTGGGGTTTGCAGTAACAAGCAGCTTCAACAGATAAAGGACAGGTAAAAATCAGGACAGGTGGGAGGGCCCAGAACAACTTTTTTGCTTCCTGTTCCTCTCGGAGGAACGGAGGCTTCTGTTAACAACCGGATTGCCCGATCCGGGCAGACCCGGCTAGATCCCACCCCTGTATGTGTCTATCAACAAAGCTCCTCTTTAAAGGTAGAAGATGATGACAAGGGAAGATGAGTTGCTAAAAGAGTGCAAAGACCCCAGATGTGATTTGCTCTGTTACAAGATGGCAGGAAATCTAAGTTCAAAAGCTTGAATCATTATGACCATGGCAGCGCGGGTACTAAACTTCATTCAACCGCTTTCCTAAATGGAGTGGTAACAGTCAAACATTAACTACAATAAGACAGTTATAAATGCCAGAGCAAGGCAGCCTTGTGAACACTAATCCTATATGGAATTGGGAGAAGAGAGGCTGAAGATTGATTGCTGGTGCTGTATCTGCCCTAGTTTCAGATAGAAATAAAATGCTAAAGCTGAGCAATAGTTCTGGGAAACAGAATACACAGTAAGAAGGCTCTCCAATGAAAATGGACAGCGGAACAGTGTCAGGAAATAAGCAGCCAATTTTCTTTCATGCCTAGAGGGGCTGAGGAAACGTCATATTAGAAATGAAATGATTTTTACTTCTGAAATCAGCCAGTAGAGGGGGGCATTCTGCCAGTGGGTTATATATAATTGGATTTACAGTACATTCATTTCTTTTCAATTAGGAATTGCAGGGAAGAATAAAGGTTCAATACAAAGGAAAGTTAGCCTCTGTACTAAACTCATTCCCAGTAGTTTGGCAGGACCACCATTGTGACCAACTGTATAGAACTGTTTTCTCAAATGTAAAATAGATTGAATAGATTAAAATGTCTTTTTAGTCTTCTGTTTATATTCTTCCACGGATACTACTTTCTTTAGATCAAACAATTGAGTCCCTAACACTAGATGAGATATAATGGCCTTAAGGAGAGGTGAAGGTGCTGTAAAAGAGCTGAAGGTTTTTATGCATGGGTGGGGAGGGGTTTCTTGGAAATTAGTGTAGGTGTGTATCTCTGTATAGTTGTACTAGCAACAGCAGCAGCACTTCCAGAAGTGTGATTCTTTTCTTGATGTCACATTCAAAGCCAAAATATTGCCATACAGGACAAAGAAGGGCTATGGAACCTCTACCAAGAAGATGATCTGGGGAAGCGTTGTATAAAATTGGCTTGTGCTTATTCTTTTACTTAGGCATCCTAACTAATTTTTGAAATGTATCTGTTGATTTTTTTTAATTATTTCTTACTTTGTAATTCAGGTTGCTGTTTGCCTACAATATTGTAATGCATGTTGGCGTTCTTAATACCTTGCATTTTGGAAGCAAAATGTAATGCTATGTTAGAACATTTTATATTGTGAGACTTCTAATTGGTTTAAAGGACAAATTATGAAGTTTTCTCTTTCAGAATGTATTGGATAGATTAAATTTTCACTGCCCATTGATGTTAATGAACATAGCTATTTTATTAGATTGGTATGAGTTCATTCATTTCAAATTTGTTTTGTTGCTATCTTGGGAGAAAATTTGTTCTCTTCCACCTTCTGCTTCCAGGTCCTATCTGTGCTGAACTTCCCCAAAGCCCACGTTTTGAGAATTTTTGTGTTTTTGCACAGTTTCGATGCTTAAACCAGAGGTTCTACACCAAGGTATGAACAAGAATATATCTTACAGCCATTTTACAGGGGTTAATTCTTTAGTAGATTATGACTTGGCTAAAAATTAAGAGAGTAAAGGGATGAGATTTGAAAGTATCGTCAAGGGGACCTGTGATGGTATGTGGGAAGGACCTTGGGAGACAGAAGAAAAACCAGCAACCTAGGCAGCCATCTGATAAAAGGCAGCTCAGTTTGCAGATGGGGAAAAAGTTGGTAAGTGTGTCAGAAGGGTCTCTCCTCAGTTTTCCAAGGATAAAAAGAAAGGAAAGGAGAAATATTTTCAGTCTTGCAAGATCTGTTTAATGTAATGTTACAATAAAGATAGTGGTGATGCTCCTGGTTGTGCTTCATTCATGACTGACTAACATGAAGGGCTAACATCAATCTTACAAGACTGAAAGTATTCTGCTTGAAGCTCAGCAATTGATTATCGTATGTAGCCATAGCAGTTCGAAAGCATGTAAAATGCAAGTAGAAAAATAGGGACCACTTTGGTGGGAAGGTAGCAGTGTTCCGTGTGCCCTCAAAGTTTAGTCATGCCGGCCACATGAACACGGAGACGTCTTCGGACAGTGCTGGCTCTTTGGCTTTGAAATGGAGATGAACACTGCCCCCTAGAGCCGGAAACAACTAGCATGTATGTGTGAGGGGAACCTTTACCTTTACCTTATGTAAGTTGGTCCAAACAGCTAGGAGACACCCAGTTTGGAAAAGCTGATTTAAGACCTAAAATAGGCTTAACAGTTTCTTCTTCTAATTGTTACTTTCACCCCAATCCTTTATGGCAAGGGTCTCCAACCTTGGCAACTTTAAGCCTGGGGGACTTTAACTCCCAGAATTCTGGGAGTTGAGGTCCACCAGACTTAAAGTTGCCAAGATTGGAGATACCTTCTGCTCTATGGAATCAAATCTGTTGAATGTCCTATTTCTTTTTTCTAACTGCCTTAACCCATGGCAAATTAAATGTTCACACCTCACACATTTCTTGACAATTATGAGTCAGTGTTCTTCCAACTTCTGTGACTCTTTGTGGTTAGCTAAGAATATCCGGAATCTGGAGTTCAAACTGCATTTGTCTTCTTATTATCTGCAAAATCTAATAAGGAACCGAAGGGGAAGGATTGAGAGAGCAAAAACGATCTAGGTGAATGGAAAGGTGTCTGTTTCCTTGAAAATGACATTGAGATGAAGTATAGATTCAAGAATCGGCATAGCTTCAATGTTTTTATTGGTGTCATGGTATCCTTGGTAAAAATAGCTTTCTTGGGATTATGAAAACTACTAGTACTTCTATCCAGAACTCCCTGATCACAATTTCCCCAGTATCTAACTACTCTTACTTTTCCTTACAATTCTTGTGTTCCTCTAATTACATCTGTCTTTCTATGTCTACTCCAGAGTGAGAGTCTCCAAGTTCTGGGATTTCAAGAACCAGCTGTCTTTCTCATTATGAAAGTCCTGAGGTCTTTAAAAGGGATTTAAAGGCTTTTGTATTTGTTGATTAGTGGTTTAGAATAGGCTTTGGTTATCTCATTCAGCTCCAGTCATCCTGACAGAAAGATAATTACTAGGTGTGTTAGGAATTACATCTGAGGTGTCACATTTGCCACTAGCCAGAAAGGACATAGTTTAGTGGTTCATCCTAAACACAAATTCTAGAGACAGTTGAGGAGGCTCTTACTGAGATTGTTTTCCAGGGCAGATAGCTACATTCAATAATACAGGAATAATTGGAAGAAATAGAAGACATATCTGAAAATCATCAAGGATCATGTTATTAACCAAGACCAAAGTCCCTGTATTGGAAATATCTATACACCTATTCTATCTAAGAGAGGGAGGAAGTTATTAAATACAATGTACTTATTATATCCATTATATTAATGTTAATTAATTTTATTTTCAAATTAAATTTTATGTCAAATTTTGTATTTGTCCCACTATGACTCAGCTCTTTGTCTTGCCTAGGTCCCTTTTCAATCAACATGGTATTCAACAGACATGTTTTGATTCTTTAAAAGTTGCGTAATCCAGCTATATGGATTCAACTGAATTCTGAAAGCCTCAACAACTTGGGTTTAACTCACAGCAATTTCTCAGTTGCATTCTATTTGGTGAATTGTGAGTGAAGTTGGTGGAGAGAGAGTATATCAAATCAAGTAGAGATTTCTGGCTTAGCACCATCTTTTTGAAAGAAATGGAAATCAGCTCTTCCTCATTCTTTCTTCTCTCTATTTTTTAATGTAGTTCAGAGCTCTTTTGTGGCCCTCCCCATTCCTAATTCTTCTGGCCTTGTTCATCTGCTAAGGAAAGAACAGATATGCTGTTCATACTCTTTAAGGCTATGTGGAACTCAGGAAGCCTAATGACACGGACAGGTTACCTTATATAACAAGGCAATGCTTAGATCTTTTTAGAATAGTACAAAGTTATATAGTCTTTATGTGCCACCTCCCTTTTGGCCAATGAGATGAGTGAAACCTACTTCCAATGGCAGGTGCTGGAAACAGCAAAGGGAAATGACTTTTAGGTAGATGATAGTGTATGAAGAGAAATAATAGCAACAAATAATGTAATTAGGCATCCTTATTGGAGAGAATATAAAAAATAGACTATAAGTTAGGGGTTGGAGACTTCTGTATTCTGGGAAGGAGTAGAAATGAGATTCTGTGTGTATAAGATTTCATTTCCCCAATTCTTCCCCTCCTTTTTCCTGGATAGCGGATCCTGTGTCCTAAGCTGCCACTCCTTGAAGAGACTGACCCTCTCCCTAGAGCCCCAAGTGAGAATCATGCCTTAACTCCTACTGAGGTTTCTCCACCAACCCTTGAAGACCGCCTCCGCTCCAACATTGACTCCATCTTGAAATACTCCTTTGCAGTCTCAGGACAGGAGCCCATGCTGAAGAAAGATTTCCATGTTGCACACAGTAATCTGGAAGACCAAAAGCTCCCCGAATGGTCAACTGGCTTAAATGCTGAGATGAGCACCTTTCCTCCTGAAGCGTTCACCTCATTTATCAAGAATGCTGAAGTCACAGAAGAGGTCACAAACCAGCATCTCTTTGAAGACATCCACCATCTGATTGGTGAAGCATTGTTATTGGAAAAGAACCTGAAGGAAAAGAGCATGAAAGAGAGGAAAGACAAAAATCTAGGTCTGAATAGTGAAAAAGACATCTCAGGAAGGTAATGGCCAAATCCAGCTTGAAAACAATATATATATAGCTCTGCTATTTCATTTGAAGGAGAAATGACATGCTTGTGCTAATCTGCTTTATCAATATGCTGAAATGTATCTCTGGCTTAATATGAAATGGCTCCACTATTTTTACTGCAGTGCCTTTACAGAAAGAATAATCGGATATGGAACTGAGCTTTGGTTGCTTAATTGCCAGTTTCCTTGCATTTGCTCTTCTCTCCAAAGTGTGAGAAGAGCTAGTCAATTCTTCCCTTTTCAAGGCCTAGTAGCTATGCAATCACGGAAACATCTCTCCTTTCTGAAGCCATTTCTCATTTGGTGTCTTCCCATTTTTTAAAAAAGTCATTTTTAATTTTATTTTTTATTTTGGGACATGGGGTGTGGGAGAATGGGGAGACAGACCAAGTTGGTGAAGTCTAGGTATAGACCCAAAATTAGACTGGCATTATTGCCACTGCAATGCTCTGATTGTTGGCTTCTGACCTCAAGGGGGACAGCAGCAAAGCCAGATGAGAAAGGTCAACACTTTGGCCATAACAAATGGCAGTCACAAATCAGGAAAACACCATGTGACTCTGACTCACAGAACAAATGCCCTATATGCAAAACACAGATTGGCCACTTGAACAGCAAAGTTTACTCTGGCATTATTTTGTGTTGATTCAAATATGAGTGAGCAGCTATGGGAAATACTTTAGAAAGAGTGACTCTGACCTAGACAAACAGGTAAGGAGTAGTTACAAAAAGAAGAAATGCTTGTTATCATTCGCTCTTAAAAGAGGGGAATGATTTGATGCATCAGGTCCATGCAAAGCACTATCATTCCCTTTTTATGGCCTTCAAACCTTGACTCCCAACTATGCAATTTTAAGGTAAAGCTATAATTGAAGCCATAAAATAAACTTGACCGTATTGAAATAATGAAGTAACTTTTAGTCCTGTCCATGTTTAATACTAGCCAAAGACTAAGTGTGTCCACTGGCTATCTAAGGTTTGTCATCTTTGAATTAAGGGATGACAGCCATGTGCTGAAAATCACCTGTGTGGCATGATGAGGACCTTGGAATGGAAAAAGATCTGTGGTGCCATCATTATGATTCATTGCCAATGGGTCTTTTTTACAGCTCCTCTTCATAAGATATAGTGGAAAAAAAAATCTAACCTAAAAGAATTGAGCAGTTGCTCAAAGCCTGTTCCTTTAATAGATTAACAAAAACGTACAGGGATCGCCAGGGTCATAGTAAGCAAAGCCAGGAACACTCATGTCTCACAATAATCAAAATAATAATCAAAATAATCAAAATAATAATCAAAATAATAATCAAAATAATAATGAGGATATCATCTTTGGAATCAGGAACGCCTCTCATGTTGAAAGAGAAATCACAACACATGGGCATTAGCTTATCAAAGGCACAGATGACTGTAAATTATTCTTTCAAGTTATTCCTTTTTGTAAACATAGGAAAGCCTGAGTTCATTATCTTTATCTTTGAGTTAATCAACATAACTGGATTAACAAGGAGAACCGACCTACATATCAAAGCCTTTCTAGACACAGTGAGGATATTATAAAGTAAAAAATGTGGGCGTTGCAAGTGTCATGAAGATTTGACCTTGCTATGTATGAGGTGAGAAGAACTACATTGGAAAGCAAACTATTTCATATAGTGTTGCCAACTATCATAGCCTTCGGAGTTCTATGCAGTTGATAGTTTATTGGTATATCCTCTAGTACTGCTACATATTTTATTCATCCAATTCATCCCATTTTTAATTCTCCAATACTACTACAACTCTTATTTAATCCCTCCCCCCAAAATTAAAATTATAGTAGTATATAAGCATGACCTAGACAGTGCACTTAACTTGGATCTTGCCCGTAGATTCAAATGACAACATCTCAAGCCAACTTTGGAAGGGCAATAGGCTATGGCACGGGTGTTAAGCTCGCCACATCACATTGCCATCACGTTACATTTCACCATGTTTTTCCCCTTGGCAGAGCTGGAGTGGGCATGGCCTGCACGTGATGCATCCAGCCCGTGGGCCGCCAGTTTGACATCCCTGGGTTAGGGCAAACCCGTTCAAGGATGAAAGCATATTGATACCAGAAAAAAAACACAAAATTTAAAAATGTGGGATGCACAAAGAACCCAGGAGGGCAGGCATTTTCCAGGAGAGAATACAGCCACAGAAATCCCTGTGAGAAATAGTTGTAAGTTACTCTCTTCAGTGCCATTTTAACTTTGAATGGTCACTAAATGAATGGTTGTGAGACAAAGACTACATTTAGTTGTTTGACAAAAGCAATTATATAAATTCCTCCATGTTTTTCAATAATGTTTCTACTTGAATGGGCATTTGGCTCTTTTAGCCAATAATCAGGGCCCTCTCAGTGTTCTGTCATAAAGGATTTGGCTGTACCCCAGGCATGGAGTACCAATAAGTGCTGGAGTGCTGATGAAGGCACATAGCAAAAAGATCATGGGCATCTTTCACAATGGTATATATAAGGTCTTATTTACATCTGGATAAATGTTAGAGATAGAGCTTGAGGTAGAGGTGTAACCTAAATCATGTAAGTTATTGTTCTTGCTCCTATGTAGCAATGAATTCAGTATAACCATTTCTTCTTAGACCAGGGGTGGGCAAACTTGTCAGCTTTAAGACTTGTGGACTTCAACTCCCAGAGTTCCCCAGC
>JAOYMU010000192.1:37050023-37061435 GCA_025802295.1 Psammodynastes pulverulentus
TGCTTGTGCAGGGGGTTGGACTAGATGACCTACAAGGTCCCTTCCAACTCTGATTATCTGTTATCTGTTATCTGTTACCTCTCTGGTAGAATTTGAAGTCATCCACTGAAGCTAAATACAACGAGATTCAGTACTTTTTTTTTGTATAACATGCAGTTAAATTATGGAATATGTTACTGGCAGTTGTGATTATTCTGGTGGGATTGAACGTTTTCCAGCAATTCAAGGAGCATTGGGTTATATCAATGGCTACTAATGTCGATCCACTACCCCTAATATTACCTGAAGTACTCGTTGCTGGGAAAAGAGAGAGGAAATTGGCTATTATGAGTTCTGGCAAGGCTCGAGTGTTTTCCAATGGTATCCAATCAGCCAGTGCATGACACTGAATGTTGAGCTTATGGGTTTGACCAGCAGGATTCTTGTATTCTCATGAATTAGTGGCACTATGGGAAGCCACCTAGCCACCTACCATTCAGATGCATAAAGGAGTATCTTTTGATTGGAGTATTTGCAGGCTATTTATTTATGTATTATTGTTTTCAGGGAATTGTTCTTCTGCCTCCCCCTTTAATTCTTGCAACAGCCTTGTGAAGTAGGTAAGCTGATTGTCTACCTTCCCAAATAGTCTAGACAGAAAAGACAATCAGACGACCTAATTCTACTTTAGGCTACATTAACAAAATCTTGCAAGCCTGAAAGTACGAAGTGCCTGCTGTCTTCTTTACCATCTGATAAGTTACAGCAGATTCTTTCTGGATTTCTTTCTCTGCCTGTTATGCAGTTGTGGGCTATGCCCTCTTTTTTCATTCCTTAGGCAACATATCTCCACCCCCAGTGCTCAAGGTCATTCCCACATACTTTTATATCAATAGAGAAAAATTCTTATGAGGTCATTTATTAGCTTGATGAACTGGCATGTATTTTCATCTTGATCCCCAAAGTGACACAATACTTACTAACAAGTCACCAATGTCAGGATCAGGGGCCACATTGACCACATTTTTGCACTTTCCCCAGTTGAAGCATTTCCTCCTGGAGATAAAAGAGGTACATTCAATTAAAAAAAACAACCCTAACCTTTTCGCTAGATTTAGGAATTAGTCCTTTTAAAAAACCTCTCTTAAGCCATATAGTACATTTTATGGGTTTTTCTTATTCTAAACTTGTAGGGGACTGTTCTGCTTATATTTGGCTATTTTGGGAGATATATCAGATTCTGGGCCCTCAGATTGCCAGGCTTAGAATAAGGATCTAATTGTGTACATTCTTACTGCAAATGAGGCCCACAGAGTTAGTAACACTTATCAAATGACCAGATATGCATAGGGTATCAGGGTGCACACTCTTCGGAATATTATCTCTCAGAGTTCAGGTTGGCCCTAACTCTAGTAGACTTTTGTAAAGCTTTAAAGATATCGGTTTGTCACTCTGGGGATCAGAGTGTGCATTTGAAATGGTCTTTGAATATGTGTGTGTGTGTGTGTGTGTGTGTGTGAGAGAGAGAGAGAGAGAGAGAGAGAGAGAGAGAGAGAGAGAGAGAGAGAGAGGAGATAGACAATGGTCAGATAAAAGGCAGTTTAGTCCAGAGAAACAATGGAAGCATGGCAAACATTTCAGAAGGGATTTTCCCTAGATTTCTGGACTGTAAAGACAAGAGGGACAGATGTATTTTCAGACTGTCAAGATTCTGTTATGGTAACCTTACAGCCAAAGATGATGTTCATGGTTAGTGTTTCTTGTCTGGACTACCGCAAAGGGGCTGATAGAATACAGCTTGTACAATGGTTATGTTGGTCATTGCTGGGTGTTTTTATATCGCAGCAACTGATTATGGTTTTTATATATTATTGGGGAGTTGTCTTGTTTTAATCCTAAACTGTTCAGAGTCCTTGTATTTGAAATGGATGGCTATCAAAATCAAAGTAATAAATATATAATAAATTGACCTGTAAATGACAGCTTTTCCCATCTTGAAGGCAGCAGAGAAGAAGCCAGTCTCTGCCTCATTTTTTGGAAAAGTGAGGACAGGCCTTTTTTTTTATTGCTCTGGGACAATAATTGCCCTCCTGGAAACTTCTGACCCATTTTAAACAGATCATATCAGCCTGGACAGATTGAAATGTTGGAATTAAAATGATGCCCGGCCTTCACCGGTTTCTTCACTTCCAGATCCAAAGAAAAAAACATCCATTCTGAGGTTAAAACACACACACAAACTTTAATTCATTGCACCTACTGGAAATATGTCATTGTGCAATATGAAAATTGTACTCCAAACAACCTGTCTGAAAACAAAAGGCAGGGAAGAGTTTCAACCATTAAAATTTCAAAACAGAAACAGTTTCAGGGGAAAAACAGAAAAGAAATAGGAAGGTAAATTGGTGATGAACAGGCAAGCGCTTTAGCTTCAAACACAGTGACAAAATATCAGTTACATTCTCAACAGCATCCTAGGAGAAAGCAAATCATATCTGAGAGAAGATGTTGCCTAGTGACAGAGTACAAAAATGATCATTCTGGAAATCTGGGTGTCCTGACTTTATTTTACTGAATGACACCAAAGAAAGTCTCTGGTCCCTTTTGCACCTCTCTTTTCTTAGCTGTAAAACTCCAGGTAATAGGATTGCAAATAGTTACTTTTGTCACTTGTATTGCTGCTACATTTGAGAAAATCGGGGGCTTTCTTGCTATGCCTTTCTCTTCATCCCTTGCAAAGTGTTCAGTACGCATGCATGCATAAAGCTAATAACGTTAATAAGAAAAGCAGCTTTATTATCTCTACTGAACGTTTTAAAGCAAAACATTCCCATTGTAGCACATTTGTCTAGGAACAATAGCGTGTAAGGGTGATAACAGATAATTTATGATCAGGGTATTTGGTGCAGATGTCACCTTGCTTATTAAAGCAAAGAATTATCATGGTTTACAAGAGATTGCAATACAGTAGCAAAGCAAATGAGAGCGCACTCTGCACTTGCAATCTCTTGGTCCCTCGTCCCCTATAAAACGATACAACTTTCTCACGTCTGCTGTTCTCACAACTGCCCTGCCCCTGAGGGCTGTTTTTAAGTGGGCTTCAGAAGGCCTTGTCCTTGTCCAAGGTCAGTGGGAACAAGGGAACTGGTCCTAGAAGTGGGGGGGTACAAATCTTGTAATGAGTGTTAAGCTGCATGGCAGGGAAGGGTTAAGCCTCCGGATTGGAGCATTCGGGTGTGGGAGGGAAGGAGCTGGTTGCCACTTACTCATGACTGCAAATTTCAGGGAATGTGTTTCATGTTCAGGGGATCACAAATAGAAAGGGGAAATGTGTTAATTAAGACAGAATACAGATCAGGAGAAAAGGGAGAGAAGGAATGTGTAAGACACAGAAATTTTTCGTAACTGGGTAAGGAAATATCTAATATGAATCCTGAGCTGGCACAAGCCCATCCAAGAAATTTCAGCTTCAGAAAATTCAAATAGGTTCTTTGGTTTATGGGATGGGGGACAGAAAAGCACTTTTTTTGAAAGCTTGCAAACTCCACTGAGATAGTCCAAATCCACCGCCTGAGTGGCTGCCTCCCTTTGCCCAGTAACAGGGCTGGTCCTTTGGAGCAGTGCTTTTAGGGAGCCTTGGAGAAGGCATCCAGAAGGTTTAGCACAACAACACGCCAAAAAAAGCTTGCCTAAAAAGTCCAGTGGGCAGGAAAGTATTAGAAAGAGACTGGCTCCCCCATGATTCCCTGGGATTAAGAAGCATGGAAATGACAGACAATGGCTGATTTACAAGATCTGGTTATTACAACCCAGGGGTCTTCAAACTTGGCAAGTTTAAGACTTGTGGACTTCAATTCCCAGAATTCTCCAGACAGCATAGCTGGAGTCTTAAAGTTGCCAAGTTTGGAGACCTCTGCTGTAGGTATTCTAAATACATATAGGTACTACTTTAGAAGAAGTGGATTGTCTCTATTCAGTCTGGGTTCAGACCCATGTATGGGAAGGAGACAACTTTGGTCTTTTTCCTGGATGACCTGTGTAGTGCACTTCTCCTTTTCCTTTTAGACCTCTTGGTGACCTTCCTGACCTTTTAGACTTCTTCTCTTTAGCATCTTACTGGGCTACCTAAGGAGGTCAAGTATTGGGGCACTGTTTTGCAGGGGTTCCACTCCTATGAATGGTTTCAGGCTGTTGTAAAGAGGTAAGTGAGGTCAGCCTATCAGACTCTTACTTTATAGGGATTAGGCCTCACCCTCCTGCTTCTTAACTTTTATTTGAAACTGTTGGGAGACGATCATAGAATCTAGGATGACAATTTGGGCTATGAATCATCAGTATGCTATTTATTGCTATCTTGGGTAGTAAGGGAGGTACCCCCAATATTCTTTCCTGGGGTTTGGGATTCAAATTGTTTTACTACCGGTTCTGTGGCCATGGCTTGGTGAGTGTGGTGTGGCTTGGTGGCCATGGCAGGGGAAAGGATATTGTAAAATCTCCATTCCCTCCCCACCCCTGGGGGAAGGTTACCACCAGTTCTCTGAACTATCAAAATTTCCGCTACCGGTTCCCCAGAATTGGTCAGAACCTGCTGAAAACCATCTCTGAACTGAACCCAAGGAAGTTGGAGTTGCTCTTCATTCAGGTAGTCCTCAACTTACAACTACAATTGAGACCACAATTTCTGTAGCTAAGAAAGATGGTTGTTAAGTGAGTGGTTCCCAATTTTATGACTTTTTTTTTGCCACGGTTGTTAAGAGAATCACTGCAGTTAAGGTGGTTATTAAGCAAATCCGTCTTCCTTGTTGACTTTGCTCATCGGAAGGCAGCTGGACAGGTCGCAAATGGTAATCATGTGACTGGCATGCTGCAACCAACATAAACACATGTTGATTGTCAAACACCCAATATTGTTCATGTGATGGTGGGGATGCAATGATGGTTGTAAGTAATTGTGAGGACTGGTTGTAAGTCACTTTTTTGAGGCTTTTGTAACTTTGAATGGTCACTAAATGAACAGTTGTAAGTCAAGGTTTACCTGTACATCAGGGCTCTTCTCTGGTGCTAGTGTTATTCATGGATGGAGAGGAGGAGGTCTGTGATGTAGGGATCCTCCTGGACTTGTGATTCCCATTTCAACAGCAGGTGGAGGCCATGGCTAGTAGAGCTTAAACACATCCTTAAGCTGGTGCAGGAGGATCTAGCGACAATAACTGATGCTCTCATCACCATTCATATAGACTGCTGCAATGTGCTTTACATGGGGCTGCCTTAAACACCACTCAGAAATTGCAATGATTAGCCCAGAATGTGGTGGCCTGTCTTTTAACTAGCCCCTGATGTTGGAAGCATATTAAATGTGTGTGGCAGGCCCTACACTGGTTACCAGTTCAGTTCCAAATGTAACTTAAAGTGTTACTGCACAAAGCCCTCCAAGACTTGGCACCTGGGCATCCATGGGACTGGCTCCTCCAACCGATTGGAGCAAGTAGGGAGGGTCTCCTTGTTTCACATTTCTGGGACATCAGAAGAGCTGAAGCTAGTAGGCATTGCTTCTCCACACAGCATCGGCCTATAGAATGAGCTCCCTGCTGAAACCCTCCCAGCCCCTCCCAGATTGTTGTTTTAATTGTTAAAAACAGAGTTGTTTTGAAGAATATTTCAGCAGCATCACCTCACCTTTGGTCGTTCTTACTAGATTTCTCTCCTGCTTTGGTTTGTTTTTCTAATTTGGATTGCCATCATTTGGTTGTTATTTCTATTGTGACATTGAACAAGATTGCAGCACCATAGACATTAATTCATTAATTAAATAATTAGGATTGTTGTTTGTCAGACAGTCTGTTCATGAGGAAAGTGCAGCAATTTTGGGGAAGAAAAGAAGAACATCTCCGGAAAAGGAAATTACTCGGATCCATGAAATGTCAGGGGATATCATTCCATTTGCTATTGTAGCTGATCATTATTATGTTTAAATATCCTTACTAGGTAGGCCCAGAAACTTGTTTGGATCTGCAGCTCCCAGCACACCTGACACACCCCATAAGACTGGTTTTACCTGCTGCCAGATCAGAAAAGGTCTTCAGGAAGCTTGAGCATGTCTGTTCCTTTCCTGAAGGAGTTATGGCCAGGCTGTGCAACTCCCAGTCCCATGCTTTCCTTCAACGGCACAACTGTACAGCTTAAAGAACTCCAAGAGCCCAAGAGGTAGGTCAATCTGAGCATGGAATTCAGAGCACAATAGACTTTATTTTGGAACGCAACAAATGTATCACCTACCAATGGGGTTCAGGGCTTAGGGCAAACCGAGAGGGATTCATAGTTAAGTGTTGATGGAAGCCAAATAATTTAGCATCTTTTTGTATCCAGAAACCAGGACATTTTGTTGTTGCCATTTCTTTTCATGCTTTCTTTTGGCAGGCATCCAACGGGAATGCAAGAGCTGTGCTGTCTTTGGTGAGTGATATAACTGGGGGGGCTAAAAGTTGGAACAAAGAAACAGGACATCTCAGGTTCAACTTTTACCATAGATTAGTCACTTATTTAGGGTGGTGGTGGGACATGTTCTCCGACCAAGAATGAATTCATTTAACCTATTATTTTAAACTGACCTTTTTAGACATTTGCCTTAAAAATAAGATGCCTTAAAAAAATTGTCTGTTTTGAGAAATGATTCCAACATCCACAAATAATTGAACAGAGATGTTGTAAAGGGAAATATAAGGATAAAATTATTGCAATAAAAGTTATTAACAGAAACCTAGATTCAGGAGAGGGAGGAAGTATTCTCCCCCACTCCCACCCATGATGCTTAGTTATAGACTTTAATGTTGAATGAATAGTCTAACAACAGGCTTAGTAATTTTTTAAAAAAAGATTTGGACTCATTAGGTTGGGATTGGTCTTCCAAAAAGTAACAATAAAAACTAAATGAAACCCTCACGTTTAGATATAATTTAGCTCTGAATCAATAGAGGGTGGAGACTGGAGAGAGATTATATTCTTCTCTTCTGAGTTTTCTAAAGGCATCTCAGAAATCCATCACCAGAACTGCCTTCTTTATCTTTATTTATTTTATATATTTATTTGTCAAGCATATATAAGAAAAACAAGTATAAGTATGAACATAGCATATAAACATATAAGTATAAGTGAGTATGAATAAAAGAAACATTAGGACAGGGATGGTAGGCACGTTGGTGCGCTTATGCACGCCCCTTATAGACCTCTTAGAAATGGGGTGAGGTCAACAGTAGACAATCTAAGGTTAAAGTTTTTTGGGTTTGAGGAAGAAACCACAAAGTCAGGTAGTATATTCTAGACATTAACCACTCTATTGCTGAAGTCGTATTTTCTGCAATCAAGTTTGGTGTGGTTTACCTTGAGTTTATACCTATTGTGTGCTCTATTATGTGCACTACCTACAGAGTCAGGTAGCGCATTCCAGGCATTTACAACTCTGTTGCTGATTCTTGTGAATGTCTATGGAAAGATAGAAATTTGGGGAGTGTCAGCCTTTCAAAACATCCATGAATCAGTATACCTGGAAAGGAACGGCAGGGTAGAAGAACAAAGAACAATAATCCTTACAAAGGGGAAGGAGATGGTGAGGGAGACTTGCATGCCAGTATTAGGTTTTGTGAAATTCTACTTGGTCCTCCATGCAATCCTCATGGCAACTTTCAGTAGGACAAATAGATAAAAAGAACTGTGATTTTAAGTACAGATGTTATGTTTCAGCTATATTAATAAAGGGGGAGGAAGATATATCCTTGATTTTCAGCTTGTACACTTTGGTTAATGCTCCAGTTAGAGCTTTGCCTGGACTGGGAAGCCTTGTAGCAAGATTACTGCGATGTGGGGCTGCTTTTGAAGACAGCCTAGAAACTAAAATTGGTTCTGATAGCAATGGCCAGGTTGCCAACAAACAGAATCTTGTATTACTCAACGAGACCAAAGTTACAGAGTCTGCACTAGTTATTAGGCCCAATACTATTTAATTATTTGTTTATTTACTTATAAAATTTATTGGCTGCCCATCTCACCATAGCGTAACTCTGGGTAGCTTACAGATACATACACGGTTGAAACCTAAAAAATTAAAATCAGACATTAAAACCAAGACCTACATGGGGAGAGTGGGGGTGGAGGGGGGGATCTATTATTGCTCAACTACCCCCATTGTGCTGTTTCCCCACTAGGGCTCAAGGCCAACCGGCAGAGCCACGTCTTTAGGCCCTTAAAAAAAGATAGAAGGGTTAGGGACAACCTCACATCAGGGGTCAAGTTGTTCCAGAGGGCAGGTGCAACAGCAGAGAAGGCCCACCTCTTGGACCATGCCAGCCGGAATAATCAGACTGACAGGATCCGCAGCATGCCTCCACTACTTTCATGAGTGGTAGGGGCCAGTGGTGGGTTCCTACCGGTCTTGCCACTCCCCCTTCCGTGCATGCAGTTCTCCCGAACCAGTGTGAACCGGTAGAATACCACCTCTGGTACGGGCCAATTCCAGTGGGGTGAGACAGTCCCTCAAGTAACCTGGATCCATGTCATGAAGGGCTTTAAAGGTGATCACCAACACCTTGAATTGCACCCAGAAGCAGACTGGTAACCAATGCAGCTCGTGAAACATTGATGTGGTTGTCCCCAAACTGGGCTCTTGCTTGGTGTCAAAACCAATAAGTCACCGAACACAAGATGTGGTACAAAATTATACTTTTATTTTGGTACTAAGGTATAAGGGCCCTGGTTCAAAAGCTAACCAGATTAGAATCTTACAGCAATTTTTATAGTAAGGGGTGGTCGCATTCAACCCTTTGCCCTTCCCCTAATAATGCATGCATAACAGATAATATTGATTGGTTATTTGGATTTTAGCTCCCTAAACCTTTATGCTTGTTATGCTAAATAGCTAAATGTTGCGTCACCTGTTTTTCACTTCAGGTCATGGGTATCTTGCAAAGTGTCTTAGTTTCATGTGCCAGCTATGTGGTTTTGGGGGGTTTTCTTATAAGTGAGCTATTCTTGTTCCTAATGTCCTGGCTAGTGGTTTTCTAATAGATAAGGTGCTAACTTCTGCCTCACTAAGAATGTGCAGGCCCACCCCCTTCCTATGCAGAGCAGCTCAAAGCAGCACCCCCACTCCCCTGCAACCCCCCTCCTTCTGCAGACAGAAGACAGGAAGGAGCAAAGCTGCTTAATTGTCTGTTTTAAGGCAAAAATATGTTTTTATCAGAATTCATATTCCTCACTCTCATGTCCATTCCATCCATACCTGGGTCCTATCTCCACATCTCAACCTTCCTCTGATCCCCAGGGCCTCATCTGTACATACATTATTCCATCATCTGATCCTTCAGTGCCACAGGAAGTATTCTTGGGGGGCCCCAAACTACCTGCGCTGCCACACTCTGCATCAGCTGCAGCTTCTGAATGCTCTTCAAGGGTAGTCCCATGTAGAGCACATTATAATAGTCTAGCCATGAGATGACTAGGGACTGAACGACTGAGTTCAGGGAATACTGATCCAGGAAAGGCCGCAACTGGCGCACAACACGAAGTTATGCAAAGGCTCTCAAATGGTCACAAAATGTTGGTTATCGACTCTAAATCCCTGCAAGGAACAACACTAGGTCATGTTAGGCTCTGCCTAGTCTGTTTGTCTTGTCAAGTCATCAACTTTATTGTTAACAAATTAAAAATATAATATAAAAATTTATAATTTACACTGATTACAGCGTTCCAGTAACAGTATTCACTCATACTAACACAGTTACTCATTATATACATTATTATTCTATATATTATGTAAACATTTCTACATTTGACTTGTAACAATATTTACAGATTTATATACATTTATTTTCCCATTTTAATATATCTCTTATGTAGATTTTACGAGACTGCTTTTTACGCCTATTTTCTAACCAATTGTACCAACTATTCCAGATCTTATAATATTCTGTTTCTTCTCTATCTTTTAATTCCATAGTTATAGGTTATCAAGTTTTATATATTATCTTAATGGCTTGGTTTGTTCATAGAGTGTGAAATGTTGCAAGAGATTTTGTTAGTGTAATATTGTTTGCCTAAGAAATATATACTTTCAATTAAATAGTAGTAGTAAAAGTAATAATAATGATAATAACCATTTTCATGCCTGGGGAATTTCTGCAGATTTCTCCCATATATACTTATTATAAAGTTCTAAGTAGCTTATAAGCTTATAAGATATATGTTTGTCTCCCTATCTGTTTATCCCTATTTATTTAGGATCTATCTATATATCTATTAATACAGTAATAAAGAACATTATCCAAATTATCAGTATACAGTACACAAGAAATACAAGTATAATATTCTGATAGCTGCATCCCGTTGTCTTTGCTATTATTTGCTATGAGGCTGTGCAAGGTCCTTCATTTCAGAGCAAATCACTCTTCTGGAACAGCTTAAGGTTGCAAAGCAGCTGCTTGAATATATAGTGCAGCTGCTTCATGTTCAAAGTAGAAATATCTAGGCCTTCTTGGCAGCTGTGGTTTTGTGGTATCTAGAAGGTACGTCATTTAAAGTGAAGCATCTCTTTGAATGATTTGCCTAGCTTTGTCTCTAGACACTGCGGGCTGAGATGATTTGTGCAGTTCCCTATTAGCTCATGGACCAACTATTCCCTCACACTCTGCTCTATCTCACCCTTTGTCCCTGTCTGCATCGGCCTCCCTCACCTGCAAACATGTCATTCCCAACATTTCTTGCTGATGGGATTCATGGAGCCTTGGCTTCTTCCTTTGTGTATTAGCCCCAACTCCCCAAGTTCATTTGATGAGCAATGCTTCAATATCTGGGAAGCCAGCTACCAGATGGCTGTCTGGGCTGTGGTTGGAGAGCAGAGCAGAAGCACCTGTGGTTGTTTGGAGCAGGAAGATGATGTAATAACCCCCTGCAGAGAAAAATGATTATTGAAACACTAATATTTTAAGACTGGAGCTCAGCCTTGCAAAGCCATCAAATTGAATGGTAATTTTTCTTAAGTCCTACCTATAAGATTCAGAATGGAATACTTCATGCAGAGAAGGAACTAGTCCTGCCTAGATGTGTTTTCTAAAGCACCTTGTTAATTTAAGAATTATTAGAACATAAGATGCAGTGTAGAAGAATACAGGACAATGACAAGAGTATAATTCTTATCATACAATGATTGATTATTCACCTCTATAGCAGGATTGGGGAATAATAGCAATAGCTCAGTTGAAACTGCTCTGGGTTGAGTCTCCCTTACAGGCAGGAGCCTTGGTGGCGCAGAGGAATGATTGCACTAATTGTAGTAATTGCAAGACTTCTGCTAACAGCCAGCTGCCTATAATTAGGCAGATCGAATCTGACCAGGCTCAAGGTTGACTCAGCCTTCCATCCTTCCGAGGTGGGTAAAATGAGGAC
>JAOYMU010000192.1:37119659-37131744 GCA_025802295.1 Psammodynastes pulverulentus
TATGGAGATTCTCAGTCATCCAGGTCATGGTTGTCCCAAAGGTGCTTTTTCAAGAGGCAACTGGACTTTCTGTTTTTTCTTTGAAGACCTTCGCTTCTCATCCAAGAAGGTTCTTGGATCAGCTGAAGAAACTTCTTGGATGAGAAGCGAAATATCTTCAAAGAAAATAAAAACCAGAAAGTCCAGTTGCCTCTTGAAAAAGTACCTTTAGGATATCCTTCCTCTAGGAGCCATGATAGATTTGATTGAGAATTTGACTTAGCTAAGGCAAAATAGTATGATTCTTGGGTTTAAAACAAGTCTGGTATTTGCATTCATATCTCTTTAACAAGAATAAATTCTGCACACTGCAGTCTATACATTTGTATTATATTTAGATGCTTTCTTTAATAATAAAAATGCTTGTTCACTTCTGGTGGGTTTTCAGATTTCCTGCTTTACTTCAATTTATACTTACTGTTCTCACCAACTTTTGGAACTTTACTTTGCCCTGTGGCCCAGCATATTCTATCAGTTATTGAGAGAAAGGGTCAGTTCTACCAAATTTGTCAGCAGTGGCTTTGCAGATGAAGTAATAGGAGGAGGAAACCTGGCTGAGAGTGTCCAAAGAAAGGATTTCACCTGAAAGTCTTTCCTGTGAATAAATTGGAATCCTACTATAATCCCTAAATTGAGCTTGAATCTCACTATTCATTAATTCAAATAAACTGTAATTGTTACTGATTTACCGCATTTTCCAGGTTATTTTTTTTCTGAGCTTCTCCAATTACAGTCATGGTTATGCTCGATGGCAAGATATCCAGAATGATTCTCGTTACGCCATCCTCAATGAGCCTTTCAAGGGTGAAATGAACAGGGGTAACTTTCTAGAAATAAAGAATAAATTCTTGGCCAGGAGGTTTAAGGTGAGCATTCCTTCTTAGGATACAGTTTCTTTGTAAATGTGGCAAATGAACAGGTTTAGATTTTTCTTCAAAAACAAGTCAGCTTTTTTTCTTTTTTAGATTTCTTTTTGGAGGGGGGGATTAAGAACAGGATAGGTGGGTGGGTGGATGAGATGAAAGTATCGTTCCCTTTTTTGTTTGAAGGGTAAGGGTGGGCTTTAAAGGCAAAATGAATGCCTCCTGACTTGATTTAAGGCACCCTTTGTGCCCCTTAAAAGTTGCCATATAAAAACTGAGGGAAATTTCTCTGATTTTACGTGTAATTAAATTGGGGGGGGGGTGTCATTATATAAAGAAGAAGAATGTCTCAGGTTATGAGCATATTGTTGACCATATGGTGAAGCCTAATTCAGCACATGAAGAACTTCGTGATTTTTAAGCAATACTCTTAAAATATTCTGCAAGTTGTAGTTGTCATAGGAATGATTCTTTTGTAACGTTTTGACTTTGTATTAATAGTTGAGTTGTACATATGTATTTATTACTTTTATTTTAGTAGTTAGCTTTAAGATCCTGATCCGGGTCACTTTGGGGCAGCAGGAGAAAAAATTAGTTGTGCCAAATGGCCTTGCAATTAAAATTTTGTGATACCTTGTTACAGAATAGCAATAGCCCTTAGACTTATATACCGCTTTATAGTGCTTTATAGCCCTCTCTAAGTGGTTTTACAAAGTCAGCAAAATCTAGATCCTCATTTTACCCACTTTGGAAGGTTGAAGGGCTGAGGCCATCTTGAGCCTGGTGGGATTTGAACTGCCAAATTGTAGGCAACCGGCAGTCAGCAGAAGTGGCCTGCAGTACTGCACTCTAACCACTGCGCCACTGAGGCTCACCAAGAATTTTGACCGTTTGCCTAGAATAACAGTATATACTGTATGTACAAGACATTATAAACCGAATGTAACATAGGAATTATAACAAATATGGATCTTGTACCAAAAACTGAGGACCAACATTGCTTTTCACAGCTGCTGGAACAAGCCCTAGTGATTGAAGAGCAACTACGGAGAGCTGCATATCTAAACATGTCAGAAGATCCATCTCATCCCTCTATGGCTCTTAATACCCGTTTTGCTGAAGTGGAGTGCCTAGCTGAGAGCCATCAGCATCTATCCAAGGAATCTATGGCTGGGAATAAGCCAGCCAATGCAGTGCTTCACAAAGGTGAGGACTGGGGAGACGTTATTTAATGAGAATAGGGGTTGAATTGTGTGCCACTGACCTCTTTGTCCCATCCCTCGGTTGCTCGTTTGACACACATTGTTTCATGCATCACTAAATATATCCTTTCCTTTTTCTCAAGGGGAGGAGAGCAGCTAGTACTTGGGGAAAGTGCCTGTTTCAGTTCAGGAAAACAAATCAATTTTGAAATGAGTAGGGAAGCTCCCCAAACAACTGGTGGTTTTACAAATACAAAACAATATAAAAATTTGTTCCAGAAAATAGAGCAGAAGATGAGATGGTTTCCAGGTTAGGCTTTGTGCAAAATTACCCTAGTATTTGTATCAATACAGGAGCATTTTCTCTCCAGTAGATATGGCCCAAGAGTTTATTTCCTGCATAGGTTAATTTTTTCAATACTTTAAATTTGGTGACATTTCTAATTAGGAAATAGTTGCCATAAAGAAAGTCCTGGCTACATTTCCAAGAACGTTTTTAGTGCTCAGTTTATTTATCAGATTCATTGATCTTTTTAAAAAATAGACCCAGAAGCTAATGGGTAAAGTCTTACAATGGATATAGAAACTCTACATATCCTATTAAAATGCTAGGTTTTTGAGATATAAAAAAATTAGAATCACTTCAGAATTTTTTCCTCCTTTGATATAACATATAAACTGTACAATTCAATTGAAAAAAACTGATATCTTTTAGGGGGGGAAATAATAATAAAAGACTTACAATAAAGTGGTTGCATAAAGATGCACACCATTAAACTAATACTTTGTTGAAACACCTTTTGATTTTATGACAGCATCCAGTCTTTTGGGGTAGCAGCCTATCAGCATGGCACATCTTGCCGTGGGAATCTTGCCTTGCCTACTCTTCCTTGCAAAAGTGCTCCAAGTCTGTTAGATTGCAAGCTCTTTAGGTCACCCCACAGATTTTCAATAGCATTCAGCCTGTGTTCTGTTTGGGCTATTCCAAAACTTTGATCTTCTAATGAAGCCAATATTTTTGTTGATTTGGAAATTCAATATTTTAGCAGAGGCCTAAAAGTTTTGTGCCAAAATTGGCTGATATTTGGAACTGTTCATAATTTTCTCCACCTTGACTAAAGCCCCAGTTCTAGCTGAAGCCTCCATCATGCTTCACTGTGGGTATGGTGTATTTTGATGATATGCAGTATTTTTTTTTGCACCAAAATTATTTTTGGGATTAATGGCCCAAAAGTTCAACTTTGATCTCATCAAAGTATAAGACATTTTCTAACATGAATTTCTCAGATATGATGTCAGGTTTTGCAAATGTATCCGGGCTTAGATTTTTATTTTTATTTTTTGGGTAAGAAAAGGTTTTCATCTTGCCACCCTTCCCCACAGCCCAGACATACAAAGAATACAGGAGAGTGTTGTCACAGGTAGCACATAACCAGTACTTGACAGGAAATCCTGAAGCTCCTTTAATGTTGCTGTGGCTTCTTGGCAGCTTCTTGGACCAGTTTTCTTCTTATTTTTTCATCAATTTTGGAGGAACATCCAGTTTTTATTAATGTCACTGTTGTGCCATATTTTCTCCATGTGTTGATGACTGTCTTCACTGTGTTCCATGGTATATCCAATGCCTTGGAAATTTGTTTAAACCCTTCTCCTGACTGATACCTTTCAACAGTGAGATCCCTTTTATGCTGTGTAAGCTCTTTGCAGACATGGCTTTTGCTGTAAGAGGTAACTGAGTAAATGTCAAACAATCCTAGTACAATAGCTGAATTTTATGTGGAATTGATCAGAGTCATTTTAATTGATGGGACCTTTGTACTGATTACTATTTAATACCAGTTTGAATGAGATTGGTTACTTTTGAACACAGCCACAATCCTACTTTATAAGAGAGTGTGAACACTTATGCAGCCACATTATTCTAGTTTTTGTTATTTATTCCCCCTAAAAGATTACAGTTTGTTTAATTTTATAGCTTATATGTTATATTAAAGGTGGAAAAAAATCTGAAGTGATTTATCTTGGTTTGATTTTTTTTATATTTCAAAAATCTGGCATTTTAATAGAGGTGTGTAGACTTTTTATATCCACTTTAAGTGTTCACACTCTCTTATAAGTAGGGATGTGGCTGGGCTATGTTCAAAATTGACCGATTACATTCAAACTGATGTTAAATAAATGCCATTAATTAACTCTGACCAGTCCCATATAAAATTCAGTTCTAGTAGGAATTTTCTGACATTTACTAGTTGCCTCTTACAGCAAAACCCATGGTCTGCAAAGAGCTTACAAAGCATCAAAGGGATCTCATTGTTGGAAGGTATCAATCAGGAGAAGGGTACAAAAAAATTTCCAAGGCACTGGATATACCATGGAACACAGTGAAGACAGTCATCAACAAATGGAGAAAATGTGGCACAACAATGACATTACCAAGAACTGGATGTCCCCCCAAAACTGATGAAAAAACGAGAAGAAAACTGGTCCGAGAGGCTGCTAAGAGGCCTACAGCAACATTAAAGGAGCTACAGGAATTTCTGGCAAGAACTGGTTGTGTATTACATGTGACAACAATCTCCCGTATTCTTCATATGTCTGGGCTTTGGGATAGCATGGTGGAACAGAAGCATTTTCTTACAAAGAAAAACATCTAAGCCCAGTTACATTTTGCAAAAACATATATCATGTCTCTCAAATGCATGTGGAAAATGTGTTATGGTCTGATGAGGCCAAAGTGGAACTTTTTGGCCATAATTCCAAAAAGTATGTTTGGCACAAACAATAATACTATGTCACCAAAAGTACATCATACCCACAGTGAAGCATTATGCTTTGGGGCTTTTTTTCTTCAGTTGGAACTGGGGCTTTAGTGAAGGTGATGAAAATTATGAATAGCTCCAAATATCAGTCAATTCTGGCACAAAACCTTCAGGCCTCTTCTAAAATGCTGAAGAGTGATTTCACCTTTTAACATGACAACAACCCAAAATACCTCCAAATCCAAAAAAGGATGGCTTCACCAAAAGAAGATCAAAGGTTTGGAATGAGCACAATCAGAGCCCAGGACTGAATTCAATTAAAAATCGGGGGGGGGGGGGTTGACCTGAAGAAGGCTGTGCACAGGAGATGCCCTCACAATCTGACAGACTTGGAGCACTTTTGCAAGGAAAAGTAGGCAGAGAGTCCCGATGCAAGATGTGCCATGCTGATAGGCTCCTGCCCCAAAAGACTGAATGCTGTTATAAAATCAAAAGATGCTTCAACTAAGTATTAGTTTAAAGTGTTAGTTTACAACCACATTATTGTAAGTTTTTTATTGTTATTTCCCCCCAGTTTGTTTTTAAGTTGAGTTGTATAGTTTAAATGTTATATTAAAGGTGGAAAAAATTCTAAAGTGATTTATCTTGGTCTGATTTTTTTTTTTGATTTTTTTTTTTTTTTTGGTGTCTCAAAAACCTGGCATTTTAACAAGGGGGTGTAGACTTTCTATATCTATTGTACTTCTTTTGTAGTGGATTCAGGCAATTTGAATATTTCCTTTTCAAATGGCAACAAGAAGGGCATCCTTGAAATTCTATTGTATGCTGCCCAGAATCATTTGGTGAGAGGGCTGCTACATAAATTAAATAAGTAAATAAAAACTGTAAGTTCTTTCCATAGGAGTGAAAATGTTTATTTTCCCCATATTACATCAGCAGAAATCAGGGAAGAACCTTCTCGAATTTCATTCTCCATTCGTCCTTCTCTTATTTCCTCTTATAAGTACAGGCAGAAAGAAAGAGTAGAGCATGAGAGTGTTGCTTTTTTCATAGATGCTATAGAATAGATCATACTACTTAAAAATAAAAGCACGGGTTTGTGTATAAGGCCCTGTGCAGAGTGTAAAGAAAGGAAATAACTCCTGCAAGTTATTGAAGACATGTTTAAGATTGGACTGTCCTAAAAGACAAGAGCTCTGTGATAATCATTACCTCAAAAGTATCATTCTTGTGAATGCTTTCTTACACACTAATACAACACACAGTTTTAAGGCTAACCTATTCTGAAAATTATATGTCTAAGCTACACATTAAGAGCATCTTTGGCACAGTCTGCTCTATAGTGATTCAGCAAGGGAAAAAAAGCATCGTAGTCTGAATGGCTAGCTGATGAAAATAGAAACACGCAATATATAGTTACTCACGTACAAGCAATTATAAATAATGTTTCTTTACTGGATTACAGATTCTTCAGGAACCTTCAGAAGTATGTAATAAATGATAAAATGTAACCACCTGTACCCCCCAAAAAAAATCTTTTCCCAAATGTTGTGGCTTTTCTTTCTTAACAAGGATAGTAAGCCTATTCAGCATCAGAAATGGACTTAAAGAGATCCAGCTCTGATGGCTACATAGTATTCTGGAAGTTTGTAAACCCTTTTGAATTTCCAAAATGTCTGCATAAATATAATGTAATTTGTTCTTCATACAAGTTCTAAAGTTAGGTAAAGAGAAGCCCATGAAACTTTTGAAGAAAATAATCCAAAGATACATACTTGTGTGGGGCAAAAATAGGTGAACCTTTAGGAATATTACTTCATTTGAAGGGAAAATTAGGGTCAGGTGTTTCAATCAATGGAATGAGAGTCAGGTATGAATGTAGGCCTTCCTTATATAAAGAACAGAATTCTGAATTCACTGTGAAAGTTTGATCTTCCAACACAGTTATGTGGAGGTGTGGCATGGGCTGAACAATTTTTGAAGGTCTTCAAAAAACACCAGGCTGGAAAAGGTTACAAAACTATTTCCAAAGCAAGTGGACTCTACAAATCCACTGACAGGCAGATCATATACACTTTGAGGCAATTAAACACAGTTGTTGCCCTCTCCAGGAGTGATCAACCAACCAAGGTCACACCAAGAGCAAGGCATGCAGTACCTGAAGTCCAAGGTAACGTCTAAGGAACTAAAGACCTCTCTTGCATTGCTAAATACTAGTGTTCAAGAGACCATGATCAGGAGAACTGTGAATAACAAGGGTGCACATGGCAAAGATACAAGGACAAAGCCACTTAATCTCCCAGATAACATTGCTGCCTGTCTATAGCTTGCAACATAAATAAATCAAGGCATTGGAAGAATGTTCTGTGGATAGATGAAATCAAAATAGAAATGTTGGGGCTTGAATGAAAATCGTTATGTTTGGCAAAAGATCAGCACTGCATTCCACCATAAACTTATCCCGTCTATGAAATTTGGTGGTAGTGGTATCAAGGTTTGGGCCTGCTTTGCTGCTTCTGGATCAGGACGGCTTGCTATCATCGATGGAACTATAAATTATGAATTGAACCAGTAACTTCTACAGAAAAACATACCGAAACGCCTGTGAACCGAAGCTCAAGAGAAAATGGGTCCTGCAGCAAGAGAACAACCCAAAGCACACAAGTCATATGACCAAAGAAGTGTTAAAGCAGAAGAAAGTTAATGTTTTGGAATGGCCAAATCAAAGTCCTGACCTTCATCCTGCAGAAATGTTATGGAAGGATCTGCAGTTCATATGAAGAAGCCTACCAACATACCCAAGTTGAAACTGTTCTATAAGGAGGAATGAATTAATTTTTTTCCGCACT
Source organism: Psammodynastes pulverulentus (assembly GCA_025802295.1). Classification (NCBI taxonomy): domain Eukaryota; kingdom Metazoa; phylum Chordata; class Lepidosauria; order Squamata; family Psammodynastidae; genus Psammodynastes; species Psammodynastes pulverulentus. The sequence continues at coordinate 37,127,372 of JAOYMU010000192.1, forward strand.
GATGTGCAGAATTGATCAATAGTTATCAGAGAAGTTTAGTTGCAACTGTTGCTGCCCAATGGGGGCACACAAGTTACCAAACACAAAGGTTCACGTACTCTTGCCACACAAATATGTAACTTTGGATCATTTTCAATAAATAAATGAACAAGTATGCTTTTGACATTTGTTTAATTGGTTTCTCTTTATCTAGTTTTAGGACTTGTGTGGAGAACAGGTTCTATTTTAGGTCATATGTATACAGAAATATGAAAATTCAAAAGACTTCATAAACTTTGAAGCTTATTGTAGCTTATTGTGTCTTTTCCAAGCTTCCTGCAAGATTCTGCTAGTTAAAACTGAAACAAATAGAAAATAAAGGATCACTCTTCAGAAGTTAGGTCTCAGAACTTTCCACAATGCTAAAGTATACACTTTTCTCCATTCAAAAAAAGAAACAAAACTCTAGATAGAAAGAAATCTCTACATGATTTTTCTTTCTCAGTGAGTGCTCTCTGAGCTTGTTTTCTTGCAGATATTTCATTACTCAATCTATTAACATCATCAGTGCTGGAAGGGTCTGGCGTTTGCTCTCATTTTATACACTTTCCCTGTCAATGTTTGAGAAAGTGGTCCTGGTGGTTCTAGGGTTGGGCTGTTTGCTGTTAGCTTATTTGGCAGTTTCTTGATGGGGATATTGTTTGTTTCTATAATGTTAATCTTGGTGTTAATTTCTGCTCATCTGGGTGTTGATTGCTGGTGAGGGTGGTGTTTTGGTCTTGTTCCCTTTTGGGTTTGCTGGTTGTCTTTTTTGGTATATAGATGTTGTTTATGTGTATATATAGCTATTGATGGTTGATTTGTCAGAATTCCAGGCACTCTAGCTTTTTTTTCTCTGCAGTTTCTTCTTTGAAAATCTTCCTATTTATAAATATAAATTGCTGTATTCTTTCACATTTATAAACCAGTATTACCAATTTGAACCAATATCTCTCCAGGCCCCTCATCAATGTTCATTTTTTCCCCTTGTGGGAACAGGATATTCTGCTTATTGGTTCAGCTGAGTGATAATTGCCAAATATGTTATTGCTGTTTCTAATTACCTGCTTGAGCCATCTGTTTTTTCCCTCAACCTCGGGAAAAACCTTTAACGTGTCTATTAATCTGGTTTCCCCACCAATAGACAAACAACTAGAAGCATACTGGTAACATGTCTTTATCTGTTCCTGTGCTCAGCGAAGCTTCTGAGTATAATTCCATATATCTTATATTTGTTCCATAAGAAAAGTGGTATTACAAGTCTTCTTGGCTAAGTGTTTTATTGTAAGATGTGGATTTAGTAATCACAGTGCAAGATGAGCAAAACAAGGGGTAGTTTCAGTGGTTCAGGGAACTTCATCAGATATGGTAAGGATCAGGAACAATACGTCTTACAGGATTTAGAGATGTTTGGCCTGATTAAGCCTTAGATCAAATACATTATTATACTGTAGCCATATGTATCCTGAGAGAAGCCTACTAAACTGCACTGGAAGCTCTTGCTTGAACAGTTGGAACATCAGAATAACATCTAATTCTTTCAAATAGATATTTTTGACTCATGTCATTGAATCCATGGATCTTTGCCATGGTAATACCATAGACCTCACCACAGTTCTTGCCACCTCTTTTACCCAAAATGTTCCTTAGATTAATTCAAGGTGCAGAAAAAAGTAAGCAATATACACAAAAAGACATTTTGTTCTTTCCATTACTTTTATTTCAAAAAGGTGGGTATAATCTGTAATAATTTAGATTAGGGGAAGGACCCATAATGCTTAAATGTATTTTTCTATTGGCAACTAATTTCTACTTTTAAGTCTCCAAGATCAAATAGCAAAAGATCAGCAACTAGCTATTTGAAAAACAGGGTAGGAGATCATCAGTTCTCATGGATTTTTTTAGAAAGCCATTTCAATGTTTTTTGAACATTCAGGTGGCACAAAGTCTTCATTGTCTAATAACAGCAGAATATTTTTAAAAATTGCTACTGCTGTGACTGTCCTATTATTCTCTCATCTATTCAGCAGCCCAGATAATTTAGCTTCTTCAAATCTGTTTACCTTGTGCCCTTTTCCTGCTCATTCCTCTGCCGTGCCTGAATTTGAATTCAGAGCTTTAGTTAAGTTTCCATCTGAACTCTAAAAAGGATCCCTCTTTGAAAGTTTGGTATTCAAAAGTTATTTCTAATATTTATTTTGGTGCAGTGTGCATTTTTATTCCTTTATCTGTAGAAGGACAAAATATTCATTAACTCATTCTGAGATTAACTGTGCCTTGTGTTGTGGTTTGCTGACCCGTTTTGATGGGTATAAAGATATTGATTATATGGCAGCTTGACATTAAAATTGAAAAAAGCAGTTTTCAAGCAACTATTCACAGGGAAATTACATGCAGCTTTCTTAAATCACATTACCCCCCAAACTCCTTTGGCATTAGGGCACAGATACCATAACATTCTGTGTGCTCAGTTTATTTGAATTGTACAGATCATTTGGCTAACACAACTATTGGCTGTAAAAGCCTTTGGAAATGCCTACCTGCTCCCAGTATGCATCACTTTTTAACAGTCTAGTGCTAGCTGCCCTCTACCCTCTGCTTCTCTCTTGTTGAGGGAGATTCTGAACTTAGTGAATTGTTATTTTAAAGAAAGGAGGGCAGTTGTGCCAAGATGTATACAGTATAACAATGTTGCATCTCATGGCAAGGATATTTTTATTTAGGGCTGGAGTCACACCTTTCATCTCTATCATGTTCTCTACAGCCGTTGCTTCATAACTGGTTTAGAACTTTAGACACTGTTGTACAGTTAGCACTTGTGTTTAGGAAGTCAGGTGAATGTGCCCTCCTCCAATTCAGATTTGTAGTTGCCTTACTGGTCCTGGAGGATATTTTTCCCAAAATGAACTTCCTTCCTTTCCTTAAGGAAAATTCATTTACGGAGAGTCCAAAATTTCCTTTTTTTCCAGTGCTGAAGCAGCTGGAGGAGTTGTTGAGCGACATGAAGGCTGATGTGACGCGGCTACCTGCCACAATTGCCCGCATTCCTCCAGTGGCTGTGCGTCTCCAGATGTCAGAGCGCAACATCCTCAGCCGCTTGGCAAATCGTAGCAGTGAACCTCCTCCACCACCACCAAACCAGCAGGTAAGCATCAAACCCTGCCATTTCCATCCTATCCTGGAGGGAGAGGGCCCATGGTGACTGCCTAAGATTGGGGAATGGGCTTTGCATAGAGTGTTCTGCACTAAATGTTTCTCTCTCTCTCTCTCTCTCTCTCCCCCTCCCCCACTCACCCCCTCTTAAACTTAGGTGGCTCAGCAGCAGTGAAATACCTGACTGGTGCCATCAATCCAGTGATTCAGCTAAAGTGATACGTATACCCTTGTTTCAGTTCTGGCCCCATCCCCATCCCCTCCGTCTGGCACTCCTAATCAGATGATGTTCTCTCAGATGGAGGATATGACTGGAGAAAGGAGGAAGTGCAATCTTCCATAAGCTGCCAGTTGCACTTAGATTGCACTTGGGTGAAAAGGAACATTGGATGGACTCTGTATATAGTGACTGGAGGCTGCAGCGTCACATCTGTTACACAGACCTGGCTGCAATGCTCATCACCTTGGCCCACTCTTCCTTGATTTTAATTTTATTTTCAGTTTGTTTACCAAGATGAGTGCAAGCAAACGTCAGGACAGACACAGCTACCTCCATCAAGATCCTTTTAATACAAAAACTGACTGGACTTGTCCTCTGAAACAGCTGGAAAAAAGACAAATCTTGATAAAGTTAAAAATAAAGGTTTCCTTGTATTTTATTTGCTTTGGGCAAAATATATGGGGGATGTAACAGCTTCTTTATTAAAAGTTTAATGTGACTTGTGATCTGATACAAAAGTGTACATGTGCAAACAATATGTACACTTCCAGTTTAGCCCAAGATAGGGAAATTCCAGGCTGTCCTAAATAATTTTTCCAGTTGATAACTTTAAACAGCTTTGTAAGAGAATAAAATGTGCTGCAATGTGCAATTACAGGCAGCGCCTACATGACTGTCACATTTTGTCTGAATTTATCTAAACTACAAGCTCAATACACTTTAAATCTGTTCCTTTTATATCACAAATTATGGGTTTTGTATCTTGGAATGTCACACAGTGCACGCAAGCAACTTACAAGCTCATTCAGGTAATTTGTTGGCCCATGAATTGGATACTGACTATAATGGCTGGATTCGTTACTTTATTGCTTAGCATAATGTGTGAACCCCAGCCATTGTTACTCTAGCCCAGTGGTTCCCAAACTTTTCCGGCCGCGGCTCACTTACGTGCTTCCGATTTCTTCCGCGGCTCCCTTAAAAA
>JAOYMU010000192.1:37141688-37163540 GCA_025802295.1 Psammodynastes pulverulentus
GTGACTGGTTCTACTCTGTTCTAGTGTTGCCATTACAATTTATAAAAAGGTAGCTGCATTCACAGAATGAGTACATATTTTATATTAAAAACAACCCACAGATGGGATTCTATGAGGCAATGGTCCCCAACCTTTTGGGCACCAAGGACCAGATCTATAGAAAATATTTTTTCCCATGGATCTTGGAGGGGTGTGTGTGTGTGTTTCACATGCTACCTAGATCCTGTGCATGTGCGGATGAAGCTTCACTCACTTGCGCAGCCTGTTTCCTAATGGGTTGGGGGTTGGGGACCCCTGCTCTAAGACCACCCAGAGTCGGGAAGTCTTCTCAATCTAATTAAATAAAGTTGATGTTAATATACTTTCCCTTCCCATTCCTTATATTGTAGATCTGCATTATTCAGAGTGGGTGGGGAGAGAGGATACTCCTGGCTTTTGATTAAGTGGTTCTTTGTGTGCTTTTACATTCAGCTCCTGCCTATAGAACGAGCTGTTCAAAAACAAAAGATGGAAGGGTGAGTAATCCAGAATATTTGATTTGGGGTAATTGCTGAGCCTTTCCCCCCTTACAATGGATCCAATTTTTCTCCTATTCTGTGAGTTCCCTTGCAAAATGCTTTTCTTCTGGGTTGCAGGCAGGATATCAGTGAGGATGACAGTGAGGATGAGACACCACAGTCCAAGCAGAGAGTAGGGCAAGAAGAAGAAAAGGACACAGACCTGCAGCTCAACATGGAGGCGGAGGAGTGCTTCGTGCTTCCCAGTGGGCAGGAGATAGAGAAAGAAGATATCCTTATCCTGGTGGACCCAGAGAATATTAAGGGGGTTGTCCAGAGTCGCTCTGTGCCGCCTCCTGAGACTTTCTCTAGGGAACGAGATCCTTTTGTATGGGACAGCTTTGTTATAGTCAAGGTTTCCTAACCTTGACAACTTTAAATGCATGGACTTCAGCTCCCAGAATTCCCCAGCGTGACTACATAGGGAATTCTGGGAGTTGAAGTCCATGTGTCAAAGTTGCCAAGGTTAGGAAACTCTTGATTATAGGGTCTGTATGGTGAATTTATACAGGTCCCTTAATACTCTCTTAAACTTTCCATAAAAGGATGGCCGTCCTGAATTCCTTTCTTGGAAGAGAGCTTAGGTATCAATACCTCTCTGAAACATTTCCATTGTAGGACTGTTTTTTAAATGAGATAAATATGTAATCAGTAAATGAATGTGGTGTGATTCCAGTGTGTCATGATAAACCTCAATTGATCTTGCATGGAGCTAGCATGACACACTTTCGCAACCAGTTTGTATTTTGGATGGTAGAATATGAATTAAGCTTCAACCCCTAAGGTGTCCTTATTGGGATTCAAAGTACTTTGCTTGTAACTTTTATATTTGTGAAAGGGGGCCAAGCTAAGTACTGGGATTACCAAATCTGGACTGCAAAAGGATATTTTTGCTGTCAACTAATAGTGGTGATTTGGATTTGTGTGATCCTAACCTGTGGTCCCTTGTTTGGTAGGTTCCAGCTACTCTTTTGTGCCCTTGTTGTGGATGCCTGAAGAAGTTGCTGATGGAAACAATAATCTCAGCAAAAGCTGAGTAAGCTATTAGTAAAATCAGTTATCTGACTTGGTATAAGACAGTTTCATTCGTGGTTGTTCCTTAATTCCTTTTTACCTGCTCAGCCTCCTGATCTCCAACTCATTCATCAGCGTATAAAAGATAATATGGAGGTGCTTCAGGATTTCAATTCAAAGCGAGAGAAGGGACGCTCAAGGCAGGAATATTTATCCCTTCTGCATCAGGATCTTGCTGCATATTACTCTTACAGTGATTTCTTAATTGGAAAGATGACAGAACTCTTCCCTCTATCTGAGGTACTAGTTTTCTAGAAAGATTTTTAGTCAGAAACACAAAAATTTGGTGGTGGTGGTCAACAACAGACCTGAAATCTTGGTAGATAATTATTTTGGTGCCAACATTTTCTCAGCCTTCAATTTATTTTGTTTGTAAGTTTCACTGTTATTGACATGCAGATCAATGTGCACACATACATTAGCGCAGATCTACTTGCTGCAAGAACTCCAGTATAATTGTAAATATTCCTCTTCTTCCCTGCCATCAAAGCTCCCCACATAATATTAGCTCTGGCTGATGAGTTGCTTTTTGCCTTTAGATTATCATTGGGAGACTAAGAACTGGTCTTGGTTTCTTGCATAGCATCAATTGACAAGAACAAAGAATTCTCAGTGTTGCCCTATTCACTTCTTTTGATAGATCAATATTCTTTAAATCAAGTGTCAGCTCAATTACTTCTACTCCTTGGGAAAAAACAATGTGTGTAACCACTGCTTCTTGATGAGGAAAAATTCCCATTCTTTCATTTTGCCTGCTTTTAGCTGGTTGAATTCTTGGAAGCCAATGAGGTCTCTCGGCCAGTGACCCTCCGCACCAATACACTGAAGACAAGACGCCGTGATTTAGCCCAGGTGTGTACCTGAGCATCCCCAGCCTTTTTCTCTCTTCTTTTGCCATGATTGAAAGAGCTAAAGTGCCTCCTTTGTGTTGCAGGCCTTGATAAATCGTGGAGTAAATTTAGACCCATTAGGAAAGTGGTCAAAAACTGGGCTTGTTGTTTATGACTCCTCTGTGCCTATAGGTGGGTATCCCTCGTCTCTTTCTCCCCAAATCCTGCCACTATACAGACACTCTGCCATTGCTTTCCCTGTATTTATCCCTTCGGTCTTTCCTTTTTTTTCTCCCTCTTAGGTGCCACCCCAGAATACTTAGCTGGACACTACATGCTGCAAGGTGCTTCCAGCCTTCTCCCTGTTATGGCTCTGGCCCCTCAGGAGAACGAGCGCATTCTGGACATGTGCTGTGCCCCAGGAGGCAAGACCAGTTACATAGGTACTCATGCTTGTTGGGGAAGAATGGGTTCAAATTCCCATTTTGGGGCCTGCTCACCATGCAAAGCTGCTTTATGCTCTCCATTAAAAGGCAGGCTCCTTCTGATGGTCCACTTCAGAGTATGCATAATTATAGTCTTTCCCCTGTCCTGAGGTAATTATTTGGTATGAACGAGCCCAAAACAAGGTTTAGGTTAATCTCTTCAACTTCAGCACCTTTGTCTCATTTGAGGCCACTTGTTGTCAGTCCCACTAGGTGAACCAGACCAGACAATCAACTTCACAGGAAATCTGAAACTATTTTGACTGAGATTGGCCATAATAACAGAATCTTACAAGTCTGTGCTATATTTATTTATTTTATTCATTAAATTAAAATGCAAACAGAACATAAGTAAAATAATAGAACAATAAAGTAAACAATGGCAAAGAAACATAAAAGGAAAATACATCAGTATGATAACCAAAAAGATGAGTGGGTGGAGAGGGCAGTGGGGAGGTGGAGTCTGCCATCAATCCAGAGGCCTCTCCACGTGGAATCATCCATTTGCTCCCCAGGCCCACTGGCAGAGCCAGATCTTCAGGCTCTTATGGAAGGATAGGAGAGTGGGGGCAGGTCTTATGTCCTTATACTCCTGTAAAATAGGGAGGTACCTAAATCTCTTCCAAATGTTATCTATTGTGCACTCATGATATATTTCACCTCTTGTTGCTTTGGTAATGAAGCCTGCATATCCTGGTCATCCTCCTTGTTCTCTGCATTTACTAAACCAGTGTTTTTCAACCTCAGCAACTTTTAAGCCATGTGGACTTCAGCTCCCAAAATTCCCCAGCCAGCCTTCAAATGCTATAAAAATACCATTGCCAACCTTGTTGCCTTGGTTGTTGCTAAGGTTTCATAACTAGCAGCCTAGAGGGAACTAAATGTCATATCTGGCTTTAGAGAGGAAATGGAGAAATCTTGTCCTCAACCATTTTTTTTTTTAAGACAAGGACTCTAAGGAGTTTAGAGCTGTGCTGAGTAACCCACAGAGAAGGCTACTTTATAGGAAATGCAGGCAATCTTCTCCATTTGTATGGAGGAGAAGGATTTGCCTGTGTGGGAAACTCCAAAACGGCATATTGTGTGGAAGGAATGGAAGCCTCTTGGGAGTTGCTGCATCATTGCTGCAAAGGCAGGCCTGACGCGCACTTTTCTGTTCCGCCCGGCAGCTCAGCTGATGAAGAACACAGGGGTGATACTAGCTAATGACAGCAATGCTGAACGTTTGCACAGTGTGGTGGGAAACCTGCACCGCTTAGGAATCACAAACACTGTTGTGAGCCACTGTGATGGGCGCCAGTTTCCTAAGGTATGCTGCTGCTGAGGACGTTGGCCCCATGTGTCTTTTGTGACATGGGGCACCTTTTTCTTCTTGAGGTAACTGTCAGGGGCAAAGCTGCCTCAACTCTTTATCAGCCAGTTGCCTCAACCTTCCCCTGCTGAGCAGGACTCATGCCCAGGTTACTGAGGAGGACAGGGAGGACCAGATGTAACTGGGTTGCCTTCTGCTCTGTGGGGAAGAGTAGACTTCAAGATAAGTGTTTAGTTTTCAGCTATTAAGCAGATCAATCAAGAGAGAAGAGAGAAACTTCCTTCTAAATTCATTTTTCTTCATCTTAAGGTACTGGGTGGATTTGACAGAGTCTTGCTTGATGCTCCCTGCAGTGGTACTGGTGTTATTTCAAAGGACCCCACAGTCAAAACTAATAAGGTATATTTATTTATTCATTCTCACTGCATGAAGCACAGCAGTATCGGAATGGGCACACGGAGTAGTTCAGAATGATACATCTGTTCTTCCTTCTCATAAATTGCTACAAGCTTGACCGAGGTGCCCCTTTAAGGATATTTGAAAGAAGTGAGAGATTCATGATGTAAGCATATTGATTGAACAGTGATTTCATCTGGTCAGAAGTTAAAAACGTTTGGCTAAATCTGTCCCTTGGAAGAATTGGTCTTGGAACTAAACTGTTGAAATGTCCACACTGGGTTGGTTAAAGTCTGGCATATAAATGAGATTAGTTCAAAGAGAAATTCAAATAATTGAAGTTGTGGAGTAGTCTGAACTCTTGTGGATCTCTGGAGTATGTTTAGAATCCTGATAATAAATTGTATATTGCTGAATAAGACTGGTTTTAACAGGTTCAAAATATGCCGAATGAATAAAGGTAGAAAAGTTTATTTTATTTTTGAAATAATAGTCTGAAAATAACTGGTTTGAGTTACTTGTTGAGATGAAATAGCTATAGAAGTCAAATAAATTTAAAAAACAACACAAGCTCTGGCAAAATGAATACTTTGACCAAATTCCTTAGCAACATCTCTATAAAGCAACTCCCCAACTATGAGCACTATCCATGCAGTCCTCTTCTGTTCACATTCTAGACTCTTTGCTGATGGTATAAAAACCACTGAAAAATGCAGAAAAGTACAGGGTTCAATCCCCCATCTGACTCCTGGTGGAAAGCTTGTTAACCCTCCCTTTAAAAAAAAAGTACTGAGATTTCTTTCTATTAACATTCATCTTCCTGTCTTTTTTCAGGATGAAAAGGACATTTTGCGTTGTGCTCACCTGCAGAAGGAGTTGATCCTCAGTGCCATTGATTCTATTAACGCAGCCTCTGAGACTGGGGGATACATTGTGTACTGCACTTGTTCAGTCATGGTAGGTGTCTGTTTTATTTGCTGTCTCCACTGACACTTATGTTCTGCTGGAGACATTGACTGCCTGTGCTCTTGTGGTGACAGGTGGAAGAGAACGAGTGGGTGGTGGATTATGCCCTGAAGAAGCGCAACGTCCGTTTGGTGCCAACAGGTCTGGACTTTGGCAAAGAAGGATTTACCCGGTTTGTATCTCTTAATTCTGAAAAATGGAGCGGGGCGGTGGACGTTCGCTCAAAGCCTTTGAGTAATGGAAATGCGTCACTTTTTCTTTGCATTTATTTGTCTAGGTTTAGGGAGCGTCGTTTCCATCCTTCCTTGAAATCCACATGCCGTTTCTATCCGCATACTCACAATATGGATGGTTTTTTTGTGGCCAAATTGAAAAAATTTTCCAATGCCATTCCTAAACCTCAGAAAGGTAATGAATCTGAGAGCTTGCCTTTTTCAGAAACCTTGTTTTGTTAACAAACAACACCCACCAGCAATCATAAATTTGGAAATTAATTAACATCTTCAACCAGAATACACTACCTTGCTGGATTACCCTGCGTCTTACTATCCACAGAACCTATTTAGTTGAGTAACAAGCCTTTATTTTGAGGTGGACCTGAACAGTACCTAAATAATTGCTGGGGAAATGGCTAAAGAATATAAACCAAAGAGAAAATTAAGTATGTTGGGGAGAATGTGAATCTCACTATCTGTTGTTTCTGCTAGATGTCACAAGTACACACTCTCCAGAGTGGGTGATATATTTGGGTTGATGTACACACCTATGGAGACAGACTGCTGTACATGTTTAACTGACAAGTATTTTGCTGAGCCCATGAAGCTATCACGCAGGGCCAGGAAAAGCTTTGCAATGTAGGCCAAGGATGCCTTTTTGGATCCTGCACTAGACCCAAATGCTGCACATCTTTACAATAATATGTGTAAATGAATTTGACATTTTACAAACGTGTTCCAGTGGAGCCAACTCTTTAAGTTAATCAACTGTAAATTATTGTGTGGTTTGAACATCCTAATGCTTTGTTCTTATAGTAGTGAAGAAGGTACAGTTTGAATTAAAATGAGAATTGGGTTTGTCCCACTCCTTCTCAAAATCTTTAGTAATAATTGGGACCCAAAAATTTCCTGTTAAAGATGTTAAAACCTGAAACTAATTAAAAACTGGAAACGTTGTAATCTGATGGCTGCTTCTAATCTAACTTTATTTTTTAACTTCTAGATGAAGCGCCCAGTGAAGAGCTAACAACGCAAACAGTGAAAGATGGATCTGCTCCAACTCCAACTGAACCCCCATCTAAAAAGAAAAAAGGTCCAGAAAGTAAAGCCAATCAGCAGCAGGCTTCAAAGCAAGAGCTTTCAGCTGCTATCGCAGCCAGGAAGGAGGCTAAAGGAGAGCTGAAAGCTAATAAGAAGAAACGGCTTGCTGCCTCCAAGCAAAGCAATTTTCAGAAGAAGTCCAGACTCTTGAATCCTGCTTGGCTCTCTCCTGGAGGACTAAGGGCTAAGTCAACTCCCAGAAAAAAAGGCGGGGTACAACGAACCCCCCAGTAGAAGGGGGCTATTACGTTTGATACACCATGGAATAATTTCTGGCAATTCTGGGGTGACTGGTGGGAGATCTTGACTACCAAGATAACTTGTCCTGGCAAGACTTGTGCAGAAGGCATTTCCCCTTTGCGCTTCAGATGTTTCATTTATTTTTAGCCTGTTGAAGGGCAGAGACTATTTGTATGAGACCCCTACCTACCTGTCATTAAACATTTCCTTGATTTCATGATGTGTCTGGATAACACTTCCTTGTCATCTGCAACACATGGGCCTATACAGTGATTAATAAATAGGCTTGTTATCTGGGTCTGGCAAAAGCTTTAAAATTCTTGGAAGAATTTTGAAGAAGGCTAATACACATTGCAAGCCAGCACACACAACTTTATGCAGAGCATAATTTGGCTTCATTTTATCATAAACCAATTTAATTGGTTCCTGGTTGCTTTCTGAGACGGTGGGTTTAGATTTTAAAAGTTGCAAATTACGTATATGGAATTTTAGAAACAAAAAACTGTAATCTTAATTGCACACAGGTGCATCGTGCTATAGTGTTAAGATGTTAAGACAAGGATTGGGGAGACCACATTTCCTCCCAGTCCAGCCTTTTTAAAATGATTGTGGGGAATAAAATAAAGAGAGAACTCTGTATAGGGTGCCTGGAGCTCTTAGAGAAAGGGTGGGTGTAAATCTAACCAGTAAGGATAAAGCTCTGCAGCTGAAGCCCTGATCTATCTTGCTCCTCTCCAAAAATCCATTAGATGAGGCTTTTTTTCAGAAGTGGTCCTGATGGTGAGGTTCTCTGCTCTGGGCGTCTTCTTTAAAGCACTCAGCTAGTGTGTGCCTAGTCAGAAGGTCTGGGGCTTGAAAACCTGCCAGGACATTTGCTGCCTATCTATCGGTATGGTATGTGTCAGCGTTTTTGTGTAGGGAAGTAAAGCAGGTACATTTAATTTGAAGGGATCCTAAGAATGCTGCACAGTTGGTTGTTCCTGAACAGAAACATAACAAAACTACAAAAATTGAGAATGAATTTGACTTGCTCAATCAAACCTAGCAAATTTGTATTGCTTGAGGCTGCAGAATTTGAGTGACAATGTCTTTGGATCAATATTTTTTTCTATTTGTTGGTCTGAATTTTAATGCTTGCCCTAATAGCAGGGAATATGGACAAGATGGGAGCCAAAATGAAACCAGGTATTTGGTAAGCTGGGGTGAATTTGAGCAAAAGTCCAAGGAGGCTGTTCCCATGCAAAGTAGAGGAACTTAACTGCTGAAACCACAGAATGTGTAAATTCCAGAATACAAAATGAGTGTGAACTGAGCAGCTGGAAAAAAGGGCAGAAACCATCTGACTGGAAGTAAATCTACAGGGCCTCATTTTGTTCAGACATTAAGAATGGTTGAATTTTGTAATGGTCAATATGCTTGTCAATAACATATATAATAATGTGCAAAAAAATTTTTTTTCATTTGGTAGATATCTTTTGGGATCTTTTTCACGGGATTACACTCTAATGAACAAATTACCGTAGTGTTCCTTCCAAATGTATAGTCCACTGTTCACCCCCAGGTTCAGATAATCTGTGAACAAGTTAAAAGAGTTTGGCCAGAAAACTGCTCTGTGGAGATTCTCAGGTGTCCTTGGGATTTTTATATGTTAAAGTACCATCAAGCTACTTACCGCTATGCTGTGTCTGCCCAAAGTGAGCCATCACAATTGCAGCTCTTGATGCCTGCTGATGCTGCTGTGATTTTTATGCCAAATCTCATACTCTATTTGGAGAGCAAGATTCTGTTGCAGGGAATGACAAGAACAAATCAGCCAAATATTAGTGAGTCCTCTGACTTTTTCTATTGTTCAGTTGAAAACAGTTTTTGCAGGTAGGACTTGATGAAGCCTAACTTCCTTTACAGGCTATAAATATGTCTTTACCACACCATTGGAAAACAGCCAGGAGCAGATTTTCAATAAATGAAAAGCTCCCTGAAAGGCATTAAATAGTTTTCTTTTCATTCATTCACCTCTGAAATGCTAGGTTACTGACTTCAAAAGGTTCAGAAGTTAATGTTACAAGGGAATCATCTGTTCCATTTTGTGTTTTCTACTTTTCAACGTGTAAATGATCTCTGCCGCTGGCAAAGGCTTCTGCAGGGGTTGTTCGGTTGGTTTTGGACAGGGTCAGCACGTCCGTTCAGCACCTTTTGTTGCTATTTAGGGGTCTAAGCTGCCCAGCCTTCTGATCGCCAATGGCTCCGGTGCGAGCTGATGGGGATGATGCAAAACGACGGTAGGCAGTTTAAAAAAAACAAAAAAACAACCCCAGCCGGACCCTCCTGCTTTGTCTGACGGGGTCGAGCAATTTATTCTCCGACGCTTAGCAAGAGAAGCTGCAACCCGGATCCTCTGTGGCAACCGCAGCCGCGGCCTCAGAGCCGGCCCAGGCGGGCCATGGGGCGGTCGCCTCAATCCGCCGTCCGTGGGCGCGCATCCCTCCTCCCGCAGGACGCCGCACCGTCCTCCGTTGTCCAGCGCCGCATCCCTCCCTCCGCAGCTCGGGGCTCCTTCCCGCCCCTCTTCCGCGGCGGGCGGCGAGGATTGGCTGCTTGGGCTTCGCCTCTCCGCCCAGCGGCCGCTTCCCCCTTCCCTGTCGCAGCTGCGGGACGGCTGGCGGAGCCATGAACCCGTTATTCGGCCCAAACCTCTTCCTCCTGCAGCAGGAGCAGCAGGGCTTGGGAGCCGCGGGCCCCGAGCAGCGCCAACGCCAGCAGCTGCCGGCCCTCCTCTTTCTTCCCCACGAGCCCCAGGGCGACTCGCTCGACTGGGAACTGGCCCCGCCGGCTTCTCTCGCCGCCGGGTCTTCCTTCCCGGCGCCGCCGGCCGCCATGGCCCTCCGCAACGACCTGGGCTCCAACATCAACGTGCTGAAGACCCTCAACCTCCGCTTCCGATGCTTCCTGGCCAAGGTGCACGAGTTGGAGCGCCGCAACCGGCAGCTGGAAAAGCAGCTGCAGCAGGCCCTGGAGGAAGGGGGAGCCCGTCGGGGCAGCCTGCAGCGCCGGGACCAAGCCGTCCAGACCGGTTTCATCAGCCCCATCCGCCCGCTGGGACTCTCCCTGGCCAGCGGGGCTAGCAGCGGCACCCGGCCGGTGGGACTGGGCAGCAGCCCGTCGAGGGTGCTGATTTCCCCCAGCTGCCACCACCCAGGAGCACCGCTCACCCCCACTTCTTGCCAGTCTCCCTCTTTGCCCAGCAGCGCTTTCTCTGCATCCTCCCGTTTCCTGCCCGGGACCATCTGGTCGTTCTCTCAGGCTCGCCGTCTGGGGCCAGGCCTAGAGACTACCGTAGTTCAGGGGCCTGGGGTCTCCTGGATGCACCCGGATGGAGTTGGGGTACAGATAGACACCATCACCCCTGAAATCCGGGCTCTCTACAATGTCCTGGCCAAGGTGAAGAGGGAACGGGATGAATACAAGCGCAGGTGAGGTGAAGGGGCAAGAGGGGGGCTGGCTGTGGTCAGGGAACCTGTGAAAGTTTTAAAGACTTCTTTGGGGAGCCTTCTGTCCCTATAGAGTGATCACTGCCATCATGGGAATCTCAAAAAACGGTATTGGGGGCACTTTCTTCTCTGTGAAAAAAACGGGAGAGAACAGCTTGTTCCGTTAAGGCCCTCATATAAACTTGTTTGGTATGATGCTATTTTAGGGCAAAATCTAAGCTTTGGGAGACTTTTCATTGGAAGAGGAGAATGAAACATCACTTCTCCTCTTGACTGCATTGGTCTCTTTCAGAGAGGAAAAAACAGTTGCACAGCCTCCCCTGGGTTTGTTCTTTCTTGGAACAAAAAAAAAAAAACCCATAAGAAAAAAAGATGGGGCTTGAAGCAGAGTCAGTCTCTTTTGCTTTGCTTTTAAGTGCCTTCTCTGTTTCTTCTCCATTTTCTTGATGAAACCCCACAAAGCTAGGACTGAGTAGTGCTCCCCTGTTACCAGTTCCTACCTAACTATTTTCCCGTCTCAGTCACATCTTTGCCACTGGTGAGGGGAGAAGGGAGAGGAAAGTGCAGAAATTCAACTCTCAGCAAGATCTCGGTATGCAATATTACTGTTACAGGAGTACTGTATTATTTATATCCTACTGTCGGCACATGTAGCACGCAGGGGACGTGCACAGCTTCGATTTATTTATATTAGCGATGGCTGAATTCTTAGTGTGAGGAACTTGTCACCTACATTTAGATAGGGAATGACAAGAGATACATTTGAATAAATCAGCCGGATGTCTTTTGTTCAGTTGGAAACAGCTTCTGCAGGTAGGACTTGCTGGAGCCTAACATTCTTTACAGTCTACAAATACGTCTTTATCACAAAAGTGGAAAACAGCCAGGAGTAGATTTTCAATAAATAAGTCCCTGGAAGGCAAAAACATCAAACAGCATTCTATACCAGTCACTTCTGAAATGCTGGGCTAATGACTTCAAAAGAACTTAAGCAAGTACAGTTGAAATATATGGCAGGTACACTTTGGACTAAGGGGTGAAGGCAGAGAGCTCTTTTGGAGAAATTCTTCCTCAGAAATGTGCTCAGTTGTTATAGTTATCTAGAGAACCTCTGCAGAGTTTCTCCTTCTAACAGAAATATGTGCCATTTAGAGGCAGTGGATGATCCACGCAAAAGGACCTTCCTTTTTGGGTCAACCCCATGGTGAGGGGCCCATCTCAACTTTCCTCTGCTAAGTCATTTTTTTTCCTAAAATATTTTTTTTTCATCCAGGCTTTTTAACTTAGCTCTTCTTCAAATCTAGTTTTAACAATGACTTTTTTTCTTTTTCTTTTGATTAGTACCCTACCCCCACCCAAAAAAAACTCCTTGGGAACTGAGCATCTCACAATCTAGTAAATATTATATACTGTATTTAATAAAGTGAATATCAATCTGAAACAGAAGAAATAAGGAGATATACAGGGCTTGCAATGTACATGGGTATTTAAATATACTGAAGTCAGTCTTCACTTATGAGACACTGACAAGAAGTGTCAGGTTCGAATCTTTGGTCAGCCTTGGATCTCGCTGGCTCTCCCTTACAAAACTGGTCAAATAAGGTCTGTTGGCAAAAGGAATTTAACACAGCAAATTCATACAGAGTACTAAGTCATACGGGTTTATTTGTTTATAATTAAAGTGTAAATATGATCCCAACCATTGTTGTTTTTAAGTCATCATTTTTGGCATTGCATAATATGCAAACTAGGACATGATGATTTATTCAACAAAAGCAGTGTGTGAAGCTAGTTATGCACATCAGATGGATACATTGCCCATCAGAGAATAAAAACTGCTTTGCATTCTTCAGCTATATCCAAATATAGAATTAGGTATTAGATATGAGATTCTGGCAATATTAATTTTTTTCAGAAGCATTAAATATGCAGAAATGGAGACAGATTGGATTCCTAAATGTTGAAATCTAGCCAGATTTCAAAGTCTTAGATATTTGTCTATATAGCAGAACTGGCAAAGCTGTAGAAAAAAAGAATCCCAATGCTGATGTAAGCTGAGATATCTTCCACTTTCAGGAAAGAATAAAATGATCTCATTTGCTGTTTGTGGGCTTTTCTTCCTTCACCAATCAAATTACTTAAAGCCAAAATATTATGCCCTCTGCGGTATGGCACAGGGTGCTGTCTGTACAGCATAATGATGCTGCTATGGATAAGTATTTCAATCTACGGTACATTTTTGAGATCTATCTTCATTGCTCCCTGCTCAGTCCCCAAAAAATCCCTCCTTTGGTTAGAGTTTGGAGTTTCATAGGAAGCCCATTCTGTTAAAGTACTGGAATAGAGTCCTTGGCTCATTTTGAACTGATAAACACACTTTCCTATGAAGGAATCAGATTATATCAGATCTGGTTTACCACCCTATCTGTCTCAATGCTGGAGTGGGATCAAGCAAAGACCCTGAGATTTTTATTTGCAGAGAGCTGATATGGCAGACCTCTACCATTCCCAAATATTCTACCATGTTCTTGTGCTCTTCTACAGTGGAGTGTTCTTGCTGGCAGGCCTAGACACCCTACTTCAACGCCATTGACTGGGAGATCTAGTATTATTGCCCATGAAAACTGCTTATGCACATGCTGAGATACTGAAATTGGATCAGTCACACAAGCGCTTTGGAATTGTCCCTCACCTGAAGGTTGCCGCTAATCTCCCTAAACAAACTTGATCCCTCAGCTTGATCCTAAACAGGCAATTGTGCATTTCTTACTAAATAATATTCCAAAGTTCCCAGAAAAGTGGCTAAATCCTGTGCTACACAATTATTGTTAAAATTCACCGGATCGGAATAAAAGCCAGTTATGCTTAGTTTCTGTTATAAACATGATGTTTGTATTTTATGTCATTAAACAAATATAAGTCAACTTTCTGCACCAGCATCCTCTTCACTGTCTGTCCTATAGGGTATTCAAGTGGCCAGTCCTAGATTAAAAGACCAAGATTATGATCTGTCACTATATGTATGCTTGTAGCCAAATTAGCAAAATACCTGCAACTAATTCCAATGTGATTGCTATCATTATCTTGTGTTTCATGATTCATTGCTCTTTCAAGACAGTAATGAAACTTCACTTCTCCCCTCCATATATTGCCTTTCTCAACAAGTTAAGTGAGAGGAAAACAGATGATCATTCTTGGCAGTGTTTGGATACCGTTAAGTGCTTTGCTCAGACCAAAGCAAGTCCCTTCTGCTGAATCACCTTCCAGAGGCCCTATTAAAAAGTCTAGGACACTTCATTAATACCACATTTCTGGATTCCACAATCTAGAATTGTTCAAATCGATTCTAGTAAAAGCTTTAGAGTTCAAACATGTATGCAAGAACCATGAATTGTATTTCTGCTCTTAAACCTGTTACTTGGAATCCTACTCAGTAGGGCTGGTAAATGAGAGATAGGGAGCAGCTGAGGTTGTTGTTGTGATGGTGGTGGTTGTTATTCAGTCACTAAGTCATGTCCAACTCTTTGTCACACCATGGACCACAGCATGCCAGGCCCCCCTGTCCTCCACTGTCTCCTGGAATTTGTCCAAATTCATGTTCATTTCATTGATGACACTGAATAACCACCTCATTCTCTGCTGTCCCTTTCATCTTTTGCCTTCAACCTTTCCTAACATCAGGGTCTTTTCCAATGAGTGAGATGAGGACCAGGCACTGACTTCACCTTCTACTTTGTAATTTCTCTCATAGGACTTCAGTTCCGTGCATTTTTATTTTGTGGGTAATTAACCTACAAACTAAGTTACAAAACCTATAAACTTCTTGGTGTGTGGAAACAGGGTTGACCAATGAGATATTGGAATCTGAAGCAGCAAAATTGGTACAGTGTTGATGATGATTTAAACTTTAAAAAATGCAATAAATGTTTCTGGAAAGTAGTTTATAGTATTATATTTAAATTAAATAGTAATATTAGTATTATATGAATATTTCCAATAATAAGTGAGATTAAACTGTATCCCAAAGATGCTTTTTATCAAAAGGCAACTGGACTTTGTTTTTCCTTGAAAACATTTTGCTTCTCATCCAAGAAGCTTCTTCAGTTCAATATTTGTAGGGACAAATATTATCAATTCATCTAATTGATATTTCTAATCTAAACTGTAGCCTGACACTATCTTTCCCTAGTATGAAAAGGGATTATTGGATTAGGGAATGTTTTATCACCCCAAATCCTCCTCCTTTGTATCTTGTTGAAAATAGTTGTTGAAAAGGTTCAGTAAGAAGAAGAATAGAATCCCCCAACTCAGTTGGGTGAGTTGAGTTGGAATTCAGATCCAATGTGGGTTTGCATATACTGGTATATGATACTGTTTTATTTACTTCATTTATATGACTGTATTTCTGCATGAAGTGAAGTCAAGGTCACTTTATTAGACAATGTATTTTACCCAGAAAATTGAGTCTGTAGTTCTGCTGTTGAGGCTTGGATAGATCGTTGCATGTTAACCACAAGTTCGAGGAGAAAATAAACAATTGTTTCACTCTGTGTTTCAGCATCAGATTTCTAAAGCTGTCCTTATAAATCACTTCTGCAATACCGCAATCCTCTAAATTAGAAACAGGAATGCTGTAGTTCTGTAGATGCAGCTGAATCACAACTCTCAGATGGCATGGCAAGGGATGAAAGATGCTGCAGCAACAGCTAGAGAGGATTTTGTATGCCTTTTCCTACAGCTCCCATGATTCTCTTTGACCTCACCTGCCTGGAGACTGCTAGGCAGAAAAGGCTGCTTTTAGGATAGCTAAAACTATGATGGACAAGAGATCTTTTTGCATCTAGCTGTATTCAGCCCTTTCCTTCAGCATTCAGATTTGGCATGTATGCGCATTTGGATGCATACATGCGCCAACCATTCCAGACAACAAAGAAAACAACTTGACCTAGAGTTTTCTCCCCTCCTTCAGTAACGATCAAGAGAAAAATTGAGTCCATTTGCAGAAATCAGGGAATGAGTTGGAGTTTGAGATTCCAAATGTATATTGATTAATCTTTCAGTTTTGACAATTAGAAGTGCTAAGTGTAGACATGAGATGACTGTGCAGAGTTGATGTCTGCAGAAAACACAGTCCTGAAGTTGGAAGGAATTTTAAAAAGGATTGCAAAATTTCTTTAACCTTAAGCTATCCTTAGCAGATAATCATCTAGGGCACATTTATTTTATGATCTAAGAATGTGACCTCCTTTTTGTATTTAATACTGTTAATATTGTATTTAATACTGTTAATTTATTTAATCTTAGAATAAAGTTTACTGCCTTTTTGAAGTTTACTTTAGATATAGCAACGTCATAGTGAACAAGAGCCCGATTCCCAGTGGCTCTTCCTGCCATTTGGAAGCATTAAACAAGCCACAAATCCTTGTTTAGGACAGTATTACATCTAAACTGGAATCTCTGCAGTGAGATGTGAGGATGCAATAGTTTCTAAATCCGACTTGATGAGAGCTAATTAATTGATGTGGTTGCAAATTTGCTTCTAGATTTCCTAATAAGTCAGTATTCAAAACATGTTTTGATTCTAGCTTGCTATAAAGCAACAAGCCAGAGATTGTGATTTGGTGGTGCTGAAACAAGTCATAGATGATGCTCCCTGGTTTGTTTAGATAAGAAAGAACCAAAACCAGGTAACATGCACAAACAACTTATTTGATTCCCTAGCAAGGCAGAATTCTGAATTCCACTAAATTTTAACCTAATGTAATCATTTATATTATAAATTTGCTTTGATTTTGTACCTGCTTAACTCGTGTGCCTGTTTCTCCAAAATCTTGGGAACTATAGTTTTATTATGGCAATGAGAATGTATTTGCAATCCTTGGTGCCTCACATAGAATATAATAATGCCGAAAAGTTTTCAGAAATTAGTCAACATATTTAAGACTGCATTGTAAATATGCTCTGAAATGATGATCCTCTTTTCTGGCTCCATTGCGGGAGAACTGAGTGTGTAGGCAAACATCGAGTGCTGAAGTCAGGGTGGGACACATTGTTTTCATGCTGCATTTGTGAGGTTTTCTGTCTCTTTAATTAGACCAATACAGCAATGAGATTCTTCTACAATTTATACATCCATACAAAGAGGGAATGTACAAGAGATATGAATAGTCTCACTCTCACTCTAGTTATGGGCTGTAAGGGGCCGTTTAATGTGGCTCTTGTGGACCAAAACTAATCTTCAGAAATCTGGTACTCATAGAGCCACTATTCCCAATAGATTGAATCAGGGACTAGACATGCTTCTAGGCAAGTGATCGCTTTGTCCTTATTTGCAGAATTTAATGCAAGTCAGATAGTTATAGAATGTAAGAGTTAGACATTAGTTTGGAGATCATCTACTGCCTCCCTTCTGCCTAATTAGGACAATTATTTTCCCACTCCTTCCACCTTTTTTATTTCTATAAAACCATTCATTTAGTAGAAAATGTCAGATCAGTTGTACAGCACAGCCTATATGGGCACTTATAATTATGTACTAAGTTATTCCACTATAAATCTGGGAGCATGTTAGCGCCAGGACACAGGGAACAAAAAGTGCTGGTCAGAGTGGCTCTCCTGGACTGGATGCAGTTAATTCTAGAGACCTATTAAAGTTCCCATTTCTTGGTTTCCCTTTCTGCTGAGAATGTGATGTCTTCAGGAAATCACACTTTGTTGCGTGGAGAAGAGAGCTGTGCTGGTTGGTGTTTGTTCTTTCAGTTGCTTTGATTCAGTTGGGAATTGGTTTGCTTGCCCCCCTTTTGGGGGGGGGAGATGTGAGTGATGAGGTCAGTCCAGGAAACGGTGTGCTGGATGCCCTCTGCTTGCTTGAGTTGTGCAAAGTGGGATGGAGAGACTGTTGCAGTAAGACTATTATTAGGCAATGGTGCATTGCAGATGTGAATGAAAACCTGGTGGGGAGGGCAAAGAGGCTGAATGTAGAAAAAAGAAGGGAAAGAAGACTTGGCTTTTTCTCCCAGTTTTAAAGAGCACATCGTCTGGTTGGTTTTGCTCTTTGACCAGTGCTCAGTCCATTTCCACCCGTTAATAAGTCTGAAATGAAAAAGTTGAATGCTGGCCATGTCAATTTTGGGAGGGCCTAAAGCGTGTGTTCTCATTCCAGAAGGCTAGTGAAGTACAATAGTTTACTAAAGGTAGAAGTTGCAAACAATTTAAATCACACTTACTATCTTTTTGTATGTATGAAAAGCCAGCATCTGACATTTAGTCACTTGTGATTTTAAACATAACAAAGAGAGTCACTCTGTATAGTATAAGCAGCCTTAGTTTCCCTTGTATCCATCTCTTTGTAGGGAGATTACTTGGGCATTACTTCTAAGGTACTCTTGCCCTGTTGTACTCTCTCTCCCTCATAATATTTTTGTGTGGCTCTGTGTGTGTGTGTGTGTGTGTGTGTGAGAGAGAGAGAGAAAGAGAGAGAGGGAGAGATTTCCTAATATTCCATCACATTTTTACCTCATGAGGAAATAGACTCTAAGCAAGGTCTTGCAGAATAAATAAGCACAGAACCAAGAGTTGTGCAGTTTCCTGTACAATTTTTCATAATATGGAAATCCCTTTATATTTCAAAAGAACAACAAATTGCTATGTTCAAGAGTTGCAGATAATATAACATAAGTTGGACATTTTGTTGAAATATTCAGCAGATAATTTGTAGGGGGTGGGGTGAGATTGGATTGGTATGCCTGTGCACCCACATTTTTAAAGTGGATATATGATAATCCTAGCCATTTGTTGCTCCCTTAATATTTCCTTCAGACTCTTTGTGTGTGTGTGTGTGTGTGTGTGTGTGTGTGTGTGTGTATGTCTCTGTGTGTTTACTTCCTTCTTCATGTCCTCAACTTGAGTCATTTTTCCTTTTATATATTCTGCTCAGTTTTCTGTATTCTTTCTCTGTGAGTAATCATCCATTTGTTTTGATCCTTTAGGGTGGGGCGAATGGCAGATTTTTCTGGCCTACAGGATACTTGCCTTGGGCTTTGCCACAGAAAAAAATCCACTAAGCAAGACAAAGTGGCCTTTGGTTTTAGAAGAAAAAAAGCACTTTAAAATGTGGTTCATTTTATGCAGTGTTTAAAGAATGTTCAGAGTGGGAGGGAAAAGAAACACTGGCATACTAGTTTCATGCTGTATCTCCTGAACGAATACCTTTCCCTTTATTGACTTTCTGAGAATGATGAGATGGCTTTGTTTATCCCTAGTCAGTTACTGGGGCATTCATCTCTTGGCCTTGCAATGTAGATCAACCAATTCAAGCAGCACATATTTTCCATCAGACTTGTTGTGTTTATAGCATTCTGCTTCTCTATGGAGATCTAGCATATGAATCATAAAGTAGCTTGGTTGGTACGTAGCATCTTTTATATAACCGAATCACAGAATTACAGAGTTGGAAGGTACCTTGAAGGAAGGTCTTCTCATCCAACCCCCTGCTCAAGCAGGAGACCCCATATCATTTCAGACAGATTACTGTCCAATCCCTCTTAAAACTTTTGAGTAAAAGAACACCCACAACTTCTGGGGGCAAGTTGGTTCTCTCCTTGATTAGTTTCCATCTGTTCTGTTGCTTCTTGGTCTGCCTCCAGATGCTTTGGAGAATAGGTTTACCCCCAGAACGGAAAAGACATGGGGTCAATCAAGAAGTTCTGAGAAGCTACCATCACCATAAAATGCTCCCTTCAAAATTACAAGGCAAAGGATTCTCAGATTGGGAAAAAAATTCAGAAATGCTTGGAGTCTGCTTTTTATAAGGAAAAGTTCTCCCATTGGATGCAACTAGAGTTTTAGGGTTTTCCAGCCTGGAATAAAAGGCAAGACTAGATGAGGAGTTGGTTTCATTCCTACTCTGAGACTTCATGGCACCATTTTTGTATTGTAAATGGAAGATGTTATTTGCAGCTCAATGATACGGTCCTTCCAAATATACTACATTCAGTGATTTTCAGCAGCTAAGCAAATATGCAAACTCTAAACTACCTTAGTTACATAAACTGGCTCAAATTACTTTAGTCCAAGTAGCGTATTTATTTAATTTAGCTTCCACTTTTCAATTTACTTCAAACCTTAGGGCAATTATCATGTTAGATGGGACTATTCTGGCAAACTATATTAAAATCTTCACATATTGCAAAATCTGCCTCCCTTGTTTTTTAATTTAGTTATATATTATTTATTTAATTATGAAATTTATAAGCAGCTCATCTTACCTCAAGGTAACTGTTGGCTTACAATTTCTAATGATAAGTGTTGAGATTTTGTGGTGGAATTTTAAATGTTTTTAAAAAGTTAGAAACATTCCACACTTTCTTCTAGTACCTATTTTTTATTTAAATCAAAACCAGTTCTTGCTGTTGAAAAATATTTTATGGTATATTCTATGTTCTCTCCCACATTTTATTGCTAAAAGAAAATTAGTTTGCTAAGAATCTAGTAGACTAATTTAAGCAATTTGAAATCTACATCTATAAAGTAGCTATATTCTGTAACCTTTGTGTAGCATGCATATTCATGTACGTTAGGTTGCATATTTTCTGCCAGTTCTGCATTGTGTATACTTATTTGCGTGTGTGTACGCGCACGCGCGCATGTGCCTTTTAATCATTCTTGGCTTGTAATGTCTGTCTGGATTACAGTCATCTCTGCAGTTTTCTTGGCAAAATATTTAGAAGTGGTTTGCCTTTTTTTTTTTTCTTCCTAGCTAGGACTGAGAGAGCTGATTGGCCTAAGGCTAGCTTTTTGCATAAGGCAGGATTTGGATTCAAATCTCCCTACTCTTACATATCTGCCTTAACCACTTCACCGAACTGATTCTCAGTGTTAGCTTCTGGAAATTCACATGACACCCCGTTCCTGAGTGTGTACTGTGCCTTTGAGCTGTACGTTTTCAAGTCTGTTATTACAGAAAGTTGCTTCCTATTTTCAGATGAAAACTGGTGTCCATCTCTGCTCTCATTTATCATGGGCTGGGAATCTGGGATAGAAGTATGCATTTCTGGATTTTTCAGGTTTTGGTACTTCGCACTTGGGTTTTCCAAATCCCTGTTTTGCTCTCTTTCCCTTGTAGAATTGCATTTGATTGCCATTTTCTCCCAAGTCCAGAGCTTTCTACTATTGTTACAACAAAAAAGGAATTGCTTCAGGGTTGTAGACAAAGGCTCTTATGGCTGATTTAATACTCTCTAGAGATTAAAATGGCTCTAAAGCATTTGCTCTAGCTAGTTGGCATTAGAAAATTGATACTCTGTAGGCCAGAGACAGCTGAGTGCCAGGTATAGATGCGGAAGAAAGAAGAGGAAAACTCTTGCATTTAGACATGCCCATCGGCCTGATCCAGCATTGCAGGGATGAAAGGCGGGGACCATCTGTCATGACAGTATATTCTGAGTGTGCTGCGGTTACTAAACATAGTTTGTGGTTACTCTTCTCAATTGAGAGGGGGAGAGTAGTCAGTGAATCCAGATCAAGATGAGATACGCATGTGGGGTGAGACTCCCATCTGTCATAGGAACACATTCCAGTGGGGTAACTGTGCTTATTTGCAGCACTTCTGTGCTGGCTGAGGAACTCTGAAAGTTGAAGTCCACAAGTCTTAAAGTTGCCAAGGTTGGAGACCCCTGCATCTAGATGACATCCATTTTAAAGTTCCTCCACTGAGACCAGGTTGTGCTGGGGAGCGAGAAGTCAAGGAGGGTTGGTTTTGCATCATGGCAACCCTCTGGGGTCAAGTCCATTGTCATAGCCTTGGCCTGTTTGACTTCCCAGGTGGGAAGAGGAGTACACGTTGCGGGTTCAGCTGCAGGACCAAGTGACTGAGCTACATGAGGTAAGGGTTACTCCTTTATCTTCCCACTCTCTGCAACCTGCCTCTGTCTTTGTCTTGGTTCCCGTTTTCATTTATACGTCTCCGTCTCTCAACCAGGAAGCCCAAGAAGCAGAAGCATGTCAGGAGGAGCTGGCCATGAAGGTGGAGAAGCTAAAAGCAGAGCTGGTCGTTTTCAAAGGACTGATGAGTAATGTAAGCATGCTGTTCCCAAGGTCTACAGACAGACGCCCTCCAGTGGTGGAATTCAAAATTTGTTACTGCCGGTTCTGTGGGCGTGGCTTATTTGGTGGGTGTGGCTTGGCAGCC